>CM052207.1:10720266-11320266 GCA_028454225.1 Lasioglossum leucozonium
ATGGGAACGGCCAAAACCGGGGCGTGAGCACTCTCATTTCCTCTCTGCTCGAGTTTACCTGCCAAACGTGTATCTATGATTGCTCAAGTTTGTATACTCGTGCCATTCTCGCTGTTGTGTTTTACTAATTTCCCTGGAATATTCAGCCCGAACGGAAATAAGAAGTATCAGGAGGCTGCATACGAGTTCAGACCGAGGAAGGAGTTATGGAGGACGCAGCGATGAACGTCGCAGCGTCCGGTGGCGACGGTCAGCGTGTCGTTAAAGAAGGCTGGCTTCAAAAACGCGGTACACACCATAGAACAGTTTCATAATATTTTTGTTTACCAGTTCGCCTCGCTCCGAGCGAATGCTGCGACACGAGTTTGAAATTGGCTTCTCCCCGTTCTCCCTTGTGTATCCCCTCGAATCTCGGCTGGTTGTCCGTTCGACAAAATGTCAAGAATACGTCGACAGACGTTTCTCCCCCGTGAAAATTTTTAGAAAGTCCCAGCTTATTTCACGAGCGAGGTCCGTGTCTCGCAGCCCCTCCGATTTTTTTTCCATGATAAATCGTCCGATAACACCGAGTCAAAATAGTCGGGTTGCCTTCGTCGAGGTAGCTCGTACGTTTTTGCTGGCTGAAAAAATTTGAAAAAATTATCGGAATAACCGAGTAACGCAATCAGTCGCGGGACGAATCGAATTATGAAACTCTCGCAGAATTATGCTAGTAGCCACCATTAATGACCCAGTGAAATTATTCGAAGGTTTATTGTTTGTATGTAGGGGAACATATTAAAAACTGGAGGTCAAGGTATTTCGTTCTACGGGACGACGGTACACTGGTGGGCTTCAAAGTAAAGCCCGATCAACAAATGGCAGCAGCCGCACAGCCTTTAAATAATTTTACGGTTCGGGGATGCCAGATTATGTCTGTGGATAGACCTAAGCCTTATACTTTTGTTATAAGAGGCTTGCAATGGGCAGCTGTAATAGAAAGGACTTTTCATGTAGACACAGAGCAAGAAAGAGAAGATTGGGTGGCAGCGATCAGGTTCACATTGTTTTCTTATCTGTTGTGCGTGTCTCTTGTAAAAAAAGTTCTTAAAATATTGTTTCCCCCCTTTTTTTTTTGCGAACAGCTACGTAGCCGATAGATTAGCAAGCGAAAAGATCCAACAGACCCAACCGCCTGCAATTCAACACTCGTCCTCGTCAGAAGATGTTGAAATGGAATCTTCTGGAGGTGGTAGGTCAGATTCGAGCGGATCTGTCGGTGTGTCCTCTGCGGACATAGACGGTGGTAGTATCGACGAATTGTCTGCGAAATTTAGTGTACAAGGAACTTCGAGTAGTAAAAGTACAGGGAAGAAAAAAGTAGTATGTACTTACAGTACTAATGCATCATTTTTTTCCCCCACCAGCATAGTCACACTTTTTAACTTTGATTTTTTTTTTAATTTCAGACCCTCGAGAATTTCGAATTTTTAAAAGTGCTGGGAAAGGGTACGTTCGGAAAGGTGATCCTTTGCAGAGAAAAGGCGACGGGGCACTTGTATGCTATAAAAATTTTACGAAAGGAGGTGATCATTCGTAAACATGAGGTCGCGCACGCACTTACAGAGAATAGAGTATTGCGAACTACTCATCACCCGTTCCTAATTGTATGTTCTATAGACATTACTCCGTATTAAGGCTAAATGCTTGCGACTCTAATTAACGTTTAATTTTTACAGTCTTTAAAGTATAGTTTTCAAACGGCGGACAGACTGTGTTTTGTAATGGAGTACGTAAACGGCGGGGAGTTATTCTTTCATTTAAGACGCTCCCGCAGATTCACCGAGGACCGTACACGATTTTACGGGGCTGAGATTATCTCGGCTTTAGGCTACCTTCATTCGCAGGGTATCATTTACCGCGATCTCAAACTAGAGAATCTTCTCTTAGACAAAGACGGACACATTAAAATCGCTGACTTCGGGTTATGTAAGGAAGACATAACGTATGGTAAGGTGTAGCGAGCAGAATCAGCAACGCATTCTCGAATTTTTCCGAGTCCCGATATATACTAGTTACGTTTCAATCTTGTAGGAAGAACAACGAAAACATTCTGCGGGACTCCCGAGTATCTGGCACCAGAAGTGCTCGAAGATAACGACTATGGACGAGCGGTGGACTGGTGGGGAGTTGGTGTTGTTATGTATGAAATGATCTGTGGTCGATTACCTTTTTATAACAAGGACCATGAGAAACTTTTCACGCTTATCGTGATGGAGGAAGTCAAATTTCCTAGGACGCTCGGCAACGAGGCGAAAGACATGCTCGGTGGTCAGTAGATGTTTTGGTGAACCTACAGGACAGCTGCCCACCCTCTGATTTCGATGACTTTTGAATATATTGCACAAATCGATAGTTTGAATAGCATTTCCCTTAATATTCGAAGTATTCGCGAGGATACGTTAATATTGATGGTCGGTTGCCGGCCACTTCAGAAACAAAGATAGAACGAGCTTAAAGGTCCCGTGCACAACCCCATATGCGAGACTGCCAGAAATGCTGTTCTGCAGATTCACCGATGATTTGCAATTAATTTGTTGATCCAGAGGACAAAGTTTATATTGTTGAATTTCGCTTTGCAGGATTACTTATAAAAGATCCCGGCAAAAGATTGGGAGGCGGAATAAACGACGCGAAGGAGATCATGGATCATGCATTCTTTTCATCGATCGATTGGGCGGATTTGGTGCAGAAGAAGATTCCTCCTCCTTTTAAACCTCAAGTAACTTCTGACACGGACACCCGATACTTTGATAGCGAATTCACGGGTGAAAGTGTCGAGCTTACTCCTCCCGATCAAAGCTTTTTAGGTAGCGGGGGTGGTTTGAACTCGATAGCTGAAGAACAAGAACATTTTCCCCAGTTCTCGTATCAAGAGAGTCATTCAGCAGCAACCTCTTCCATCGTTTCCATTAATCACTGACAGTATCAAGAGTTTCCGTTGTTTGTATACTGAGATATGTGGCGATATGCATGGGCACGGTCAAACAAAGACACTCGAATACAATAAGAAGTATTGTCGGCCGATTTGGAAAAACGTCTTTTTTTAAAGCAGATTAATTCAAGTATCGTTTTTTGCTAATTTATGATGCTTTTTTTATGCATCTTCGAATAAATTTTAACACATATCTCCAATGGCAGATCAATGGGTGTCTGTATGCACATGTGCGCGGCATGCGTGCAACTACACGCGAATCCGTTAAAATTGTACATGAAAAACGATTGTGTACTATACTATCCGATTGAGCTATTAACTATTTATACCTGCTGAGTAGGTCTACAATAACATGATGATGGGGATAAATTTTTGTCTTAAAAGAAAAGAACGTAGCAGAAGAGAGAAAGAGAGAATGAACGCTATAGGTAAAACTTCATCCCCGATGCTGTGTTACATTGTAAAGTATGGCACGCTTCTTCCATGTGGAAGAACGACATTTGATAATCATAGTTACAGTCCTTTGTTCGACGAAAGTGGTGATTCAACACTTTTTAGCTTTATCGTCAACTTTATTATAATAATTTATGGAAGGGCAGTTCCTGGTTATTTTTTGAAATTCATTAGTCAACTGTTATAGCAGAAGCCAAAATAGCAAATTACACTTGGCAAAGAGCCAGCCACGGGGCAAGTGGTGTTTATCCATTTTAAAAGTAGGAGCATAGAGAAACATTTACAGCTTTAATTGAATTACCGTGTAAATTTTGAGATCAAGATTTTTAGCACTAAAAAGGAAGCGTTTTCTTTGATAAATGACTAGTACTACTGAAGAACTAGGAAATTTTTGTTTTCCTTTACTACGGTTCGCGCTTTCATTATGTATCATTGATAATTAATAATTTACTGTGAGAATCAGATGGAAATATAAAATGCTACTCTAATATTATATTATTAATATTATATGCTACGATGATTATATATATATATACATATACATGTATATACATGTGTGTATATATACATATATATACACACATATATTTATATTTTAACAATTAAAGGATTATTATATTGTACGTACGCATTATTAATTTCCATCTCATTTGTAATTAGCAAATACTTGTAGTTTATTCGTTTCAACTGCGAGAAGGGGAACAGGGAGAATGTTTAAAGATAGAATTAAAAAAAAAAGAGTCGATTGTTTGAAGTTTATAGCTTTAGAATTTTTGCTATTTACCATAAACAGCATGGTACATTTTGTCGAACGAGAAAAAATGATAACTAAAAAGATACGTCTATGTAATTATTTCCAATTACTTTTTCTCCTAAAATGTGCACTATAGTTTGTTTGCAAGGTGATCTATATTGTACGCCGGGAAAATCTCGTCCTTTATGAGCCAAACTTGATCCAATACGGCACCATCCTTATCATCAGACACCTGTTGTCGTCAGAAACAAATTGTAAAATGAATAATAACGAACATTCCTTGTGCCTGTTATTCCGAACTATAATCCAGTACCTGTTCAAGATATAGATGAGTCCGATTATATGCCTTCATCCTTGTGTAACCATAATCCGAGCTACGATATGCAGACCATTCTGGTTTATGCGGGACGAACTTTTCTCTACCTTCTTTGCATCCGGCCGATCCAGTTACTATGTGTACAGGTGCCTTGTAATTCTTATACGGTTCTTCGTAACTACCATTTTGTACCTACGATTAGTTCTTTTTATTATTGATTAAATCTATTTGAAAAAAACATGCTCGAAATAATATTGAGTTTACGAAACAATGAAATATACCTTGAAATTGTACATGGGCCACAAACGTTCGTAGCTATGCTCATGAGCCCACAGTAACAGATCTACTCTGTGCTTATAAAAGAGATCCTCGAGTGCGAACCAATTAAAAAATGGCAATCCGACCCTAACTAGACTTTGATGATTCGTACAATCATCCGCGTTTGCGTTACTGCAATACATTGGCCTGTGACCATACGTTACTATCCATGGTCGTTTTGCTCTGAAAATTATATTTTTTAAATTATTTCTCTGATTTGGAATAAGAGAAAATTTTGTTTTACCTGTTCATAGGTTTGTTTGCTTCTTCTAAATCCTTTTCTAGCCATTGATACTGTTTAACCAGCTGTTTCAAGCCATAGTTCAGAAAGTAATATGCTTCTGTCTCAATGGCAATGAAATGAACAGGTCCTACATTGAAACTATACCACAAACCTTCGGTGTCTCCTGGCATTGAGAAACGAGATCTAGAAAAATTTGTATCGGTAATAATGAAACGTCAACGAAGTAATTAGTAACTGACCTGTAATTACTAAAATTATATTTCTCTTCATGATTTCCAGATACTGTCATATAAGGTAAATAAGCAGCAACTCCTTCCATTTGTCTCATAAATTCATCACCAACGCGCGCATTGTCAGTGTCCATATCGTACGCAAAATCTCCAACATGAATCGCTGCATCATATAGCCCGCGCTGTGCTTCTTCCTGTAGCCTTCCTAAGCTTTGAGCATTCTCGTTACCCATATCACCGAAAATAACAATTTGCGGTGACCATTCTGCAGAATCCTCTGGAGCGGTTCTCATGTAGAAAGCGTTCGACCATCCATATTTGCTGCCGCAGTGGTACACTGTGGGATAATATTTTATCGATACGATTCCCATGAAACATAGAAATTATTTTCTTAATTATTTGACTTACTGTATTTGCTATTCGGTGTTAAATTTCTCAGCCATACTCGATGGATATATTGCTTCTGCTTTTGTTCTCCGCCATCCGTGAACAGCGTGGCGTTCCCACTGGCACTCAAAATGTATCCTCCTATTCCATACTCCACTATAGATTCTCCTGTGTCGTTTTTGGTGCTCCATGTGACAACAATGTCATGAATGTTATCTGCAAACCGTACCAAGGTAAAACAATTGCCACTGTAATTTACATTAACATTAAGTCTACGGTATACGTATTGTTCAAAATAGATGGCTGAAAATTTGGATAGATAAATTCTTGCTATTTTGATAAAGCAATGTACCAGAAATATTCTTACCTCCATAAGCGATGTGCACGGCTTCCGGTTGGTAATAAAGGACATTACAAAATACACTAGAAATCGTCGAGAAAATTGCAAATGCTAGGATGAGCGCAGCCATCGTCAAATTTTAATAAATCACAGCGACGTAGGCAACAAACGCGCTTTATTTAGCAGCAAACGAATTTTCCGAATTCCCAGATATCGTTGACCTCGACGAGAAAATGCGGAAAGCGTCAATGCATCGCTGCGCTCGGATGCACAAAGAGTACTGGACTTGTGCGTAATACATAGGTATCGCTAAAAATCGGATGTCAAAAACAATGAGTCAGTTTTTATCGCAGGGTAGCTCTGTTTATCAGCTGTTCAACGTCGTACGTGCATGGCAGTTATTTATTGGAGCTGTTTGCAGACACAGCATCGATCGTGCTCACTCACTATTTACATTATAATCGTGGACTAATACACCGCCATTTTCATCTTGGCCGAGATCAAAGTCGAGACTCACTCGAATAAAGCGTTACGTTGCTTCTCACTTGTACTCCGCATTCTGCGTTCACATAATAGCGCCATCTTGACCGCAATTGATTGCAGTTTCCGGTCCGATGCACAAACGCACTTCGAGTCTCCTCCTGGCATGATGCGCAAGAAGAAACAGACGCGACTGGAAATTCTGCTGGACTGACACGTACCGTCGAGTGAGAATTCAGTGTTCGAAGGGTCGGGACACTGTCGATTTCGAGAAATTGAAGAATTCGTCCGAAACGCTGCTTTCAACTCTCGGAAACAAAATGTCGGAGGTCCGAGCCCCTAACCCCTTACCGTATGATTTTTTTCTCGGTTACAACGATAATTGCTAAAAATCAATCGAAACATTGTGAAATAATTAATTGGAAGAAATGAATTTCAAAAGACTCAGCACATGCATTTACTGTGGCGGCAACATAGCCTTTTGAAACAATGTTTTTTTCCATTTACTGACACTTACTGTCACATCGAATGCGCGTATAAATTCGTTCAAAAATTAATTTCTTTTTATGAATTATTTCAAAATGTTCGAAAGTCTACTCTCAATCTTTATCAACTGTTGAGGATTTTTTAATAGATCTTTCAGCAGCAATCTAACAATTGCGTTTCTTATGTAAAAAGAGATTTCCGGAACGGAGCAATAATTGCAAAATCCTGTTAATAGGCATGCAGTAGACGAAGCGTCGAGATCACACGGCCGTTTACAGGACTCGGTCCCGGAACCGCTCTGCACGTACTCGCGAACGATGCGAACAGGTCCGGAACAGGAAATTTTTCCGTTCGATTTTGTTCGCAACGGTCCGGTCCGGCATATCGATCGAGGGGATTGCCGAGTGGGACCCGAGGATGTTATTTGTAATAAGTCGGGATGCTGGGACGGAATATAGCGCGAGCGGAGAACTAAGCAGGCAATTGCAGAGCTAGCATCATCCCCTATGCCCTATATTGATCACGCGCTCTGCCAGTTCTTCCTCCCTCTTTGTCGCAGCGATTGCCGTTCCGCTTTTACGGCGCACGTGCGCGCGAACATGTATGTATTTACACACAGGATGCATCCCGACGAATGTGTACGCACACCGTCGCGTCGCCCGTGACACCACCAACGGGCCTGCCCCTTCATTCTTCTTCCATCTTCCTAGTTCTAATGTTAGGATGCTCTCTTTTCGGGGGACTGTTCGCAGTCGCCTATTATCCGTGCCTCCTTTTGTCAGCTCCGTACACAACATGGTTGGCACACTCGATTCTTTCCCTTTAACACGCTCGCTACCGCCTCACTTCTTCATCGGGCATCCAATCATCGCGAGATTCGTTTCTTGGATGATCCTTGGATCGAACGTCCCCGCATTGGTCAGAAGGATGTTTCAGAAATTAGCCTAGGGGTGTGGTTACGCTGCAGTCTAAAAGAAATAGGTGATTAGTAAAAAGATTTGTGAAAATTATGCATACAGCGTAAAAACAGACCGGAAGACCTTCAGGTTCAATAGCACATCATGCTGTAATTATTACAATGCGACGGGATTGTTAATGCGAGCGTAAATCGAATGAACTTTTCCTTTCGTTTATTGCATATCAAGGGATCGATCCGATAATCGAGAGCAGGAGATGATAACAATTACTTTCGTAGTATCGCATCCCGTATTTCGATCAAGGCCAAGGACCGCGAGAGTATCCTGTGTTTGCTTTGGAACGATTCCAGTGGCTCTGAGCGTGTACCATAGGTAATACTACCATTTTGTTTTGACTACGGCCTGATTACTACTACGATTATTAATACCGACGGGAGTCCTGTAAATATAGATTCTGTCGAGAGTAAAATCGTTCAAAACAAGGTTAAAAAAAACCGTTTTTATTTATAATACGTTATTACGGGGATAGATCGATAAAACGGGCCATTGAGAAGCCACGTTCGGCCGACGGATACCGCTCGCTTCGTCCAACGCGAAAGAAAATCCACGGGACGTCTTCTCGTTTACGAATTAATTGGAAGAACGTTAGATCGAGTTAGCTATACATTCGTTTATCACTGATTCAAGAAACTCCACCTCGGCGCTCAGCGATAAACGTATCGAGTTGTTCAAATAGGGGATGCTGTGCCGTATCATCAAGCATAATTAAGCATTCAATGTAGTACGTGAAAATCCCTGATTAAATGCCCGCGAAATTTATCATTGATCTAAGAAGCTACCTTGGCAGCCCGAGGATTAATATAGCAGGGTATCTAAATAGGGAATGCTCCATGACATTATCAAGCGTAATTGAGCATCCAATCTAGTACGCCGAAATCCCTCATTAAAAACCCACGAACTTTATCATTGATTTAAGAAGATGCACTCCGACTATCCACCTTGTTGTTCAGGAATGATCGTAAGGGATGTTCGACATTATCAACCATAATAATCTATTTGATCAAAGTGGATTAAAATCCTGCAATGTTAATTTATAAAATCTATCATTGACCAGAGAAATTCCTCCCCGAGACTCTATCCCGTCGATCAGGGGTGAACATGCCAAGTTATTCGCGTAGGGGATGCTTCATGCTATCATCAGGCACAATTGAGCATCGAGGTTAGTACGCCAAAACCTCTCCATTAAGAATCTACGAAATTTATCATTGATTTAAGGAGCTCCACTTTTACACACTGGGGTTAACACAGCAGTATGTTTCTGTAGGGGTTGCGTCGTGATATTGTCAAGCATAATTGAGTATCCAATCTCGTACGCAAAAATCCCCCATTAAAAAGCAACGAATTTTGTCATTGATTCGAGGAACTCCACCGCATTGCTCAGGGGTGGATATGCTCCATTCGAATAGGGGACGTTCTACGACATTATAGGAATTACAATCGACCATTTACTCTAACATGTTAAAATCATTCGTTAAAACTTTACCAAATCCATCATTGATTTCAGAAACTCCGCTGTGCGACTCCACCTCATCGATGGGGGATGAATTCACCAAGTTATTTAAACAGGATTCATGTCATATCGTCAGGTATAATCGACCACCTAATCTAGCACATTAAACTCCCCCATGAAAAACCTACAAAATCTGTGATTGATCCATAAAATTCCAGGACACCGATAAGTTCCAGGACATAATTGGACGTAATTGACCAGCCACTCTAGCAGATAAAAATCCGGCGGTAAAAACCAACGAAATCCGTCATTGATCTGAGAAACATCCGGGACTCCACCTCGGGGTGAACAAACCGAGCCATCGAAAACAGAGTATGCCGCGCCGTATCAACCATCGCTAGACTCGCCTATCTTCGACTACCCATTCCGATTACAAAATATCCCACGAAAGAAAAAAAGAAACGGGGTGGAAGGTATCAAGAGAGGGGGAGTGGGGTGGGGGGGATGAAACCAAGTCCCTATCCGGAAGGTTTGGCACACACGTAGGGGTTGCGTGCGACTCTGTTCTCTTCTCTGTTCTGCGCGAGTGGGGGCGCACTAAATCGACGAGGGCGCCGCGGCGCGGCCGCCGCTGTCGAGGGTTGAAGATCAGCGGGCGACGAGCGATGTCAGGGCTGCAGCCGCCGTCGGTTAACACGCACAGGTTCACACCCATCCTCGCCTTCGAAACTTCGGCAGAGCCGTAGCGACGTCGCGGTGGCCGTTCAGTTCGGTCAGTCCTCGATCGTTGATCGGAGAACGAGTCGGTCAGTGTCGGTGAATCGTGGTGATCGGATCGTGGACGTCCGCTAGTGGGAGAAACGATTGTGATTGTAGGGTAGCGAAAGTAAAATCCTCGCACCGGGGGGGCGGATTGAGAAAGAGTCCTCGTCGGCTGATCGCGAGGGATGTCCGCAGGATCCTTTTGCGTAACCGTCGTCTCTTTTCGGGGTGGCCCGCGTGCGGGAGAGTACGCGACATCCTTTGACACGGGGATGCGAGTGGCGGACGTGGCGGTTCAGTGCTAACCAGGACATCGAGAGAGTGTCCTTCGAGGGAGGGCGAGAGGAGGACACCCGAAGGCAAAGAGGAGTCGAAGAATTGCATAAGAGAGAGGATAGAGAGAGAGAGGGAGAACTTGCTTGTCCCATGTTATGAGGAGTCGCTTGGGATGCTCGGCTAAGCGGAAGCTGGAGTCTAGCGCGAGTCTAGCGGAGAGCTAGCATGAGGATTGCTGTCGGTGGTCCGGTGTCGTCTAACCGGATACCCATCCTCGCGAATGCCACGGGACGACAGGAGGGCTGAGAGCCGCGCGACGCTGCTCGAGGATGCAACGGGACAGGATGCTGGAAGCGTGCGAGGAGCCGAGTCCGGCGAGGCCTCTGATCAATAAGCCAGGACATCGGGAGTTCTGAGAGTTCTCGGTGGATCGTTCAAGGAAGAGGAGACCGTTGCGAGGATGTAGGGGGGGCCCACGATCGGGGCCCCGACGAGGGTTTCCTCGGGACTGTTTCTCGCGGGACACACGGTGATCTCGACAGGTGGACTTGTCCGCTGTTGTTCCACCGAGTTGGATTCTACGCTCCTCCGGTTCAAGTTCGGAGAGTCCGCGGCTACCAGGAAGAAGAAGTTCCTTCCGGTTTCGAATACTATCCGCCTTTGGGGATGAGCGTCGGGCCAGGGTCGCGTATCTTAGAACGGGATAAGAGAAAAAGATAGATACTCGTCGTGTGTAGATCCTGTCTGTTCGTGTTTGTTTAGTCTTGTAGTCTCTATCGGTGTACGACGACCGTGTCCTAGAACGAATAGAGATCGCCGCCTGGCCCCTTAGAAGTGCCGTCTTATATTCTTCTTCGAACCTCTCGCGAAGGAGTTGCCGGCGGAGTCGGGGTTTTTTTTTGTCGGTGGAGGATACACCCGCGGCTCGCTTTTTATCCCTCGTGGTTTTACCGATCGGAGGAAAACTGTGAGCACGGCACACGCGAGACACGGACAGAGCAGTGCACCGGGCCGTGGAGAAGATGCGCGTTTACGTTTATAGGAAGCGTAGATATTGTCGGTGAAAAGTAGGTCGCGCGAGGTCGATAGTACCATCGAACGTTAAGCGAAGATGCGAGAGGAAACGGAAGGAATCGCACGCGGCTACGTCGACGTTAACATCGGCGATTCGTTTTCTCGACGATGACGGGCCTGTGATACCGTGTGCTCGCCCGGTGTCAACGCTCTCTCTCTCTTTCTCTCTCTCTCTCTCTCTCTCTCTCTCTCTCTCTCTCTCTCTTTGTTTCCTGCCGAACACCACCCCGCCGCTCTACGCATCTCTGACCGAGTAGACCGACCGTCTACCCGTTCGAACACAGCGAAAATGGTCGATCTCGGGGGATACATTATCATACTGATCAACCAGAATGACAAGATCAAACTGTACGGTGAGCATCGATTGCCCCTCCACCTGCCCGCTATAGACGCAAGGCCGAGGCGGGTGCACGAGTACCCGATCCGTTGGGATTCGGGTACGCTGCATTCGACTAGGCCGTGGCACGTTACTCGGTGTCTTTAACCCTCTACGCCCAGAATCTTTTGTTTAACACGTTGACTGCCACAAGAATTTTATATTTCCGTCATAGTAAGCGATCGGTATTTGTCTCTAATTGTATCTAATTGATTTCTACGTTCGTAAACTGATATCTGGTGATTATGTTTAACCCTCGTACGTTCCTCAGGGTGAAAATTCACCCATTTACTATTTTCACAAGATGTATTTCTTTAAAATGTGACGTTACGAATGAAACACAATTTGTTGATTTAACGTGTAGAACAGAAATGGGCGAATTATTATTCTAGTCTCTTTTATGCAATTATTCACGTGTTCAACGTGTTGAACGTAAGAAAATAATTCATGTACTGTAATGTCTCCGATTGTATGTGAAAGAATAATGTGGTACGAAATTCGACGACATTAATCCTTTAGAGACGACGTCTAAATGATAACCCTTTGCACTTGAGCAGCGACTCTCCGGCGCCATTAATTATTACCGTTATTATTAAAAATACTTTTTATATTGTTAAACTTGCTTATATTCAATCAATTACCGAACATTTAAGTATGAGAAAATTAAGAAATTATACAGAATGATAATGTTTTAGGTCGGAAGAAACGTTCGGTTTCCAAGTTAAAATATTATTTCCGAGTGCGAAGGGTTCGGACACAGAAGGGCATGATTTATTTTCTATTTTCGAGTCCTCGGTTCCTAATTCTATTTCCCCGATCGAGGTCGAGCGAACTTTCAAAAATTATCACCCGGGAAAACACGCTGTCTCCCCTAATTAGCGACTTGTTCCATGAATACAGGCCGAATTCACGTTTAAATTCGAAATTGACCTAGCACGCGTCTCGCCATACGCGCGCGACGTGTCGGTCAACTAAAAAAAAAAAACTTTCGTTGGCCGCCACGAAAGAAGCTTCTTTACCGTCTTTAATTAGCAGCGGTGTTTGCCGTTTAATGAGTAGCCGCGAAGGTGGTCGCCAAGCACGCAGGAGTTTAGCTACACCTTCGCTTTGAAGCTTCTTTCATTAAAGCCACGAATCTCGTGGAAAATTCGTCGTCCAGCTGAAAATAATCGGATTGCTTGTCTGACCGGACACCGTCCTTTTCTACTGTCCCAGTGGAGATTGTTCGTACCAGTATTACGTTAGAATCTTCCCTTGTCGCGAATGAACTTCGAATAGACCATTCGGACCGAGCGTTGCAAACGTATTACCTGATTTCTGATTGCTTGGCATCCAATTCGTAGTGTTAGCTTGTTCGTAGACTGTGGACCTTTATGCAAAATGCAAAAACAATTACCGGAATCGCATAAAATAGTGTTTCCTCCTTTAACAATTTTAATTGCATTAGGTCCAGTATGCTCGTTGTCGGTCTCAAAGAAGTAGATTAGAAAATATGTAAAATAGTAATTGAAGATATTTCGTTCACCTGTGCTCGGTACAGAGACAATGTCTTTCCCCGCATGATCGCGCTGTGTTGAATCGAAACCTGTTAATAATTGAAACAATTTTGTAACGGGTCGCAGGTTCGCCGGGCTACGTGGACGCGCTGGAGGTGGCAGATGAAATTTTGGAAATTAATGGCAGCAAGTTGGAGAACGTCAGCCAGCCCGAAGTGATTCAATATATATGCGAGGTACTTAACGTTTATTTATCACCGAAATTCCAGTTCACGCCTCAGTTCCGTCCCCCGTGCGAGTCTATTAAAGCGCGAAAACCGGCGCTAAAGTGCGAAAAAGTTTCCATTTTCGAGAGAAAGAGTCGTCGACGCCTCTTCGCTCCGGTTAGAGTCGATTTCCTTTTTTTCCCGTCTCGATTGCTCCTCCTGCCAGCAAATATTCGATCAAAATCCGCCAAGAGAATTATTTGAGAAATTTTTATTATACGAACGTGACTAAATATTTTCCTTATATTCCGGCTTAAGTTTAGTCAATTGCTTTCATATCGTCGACTATTTTCCACGGTGAAGTACACGAATTACAGAAATTACTTAATCGTGATGATAATGGCACGATAATCCGGACAGTTAAAGTGATTAACGCTTGATTTCCACGATCGAATATTTGCCAGGGGTCGAATATTAATCCTGTCGATTAACAGAATCGTTTTCTGTCCGCAGTGCATCAAATCCCGAACAGTATGTCTGCGGGTACGAAGAAAAAGCGGAAGCAACAGGGGTGAGTGTCCATTCCGAAAGCATTTTCATTAGCATAATTCCGCGGCGGTAAGAAGCAGAAATAGTATCGCGGTGTGTGTGTGTGCGTAGTTGGCCGAGCAAACGTCTCGAATGACTTCTCATTAGGAGCGGCGCGAAACGAAGGGAAAAATCGATGTGCAAAATGGACCGTTAAAGAGGATAAACGTGTCACGTCGAACGATTAGAAGTACCAAGAGGAGTATATATCGATTTTCGCTAGCTGGCTCGATCGCGGCGGCAACCGATAGTTCCGTTAATACAACGCGACAGGGTACGATTAAACATACGGACGCTGCCATCATTTTGCCGAGGAGACTCCTCCGTGGGATCGCGTGCCTCCATCTTTAATCGCGCGGTATCCATTAGACTAACACTTTCGCTAAATGGAAATTCTCGTGACCCTCGACATTACGTGACAATTGCGAACTTCAGCGCAGATTAAATTCGAAACACACGTTCTTGCTGCATTTTGAGCGAAGAATGAACAGAACTTGCATCCGAATGAATTCGCCATTACTTGCAACGGTATCGTTCGTAGGATAGCTCAAGTTCGACGAGTTGTTCGAATAATAAACGCAACGTTGTAATTTATTCTCAGACACGGATATTATTCATGGCTCGGCCTTCCAGCCGTGTACTTTATTACCTACACAGAACAAAAAAAGATTAAAAATCGCTGTTCCGCAATGCTCAGTCTCGCGTAAACTGAATCAACAACTCAAAACCAAAAACCTTGCCGTTCCGGAAATGGCGTTGACAATCCGATTATCCCTCGACAACGTCAAACGATCCTTATAAAAACTATCGACCCGGACACCCACGCCGTTCGAAAAACAAACAACTGAAAAAAAAATATGGCCTCGTTTGGGGTTCGACGGGGGTAGAGCGAGCGTGTGAAAAAAATTGACAAATTTCCAAAGTTCGTCTACCGATTTTCGAAGTCCGTGG
This sequence comes from Lasioglossum leucozonium, assembly GCA_028454225.1. Classification (NCBI taxonomy): domain Eukaryota; kingdom Metazoa; phylum Arthropoda; class Insecta; order Hymenoptera; family Halictidae; genus Lasioglossum; species Lasioglossum leucozonium. The sequence continues at coordinate 10,735,405 of CM052207.1, forward strand.
GACCCGGTGGACGTGCACATAGTGTGTCACCGGTGTCCTCCGTTGCCGGCGCGCAGCTCGATGGTAAATCGTCGGCCGATTTCGTGTTTCCTCGTGCGATTCCGGCGTTCGCCAGGTAAACGTTCAGGTCGCGGCTCGTAATCGTGACGCGCGGGAACGTCGGTAGCAGAGGAGGTGAACGAGGGGGGCGGGAGGGGCGGTTAGAGAGACGGGGCCCGTTGAATAGAGGGGGTTGGGCCGGAGGGGGGGCGGTGAGTGGGAAGGGGGAAGAGGGGCCGCGAGTGTTCAGCGTAGAGAACGTGTAGAGAGAGAGAGGTCCTCGGAGGAACCGAGTGGATCTAACCTTCGAATGTATCCGCTGTCACGCTCGGTCCCCGCTAGTACGGAACCGTCCATACGTGCCAGCGGTTCCGCGGCAATTCTGCGCGGCTCCATCGTCTTCCTGGCAGAGTTTCTCGTGTGTACCGGAGGTCGGGTAGCCGAGCGGGTACGGTTTCGGTCGCGGCCTGCTACCAGGCTGGTACACATAGAAAGAGAGAGCAGAGTTCTTTTCCGCTCGCGTGGAACCAGGAAGGCGGGCAGGCAGGAAGGAAGGAAGCGGACACGTTCGTGCTCCGACAGTGCTGTGCTGGTGCTTCGACAGAGGCCCTCCCGTGGTTCCCCCAGGTTTCCTCGGGCTCCCTTCTGTTCGGTTACAGTAAATTTCGATTTGCTCCTGGTTCCACGATTCGTTTTCCACGAGGTACCACCGTGCCTGTCCCCATCGCTGTTCTGTGCGCGTGTATCTCCGTGAACCGTGTGTCTTCGGCCTGTGCTCCTCGCCGTTCGCTCGCCGGTCACCTTACCGGTCGAGGGAAACCGGGACAAAGAGCCAGATGGCAGCTGGATACGTGGACGAGCGTTCCAGGAGACCGTGGACAGACCGCCGACCAACCACGGAATCTTTCCACGATTTCTGACCGGCGTTACCGTTAATCGCCGATCGACGCTCGCTGGATCACCGGCGAAAGGTGACCGATCTTTCTTTACTCCATTACCGGGACACGCGGCTCGATTGTATGGCGAGAACCGTTTCCTCCGCTGTCCCAGTATGCTATTTATCGCACATTCGCTCTATCACCGCGGATTCCTCTTTTTTTCTTTTATCGAATTACAAGCGAGCGATAAACTGATCGCCTGCGGAAGCCAACTGGTTGTAAGCAACCGCGGGCGCGTGACTGATTTTTCTCTCCTGCGATTGTAGAGTGCGCACAATTGTTCGACGAATCGTTTGTTCGTCGAGAGCACGTTAGACTACGACCGCGTCTAGCTTGTTGAATTATTTGCGAAATATTAGCCGATTGTCTATGACTTGTCAATACGACTATTGTCCTAGCATGTTCGTTTTCTGATTATTTTGTATTGAACTACGCGAGGGAATCGTTGGCTGATTGTCTATTCGTTGCACACGACCGATTTTTCTCTCTACGATTCCGGAACGTGCTGTATCGTTTGACAAATCGTTGATCATCGAGGCTGTCGTACGAATACGTTCCTCCAATTTTGATGGAATTTGTGCAGTCATCGAATGACTTTCCTGTGGAATTATGAGCGAATAGCTCGATCGTCTACAGGAGCCAAGACGTTTACGATTGTGAACAACGAGCACCGCGTATGCGATTACCGTGTCCTCGATTCTCGAACGTGCTCGATCGTTTGACAAATCGTTGATCGTGAAAGATCGTTGTCCTGGTGCGTTCCTCCAATTTTCATGGAATTTTTGTGCTCATTCGATGATCATGACTTTCCTGTTGCCTATGGGAACTCGACACGTTTATGATCGTAAACGACGAACACCCTGTTACCGAATTTCTTTCTTTCTATTTTTATGCGAGACTATATTCGTTTCGTACATGTTCAGCGAATTCAATTTCGCTTGAAATCTTCGGTCTGACTCTTGAATTAATTGCATTCGGATGGGGCGATTTCCCAAAGAAACGGAACGTGTCGTTGTTTTCGCGGAACGTGCGGGTTCCATAAAAATTGGAGGAGGTTGCTTAACGTTCGTTATCGACTGGACGAGAGCGTCGGATTTAATCGGAGGATTTTACGTGTCGGTGAAGCGCGATTGGTTTTTCCGAGAGGCAGCTTTCACGTTTTTAAGGGCACGTTTTAAGGCCCCGTTTGGTCGATCGTGCACACACGCAATCGCCGCGCGCCGCTACAGTAGATTATACGGGCCGTATCTCGGACGGCCACTAGCACAGAAAATGAGTTTTGGTGAGCGCACGTCGCGTCGCGCGTCGTCGACGAACGACAAGGATCCGCAAAGCACGACCGAGCAATGTGTCATCGTTTTACGCGACACGTTAATAGGCGAAAACGGAGACAAGGAATCCGTCATGGTTGCAGTTTCTGGGTTAGAGAGCCGATGCGTGGGTGCGCGACGATGCGGCTTGCACTATTGCTGCCAGATCGAGTGGGCCTCCAATGCAAATTTCGATCTAATCGAATCACAGTCGACCGCTTGACGCGTTACTTACTGCTCGCTGTTTATTGCACTCGAATCTGTACGATTCGCTGCTCGTGGAACTTCTGAACATTTTTGCAATACCGATTTAAAAACTGCAATTTTAAAAACAGTGTTTTGATAGAAGTATATTTCTACTGATTTCAGTACATTCATTTCTGGGATATAGTCGAATCATTTCTTTAGAAATTATTTTTTAAAAGAGGATTTTCGGATTCTTCTTTGACACGTGGACGGACAGGGATTTCGATAGATATTCCTGGCCGAAAATTACGAGGCACGTTCGTACCACTGCAGTTTTTCCAATAGCCGAACGATCTCCAGTGAAATTACAATGGATTTTCTTCGGGTCCAGAACTATTTGTTAGGAACACAGCCGCTGAAACTTTCACTTTCCACCTTTCGAGTTAAACGCAGCTGTTTATGATTATTGCACAGCGAATTTATGAAAGATAAAAATTGTTTGCCTCTGTTTGCAACGAGCCGCTTTCTCTGTTCAATAATTTTAGCAAGTCGGCGCTGTTCGATTCTTTCGCCTCTCCGTTGGTTCAAATTGCAGCTATTCATCTGTGCCATAAACGCATAAAATCTGAACAACCTAGCCAACAGTCTGCGGAGAACATGATTTTTAGAAGACATTCCTCAAAGATTTCTCGTACTCCTCTCCAAGATCAATTTTTCGTAACGTTTCTCCTATTCCGTTTCGCACGCTAATTTTTACAGCCTCATAAAGTCTCGTTGAATAATAAAGAAATGATCTAACGCAGAAGCGTATGCAGATTATTCGGGACCGGAAATGCGATCGTGTTTCACACATTAGCAATTTAACGAGCCGGCCGCAGAAATTCAGCGACTTTCAAATCTGTCCGGCGAAACATTTTCGCAAGAGTCAGAAGTCGATCCGCGTCCCAACAAACGGTAGATTAATTAATCGATGAGCCGAGTAATTTTTCATGTACTCGAGCGGAGGGGGGGAGTGTCGTGTCGCTGTTGACGCGTTATCGCGATTCCGGCTCGCAAAGTGACCCGTGGCGATCAACCAGTGTATAAACAGACTGTTGACGATTATGCAAATTTCGTTTTTCGCAGACAGGGTTTCCCATTCGCGGCGGTCGGGCCGGGCCGATCGAATCGTTGATCGAATTTCACTCGAAAATTGAATAAATGGAATAAACGGAATAAATGGTATGAACGGGCCAAACGGAATAAAAGGAGATCGTAAACGGCGAAATTTCGAAGTTAGCCGAATATCGAACGGCGACCCGTGTCACGTCGGATGAGGAATTGCTCGGCGCTCCTTGTTTTCCGCTTGTATTTCTTGTCCGGTGACAGTCGAAACGGATTTGTTTGAGAAGAAGCTACGCGGAACGGTTCCCTTTTCATCGACGCGCGTTTTATCGTCGCGTCGCGTCGCGTCGCGTCGCCTACGTCGAGAGCGCATCGATCATCGGACACGGTAATTGTTGTTCGCGTTTATTAGCCCAGTCGCATCGAGGGGGGGCCCCGTTCTAGTTATTTACAGGCATTCAATATTAATAATTTCGCTCCTGGGTAAAATAGGTAGGTGGAGATCGTGTCTCGGGGGGGACGACGGTATCGCGACTTGCTAGGGCCGCGCTCGGGCCTTCGGAGCATTAGCGAGTGCATAATGCGTCCATAATTGCGAGCGTCGACAGACATTATCGCGTAATTAGGTTTACGAGCGACAAATGGCGATTGCTTTTTCGATGGACTTGATAATTAACCGGGTACCTTTTCCGCAGGCGAATTACCTTTAACGATCGGCTGCCTTCACAAAGGGCCTCTGCCAGAGACGCGCCATTAACGCCGGGATCATCGGGAGTCGATAGATCGTTTCAATTGCCCCGGACCTTCGAACTTGAATGAGACTATTTTAAATAGTCGCTCGGATTCAACTCCGTCGAGCTCGATTCGGGACAGAAACGAGCGAGGAACGGATCGAGTGGGCGTGGTCTCGATGCTCGACGCTCTGACGGAACCGGGACAGTGCCCCACGGGGCACCGCGCGTACACCCGTACTCTAGATTCTATAAAAATACTAGGCAAATGTCAGATTGAAAAGATAGCAGGCTAACTACTTTGATCTTCTCCTTTGTGGAATGTTCCGAGTGGGCGTGGCTTCGTTAATGTTAACGAGACTATAACAGTACCGCACAGTATAATCTATGCACACACTTATCCTAGACATTCATCCCTGAAAATTCATCTCCGAAGATCACAGCTTTCTTGCCTTTTATTCCTTTAGATTCTTCCGAGTGGGCGTGGCCTCTTTGCTCTCCTGATTTTAACAGAGTCGTATCAGCGTGCCACAAAGCAATCTAAATCCATTCGTACCGTACATTCCCTAAAAACTTGCTCTTTCTCTTAGATTGTTACGAGTGGGCGTGGCTTCTCAGCTCCCCGAGTTCGAACGAGGCCAAATCATTGCCCTATGGAGGAACGTAATTCCCGCAACTATATGACTGTGATTTGCAGCAGGTTTCACGGTGGAAATCGCGATTCGCGCACCGGTAACTACGGTCGCAGGTCGCCGCGCCGGCCCGATAAACGCGTGCGTGCGTGCTAGTATTTGCGTATCGTGCGCTTGGGATGCAACGTGTGCGAATGTTTTGCCGACGAAGGGGCAACAATCGGTCGGTGCACGACGCGTATCGACGTGCGTGCACGCTTCGACGTTGTTTCCGAACCGCTGCGCAACGCGCGCGCCTCTCGCGGTTTCCACGAATCCGCTTTCTTCCGGAGACACTTTCGCGATGCGAACCGCTAACGAGTTACCGTTCCGACGCGCGACGGATCGATGGATCGGCTGCATAGGAAAATCGCGGGGTCGCGCGGGATTTCGAAATTGTTCGTTTCCACGCCCATTAATTGCGCCACGAGGCTGCTCTCCGCGTCTCTTCCAAGCTAGGAAAGTCGATACCGTGGGACGTGTCTGCTTTCAACCATCGCATCAACGGTTAGATCATGCTCAAAATTATCGCAGGCCTCGTCGCGTTGATTTTCCGCTTGTGTAGATTCTACGAACGCTGCTTGGTCGATCGAGGAAATATTTAAATAACCCGCGGGAAACCTGTTTAATCGTGCCGACAATTATCATCGGCATTCTTTGAATTAGTTTTACATCGTATAGATTCGAATGGTACTGCTTGGTCGATCGAGCAAAGACTCTAAGAACGTGGACGAACACGAAAGCGTTCGAAATGAAAGCAAGAAAGGGGGACCGAACATAAATCCATCTCTGAAAACACGATGTCGCAACTGGGTCGAAAAATATTACACAATCGTAACTGTGTCGGAGAAAAGAAAATACGAATGGATCGAAGGAGACGGCAGCGGCGGGGTTAATCATTTATTCAAAAGATTGTGTTTGCGGGTCCGCGAGGATTATTGCGAAATATTCGGATCATTGTCGATACGTTAATAGAATTACCGGCTCGTAGAAAGTTTTTTCCGAACAATCGGGACGCGTGTCGTTGGAATTCGATGCTCGCAAGTTTCCGAGATTCTCTGGACCGTGGGTTCAGCGATAGTTCGTCGGGCGTAGTTGTACAACTACAAGCCGGAGCGCGGCGTGGCGCGGCTCGGCGTCCCGAAGGTGTACGAGACTTCGATCACGGGGAAGCGATATCAATTTCGAAGCCACATTCCCCGAAGAATCTTGGTCGGTCGCCCAATATAGCGCGATCGACGTCGCCAGGGACCACCGAGGAGCCCACACCTTTCCTCGTGTAAAAATGGCCGGGGAACACATAGTCCGCTGCGGTGTTTATAGACCTGTGCAGTTTGACCTCGGCAACGCGAAAGACCAGTGATCCGGACCACCCTTTGTGGCGTCAGAGATCGATGCGACTCACCCAGCCCTTCGATCCTGCGAAATTTTTACTCCGGCCGCTCCTGATGCATGCTACTGCTTGCACACGACCCTGTCCTCTCTCTCTCTCCTATCTACCCTGCATTCCATTTTTCTTTCTCCTTTATCCCATTTTATCTACTTAACCACCCCCGGACGATATCGACCCCGCGCAACGAGTGCGATTTTTTTTACTTTCTTTTATACCTTCACCTTATCAACCCTAATGGCACTCATAATCGTGCCAGAAATGCGTACGAACCATCCTCTATACCAACCGTGTCCCGTTCTATTGACTTTATGCAACGGGAGCAATTTTTTTCCTATCTCCTTCACAATCTGCATCTTATCAATTCGCTATTAGCCGTTGATAATCCTGCTAAACGATGCATAAAACCATTTATCGTATCTCCCCCTTGATTCTCTCTGCAGCGAATGCAATATTTTCCTTGTATTTTTCTTCTGTTCTTCGTTTCATCAAATTGATGACGTTCGCATTGCATCAGGGGAAGGGGGGCTGCATGCACAACCCCTCTCGACCGACTTCGTATGTGCTAACCCCCTTTTCATCCCCTTACAATGGGTGACATTTTTCTTTTCTATTTTCCTACTTCTTTTTTTTCGTTTTATCAACCGATGACCTCCATAGACTGCACCTGGGGTGCAGCATACAACGCAACCCTTTCTCAACCAACTGTGCCCCGTCCCGTTAACCCTCCTCCCCCCTCCTGCAACGAGCAGCCATTGTTTTTCTTACCCGCTTTCCTTTTTAATTCTCCATTTTATTAAACGATAACGCTGGTATCACTCTGGCGCCGTGTGCTACCCTTCCACTCTTAACCGACCACGCCATATTCCTGTCAACACTTTACTCTGCGAGTGACAGATTTTTTCTTTTTTTGATCTTATCAATCGATGACGTTGATACTCTACCCTTCCCCCAGGGTGTTACCCTGTCACGTGTATTTCGTAATCCACAGTTTTTATATTATCATTGATATCGATTATCCCCATTTTATGGACAGACGCCATATCTACATTCCAATCAATTTTATTTTTTTTTCTTGAATTTTCATTCTCAATTAATCTCCCTTTATCAACATAGATTTTATTGCACATTTTCCCACTTCTTTCGACCAATGTTGTCGCGTCTCGTACATTTTTTACAGGGTTGAGAATTCAATTTTCTTCTCTTTTCTACCAAGTTTCTCATTTACCAATCCCATTTTTAATATTTTAATTGTATCTAAAGCGTAACGGGTCCTCGTAAATCAGTAATTTTCCCTGAAAAATGGTAATGGCGCGAGCTGGGCGCGAACCCCAGCGACCTCCGGATTCATTTCCCACGCCTTAAGCACCACAGCCATCGAGTCCTACGACTCTTTAAACTCTAAACAAGCTTCTCAAAGCTCCAACATCATTCCAATCGTACTCGAGTATCCGCATCAACCCTGGACCGCTAAGCACCATTTCTTTCCTTTTCTTTTTTTCCGTTCGTCCAGCCGATGGCGGAAGGAAACGCTCGTCGAACGGTTAATCGGGAGTCCTGATTGCGAATTCGAGGCTATCATTTGCGACGGTTCAGTCTCGAGCGAGCGGTTCCGCGCGGAAAATAGGGAAGCGAGTTGCACGCACCGCGAGCACGGGACAATTACTGGATGTCGTTCGGAGCGTTTCGAACACGCGGTGGAGGAAAGCGTGGAGGAAGGACGGAGCAGGAGGTGGAAACCGATCAAGAGAAATCTACATTTATCTTAATAACCGAACGATTTAGCGAAGAAATCGCGTGTTCGAAAATAGACGTGGGTGTTTGAAAAATTTGAATAATCTTTTGATTTCGTCCAAGGTAGATTCGCGAAACTGGCCACTGTGGAACGTGCCAATTGCCGGGGCTCGCTAACAAGAACGCAATCTATCGGCGTTTTATCGCGCGAGATCGGCATTCCGCTGGAAAACATGGCTGGTTCGCGATCGCGCGCCACCATGAAATTCCCGGGGCGTTTCCCGTGAAATTCCGGGGATCGTTTCGCGTTTTGAGAGCGCTGTCTCTTCGCACACCTCCCCCCTCCCCCCGCCCCATCGCGTCACAGCCCCATCGTTCCGCGTCAACCCCCGGCGGGAAAGTAAATTCGATTAGCGCCGGCCACTTTCCACTCTCTGCGGGGGTAAATTCGATTGACGTCGCGATAAGATCGAACCATTAGCAGCGTGAAACGCGTTGTCTAAATTGGCTGCCGCGTAATCTAGAGCACTCGGCACACAGGCAGAGAGAAAGAGAGGGAGGCGACATGTCGAAACGGGACGGGACGGATCGTTCGGGCTCGACGGGAACACGACGGGCAATCCACGTCCAAACCATACCATGAATCTCGCCAGCCCTCGATCTACCCGTTGGAAAATACCTGCTGAAAAACGATCTCGACGAGCCGAGCGCCTGTCGAGATCGATTCTCGAGTCGACGACACAGAACGCGGCGCACTCTCTCTCTCTCTTTCGCATTTTTCGAAAAAGTGGAAGGGAGTCGTTGAAGTTCTAGCCGCGATAAGGAGACAGCTCTGATTTTGTACGGATTGTGCGCCGTACCAGATGGTCGACGGCTAAATTAATTAATTGTTCCTCGAATGTTCTTGTAATTTCATCGTGGCCCGATAAAATGACCGACGAAGAACAGCGGAGATGTTCCGAAACCGTAAGAGGGGAAAATTGAAGGGTTGCCAGCACTACAAAGCCAGCTCTCTGATTTCTACACGGTTTTTGTTGTGCGCGAGAGAGCCAAAGGCTAAATTAACTAACTACCCATCGCGTTTCGTTTCGTTCTGCTGGCATCGTTGGAAAAATACGCAGGGAAAAACAGGGGAGATTTTTCAAAAATATCGGAGGGAAGAATTGAAGGGCTCGCAGAGGAATTTTTTGGTAGGTCCGGAATATTACGTGTTTTCTTTCTGTTAAATAGAACGGTCCGCAGGCTAAATTAACTAGCTTCCGAGTTTCCTTGCGTTTTGCTAGCGGAGCACTTGGTTCAACTTTTTCCATTTAAACAAGCAAATCGATGGAAATTATTGAATTTTGCCCACCGTCGCAGAGGGTTGAAACGAACGTAAGCTTCTAGATGGACGAAACTTTTCTGTTTTCAAGTTAGAGAAGCTTTGAGCGGAAAAGGCGGACAGGCTTTTTGCCGATTTTCTAAAATTACCCGAAAACTCGACCGATATCCTTATTGCAGCTCGTTCGATTCGCTCCTGGAGCTGAGCATAGCGGAGCCGAGCCGATAATCGGAACAGGCGTAGCTCACCGACCAGTCCCGTGTATAAATATTTTCCAACGATCTATTTTTCTCCTCCCTTTCACCCTTCGTTTTCACGCCCCGTAACCTACACCTACACTTACGTATGTGAACTTTCGAGCGCGCGCCCGCACCACGAGTACAGTAGTGTCTCGACGACTGTAAAAAAGATGCGCACTTGGTTAAAATTCAAGTAAAAAATCTTTGTATTGCATTTACGCGGTGTAATAGTTAGTACAGGGTGTTTCAAAATTATTTTAAAGATTCGTTAGGTTCGCGTAGCTTCGGTACACGCAGAAAGTAGAATTGGTTGGTCACGGTCAGACGCGTCAGTAGACTGCGGATCTTTTTGCGTTTACGAGGAAAGTGGTTGGATGAAATTTAAGGATATTGTAATGTTGTTTTCAAAACAACAAAGCGGTTTCCGCAAAATCGACGCCTGTCATATTGTGCCATGATTTCTGGAGACACCCCGTATATCGCTCGTGTTTCGTATTCGCGAATTTCCACGACGACGACGCGACAACACTCCGCCGGAAATTTTCATATTGCTCGCGATAAGTGTGCGCGTCGGAGCCGGCTAAAGGTTTGAACTTTCAAAGAAGCTACTTAGTCTGGCTCTGAACGGTTAAATCCTGATTCGGGGTGGTTGTGCCGCGAGGAGCCGCGATTGTTCCTCGCGTTCCAGACGTACCCCGGCATTTAGATTGCTAAATAGCCCCGAGTATTCCGCGCAATTTGCGCCGCGAAGACAGTGGATAACGCGTTCACGGAGTTCCCGGGGCTAGTTGCGGGCTGCCTAGCCGCAAATTTGCATGCGACGAATCCTTCCCGTCACACCCTGGGGAACCCGAAGAACTTTCGGGACCACCGTGCCGTGCCGTGCCGCGTCGCGTCGCGCCGCGCCGCGCCGCCCGACGCCCGTTTCGAATTTATTAGGGACTCCGTTGTTGTCGGGAACGGACTTTCATTTTTACGCGCACCGCCGATGACTGACTTCTTCCACCGCACGGTTGTAAAACGTACACCGGAGAGCCGCCTATACAGTTAGGAAACTGGTTTTCGCCTGGTCGCGCGTCAAGCTGTACACCCGAAGCTATGGTTCCGAGTATTCCCGCTCGAGTGTACCGTACGAGAGAGCCTCAGCATCCTCTGCGCTCGAGCTGCTATTATGTTGGTGCCTTTTTCTTCGGTTTTTTTCTTGGTCGCCGTTTGCTGCAAACAGATCGCTCGGAGAACAATCGATTTTTGGTGTAGATGACAATTAAATGGGAACTAGTTTGGAAAAAACTAATGGGGGGTGGAAAATGATATCAGCTTTTAGAAAGAGAGGCGCTGATAATTGTATTAAACTGTTCAATGGAGCGCTAAACGACGGAAAAATAATAAAAGATCCCCACGCGAATGTATATTTTTATTTTATCTTATTTTCTACCGATGGCCATTTTTGTACCTCGTTGATTCACCATCGCTAATTACTGTAGATAATTAATTGCATCGGACTGTGCCAGTGAAAATCGATTTCTATAAGTTATTCAACCCCTAAGTGGCCTTCAAAAATGCAACTACTGAATCAGTGTACATTAATATTCCCTGTATTCGACCGGCGAATGGAAAATGTAATAAATAATGGTAGAGCGAAAAAAAAAAACAAAGACGTTTATCTACGTAGATCTTTAAGCAGTTATAATTGTTAGTATATATTCGAATAGCGTTATGGCTTAACATTTAAAAGTTAATAACGAAAAGTTAATAAATAGGATCATGACTAAACACTTGAGGTGTAAGGGTTGCAACCGGTACAGAAATAATTGACAATTCTGCAAGAAACATGGAAAAATAAATGCACTGCACGTCTAAAAGGTACCTTTTTCTCGAGACGATAGTTGATCTGCAGCTTGGAAATTCCGGTTCGGAATGATTACAGGAATCCGTGGTTAAACGTGGTTCCGCAGCAGCGCAATTTGATCCCGAAGGACCACTTACCCCGAAAAATTAGGGCGTTTTTCGAGCGGGCTCCGGGAGTTCGAGGCGTGACTCGTTAAGAGCGCGTCGACTCTCGGTCGTGCTCGTTAGTTTTCGCAAGATTCCAGGTCTCTCGCAGATCCTGTCTTGCTCGCATACTTGCTGAACAAGACATTACCGAGCACGGAATTATTGTATTATGGTCCCTAGACAGGACCCGGCAAACTCGTAAAATTGTTCTCCCGAGGACCGAGACGTTTATGAATACTGCAAAAGCTAAGCAAGCCTCGAGAGCTCGCTCACAGTTCCAAAGGTGTTACCCTGGTTTTCCAGGCTAATGACGCTAATATTGACGAGAGAACGATTAATAGTTCAGAAGATACTCGACGATAAACTTGAAGAGTTTCTGGACCTTGACGCGACGGTGTTAGGTCACTTCGCGCGTTTGAGGTTTGCTGGAAGCACCTAAGAATTTTGTTCTCTCGAGCTGTAACGCGATTATTTGAAAAGTTTCGCAACTTCGCTGCTCGAAATGGCGTGCTGGATGTTTTTCGCGAAATCCGAGAAGCTTTGAAAGTGGTGTACGATTTTTTAACTATTTCAATTTATCAGAAACTATTTATAGAACCAATTAAAAAATTCGTTGAGAGAATTTAACAGTGAATTTAATCGCGAAGACATTATTGCTTTAAATGCCCTATGAAAAAAAAACTTTTCTAAACCTTTTGTCTGCGCTTCTATTGTCTACACCATAGTTCATGAAAATTGATTCAGCCTGTCGGTAAAAATTCATTGACAATTCAAAATCAAAGACATATGTTTTTCGAAGGCTCATGCATTAAACAAAACGAAACTCGAGGCACGGACCGAGGGTTGGCAGACAAAAATCGGTCTCCGGAAGAAAAATGCATAATCGCGGGGTGCGAGAAAGCCTGCCGAGGTCGTCCGAAGAATTCCGGCTGCTATATCTCGTCGGCCGGCTGTATAACAATGTGTTCCGACCGAGAAAAGGATTCCCTGGAACGTCGTCGTCACGGCACCGTTTCCCTCGACCCGAATTCGTCGAATCCGCGCGAGCTCGCGGCACGTTCGACCGTGACCGGTCGCAATTTTACGCGAGATTTAGTTTAGAGAGTGCCGTGTCCCTCGCCGGGAGAAAATGTTAATCGTTGCCCGTTCATTAGAGACGCAATTCTGCATGGCCCGCAAGAATTTCGAACCCGATTGATTGCACGGCCTGCAAATATTTGCGGCGCGTCGCTTTGACCCGCGCGAAATTCAAACGCCGATTGCTCGACGCGAACAAACTCGGGAGCGTAGCTACTTTGAATTTTTGAACGGATAGGCTTGCTTCATGTAGAATTTGAGCGCGTAAAATTGAATCACGCAAAATTTTTGTTGCGCACACTCGGCACGCGAAAAATTTGAAATGTACAGAATTATAACGCGCAAAGTTCTGAACGGTTAGAATCCTGCGCAAAATTTTGAGCGCGATTGACAGCCCCGCGAAAATGTCGAGCGCGTCGACTCCGCTTTCAGAATTTTTGAACGCGATTGCCGTGCCCCTTGTCCCACGAATCCCTTTCCCTATTTTCTTTTTTTTTTCGTAAGCAATTTCTCGTGGAATTTGCTGCTCGTCTGGTTTCCGTCCGGGCGCGCGCAGTTTTCCCTCGGCCGAGCTTTGTCAAGCGGGAAAGCGCGACGCGAAGGTTACGAGTTGTTTGACCCAGATCCCGCGAAATTTTTGATTACGACCGCGCGGCTTCTTAAACGTCACGGAATAAACGGCCACCCCCGCGCCTCTTTTTTCCTTCCTTCCTGTCACCCCCGCCGCACCGAAACGAATTAGTGCGAAGTTTGAACTTTGTCCGCTCTTCGCTGAATACTGTCATTGTTATTAGACGCGGCGATGAATGGGTCGCTGTTGCTTTCAGAAGCTTCCATTTACAGTGGATCCAGAATGTGTTCGAACACTGAATTCCCGACTTTTTAAAAATTGTCGGCGCGAGAGATTTTTTCAGTCAATTTCTACTTCTGGAAATTAATTTTTACACCGATGTACGTACTCAGCGTATATTCGGTTTACAGATCTGAAGTTTTGCAATTTTTATGTCGTCAAATAAATTATCCCGATTTCATTGAATTTTTAAAGTTGCTCAGAATTGGCTTAAATTGAATTTCACTATTTCACTCATTATAAAATTCTGATTTTACCGAAACTCGGGTGGTTAATCCAGCGACCATTAATCTGCGCAGCCGGACCAATATTGTTGGTTGTATCAATTGTCTGATCGAGCCATTGTTAATGAAATTTTAATGAGCGGTAATCTACATTACCGCGGTTCGCGCGTGCGCAGTGTTTCTATGACTCGTCGTTTTATTGTCCCCATGTCGGGATGATTCCGAAGGAACGGATTTCGCGAATAGGCATAAAGGAGAACAGTGTCCGATAGAACTCTTTTCGAAACCGGTCATTGGTCATCGGGAGTCATTGTTCGCGCGCGTCGAATAAAACCGTGCACGCCGTATTGTTTACGAGGCACTATTTGTTTGACAATGAAATTAGTTGAAGATTGTTTAAAATCAATTCGGACAGGCACGGTGGATGGGCTTGACAGTTCGATTAATTTTCTCGGTCGCGAGCTCGTTCCCGGTGTACGCTTCAAAAACCATATGTCACGTGTTACTCGACGAGTTTCGCCATTTTCGTTGCTCCGATTGTTTTCGCGCGTCCTTGTGTAACAAAATTTCCCTACTATTTTCGTCAATATTTTCTTATTATAAGTAAATCAGTTCCTCCGAGTGAATTTAATTTGTACAAAGCAATTTTATTACTACCATTAAAAGAGCCCACATTTTCACTTATCACTTTCCGGCAATTCTCCTCGAAAATTTCACATAAATTCGCAGTCCGGTAACAGCGATACAAGGACGTCTACGTCTTTATCAGCTGCCGCTGTCGAAGTATGAATTAGCCGGGACCGGGGCGCAGAGGGGTATAAGCATAAAATATCTATGAAGACGCGCATATAAACGCGTCGTCCCGTGGAATTTTTATGGGTTCGGCGGGGGAACATGTTAAACAGCCCATAAAACCGTGGATCTACATAAACACATCCGCGACTCGATAATAGCGCACGAAGTTCCCGTCCCCGTGCCCCCTCGGTCTCGGGGGAGGGATGAAAGCCTTTGAGGTTCGACCGATGATCATTGTTCGACGCGTTTAACGGCGTAGCTCGCGACGACGGGCCGGAAAGGTGAGTAAGGCCTCCGCGGTTTCTCCAGGCATTATTTCGAGCACGTAACCCGATTTGCGCAAACATCGTTCAACGGAAGGGGGGGGGGGTAGAGGTGGAGCTCAGATCAAGCCTCTGTTAACGCGCAAATTTACCTAGGCCGCTGGTCTCGTCGCTCGGGATTGGTTCTTCTCGCTTTCGGTAGCGGCGAGACAAGCCCGAAAAAGAAAATCCGTAACAATGGAACGCGATCTGCTCGGTTTCGGAGGGAAAACTTGGCTCGGGGCCAGAACGTGTTCAAATATCGCCCCGACGATTCGGAGAAAGCGTCTCTCCGCTTGCCAAGACAATTTTTCAAGGGCGAGACCCGACGCCCACGCCGCCATTGATGCGCTAATGTCAGCTTAGAACGAAACCTCTTCTCCCTTTTCGGCCCTGTCCGCCCCGCACACGAAACGTTTTAGGTTGTTGCGCACGCTGCGGTTGACTTTTAGAGCTTTTAGTACGCTGCGCCGGAGTACCTCCCATGCGAGAAAGAAAATTTAAGAGAAATTTCATTTCTTTCCTTTTAACGCGGTACGATATTTACACGCGATATACCTTTGCGAGCTGTTAGACAGTTTTCGAGAGTTTTTAGCGGTGGCAATAAGTCGATTAAAAATGCCTGTTTGGAACAACGTCGGAGAGAAACTTGATTTCTTGCCTTTCAACGCGTGAGATACCCTCGCAGTTTTCGAGCTTTTATCAGTCTTCGGTGGTAGTAATAAAATGGCTTACCTGCGTGAAACAATGTTGGAGAGAAATTTCATTTCTTTCGTTCTAGGACGGTAAAGTTTTCGAGCTTTTAACCATTTCTAGCGTTAGCAATAAATAGACTTAGGATGTCTACATGAAAGAAGTAAATTTTCAATGAAAGATGAAGAAACTGTCCACTTAACTAACCTTTTTTAATGTGGAGAATCTTTAAGAAACATCAAACCGCATAAACCCTCGATCTATCTCTTCGACGAGCAAACAAAAATTCTCAACACCCTCGTCTCGATAGACAGAGCTGGCACCGTCTTTCCAATTTGTTGCGCCCTCGAAGCTCGTCGATTACTCTCGATCGCATCATCGTCTTATCGATCCAGGAAGCCATTACCGGTCGTGTTCCGTCGATTCCATCGAAAGGAAAAGTTCATTCGATCCTCCGTGAGAAAAAAGAAGGAGAGAGAAAGAGAGAGTAAAACGAGAGAAACGACAGCGCGACAGGCATTCATCGAAGACAATAAAAATCTCGGTTGACGAGAGCGGGGGGAGGAGGAGGGAGCGACTCAAGTTCGATCGAATCTCTCGAATCTCGAAACTGAAACAGCGGGTCGCGCGCGGGCTGGCCGCGTGTGGGCGGGTACGGCGACCCGTCGACTGTTTACTCGATTATTTCGGAGATAAAATCGCGTGCAATTTACGCGGCAGCCCCGCGCCCCGAATTTAATACCGGATCCCATTATTCGAGGACCGGTTCGCTGGCTCTCGCCCGACCCGGCCCGGTCCGACCCGGCACAGCTGAAAAATAATGAAAATCCTGCTGACTCGTTGCCGCTTCCGGGTCAGTGGCTGTTTTCCAGAAACTCGAGTGTCTCCGGCACGATAAGATTATTGCCAAGCGCGAGACCGTGACGCTCGTACCCGTCGCTGGACTATTTTCCAAGTCGCGGAAACCACTCCCGGGACTTTTGCCGAAGTTACGCCACTCTAATTATTAACTCTCGTCTGGCCAGCTTTCTTCCACAAAAAAATACCGTTCGCGATACTTGGAGCAGCGTCAGGATTTATTTAACAATTTTTTTAAACTTTCTTGCGCGAACCTATTAGCTCCTCTGTTGTTCTCAGTGTAACTTCGTTTAATTTTTCATTTTTTAATAATATTGAATATCATTTTAAGGAAGAATTAGTCTTTTTGTCAATTTTTCCCTCGACTGTCTGCTTCCAAAAGGGCCGAAATAGTTGGAATTATAAACGCAGATGATTGCGATTGGGTACAAACTGCTTATGATTCACGTTTGCGATGCATTTCGATGAGATTTTCAGAATGTGTACGAGCGACGCGGGCACGCTGTGAAATTGTTAATACGGTGAACGGGGAATTCGCGGACCGACTTACTCCGCTTATGTTCGCGCGAAATTGAACCATCTCTATAGATCGACAATTCCGCCTGCATCGAGCGTTCATTATGCTCGACTCCGTGCCTCGAGTCTTTCGTTCATCGGATTTCCCGCGTTCCCCTAAATAATAAATCACTCGCAGTTAGAAAGTGGAACATAAGTTCCTTAGATTCGCCGTGGATACGATGCGTATGTTGTTCATATTGTTTCCTGACTATGGCTGTTGTTCGCGGAATGCTTAAATTTTTGGAGGATTTATGACGAATGAAAACCAGCGTGAATGTATCTACACCGTGAATCATGAGCGATCTCGTAGAATTAATTGTGGGGAAGTTTATCAATTCGAGGGTTCTTTTGCAATTGTATCTGCACTGTTTCGTTGAAATTCGTTGCAGTCGTTTTCCGTAGTTGAGCATGCTTTCTAAACAACAATTTGGTGAAAAAAACTGTTGTGTCACGTCTATTGGCTTGATTCTCGCAAGTTCTCGTTTGGCATTCTTTTGCAATACTTGTCGATGTTGACACGAGAAATTGGACCAAAGTAAAAATCGCATCGCGAGATACCAGAACCAAATAAATATTAATTTCTTCATGTGATCATTTTTATTGTAAATGCATAAATTTCGCAGTCAGTGTAAAAGTTTGATTTCAATTATTAAAATTCAATCCTCCGTTGCCTAGTGTCAAGTAAAAGTAAAATTAATCTTTTCCCATTAATTCTTTACTGAATTCAAACAAGATCCATTGTTAAAACTAAATCAATTTTCCAGTGTGCTTTTAGAGGAACATTTGGGAATTAATTTCGACAAAACGATCGAACCGAATATTCCGAAATTTTGCGCACGTATTTATACATGTTTGAAGCAACAGTACAAATTTTCCTGAGTTACACCATTGAAAATTGTGAAAGTTATTAACATTAAACGCTGCTATATAGCGCTACGATTCCAACGGCTCGAGTCGTTTGAGAAGAACAAATGGTATCTCGTTTTACGCGACTTAAACGTGCCTGTCCTTGGATCCACAATGACTGATGCGCCCTTTTGATCCTTAAGACTCAATCTATTATCTCCCTACATACCTCAAAGTAATATTAATGTCCCTCCACCAATCCAGAGAGACAGACCCGTCATTATAATTAAACGGATCGGGTCGTTCCGGTTTTAAAGCTTCTAATTCTTTGCCGTTCGGGAAATTGGAACATTTGTATATTCACAACCAGATCGAAGGTATAATTAATTAAAAAAATCAAGTTGTGACCGTGTGCAATTTTCAGAATTAATTAGACAGCCTCTTAAAGATCAATTTCCAACTTGATAATGTCCCAAAGTAGATAATTACCGTCCCAGGTTAGCGGCGCTATTATCGTAATTTGGGCTATGCAGTGGCCCGATTAGGCCAACTTTAGCCAGACTTCCGGCGCAGACGGTTTTCCGGATGGGAGATTCGCATGTGGGATCCTCTTCTGTGTGAACGTCGGCGCTCTCGGTTTCTCCTGCCGAATTTTTCTGTGCGATGGCGTCGAGCGGTTCCAAATATAAACCCCTTGGTCGGTGCTTCTTGCCGTGCCATCCATTCCCGGCCCCGTTCGAGAGTTTATTTTCTATGGTCCGGCGACACGTGCGCGCGCGAGCATCGTCGCCGTATCGTCTCCGCGTCTTTCTCGGTTCGGGAACTTTTTCGAGAAATCCGACCGACTTCTCGAGACCCCGGGTCCCGGTTTTTGTGATCTTCGAAGGTTGTGCCGTGTTGTCCGAACTCGCGGGAGTGTGTGGAGCGAAAAAAAGTTCGGAACGTGTCCGCGAGCGACGCGAAACTTGGCCGCGGAACATGAGAACGATCGGGAAAAAACAACCGGTCCTCGGCATAAACACTGACTCGACGGTTTCCCTGGCTCGATAGACGGAACGTCATCGATAGAACAGGATAGGGTAGACTCGGATAAGGTGGATCGGAGAAGAGGAGGATGTCGAGATTCTTCCGCAAGATGCTTCTCTGCGGATGCTCGCCGCGCGGGCCCGGAATGGACACCAGGACCTTTGTCGTCGACGAGTCCGTCGACGACGACGCGTCCAAGTCCAGTGAATTTCCACCGGTGGAGAGAAGCGGCGAGGATTTTGCGAAACACTTCGATCTGTCCGCCATTAGGTTCATAGACGACGAGGAGCCGGATGAGGACGCTGGCGGAAGCTCGATCAGAAACGGAGGAGGTCCGACACACACACACATACACAGAAAACGGATCGATCCGTGTGCTATCGTCTGCTCCCACTCTTTCTCTTACGTTCGATGGCTTTGTTCGAGCCCCCGATCTCTTTCGCGAGAATCGCAAATTTTTAGGCAGAGTTCGTGCGAATGCAATACAGTAAATTTAAAGAATCGACAAGCAACAATCTTTCAGGAAAGAAGCGAATTGTCCTAAAATTTGTATTTCTCAT
The DNA here is from genome assembly GCA_028454225.1 of Lasioglossum leucozonium. Taxonomy (NCBI): domain Eukaryota; kingdom Metazoa; phylum Arthropoda; class Insecta; order Hymenoptera; family Halictidae; genus Lasioglossum; species Lasioglossum leucozonium. The sequence continues at coordinate 10,754,852 of CM052207.1, forward strand.
ACGAATCCGCAGACCAGCGCGTCTTCGCGAATGATAGCACTGTACCACCAATGTTTAATTTACTATTTAATAAATTCTGCTCGACACCTGAATATCGCAGGAAGTCGCGAGCATGCACACTACGCTTAACCGTGATCCTGTGCGATTAATACGATTGATATTGTTTTTGTGCAGAGTTGGACGGCTTCAACCCTGCCCGGTTGCGGAAGGCTTGGGTCATCGCCGTCGAAAGGTAATTAATGTACCCGGGGTTCGAGCGTTGTAGCCGAGCGGAGGCTCTCTGTCGGTTTTTCGGTGCAGCGACGAGTGAAATGCGGGTTTCATTTGTTTCGGGATATACACGGAGGACGTTCTATTTGCTGTTCTACGATCGATTATGAAACGTAGAATTAAATTCGGTGTATTTTTCCGCGTTTCGAAGTGCCAGCTTCAACAGTGGTAATACCTGCAGAAAAATTTTCAAAAATTCTTTTACGTCGAATCGCTCCGAATCGTGCAAATGAAACGACCTCGCACGTACCACGTGACTAGGTGTTAAATTCCAGCTGTCGCGTATCTCCTAATTAATCTCGCGCAAACAGCGCTACAATTATTCTCCTGTTACATTGTTACATAATTTTCTTAAAGATCCTGCTTCGTTCAGACTTAATTTCATACCTGCGATTGGCAAGACGAGTACAACATTGAATTCGCTAAAAGTCACGTCGCACCGAAATAACAAATAAACGATTAATAAAAGACGTAGAGCCATTTATTTAGCTCGCATTGATCTAACGGTACACGCGTCGACAAAAATCTGACAAAGCAGAATCGATCTTATCGGGCGTCGGATCAATGCCGGTTCGCTCGAACGCGGAAATAGAGGATCGCCTTGGATCGGCAGAAGAAAGTGAATAAATTGGTGGCCGGGGAGAAATAACAGGCTTTTTAATGACCGAGCTGATCGGCGAGCAACAGAAGAAAAGAATTAATTAGGCTCGCCAGCTGGTTCTGCCGGATTCCCATTGTAAATCGCGATCAAGATCGAGACGCTAATCAGCTCGTAGCTGTAAATCTTTTAGAAAGCCTGTTAAATACTGTCGACTGGAGCGTTGGATCGGAGGTGACTTGGTAAAAAAGATCGGACGGTGTTTCTGTGTTGCAGGCGCGCAGAGGAAAGATTAAAGAGGCTAGCGTCCCATTGGAAGATTCAGATCTGCGATATCGAAGCGGTCCTACAGCGAGAGGTAAGCGCCACTCCGGTACGATGTAACGAGCAATCGCGGGAACACTTTTTCTAGTGTCGGGCCGGGCCGGGCCGCCGGCCGTCTCTCGATCGGCTCGCGGAAAGAAGATCTCGCTGGCCTTTCACCGACCAGAATCAACAGCGCGTTACGTAATCCCGTAGAAATCCGCGAATGGTATAGCGAAAACCAGTGTGCCGGCGGAGATGATCGTGCCGGGGAGGAGCCCGTCGGATATTTGTCGACAGACGCGTCTCGCGGTCGTCTGCTGCTTGGAGACAAGTGTCCAGGTTCGCCGAAGCTCTCCGTTTCCCGACGATTTCGACCACAGGACACTTCCCCGGAGCCTTGAGCTCGACCATCCGCGATCACAAAGCGTGAACACGCGAGCATGGGCGATCGATCGCAGCGCTCGATCGCCGCGCAGCACAATACGCAGAAGAGCGAGCGCGCTAGGTAGACCGCGATCCTCGTGGCATTGTATTCAATACAATTAGTTCCTATTCCACCGGCGCGCGTCGACAAGGGATCTATCGGACATTCTGATCAGAAGCCGCGGCGCGGCGGATCGACGACAGCGAGTGGAATCGGAATCGGTTACGGAGGCTGCTTATGACACGCGGAATGCAAAGTAAATGAGGCCCGAGAGTGAGCGAGTGGTAGCCTGGGCCGATCATGCGCGGCCTTGGTCGAAGCTCAGCTCCGCCGGCGTATATTCCACAGGTTGCGCCCCGAAAAACGTTTTTGCCAGGCTTTTCTCTTCCACTCTCTCTCTCTCTCTCTCTCTGACTTTGCCAGCCTTCTCGCATTTCTTTTCGCATTGCTTGTCGCGCCGCGAAAGAGCATCGATCGGGAAAGCTTTTCCCGGCTGCTGGATCCCTTTGTCTCCTTCTTTTTTTCTCTTTGTCGAAGCACAACTGTTTGCTAGGTAAAACACACACACACACGTAACACACTCTTTTCTGATCGTTTATGCTCTCGGTTCTGTGCAGTTCAACGAGTCGGCCGCGTCCACCAGCGAGGACAGCGCGAGCAAAAATGTGACGGCCAACCAAATTACCGTGACGGTTGCCGAGAAGTAAGTGCCATTTCATTCTTGACGGTTCTTTGCTTTCGGCGCCCTTCCACCTCCCCCATTCCCTACGCGCGACACGCTCGTTTTCCCTATCTCTTCCTCTCTCTCTCTCACTTTCTCTTACTCCCTTGTTTTATTTCAAGCTTTGTTGGTTTTTCGCCGCTCGCTCCGCTGGGAGATTGCGTCCCGCTCGTAAACCGGTATTGACAGACTGTTAAATTTTATAGGACACACTTGTGGAGCGTCCACGGCCCGTTATGTTCTAGACCGTCTCGGGACGGCGAACGAACGTTCTGTGTCACCTAAGCGCGCGCGGCGATTGTTCGCGTACGAATTCGCGAATTGATTTTTATTATGTCGGTGTTTCCGGTCTCGAGGAATTTCGACGGCGTTCGTCGCCACACAGACGGACATTGTAGTTACGCCAGTTTGCGGTTTTACATGGCAGTTTCAGTGGAAATTGGAATCGGATTGGATACTTTCTGCGTTGATGCCTCTGGTAATGTCGAAGCGACCGAGAACTGTATGAAATTCTATGCCTTTTCGTAGTGCTCCGCGCCTTACGAATCCGTGAAACGCTGCATAATCAGAAGCGACCAATCTCAACTTTCCGTTTCAATTTTCATGTCTGCCGAGTAAGCGGTTTACGTATGGCTTAATCAATGTCTCACGCTGACGTAACCCGAATGACCTCTGACGTTTCATGAATCCTGAAATCCTTGGAAATATCTCGGGGCTCGTTGAATGAATATCTTCGTGAAAAGATTGTGGAAACAAGCGCGCTAATTTCTGCAGATGCAGTCTTGTTGTTACGGTTGCAGGTTGCCGCGCTCGCGTCGGTCGTTTTTTTGTTACGTGTTTTTGCGAGGAAATCTTAACGGTGCCAGGAATCGGCATAGTGTGCGTCGAGCGCAGCGCACTGCGAAACGTGAAAACTCGCCGCGTATCCGATGGGAAGTGCAATTACAGGCCGGATGCGAGGAATTGCGATTGGCGTGATTGATACCCCATCCCGGCGCAACCGCGCATACCGTTGTTGTTTTTGTTCCGGTGGTAGCATCGCCGTGTCAGAAGTCAATACCGGTTCACGGTGTTCCTAGCGGTTTGACGCCGCTTGTCTTACCCAGAGTTTGCCAATCATTCATCTCCGCTATTTTCGTCCCTCCATTGACAGCTGACATCATCGAGCGCCCGCGCATTCCGAACAGTCGATAATCGGGGACACGTGTTCCCGCAATCAATTTTTTCATTGACGCATTACCAGCTCTCCAATAATCTTTCATCGATCCCCCTCATTTTTCATCGTGAAAATAAATAAATAAATATTGAACTCGTGTCCGCCACTCTTTTCCAAGAGATGAGTCGTTAACGTCGCCAACTGAGATTCGCGCTGAAGGGTCAAGTTTCTAACCGCATCTAAGCATAGCTTCTTCAACTACCCCAGCATGAAAACTCACCCCTCCATCGAAATGAACCCTCGGTCACGAAGGCATTCTAATACAACGATGCATTGCGTCGCAGGGAGCCAAGCTCGACCATCTTTGCCCTGAAGCTGAGCAACGGTACGATCCCGAAGGGGCCTGGGAAGGACTCGAGCGAGGTGAAGGACGCGCTCGAGAAGCAGCAGAGCCACCCCGAGGAGACGAAACTTTTGGTCAGTGGGAAAATCCGACAGACGGAATTCTCCGGGGAACGTGTCCGTGCGGTTTTTAATATCCTTGAAAGCGACTGGCCGCCTCTTGTGCCTTTACACCTTCCGCGTAAAAATGATTTCTCCTTCGCGTCGCTTATGTAAACGCGGCCGCCTCGCCGCGGCGGCGCGCGATTGGTCGAGCGTGAGGCAAGCATTTCCCGGAACCGCGATTCGTTGTCCGTGCTTCATTCCCGCATAATTAAATCCGCGAGGCTGCGCATCGAAGAACGTTATTATAATAAAAACGCGTAAGATCGAACAGGAAAATAGGAGAAACTGCTGAAACAAACGGAACGAACGCAGGGAACGAACGTGTTAAGGTGTTTGATCGTTTTGCAAACATTCCTCGCACGGTCCACGTATGTAGCACTTTAACACTATTTCCATCGCGGTTTTGTAATCTAACGTCAATAGTTTTCTTGTAGGTCGAGGCGTAGAGGACACACGAAGGTCAACATTATTTTTTAAAAATAGAACCATATGTTTTTTAATGCATTGATTCCAAAAATGAAAAACCGTTAGTTTCGGGAGATAATTAATGTAAATATTTCTTTATCCTGTTCTCGATCGTATAAAAGTTTTCGGCGCAAAGGTTATTAAGTAATTGTAGGTAATTATAAGATAATTAATGTAGGTGTGTGGGAGGGAGATACGTTTGACGATCGATTTAGCGTATGATCGACAAACCCGTGATTCGTTGCAGACGCCGGTGCAAAGCGGAAGGGCCGTGGAACGAAGATCGAGCAGCCCCTTCCAAAATGGCCAGACGGAGGTGCTGATCGGGCCTGAAGGCGGGCCAAGGTCGCCGCGAGGATCCACGTCTTCGGCGGTGAACGACGCCAATTTCTCGAACCAACCGGACGAACGTGACGATCAGAAACCCATTCGCAGGCGAGTACCCGAATTTCACCGGCGATCGATCCTCGTTTACTGTCTTCTTCGACCCTCGTGCACCGTGTTCGGCTCGATTTCACCCCCCCGATAACGAAACGCCTTTCCATTCAATTGTCGTTCTTCTTGCTCGAACGTATGGCGCGCGAAGCGTTTAAAACAGGTCAACTGTACATCTCTCTTGCCATTGATCATGGAACAAAGTGAATTCGATGAAACTTGCTTGATTCCAGCTGTCTATAATCGAGTCTGTTGATGGTCCCTTTCATGGGCGGTGATGTAGAGTGGACAGCAAGGTCACTCCTGCGTTCTTAAATCAATTGAAGCATTTTTTAATTTATTTCCTGATCCGGCGTTTCCATATAATGACCTATATTTCGAAGGGTGGTCAAGGTCGTTCAAGGTCGTTCAAGATCGTTCAAGGGACAGTATGAAAACATTAGCGATACCAGATTGCAGATTGGAATCCAGCAAGTTGAATTCGCAAAATATAAATCTTCCCATTTTTCGGAAAACAGTGCACAAGGGTTGAACCATTGTGTGTCTCCTTTTTGATGTTCCTCTGTTCAGTTGATCGCGTGGTAGATTCTGCATGCAGCTTTAACCCGCAGGTAGACTTTAACCTGCTGGCCAGTCACGTTGTCGCATCGTTTATCTGCTCGTTGTCACTTCGCGTGGCTCTTCCGCTTTGTCTTTCTGTTGATTCTTTTTGGCCGACGTTGCAAGTGTGAATGATTTAGCGGCGGTACACGGAAATTGTTGGACAGAACATGTTCCTGGAGAGCGGAGAATTTTTCATGCATGTTCTTATCCATTTTTCAAACGCGCGGTGATTATTCATTTAGAGGTTGTTCGATATCCTGCCGAGAGGAAAGCTCCAGGAAACTTTTGAATGAGAATATATAAAGTTCGCGAACGATAGAGAAGATATGATATTTAGATGAAAATTTTTAGTGTTCCGCATAAGCAACAACAGAGTTTGACCCAGTTCTACCGGGTACGTTTTACGAGTCGAGGGTTGAACAAATATTATTAGGTTACGATACTCGACCAGCCTAATTGATACACGTTTGTAGTTTGCTAGGCGTGCCTGAATAATTTAGCAATCGAGTCCCAAGTATTATCCGTCGCTGCCGAAGAGCCTGTTGCCCGGTTCACCGATTAATAATCCACTATTTTCTACCGCATCCGCTATTATCTTTAATGGCAATCGATCATCGACGCGGGCGCGGGGGTAGGTTTCTGCGATAGCCCGTGGAACATTCATTACAAACTCCGATGGCATTGCGTTTATTTACGATGCTGCACACCGAGCACTGGCCAATATTTCTCCGATACATCAATTTCGAAAGAGTCGAAGATCAAACGAAATTTAAACGAATATACAAAAATCTTATCAATCAAAAACTACCTCCGTAAGAGAACGCATAGGTCGTTAAAAACTGTCTGATTAATTTGAGAACATTGATAAGATTGCAATGTAATCTTCGCCAGATCAACTACAATTCTAAAGCAACTATAAAAATTGTATTAATTATGTAAAAAATCATGGCGCATCAAAAACCACTCCCAAAAAGGACTGAAACCTCACCAACAATTTTCCCACGATTTCCACAATCCAAGTAACATCAGATTGTACTCGGAAAGTGCGCTGCATCAGTTGGTGCACTCGCAGCGCTCAGGTAAGCTGACTGCAGATCTCTAAGTTGCCTGCGCGCTGCAACCGGGCCGCGCCTATGCACTTCTTGGCCGGTCGGTGCATAGGGGCCTCTGCAGGTGATTGTTAGATGTCGCGGTGACCGTGTTGTTCGCTTACGTGCACCGGGGAACCCTCCGTTACCGTGAAAGCAGAGCCCCGACGCGACGCGGTCCAAGTCCACGGAACCTTGGTTCCCTGGACCGCTTTAATGGAATTTCTGAGCCGTCCCCGACGACGAATCCGTCACGGATTAATCTGCGGCGACGTCGCCGGCTCTGCGATTATAACGCAATAAGGATAATAGCGCTAATGGAATAGCGTAATGCAATCGCGGCCGGCCTGCTCTCCGCAAAATGCGCGTTCATCGGGCCGAACCCGGATCAAAAGAGCGGCGGCGGCGGTGGTGGTTGTAGCTTTCATTCGAGTATCCCGAAGCTTTTATTTCGGATCCAGGGGGATGATGGTCCCTTCAAGTTTCAACAGATTTTCGAGAGCTTCTTCGTGCCACGCCGATCAATCTCCGGCGACTTGTTCCAGCATTGTATCGGGCACTTTGCTAACCCTGTCTCCCTCCGCTTTCGCAGTTCCGCCCTTGAAAGTTTCCTCGAGTGCTGCTCTCGCAAGACGATACGGTTTAACATTTGATTCTTCGCGTCGCCGTGGTATCGATTGGCCGATTCGAAACGCTACCGATTCGCCATTTCGTTTCGGGGATGCTTGGTTGGGTAACAAACGTCGCTTTGTTTTCGAACGAATCTGGCTCCTTCGGCTCGCTCTAATAATTCTCCTCGAACCGATTGTCGATTATCGTGTACAGAAAGAATTTGTTCATAGCTCCCCCTAAGAATTCGATATCGAGAGTATTGATAAATATCTTTCTTCCGCAGAATACCATCGAGAATTCCTCGTGTCGCCGAGCATGGCTTGTCTCTCGTTATTAAATATTTTTAGTCTGCCGCAACCATCCCTTGGAGATAAAAAACGAGAAAGAACGGGTTGAGAATTCGAAAGTCCTGGTTCCACAGCATCGAACGAACCGGCGCGGCGTTACGAACTTTCCCAGCGGTACCGGAATTGTCTTTACGATTATTATCCGAGGAGGCTAGCCGAAGGAAGAATATGGCGCGGCGCGGCGTCTGGAGGCGGTCTCGCGCCGGTTCTTTTCCGAAAACTAGCTTTGAACTTTTAATTAAAGGCGTGTCGCCGGGGCTCGGTTTACTCGCCGGGTCCGATAATTAATTTCTCGGGGGAGAGGTCTTGGGGCCGTGCACTATAGCTGCAGAGACCCATAACGTTCACCGGAATCGTCTGTGCGGCGCCGTTCCTTGGTTCGGTGGCCAAAATTCATTGTTTCGTGCAAGCTTCACGAGTACGCTCTTACGGATTGTTGACGAAGTCAACAATCAACTTCGTCCGGCCGTATCTCAGCAAGGGACGAACGCACCCTAGAAATTCCAGCAGCATTCGGCGCACGGACACTTCTAAAAGAAACCTGTAATAGCAGCAAAAAGCCGGATACTTGAAAGATTGAATTTCGTCGGAGTTTCCGAGGAATGGCGACACACGGAGTGCATCGTCTGCAGTGGGGTTCGCCGGTATTTCACGCTCGTGACACACCCACCAGGCCCGCGTATAAGTACAGCCTATGTGTATAAGTGCAGCCTAAACAATGCGTTTTCCAGCCGAGGCGATGCACCGCCTCGCGCGCTCTGTCCCCCTCCCCCTCTACCTCCGGCGTTTCCCATCGTTCTCGTTCGCGGAGAATTTATTCGGCACGCGGACCAGTCGTCGCCATTGTAACTAGCGACGCGGACCAGGTCGATATCCATTAAAGTTTCAACGAGATTAAAACACTCGTTCGCGGGCTAATTTACCCGGTATTTTGGAACGCCTGGGATTTTACGGCTCCTACCGGGCCGATCCGTGATGCATCGCGATAAATATTTCGGGATCAATTTGCGTCTAGATTATCATCGACGCCCGCGCTAATTCGCGTGAGAACCGCCGCAGATTCCGTCTCTTTCTTCCGGACAGATGATTATGCGAGTAGCAAATTAGCGTTCGAACGCCTGAATCCATCGAAATTCAGGAAGTTCCGACAGGTGCTGATTGAGATCTCCTAATTTTTAATTGGTTTTCATGAAACTTTCACGGGGACGTTTGGCACATTTTTCCGATTAAAACGAGTCCAAACTCGATACGATTCGCATTTCATTTACTTGTTTAATACGCGATTTAGTGGATACTCCGTTATCCGAACCGACGCTGAACTCACCGATGCCCGTACTAAGTGAAACAGTAAAAGTCCACAATCCGGAGCGGCATTTTTTCAGCTTCAGAGTGAAAGTTCCCGTTAAAACACCACGGTAAAATCCGGCCTGGCCTATGTCGAAGTTTCGAATGGAATTTCGCAGATCTCGCTCGGTTTGGAATTTATTTTTCAGCTACTGGAGCGTGCCGTGCAGTTTCTGTGCATCTCCTAGAAAGTTCATTCCTCGAACGCGATCGCAGAGCGCATTCCAATGCGATTTCACGTTGTCGACTGGGATCGCGCGCGCGTGACAATTATCATTTCATAATTCTGGTTGTTTGTTACGTGCTAACGTTCTCGTGAAAAATGAATTATGCATGTAACTGTATATTTTATGCGTTTACGGGAAACATTAATGGAAAATGCAGAACAGTTTAAAGAATTCTAGAACACTGTTGCGTTGTTTTCCATAATATTATCAAGAAATACATTTAGCTCGGAATAAATAAAATTTTAATAGAGAATTATCATAAAGAATCGCGTTCGGTTCGTCTCCAGCGTAAAAATAGAAAGAGAGATGATTAAAATAAAAGCAGCACGGTCCAGAAGGGAGAGCGGAGACTGAAAGGGTCAAGATTCGAGCGAACGTGTCGTTGTTCACGAGAGTTCATTCATGTCCCTCTGAAAAGCGAGAAGGTAGGATGATATTCGCGAGGTGTGGGTGTCGAAACACGCGGGATTGGGAAACGCTGTCGCGTCGGCTTCGGATTCCTCCCTTCGGCGTTCCTTTTCTCGCTGGTTTCGCCTCTCTTCGGGTCCGTTCTCTCGCCTTCCGTTCCCTTTGGCTGGCTGTCTTCTGCACAGCGAATAAACGACAGAGACGAATGGCGAGGCGAGTCGAGTCGAGGCGAGGCTCGCGCGAACACGAGCAGACGAGGAGCCACTTCTCTCGCGAGCACGCCGTGAAAAGTGTACCCACTGTTTTCTGTTAGCCGGAGGACCCCGGCTGAGATCTTCAATTTTTAACGAAACGCCTCCACGCCCCGGTAAATTGCCACGTACTCGCCGATCCCGGTTTTATTAGATTCTTCGCCGGCGAAACTGGTCACCGAAGGCCAACGGTGAATTCATTTTTCATGAACCGCCGCGATTCCATTGCAGCCATCCGCTATCATAGCAGCGTTCCCGAAAACCAGAATAACCGTCCGACGGAATTTACTGCTTTCGGTTGCTTTTTAATAGTCCGACCGCAGAACTTTGTGCTATTGAAATTTTTACAGTCCCCCTTCTAACATTAGAACGCCCAGGACTGTTGAGAATTTTATTTGACCAGGAGAAATTTGAAGTTGTCAAATAAATAAAGTTGAGAACGAACGACAATTTTATTTCGTTCCTGCTTCTCAAATGTTACAAACGATATGATCAGATTCTTAAACTCCTCTGATATTTTCACTATTTTGTATTTCTACTCTTGTTTCGTCATCAGAGGCTGACAAAAAACAATTTTCAAAGTCAGAGATCTTTTTAATATTCGTCTACTCGTTTCTAGAAAATGTCCCAGAAAAATGCAACGAATTTGCAGCAAAATTCGTGCGATCTGGCTGGAACACGGAGCCACGGAATGGCGGACAAAAGCATAACAAACGTCTGCGGTGGCGAAGCTCGACGTTCCATCGGCTCTCTGCTGGCTCGAAGTGGAATAAACAATTTCGGGCCGGTGTTTACCGTTTCCCTGTTAATTTCCTATTGAAAACGAAGACACGGAAGCGCGGCTCGGTCTCCGTGATTGTCGTTGGGAGGGAAAACAACGCTTGTTCGATCATCGAGGCGTCAACATCCGTCCGGCGGTTAAACGGGGACTCTCGAAAACAGGAAATTCGTTTCGCGGAAACGAGGTCCGCAATCTGGAGGGCTTTCACGGGGGTTTAACCGAGAAAACGCGTGCCCGGGCTCGAAACTGCGAAAAGAAGAACTGGGCCAGAGCCGGTCTCTCGATCCCGATCCATACCGGGATCCCGGCGCGGCAGCCTAGTTTCGGAGACAGGAGACGATCCCGAAACAGCCGTTCTACAACCACGTTTCGCCCGGGAAAGCGTTTTCCCGATGCATTCACCCGGCGTAGCCTCCGCGTGCGAAAGTGGCCCGGTGTCAATGGGCGCATTCATTCGCACCTGAACACCTCCCTTGCCATGAATAACTTGAAGGTAATTCCCTTCACCCTGGAGAACCCGTGTATCCGAGAGAATCCACCCACGTCCGCGCTACGAAATCTCCGAAAGCAAGAAGCGATGTCAATGGGGTACTGTGTAAAGTTATTGGTGGGATTAAAAATATTTTTTTCAGTAAGAAAATCTTGACTTACTTTTTTCATCCAAATTTTGACGAATATAATATACTAATTCTTCTGATATGTCAAAAATCATTTGGTTCAATTTTAATTGTGATACCTTATAAAAAAAACATGAAAGTAAAATCGAGGTGCTGCCGAATAATCCCCTGAAAAGATATTTTCACTTTACGTAACGATTATTGAAACAAAAATGTTTAATCAATAATTTTACATGGCGTACCCTCTTAACGCGATGGATGGTTGAAAATTGTAGAATTCGCTGAACGTCACTTATGTCGCGTACAGATTCTCGAGGACCGTATAGAGGTCAAAACAACTTGTCTTTCGCGTTGCAAATCGATAAATCCGTGATCGATCGATACACAGCAAATTGCGCAATTCCTGGGATATTGCGTCCGAGAAACGAATTACGAAAGGTTGATCGATAACGCGCGTCTCGAGCGGCCGGGAGAGGACGCAAAGGGGGGGTTGGCGGGGAGGTGGGGAAGGGAGGGGGAGGCGGGCCGCAATTTTATCCGGATCGTGAAAAGAAAGACTTTCACGGCGAGGCGCGAGCGCACCGTGACCGAGTCAGTGAGATTCGCGGTTCTGGTGTCCGTTATCCGAGCCACGGATATCGATTTGCACTCACGAAATCGATATCCGCGCGCGCGATCCGTCCACGTTCACGCTCCGGCTGCTCCCGGCGCGCTTGTACAGAGGGTACAGACATTTTTTCACGTCGCGGCCTGCGAGCGGATTTGCATCGAGCCGTACCAACCGGCTCGAGGACTCTTCGCGTGTCGCGCGTCGCCTTAAAAAGCCTTCGAGACGGAGAGAGCCATCAATATTCTTGTCCTCGCGCCCCCCCTCGAAATAGATCGATCATCCTACTCGCTCGCATGAGCTCGCCTTCGACGGAAGTCCGGCCGCGAAGCGAATCGCTCCGAGTGTAAGGAACGCGTACGTCAATGTCGAATAGGTTACTCTGGACCCGTGTGCTTCTCTTCCTGCCCATGAATCCCAAATTTTTCACTATTTTTCAACGCATATATTTCCAGAGATCGGTCTTCGTTCGGCCATTTTCTTCGAAGTCTTCTGTAACCGTCAGTTTAAATAAATTTAGATCATTTTCTAAGATTGGAGCTTAATTAGTAGAGCCAAACGTGTTTCACTTCGTTGAGATGAACTTTCGTTTCGCCATTTCGAATTTTTATTTCGCTCTTTCGCGCTAGAGGAACGGTAAATATTTTTCTATGATAACGTCGTAGAAAATTTTAACGATTGGGTTAGGTTAACATGGACTGAGATTAATTGAGAGGGATTAAATCGAGAAAAAATCAATGGACGTTGCACTCGCTGCACAATGAATGCATGAATGCACCTTGAGCCCTGTTCCTCGCGCGTCCCATGGAGGTTCTCCGCGACACAGCCGTGGAATACCGATTGCTCACTTTCCCATGGCGTTTCCTGTTCCGACCACGTATCCCGCTTTCAAAATAAAAAGCACGCAGAAGGCGAAGAGGAGAGAACGAACGAGCAGGGAGAGCGAGAGAGGAGCATTGAAAGAGGGGAAGGGCAAGTAACGAGGATGACGGCATCGTCGATTCGACGCCAATGCATGCGCGTCTCGCCTATTGTTCGACCGGTTGCATTATGCGCGTCATTCGACGCCTTTTATTCGGTGTTCAGCGGAATCTGCTCGCGATTCCAGGCGTTCGATCGTAATCGGCGTATTTTAATCGGCTCGTTCCTCTTTACATACCAATCGTCTCTGTGGAGTTTTCTAGACTTGCTCCATTTTTTTCTATGAAAATTTAGTCGTGTCTATCTATTTTTATCGATTCTAGATGGCTCCGACATTTTTCCGTTTTGACGGGCTCTTGTGGGGTCAACATTAGCTCCAAGAATGTTTAGAAAGCGCACAGATACAGTGCAAATTTGTTGAAAAGTCCCTGCACTTAGAAAAATATAAAATAATAAGAGGATCGAGCGAACTGGCGAATGTCTCTGAAAATTGGATATAACTGAAAGACTGAGCGTCTTCGCGAGTGGGGGCGTCGACGAGGCGGTCGCATAACGCATAACGAGAGTGAAAAGTGCTGGGCGTCGTTCCGTAGACCAACAATACACAACCACGCGTTCGACAATACATAATTTCCCCAGCGACCTGCTCCGCGATCAAAGGGTTTTCCACAAAGGGAGATCGTCGAACATACTGGTCCGTCTCCGTGCTTGTGAACAGAAAACGAAGGAACTCCCAGGGGCGGCGTGTTCCGCTCGTATTTTCAGAGTAATCGAACGATTGACTCGGCTGACGAGCTGCGTTCCGTTCCGTGAACAAGCTCTGGCATTATTTACGTAACGACGATAAGGCGTGTTATCGCGTACACGTCGAAATAGAGAAACATCCATATATATACACACACACAAACGTTGTATATACATATATGTTAACATATATATATAGTTGACTCACCGGGCACTCGCGAGGACTACAACATTTAAAGGCGTCGAACGAGAGTCGATTTATACGCCATTGACACCGATATGCGGCGAGAATAATGTTCCGAAATGATAACACGCTCTCGATCGACGTCAGGCTGCTCACGTTTGATCATATGGTTCTCTACGATCGTCGTAAAATTCATTTTTCCCCGGGGAATCCTTCTTTGGTATTTTATTTTTGTGTTCAAGATCATTTTAGCGAAATATTTCAGGAATTCGTATATTCAATGGAACCTAGGATTCCTCAGGTGTACACGAGTGCATCGTAGCCTCGAGGCTACTTATTCCGACCTCGATGAGCTAAGCAATGCATTCAACAAACGATAATTAGCCTTCTATTCTCCGTTGTTGTTCAACATCTTCGTTGTTCTTACAGTCTTGGTGAAATGTTGTGGAACAAATGCGACGGAAATGATCTATTCCCGATTTTGTTGCATTCGATAGAAACCAGGGTTCCTTAGAAGTATATAATAGCGTATCGCAGCCTAGGGCCTACTTATTGCGACCTTAATGATGCAAGCACTGCATTCAAGGAACTATAATTAACGTCCCACTATCTGCCTCGTCAGTCTCCAGCAGAAAACCCACCCCTGATCGACCATCTCAACCACTAGCTACCTACTGATTTATCGAAATCATTAAATATGAATTACTAAAATATTTGGAAGCTATGATTTTTTAGAAATATCAATCACCCTCTATAGATTGTCCATAAACTATCGATAATTCTCGTGACGATCTAGTCGTTGGATCGCAGGAGCAATAAACAGCTAATAACAACACAACCATTATTTTCCTAAAGCTATTCGCGCCGCGGCTTTGAATAACGACGCGCACGGAGTTAATTTTAGTTTGCCTCGGGAGTGTAGGAAGCTAAACATCCTCGAAGGAGAGCGTTAAAACCCAGCCACCCCGTAAACAATTTCAATTTCTCATTCCCCTTGGCCAAACTTCGAAAACCGTTCGCAAAATCAGGAATCGCAGCGTACACAGCATTGTACATGAATCTTTAATATAGCCACTCTAACGGCCACGGCCAGCAACTCCATTAGAGCCGCTGTAACATCGTCCACGGTACCATAAACAGACCACGGAAATTCATCCGAAGACCGAACGTCGACCCAGACTCACCTGGCAAATTTCACCGGATATTTACGAAAGAATCCAGCGGAGGCGCCGAATATCGATCCCACGCGATCATGTTAGCGCGGGGTAGCATCCCCGTCGAGAATATCATAATCGAACTCGTGCGATCGAGCCTCCCCCACCCCCTCGTCCTATTAAGTCCGGCAACTCGAAACTATCGTGAAATTCGAGGCGGTGTATCGACGAACGCGGAATATTCGAAGCACAGGGATCTCGTCGGTGCGGTGCGATGGTTCTCCTTGTGTTTTGATGTGCACGCGAGCCTCGATACGCGCTAGTGCATCGAGAGTGCGCCGGCAGAATGCACTCGAGAGTGCACCGCGAGGCTCTCTCTCTCTCTCTCTCACTCGAGTGCTCGTTGCCGAGCAGTCGCGGCAAAGTGGTACGGAACCGTTAAAGCGGCGCTTTCGTTCGCAACGGGCTTTGAAACTACGAAATCGAGTGGTTTTGCGGCCCCCGTGTTTCTTCCGCGGAAAGTTAATCGCGCTCGCGAGGAGAGCACCGGTTGGTTCTCCTCTCTCTCTCTCTTTTTCTCTCTGGATGTTTCACTTCTCGTCGATCATCGCTCTCCGCGCGACGACGGTCGATTAGAAATCCGCGTTACCCCTCGACTGCGTTCGATCCGACTTTCGGCCGGAAGTCGTGCTCAGCAGTTGGAAATGCTGACGTTCGACGAGTTAGGCGACGCGTCAGGTACTTTTATTCGGGGAATTTGAAAATAAAGCGAGAGAAATTCCGTAGATTTTTTAAATATTTCCCGTGGTCGTTGTTTTAAATAATTTATACGAAAGAAAACAGCGGGGACACGCGTGTTCGGATAGAGGAGACGCCGAGAAAAAATATTAATTCAGCGAACATCCACAACAATCGAGTTCTGAGCGAAAGGGCTCGGTTGAAGGGTTGAAGGTTTATTGCCATTTCGATCAAAGGGCAAGCTCAACTCGGCCATTCGCTATCCGAAATCCGAGGTTATTGCAATCACGTAGTAAAGTCCCTCTCATACTAATCGAAGATCGAACGGGAGGAGGTCCGTCAGCATTGAGGACAGTCAACAATTGGCGCACACAGTGCGTCATTGCGCCGAGGGTGATTAAGCGGGCCACTACTGTATAACGGAGAGCAATATTCCCCAAGAACGTCGAAACTTGGTCGATCCCGGCCAGCCGAAGTTCACCGACTTGCATTCGAGTGATCGAGGCACGCGATGCATCCACCCGGTGCACCGGGTCGCTGACTGGATGGGCATTCCTCGAGTTCCATGCCGGCGAATCGTTAATTGTCCGATGCATCGGGAAGTCCCGCTGCATATCTAAAGCCGAACAGAACCAAGAAGAATCTTTTATTCGGGATTAGAGGGTGACGCGATTATCGAGGTCACGTTTCGCCTTCGAAATGCAATAAAACTGTGAAAAAAAATCGTAAATCAACTTTCGAGAGCTCGCCAGAAAGGGGAGACTTCACTCTGTAAAATCCAATTGATATTGATATGGAAAAACAATTTTTTCGTCGGGGTTAGGACTTTGAAAGAAGGTAATTGTGATTTTCACGAAGGTAGAGATTTCTTTCAAATGAGCAGAGATGGACGGTCGCAAATATTTTTTAACAGAAAATCACAGTGAAAATCTCTCGAGCGTACGGTCGCGATTTTATTTGAAAAAATGTCCAATCTGCGCGAATAATTGCGTTACTACGGTGTTTACGACAGAGTAGCGAAGGTGTTAATTGCCGCGATTAATCGAACAGTGTGACGAGACATCCTGTTCGCAGCGCTTAAACGGCCGCGGCCTGCGCGCAACACTTTCGAATCGCTATGCCATGTCGGCGGCGTAATGAGCGCGCACCTGGGAAATGGAGCATTTTATCGGCGTTTCCCACCTGCTCTTTTCCCCTCCGGTTGCGCCCGTGCTCTCTGTTCCTCTCCTTGGTGCCGTCGTAGACGATCAAGTCCGCTCAAGGTTGGTGCGTATCGATTTGAAAAAGAAGCAATACCGTTTCCGTGGAAAGTCGATCGGAGTTCTATTAACGTACCGATGACCGTGTTCGTATTAATACGTGCGCGGCGGAGAAGAGGCCAATCGGCTCGGTTAATTATTCATTTCGAGGACAATCGCTCTCGAGTAATTGCTCCCGGCGGAATCTATTTTTCTCGATCGCTCTCTACGGTCTTCGTGTTTCTCGAGAAAAAGAGACTGATTGGTAGCTTTGATACTCGGAGTCGTTAGAAGGAACTTGTTCCATTGACGCGGGGACAGGGGTGGTGGGACTTAGCGTGACGAGAGAGAGAGAGTCGTGGATACGACTGGAAACAACCTACCGACAATTTAATTTTTTTGTTCTTATGCCTATATTTTTAGTTCGACTTTCAGCCGGGAGTTCGTTCTACTTCGGACGTTCTATTTAATTTGTTGTTGCGTATGTAATTCAGACGATCGTAGTCATATTTTCATTTAAACCACATTTTCTTCTCCTCTTTTGATCGAAGTTAAAATTAATTCTTCGTTTTTTTCGCCGAATAAATTTATTCATGTAAGTGCAAACGTTGGGGATCGAGGGCGACGCTACAGAGGAACGCTGAACTCCCCGACACCATTTTAATTTAAAACAGGTTGTTGTCGGGCAATGTTCCCGGCGAATATTCAGCAGTCCAGCAACAAATGCCCCTGTCCAAATAAATTTGCAAGCCTAAGAGATTCTACGACAGACCGGAAAGTGGAGGAAAGGGAACGGAGCTTTATAGTTTCGGGTCGAATCATGCCGAACAATGTAGGAGAGTTAACGAGGCTCGCGACACCCAGGATTAGTGGAAAGAAAAGGGCGAAATCGATTCGAATTCCACCTCGAGGCCCATCGATTTCAATTCCATCCACTGAATCGTTCCATCAACCCCCTCGGACGAAATCTTACCGGTGAAAATAGGTCGAGCAGTCTACGAGGATCCCCTCTCCCGTATGAAATTTGTGCGACAGCGGGCGTAATTCATAAGCGGTGTACAATAATGTCCCGAATAATGTCACTTGCTTGCACAGACGCTGCTCGATCGTCCTGGCATCGAACGTAATTGAAGAGATATTTGCATCGATTACTTTATTTTGAAGTGATTCTGTATCGAAATGAATATCGAGGGGGTAGCCGTCCCTTCCCGTGAGAGCCACTGACCCATTGCCAAGGCCCAACCGACCACGCTAATTGAAAGTTCATTATGGCTGTCGCAACGTGGACTGACCGAGGCCCCGCACGAATCGGCAATATTCGACGTCGATCGCCTCTGCTTTCTTTCTTCCTTCAGCTTTCCACTCAGGTAGAAGAGACCTTTCGGTCTGTCTCGCTCCGGGGCTAGGACAATGACCACAGTTTTCCTTGAACAAAAGGATCGGCGCGCCAGCCAATCGCGGGTCGCCGACAAGTGTCATAATCGAAGTAGGCTTGATTCTTTCGGGACACAAAGGGAATCATGCGAGGACTTTTCGTGCGGAGGGTACTCGAGCTGGGGAAGGTCCTTTTGTTCGGGGTTTTACTCTGTGCAAGTACGTGCACCTTATATTTTAATCCTCTTCCGATGCATCAGTTTCGAACACGTTCACCGCCAAGACTCGAATCCCGCAAAGTCCACGCGACTAATGTGAACAAATTGTTCGTCAGAGATTGCAAATCGAGTGTGATCGAGAAGGGTGGCGTTTCCGGCGTTCGAATGAAAAGATTTCGCGTATTTCCCGATCGAAAATGCTCGCAACTAGGAGAGGACCTGTGTCGCCGCGCAAGTTTTCAAGCAGTTCGGTCACGCGACCATTCGAATCGCTCAAAAATTCTTGAAAGGCGTGCCGCGCCCCGCCCCGCCGCGTCTCGAAAATTCTCGGTCGGTCTCTGGAAGGACTCTCGGTCGTTTCGAGGGTCTCGAGGGCCTTGGAGCGTTCGTCCGAACTCCTCGAACACGAGACGTCGTCGAGCCGCCAAGGCGAAATTGTTTCACGTGCAACTTTTGGCAATTGTGCGATTTCTATTGGGCGCGATCGACCGCCTCCTCATTATCAGAGAGATTTTCAGAAAAGAGTGCCTTTTTATTAAATTTCTACGAAAGCTATGCAACGTGTTCTGGCTCCTCATTGCAAAGATTAACGAGACTCGATAATTAAAAATTGAGAGGAAATCGAGAGGAACGCAACGGTGTTCACTTCAGAGTCAATTTTCTGAAAAACGAATCGTCGAATGAAAAAGTATGACTTCTTTTCGAAGCATTTTTCCCGGTAGAGTCGTTGCTAGTTTCTGCGGTGATTTGTGAACCACCCAGTATATCCGAGTGATTCAAAGCGTCCGCCGCGCCGAGCCCATTACCATCCATGGTGCCAGGGCCGTTTCAATGGAATCGTTACGGGAAAAGCCGTCGTCCGGGGCTTACCTGCGACTGTTTACTCGTACCCGACGCCATTGTGATCGCGGTGCCCCGTCCCCCTCGACCAGGCTGTCGTCTCATGACCCAGGGGCCACGATTAAGCCCCTTCCACACCGTCAGCAAGCGCCTACTAGCCCGAAACCCATCAGATCCTACCGTTCCCCGATACCTTTCATCGTCAATTTGTATTTCTCCTGGCACATACCTGTCCTATTATACGCGTGGAGTCGCCAGGCTTCAGAAAGGACACCTTTGTCGTTTCGTTGCCGTGCGTTATTAGGTGTGTCAAGTGTGGATCAGGCTTTAGCAATCGGTCACAGGCTTCGGGCTTCGGCCCGACCTCCAGGTAGGTGAATCCACCGGCTGTACACCTGCGTTTCCTGCCCACCGAATCGCAGGGGTGAGCACCTGACGCCCGGAAGCCTGGAAGGCCCTAAAACCGAACTCGGAATTCAAACGCGATCCTTCGACGAAAGTGAAACGGGACTTTCCCGAGTCAATCTTCTTAGGTTTATCTGTTCGCGTTTTCGGGGGTTGTCGAGTCACAAATTTCATTGGTCCTTTATCTTGTCCCTTGGGTGGCGAAGACGGGGTCCGTTTGTCTGAAAAATAAAAATTGTTTCGCTGCTCTGCGTCGATATATCTTCCATAAAACAAAGCCTCGACCATATCCAACAATATTTTGCGATTAAATAGACGTAACGGGAGCACCCGTTCGAGTTCTCTTGATACGGACCTAAAGCGATTCGCCATGTTTGCCTAAGCGCCCGAGATCCTCTCAGTTTCAGGAAACGCGTAATCTAGGCTGCGTAACCTTTTCTGGGCTACACCTTGATAGAGCCTTTTTAATTGACAACCAGCCTGCGCAAAGGTAAACACGCCGATCCCTCTGGGAACACGAAAACTTCATTAGATTCTGGGTCACGTGACGACTAGTAGGGAGTGGGAGAGAGAAAGAGGGAGAGAGAGAGATTGTTGACGTCATGGTTACGAGAATTCGCGTAACAGCACGAGCAGCCGTCCCACAGCGGTGCCATTTCGCGAAAAGCTGGTCAAAATTCAATTTTCGGAACGTGTAGCTGTTTTTGTTAGCACAGCACGTTCAGTACACATGTCTACACATGTTTATTGTACGAATATTGTCGTTGCGTATATTGTGACACATGTAGATCCGAAGCAGTTCGAATTTCTTAAATATATTGATCAATTATAGCCCATCAAAGTTGATGACGTTTATTTTTATGAAAATTAACTTGAAAACGTATCGTTGAAATATACAGGATTCGTATTGTGCAGAAAAATTCACAGTCTATCTAGTCCCGAGATGATTCACCGATCCTAGAAGCAGAAGAATCCTCCGCAAAATTCGTAGAGAATTGCACGGCGCGGCGACTCTTGAAGAAATGGCAGCATCGCGCGTTCCCGTTTCGCGATGCTCCGTTTTCAGCGTTGATCGCGCGAAGGCCGGACGGTTTCCATGATGCCATGACGATGATGGTTCGTTTTATTGGTCACACGCCGGCTGACTCATCGACGGGGTTGCGTCTATCGCGTGCACGACCGATCGGGCACGCTGTTTGCCCCCGTCAGGTGTGCACCGTGTGCACTCGGTGTGCACACGCACACCGTGTGTTCTCAGCAAACAGTGGAGAATTCGATCGGCCACGTGCGCGAACGTGTAGCATGGCGCCCGGCAAATCGGTGGATCTCCTTATCGTCGAACCAGTCGTGAAACCCGTTCACTTTCAATCTTCGGTTTTATCTTTTCGCTCGAAACCAACAAGTTCCCAGCGTGTGAATAGTCGGCTCGCAACTTGCAAATTGCTAGTAATAATCGCGCGCGAGATCGCTGGGATCCGTTTGCCAGATAGGCGCGAGATTTCGCACGAGCCGAACGCGCGGATTAATTAGTCCGATCGGCTCATCGGTTAATTTCTATGTATTATTAGTGCGAGCTGAAAGAAATTCCTTTGCCGATGAGCCTGCGCCCGAGGCTCGGCCTCTTTTTCCAACGGAGCAGAATAATCGCATTGATCGCGCGTGGATCTTTGTGTATACTTGTTGTGTGTGCGGACGTGTAAAGCGGAGGGAACCCCGGTATTAGCGTCGCCGATCTGCGAGGGTTCAGTTCGTTTTTCCCTCTTGCGAAGCTCTTGGTTTGTAGGCGCAATTTTCCTTCGGGTTGAATAGATTACGACGTATCACTAGGGGAATTTGCGATTTTTATTTTTACCAATTTTATTTTCAATCTCAATTGCCAGGAGAAAGATAAAAATTTAATTCTTCAATTCAGAAGCGACATTTCGGCCATCCGAAATGCACCGCCAGGTAGATGAATCCCCAACGATAACAAAGTTTATCTACAGTCGCAAACAAACGTCAGTTATCTGTCATACACTCCAGCACAGCGCATTCACAGAACTCAATCGCACATGTATACATACGTTCCTATCGAAATGCATTTATTCAGAATTTATTACACTTTTTTATCCGAATCTTCGATAAAGAAGGATAAACGTGGTGAATATTCTGATAACGTGGAAAAATTATCTGCTCGATGAAGAAGAAAACGAGAAGGTTCCCTCTCATCTCCCGAAAATAAAACTAATCGCATGACATCGTTCCCTACTCTAAATTTCGTGCCAACATTCGGCTCGTCGAAATTAGAAACGATCTCTAGAATCGAGATCCGCGGTATCCTCGAGCGACTCTCGATCGCGAGTGGAAATCAATTCCACTCCGGGCGACGATTCCAAAGTGGCTCGTGTACACACGCACGCACCTCAGCTTTGGGAAAGATAGGCGTGTGTGCACACAGAAGAAACGAGACGCGGGAGATAAGCTTTCGATATCAGGTGCCGAGACCGATAAACTACATTCCAGGCCCCAGTTCTCATGGTGCGCGCGGACCGTGTCAACAGTTTTCGTACCGTCTGCGTCTGGTCTCTCTACACCCCCGCGCGTCCGTGTGTGCGCGTGTGTTTTCGTTCGTGGTTCGTTCACCTGCGATCCTCTTATCCTCCCCCGACGATGTCCTCCGAACGAGCATGATCGACGTGGACTCGGTCGCTTGCGGGTCCTGCCGGGCCTGCTGGCTATGCGTCCTGAACAGGTTCAGGATCTCGACTCTGTTTTGCAGGTAAACAATGTTCCCTACAGCGCAGCTAATGATCGAAATGATTATTTTAAAAATTATAAAGGTGTTATAAAACACAATTAGTGCGCATCGCTATACAAAGCTGCAACGGTGGCCAAAGCGATTTCAGAAAGAGATCGAGAGGTACTTCAGACGCGCATAAAACGGGCGCAGTTGGGTCCTAGCGACAGACGGTCGCGTCCTGTTCGGGGCCTCGGGGCCCGCTCGAGAACGAGAAAATAAGGCAGGATTCCGTGGCCCTTCGGAGACTTTTGCCCGGCAATTTCCGCGCCGCGAATCTGGTTTCTCTCGAGACTGCTCCGCGGGACGCGGAGGGAGTGGCATTGTTCTCCGAGTGGTTCTCCATAAAATACCATGCTGGAGATCCGCTCTCCGGGACGCGCCCCGTGCTCCTCGTGGCGCTCCGGGTACACGTGTCGTCGCGACACCGAAAATTCGAGGATCTCTCTGTTGGGGGCCGGCGATTTGTCGCGCGGTCCGTTTCTATTAGTTCCGTGACAGTCGTTTTGTCCTACGACACTTCCTGTTTTCGTCGGGGATCGACGCTTCCGTTGGACCGGGGTACTTTCTTTTGTTGGCCTTGGAAACAGCCCTTCCTCGTGGCTCTTCACTGTCCTTCCTGTTCAGTGTTCTGGGTAATTTTCGAACGCTCTGTTTCTCCGATCTTTTATCGCGGACTACACTGGGAAATCTTATCTGAATCGTATCGCGTGCTTGGTATCGTTTTAATCGGTAAAGTATCGCGGATATTTTCGTAAAAGTTTCGTTAAAATGTCATTATAAACGGAGAAGCTATTCTGGAAAATCTCGAGTCAAGTACGATAACGATAAGCACGAAAGTATGAATTTTCTGTAGAATAAAATAATTGTCTGGTAAAATAAATATCAGGCCAGAAGCAAAAGTAGAATGTCGCGCGACAATCGACACAAGCGAAAAACACGAGATTGCATTTTTTAATGGAAAGGAACGGGGATCCATTGGACTACACGTCGGCAAACGCTGTAAGCTGTAATTAATTTAGTTTGCTTTTCCCGGACAGAGTGCGAGAGAGAGAGAGGGAGAGGGTGCGAGAGCCGATTGGTGAAAGATAGATTAAAAGTATCGATCTTTCATAAGTACACACGGAGAATAATGAGAAAGTTCACCGAATCGCACGACCACTGGTTTTCGAACGGGATCATCTGCTCTCGGAAGTGTTCGCGAACGTGACAGGGACTTCGTTAATTATCTTTGAAATTTTCGCCCGTGTATTACAGCTCGTACATGATATCATAAAATAAAAGTTCAGAAATAGGATACAGGAGAGAGAGAGAGAGCGAGAGAGAGAGAGAGATAGGAGAATGGGTTACCCTCGTCCTTTCCATTTTACAAGTTGCGAATGCTCATGAATTATTCAGTAGATGAAACGAGGAATAGGATGGAAAGGAAAAGCTGAATATTTCGTTTTCTAAGATAATAATGTCTTCGACGAATCCGCGATTTAATCTCGCGAATAATTTTGCGCCGTCTACCGGCGTAGTAATTCATGGACTCGCCGCGCATTTATCGCATGTGTACATTCGCAAAACGTAAGAAAACGTCTACGTTAACGAACGTTAATGAGGTTTCCGCTCTATTTTCATCGGCCGGAATAAGTTTCTACCGCATTCCGATTTCTAAACAAACTAGAAAAATCGCGTAAAAATTCGCTGCTTAACATTTTTAATCGGCGGCACCATTTTCCGCGTCGTAATTGTTTCAAAACGATCCAAAAAAATTGAGATAAAATCCATTGATTAGCAATTAATCACGGACAGTGTAAAAGAATCATGCCCGACACGGAAAACGGAATAAAAAATTGGTCGAACGATTCACAAATTTTTTGCGGCGCGAGCATACGTGGTACGTTTTAATCGTAAGCCATCGAGTTCGCGAGGCGTGACGACGCGGACGGTGTCGATCGGCCAGGAATTTCGCATTAATTCCCGCAAATAATTACCGGCGTTTCGTCCGCAGCCGAATTCAGTCACCGCTTTTCTTCCCCCCCACTCTCTCGGCCGTCCCTCTTTTCATTATTGTTCTGCGGTCGTTTCGTAATGTCGCGGTCGAATACGCTCGGCGCCGAGGGAAATTTCGACGCGGCCGACGAGACCCGGCACAACCGTCGAAAATCCGCGAAACACGCCGTTTGAACAGACAGGAGAGGAACGCGAAAATCATCGTGTTCGCTCGATAACACGCGGATTACGTGAACGACGAAAGATCGCGTCGCGAACGTTGCATAATCGTGACACGAGCGCAATTAAAACCGTGTCCGAAGACCACTTCCTCGTTTTCTGCGCATGTATCGCGTGTTCCTCCGATTCGCATAAATAATCACCGTGTCGTTCGCGAACGTCGCGGACAAATGAAGTTTTTTAACGTATTTCATAAATTCGGACGTCTCTGAGCTCCGTTTTTCGCTTGGGAAAGATTTGCATATATCGATAAAATAGAAATAAAAATTGATTTAATAACAATGTCTACATCCAAGTGTTTGCTTTTTCTAAAAAGTCCATACAAATGAATTTCGATATTAAAACGTGCTCCCTACAAAAATAGTTGACTTCGCGAAGCGATATTTTCTCACGAATAAAATCAACGAATCTGCGTTCCAGAAGTCCAGAAGCCTGAAGACGAAGCGAACGAATTCGAACTCCGAGAGGCAATTTCACCGAGTTTCACGCGTTCGTACACACAGGCCTGCAGTTACGTCCACTTCCGGCTCGTATTCCGGCCGGAAGAGCGGCTTAAACATTTTATTACCGGGTCGAAATTTTTTCGAGCACCTATACCGGGTGACTGTCAACGTACGAGGGACAAAGACGGTCATCCGAAGTGGTTCAAGCGAGACCGGTGTTGCAATTTTCCCGTAAGTCGCGCCCGGAACGGTGCGTACGTTACGCGTTCCGCTCGAGGCTGGCAAAGTTGAACGACAGAGAGGAGAAACGTCGATCCGGAGCAGTCGATTCTCGTTTAAAGAGTAGGACAGTAGGTCGCGATATTAGACCCCGGGAGGACTGCGACGTTCCGGGAAAACTTGACTTCCTTCCTCTTCCGCCTCGCTTAACGCGGTTTCCGCTCGGGCTGTCGGCGCGGACACGCCTCGGACCGGTATCCGATAGAATGATAGAAAGCTGCTGGGCTGCTAGAAAAACTAGATCGATACCGAAAACGAGAGAGGCTCCTTTCCATGTTTTCTAACGTTCGACGCGCGATTGCCTTATACGATCGACGGAAATCTCAGGAAAATCTCTGATCGACTCCTCGTCCATTTTGGATTTCAGTCATTTCAATCATTTGATTGTTACCTTTTGTTATTAGGTGCGCAAATTAATTCGTTGCAAATTGAGCATCTACGAGCGATCAGAAGACCACTGTCGAAAATAACCTCCATCGATGTCTCTGTATTTACCCATTCTATAACAAATTCTATGAATAATTATAAAGATTTTACAAATTAAAATAATTCGTAGACCAGTATCTCGGATATTAAATAACTGAGCAACGATCAACTGTTAATTCGGTGTTCCCGGTGTTCGTTGAGAGTGCACTAAATTCGTTAAACGGATCGTGGCGTACGCAGCGAAATAAAGCAGGAAGAAAAGCGAAGTACATAACTGCGCAGCGACGGAAAGGCACAAGTACAGCTAGGAGCCGTTTTCGATCTAACCTCAAGGCTCGATCGCGTTCCACGTCGATCCCCGTTCGTCGGTAGGAAAAGGACGAGCAGGAATCTCTGTGGAAACGCGGGGGAATCAGCTGAGAGACGAGAGAAGCGAGAAACGAGCGAGACAGGAGAGAAGAGAGCGAAACGTTGCGTCGCGTCGCGCCGAGGAGAGGCGAGAGGCGAGGCGAGGCGGGATCAGCTTCTCTCGGGCGCGTTCCTGCAGGCCGTGCGTGGCCGAGAGACTTCAATGCCTGGCTACGCGTGATCCCCAGAACGCAGGAGCGACGACACTCTCCGAACAAGAAAGCCATCCGCGAGTCGACGAACGAGAGGAGAGAGAGAGCGAGAGGCTCGTTCGAAACGTTCAGAGGTGGCAAAAACTGATAACAAGCAGGAATTGCCGGGGAAATGGGAACTCCGGAAAGAAATGGAGTGTACGGTAAAAAGGATCCCGCGGAATGCGAGCTTCCTACTATGACGGAGACATTCCGGACATGTTATGAAATATATCTTTTGATCGTTCGCGGTTTGATAACGCGTCGACCGCAGAGAATTCAGCGGAATCGAACTGCTTGCGGGAATGTAGATTTTCTGTTGCACGATACCGAAGGATTACAAATGTTAATACGAATGAGAAATGGCTAGAGATTCTTTTTAGTTTTTCCACGAAGCGAGGTTAATCGATTTGGCAACAGAAACTGTGGCGTGAGGTCTTCCGTAGCGGCCAGCGCTTGCTGGAAATGAAATAAAACGTGATATATGAATCATTGATTTCATTTCCTGGAACGTGACAGGCTCGTCGGTCTACGGTTTCTTCTCTCCGAAAGAGTATATTCGATATACATAAATGTAATACGCTATCCCGTATTAGGCAAACACGGTATTCTACTTTACGAGCGATATACGTCAAACGTAGGAAATGAGAATCCTGGCGAAACCAATAAATAACATCTGGTGTGTTATTACATTTTAAATTTAACTATTGCTCCTACAGGAAATCTCGTATAAAAACCGTAATGCTTAAGTATTCGGAAACGGGTTGCAAGCAAATGAACACGGGAGCCTAAGAAAAATATGCTATATTATGTTGATTCGCCGTGTAACTTCAAGAGCTGTACTATAAGAAAGCTGTGGTGAGTCATTTTGAATCATTTCACTGTTCATTATAATCACTGCAGTGGTTCCCAAACGATGCTCCGCTAAGGGGGAATAATCCTCGCACCCCTTCCTATCGCCTATAAAGAAGATACAGTCGATTAGAGTAATTCATGTCACGTAACTTGATAACAAAACAGCGTCCCCTACGTCGTAGCGTCTCCCAAAAGAGAGGCCGCAAATTGGTGAAAACAGTGGTGCCCTTTGAATCTCCAGCATAAATACGATCTAACCGAAGCGACACCGTGCTGCAGCGCACGCCCCATCGTCTCTCCGCGATCTCCGGCGCACGCGACGCTAAAGGGGGACCGTGCAGAACTGCGAAACAAGACCTCCTCGCGGCGGCTACTGGTTTTCCAAGCCGTCATCGGCGATTTCGTGTGTCGGAGGGTGCTCGAAGCCGGGTTCCCCGGAGTCGGTCTTTCCCCGTAGTGAAAAGGTGGTCGTTGAAAAACAAAAGCCGGCCGGAATCTCTCGCGACGAACAAAGAAGGCGACGCATCTGCACGGGAAAGAGACGAGGAACCAGAAACAGCAGCAGCAACAGAAGAAGTAGAAGAAGAAGAGACGGGGAGACCGGTGAGGCTGGAGGAATCGGATGGAA
This sequence comes from Lasioglossum leucozonium, assembly GCA_028454225.1. NCBI lineage: Eukaryota > Metazoa > Arthropoda > Insecta > Hymenoptera > Halictidae > Lasioglossum > Lasioglossum leucozonium. The sequence goes on from CM052207.1 coordinate 10,782,658, forward strand.
TGAGGTGTGTGCGCACCGAGAACGAAAGAGAGAGAGAGAGAGAGCGAGTGTGAGAGGACATGGAGCAGCGAGCGGTGAGGAGGGAGCGAATGAGTGAGTCAGAAAAAGAGGTATAGGCAGAGGTAGCAAAGGTAAGAGAACAGGGACGTCGCCGGCGAGTCGTCGTCGCAGCAGCGTTGGAGGGGCACAGCGAGCCTCGGTAGAGGGGAGGTTAGGTAGGAACGCGCAGCTGAAAGGTGGAGGAGGACTTGTGTCCGGATGGAGGGGGCAAGGTATGCCGAGGGAAAGGAACGAGCTGGAAGAGGACGGAGTCGCTGGAGAGCGACGAAGAGAGCTAGAGAAGGGGACACCGGCTCGCCTCGAACCGAAGCCAACAAACTCACGTCAGTCCGAAGCTGGAGGGATGCCAGCGATCCTCGTGCGTCGTTCCTCGATCTTCCCGCGACACGATCCACGCACAGAGCCGAATACCGTGGCCACCGGGTGGCGACCTTGAAAGTGAAATCCGCGGTGTCGGTGAACCTAACCGTTCCCCGCGAATTCAAACTGCGCGTCCCCGCTGAGAACCCTCGCTGGACCTCCGGAGGATCTATCTGGTGATTCGCGCCGGGAAACTCGTGCGGCGCATCGTCGAGATACACTACTGCTCCGTTTGAGAGCGATTTCGCAGTGTTTTTCTGGTTGGATAGTGCTGCGCTCTGGCCGATAAGGTTCGTTCAGGGGTGGCTGGCGAAGAGAGGGTGGCGAAAAGCGGTTTCCCCCCTCGGGTGATATGAGCCCGGCGCAATTAAGGCGGTTAACGGAGTCGGGAATACCTGTCCGGCGGCGGGCCAAAACCGGTACGAGCGTTCTCCACGCGATATAGCGAGAACGCGCTTGCTGGCTGGCTGGTTGGCGCGCGTTCCTCTTCTTCTTCCTCCTCCTTCGTCCTCCTCCTCCTCCTCCTTCTCCTTCCTCTTCTGGTGTGTGCCGCATGCAGCCTTCAAAAGGTGCATACACCTTCGCTTTGCCAGCGAGTCTGCGCTTCTTAGTGCTGCGCGCGAGCGCGACTCACCGCGTCTCTCTTTCGTTCGCGAGCTTCGCGTCGGGCCCCGGGAACTATACTCCAGGCCCGAACTAGTTCCGGTCCTGACCGACGGTTCCACCGCTCCGCCCCACCGCCCCTATCCCAACGAGTGCTATCTTACCGCGGAGTGGTTCACGGTGTTTGCCATGTGATCGGTTGCTCTTCGAATACACCTGTATCGCGGAGATATCTGTACGTGTTGATGATTGGTGTGTTGGTTGTGCGAATCCTCGAATATCGTCGTGAGTAAAACGTGACAGTGCGTCGAGGGAAAACCGGAAGAACACATCTTGCGGAACGCATCTTTGTGGTATTGCGGAGGAACGTCGTGGAAGAAGGATTCGGTGGATTTGTAGAGAGGGAGATTCTGTGGGAGAGGATAGGGCGACGGATGAGAGGAGAGAGGAGGACTACGAAGACTACGGAGAGAAGAGGAGAAGAAGAGTCGGAGGGCATGATGGAAGGTGTCTCGAGATAGCCGGCCGATTGAGATTCCTCGACCGTTCGCTGGTCGGCACCGCGCTGCACGCGAGAGAGGGTCCGTCCATGAGGTTTGAACGAAGGACGAATTGTTGAGAGAAGCCACGCCATGAGAATCCTCAAAACGCTCCACTGGTAGGTCCCAACCGTTGACGACGCTACGAGCCCGGTCCGCAACGCGTCGCGTCGCTCTCTTCCGGTTTTGTTGCTCGCTAATCCCGGGGTTGTTCGGGTTGTTCTTTGTATGGAAATCGATTCGGGGAACGCGCGGTCGCTCGAGAATCTCGGCCCTGGTCGCTGCAGGCTTGCCTCTTTCGAAAGAGAGAGAGAGGGACCTGACGCCGAAGAGGGCTCGAGGAAAATTCCGAGTTTTTACGAGTAGATCGCGAAATTGGAGTAGGACGACTGCTTCCGAGAGTAGATTTGCTTCTTTGGAAAAAGAGGAAGCTGAGAAGTAAGAGTGTTCTGGTATTAATTTAGAGTTTGTACGATCCGATTCGCGAAATTGAAGTAGCATCGCTGGGAGAGCTTAAAGAATCGGTTCCTAGACTTGCTTCTCTGGATCAGGTCGCGGAATTGAAGTAGCAGCTAGCTATGAGAAAGGCTGGTTTAGCGGGATGTTTATGGAGAACGTCAGGTCGTTCCCCTAGGAAGCGTTGCGGCGCAAAATCTTGGAACCTTGACTGTTAGGCGGGGCACACCGAGACCCGACCGATGCGATGCGATGGTAGATTGTCGCGTCCCCGCGGAACTTAAAACGTTTGCTGACTCGTTGATCGATCAAATGTGCATTCCTTCGGACGTACAACGACCCGACACGCCTGCCAGCCTGCGCAAGGTACAGGTATTTAATCCTACGTGCACCAAGTATTTGCCAGGCACTCGGCTAACGAGCATGAATGGGCAGGCAACGGTACTCTGAAAACCTCGCGTCGAACTTTCTGCTCTCCAGGACTTCGAACCTCCAGGTTCCGTTTCATTTCGATACCGTCTTCGACGTTTTATCCGGGATTTTCTCGGTTAGAGTCTCCGTTCCCTCGTGGAATGACCTGACGCGTGCGATTCAAACTTCGGGCGCAAGTTGCGACGATTACGAGCAGATGAAAATTGAAAATTGACTTCTTCACGTCTCGAGTAATTGAGACGTCCGGTTGTCTTGTCCTCGCGCGGGCCGCGCTACCGGAAGTTCAGTTGGGGGCGTAGAAAAGTTCCTCGAATTTTCGAAATTGAATTATTCCGAGCAGTGCGACAGGTCGGGCACATTCCAACGTTGATAAGAAATATTTTAATGGCCCTGAAACTTCGCTGAATTTAGCGATATCGAAGAATGTATAGCGAGTACATTTACGGAATCGAGTCAGACATGCACAAATGTTTGTCGTGCAGATTCGTATGTCCGTTAGCTTCATCGTCGATAATACTGTCAGAAAATATGCAGTAGGATTATCCAGCCAGTTCGACGTAACTGTTCATACCGAATGAGTCGGACAGAGTAGCATCGCCGAAATTCCACTAATTGCATTTATTAGCGTACCGTTCGGAGTACAATCCGTACCGTTCGTAAACTGATAAAACGTTTGCTTGAAACATAAATATCGTCGTTTCTAGAATAGCAATTTCGCTTTTACTTCAATTATTCGTCAAATAATTTACGATAAGGAACATTGTACGAATACAATTCGTAATCGCTGTAGCAATGAAAAATTTCCATCGCTTTTAGCCCACGGGGGAATAAAAGAATCGCGACGATCGAAATAGGCGGCAGCGAACATTAGCGGACGGTCACGGGGTCGGATCGGCCTCTAACCGAGATAATAGTAGTCCGCGATTTTTTCCAGCACAGTCGTTGTCACGGCACGCTCGTCGAGAATGATTCGTTCGGAGATCAGTGGCTTACGTAATCGCGGCTCGCCCAGGAAAGCCATTAGACACTTGTTCTCACATTGTGCGCCAGGGGGGAATAGGGGGATCTCGTGTTTCCGTTTCTGCAGTCCGGCTTACCTGCGCAGGTATCGTTCCAGAGGCCCGCGTTTCACCGAACCCTGACCGCTGTTTGTATATTTTCCCCGGGAATTTTCCTAGTTTCCGGAAACCATTTGCTGCGATGAATGGCTTTGTCGCATCTTCGCTTCTTCGCATTTTTCTCTCGCACAAAAACCACCGACCGAAACCGACCGAAACCGTTTAAACGCGGTCTCGGGGGAACGTTCGGAACAGTTTCGAGCGAACCTCGGGGCCCGTTCGACGAATACACCCCCGTGAGAACTGACTGGAACCGCGTACGAGATGACACCGCGCTGCGAAAATGATAGCGTATCGCGTTACCGCGAACGCCGGAAGATTTCACAGGAGATTGCCCGGAGAATCGCTAGGACCTTGGATCCATCGTTAAATACCGTTGCTCCCTCGCATTGATCCGGAGATGGGCAAATACACTGTTCTGATAACGACGAACCTGTTGACTGTGCACTGCCCGGCCAGAGAGAGAGACGTAAGGGATTTACGATTCTGTCCCGGCAAAATGGCCGGCACGAGCCAAATTTGTCGGAGTGCTGCTTTCATCAAAATCTTCTGGCACGATAAACATTTCTATTCAATGCACCGAGACGTTAGCGGCATCCCCCGAGCTGTACATGATTCGGGGACGTTTCGACAATATCATCGTTCATCAGTCGACTGATTTTATGTTTCGTTTCACAATTATTGGGGTCGTAAATCACGCTCGTCGCGAGCATCGTAAATCGTGTAAAATCCGGAGACGTTCGTTGTCATTTTTACGAGGCAATATGTACCGCGTAGCACTTTCAGTGTTTCGTAAACATCAGATTCATGCAACGGACATCGCGTCAATTCAAAAAACCATAATAATTTTTGGCACAGTGGAGTTCGGGGGACAGTTTCGCCCATCTCCGTTCATTACGACTCGAATTAGGTTCGCCGGAGGTTATGATGATTTGAATGGTGTTTCCCCAGCGAATTGTCGCGAAACGCTCCGGCGACCGCCGCCGAGCAGCCGCAGCGCCGTCGTCGCGAAGGAGCATGGGCTGGTTTTAGCGGATTCCTTGCAAGAAGAGGACCGCCGAAGAGGGTCCGGGTGCTGAAGAGGCGCAATGCCATTAGGTCTGTCGAGCATCGAGCCCGGTTACAGCGACGGGGTACTTCGTGGAACGGTTCTAGACAAAAACCAGACATCCTCTCGCCCCGAAAGGGCAGGCTTGTTCTGTAAAACAGAAACGGACCTTTCCAGAATCGTTGGATCAACGAGCCCTCTGATCGTGAAAAACCCGGCTACCCGACGCGTCGTTTCAACGTCCCGTGTTTTCCCGCCACAAAACTCTTTAACATCGCGAAACTCTCGAAAATGCTCCACGTCTGAAATCGATATTTCCAAAAAGAGTATAAAACGATTGGTGACTCGACTGAGAAAAATATTTTTTAATAAATACATGACGATTTGCCCAGCGAGGCACAGTTTTTCTGAAGTTGAAATATATAGAGCAAGTGTCGTCGACACTGAATCATTTTTCTCGGTATTTATTGCCTTCCTATTGTTGCTGTCGTTTGCAGACGCTGCGAGTATTGCTATCGTAGTTGGCCGTCTCTTGAATTATGGGGACACGCTTCGCTACGACTCTCCCGTGCTTTCTTTCAACAAAAATTCTGTGTCACGATGGTGATTCTGGCAATCAAGACGTAACATTTTCCATTTTCACCAGTTCAATACACACAACACACGACCTATGAATACTTACAGGGCTTCTACGATGTACGTGTCCAATTCCCGGCCACACAATGCATAAAATTTCCAAAAGCCCGCGCGCCCATTAAACAGTTACTTGCCCCGGGGCCATTAAAGCGTCCGCTGTATACGGTCCCCTAAATTTTCCCCCTAATCGCTCCCATAACTTTCCGGATTCGTTCAAACTATGAAAATTACGAGGGAAACACGGATTGAATACAAGCGAGAACGGTTACAGGGATAGCGAATACGGGTCGAAAGCACGACAGATAATGTATCTTTAATGCGTTCGCGTTAGAACGAAGACAGAGAGCACTTGACCCCGGCGCTTCCGGCAAGCGTCCAAATAACGTGGACGGTGGTCTAGCCCCCGGAGCCACAGATGTTTCACCGTGAGCCTCGGTTAGGCAAAGGAGAGACCGACACACGCGTAAGAAAGAAAGAAAGTACTGTGGAAAAGACAGGGAAGCCTGAGGTCGGCCTCTCGACCGCTTTTCCTCGAAGTGCCCCGTCGAAATCGAGCCTGGCTGCCCCCGCCTCCTTCAACGGTAACCCTTGCGAGCACGTTGACTGCCGGACACCTACAATGATATTTAACCATTTTGGAAATCCCAGGCTTACGAACGCTAGGCCCGCCCTTTTAATTAATTATATTGCTTTCGCGAAGCTTCATAAAACGACACCGACAATCACGCTAGCTGCTGCTGGTTAAACAGCCGCCAGCAGGCAACGTGTTAAATCCGTGGCGAGCGTCTAGCCAGGCCACCGGTGTGCGTTCCCTGCTCGGTTCCCCGGTGGACAAAGCGAGAAAGAGAGAACGATCCGGTTTAAAGTTTCCCTGTATCGCAGTAGCAGTATCCACGTAGCAGTTGGATGCACTCCGCAACGATGTGTCACCCTATCCGCTTTATCTCCCTGCTGTGGAACACGTACGAACGCAGCCTTTCCGTCGACAGTCACTGTTCAAGGCGGCCCTGATCGCTGGCAACACGATCGCCGATAGCGGCACCGATGAATCGCGATCGGACAATTATCGGAACTTCTTTGCTAGTCGACGTTCGAAACGTTCACTCCGACGAGAGCCTGGATCCTTGCCGGCGCGGCAACGCGCGCACCGGTTCGCAGATTTTCCGTTGCGAAAATCCTCGGCCAAGACCGGATTCTCATTCCGCGCGTTCTTTCGCGTGAGAATCGACCGCAAGAATTATTGCCGGGCGGGGCGGCACTGTTGCCTCTCCGCGGGTTTATGCGATTGCGGGATTTATAAGCGAGGATTGTTGTCGGCCGCGGACGATTTCAGAGACCCGGCTAACGTAACCGGTGATTATTCCGGCTGATAATTAGCGGGGCGGTGCTGGATCGTTAGCGTATTTGGAGATGAACTCGATCCGCTGAGCTGTTTTCTATTTTGTTTTTTATATGTAATTTAATGTTCTAATCAATCACTCGTCATATGTAATCAAAATGGGATCGAATGGTTTACGGTCTCTGCAAATAGAAATGAGGATGAATTTTCGCCTGAGGAGACTACGAAGCTCTACGAATTAGCCTAATGAACACAATATTAATATAAACGGAGTACCAATGGCAGGTCCGCCATTTTGGTCGATCTGACCTAACCTAAAAACGTCAAAAATCCGCAAGTCTTCGCTTAAAAAGGATGAATATCCGTTGCATTGCTCTTCATACCTCCTTGTTAGCTTTCAGCTGATTCATTTATTCATTTAATCGTACGTCACATTAGGAACGGATAGCAAAGATAGAATCGGTGTAGGCGAAGTGACGTCAATGGAATGTCGGCCATATTGGTCGCCGGAAGCTAACTTAGAAACAGGAAATATTCTTGGTCTGAAAATAATGAATATTATCATCCAATGTACGTATAACATTCCTAAAGAATAATCGGCAGGAAGCAGGGAATCTTTCGCAGGAAACGCGAAAGACAAAAAAGTGATCGTCCAACGTCGGCCATATTGGGCGCCACGAGCTAATCGTTCGGATCTCCTTGGCTCTGTTCGATTCGTAGACGAGAGTACGTCGGCATAAAAGCGCGAAACGAATAATGAAAAAAAAAAAGAATTCGTGAAAGGAGAACGTGCGGGCGTGTTCCTTGGAAACGATCCTTTGAAAAGAGCCACGACGAACGCACGTGAACTCGTTTACGTTGCATCGCGCGCCATTGCGTCCCGCGCGCGTTTTCTGTCGCTTTTGTCTGGCCAGCCGGTATGCGGTATTGTCTCTGTCCTTTCTTTTTTCATTCTCTCTGGGCTCTCCCTCTCCTTCTCTTTCTCTCTCTTTCCTCCTGTTCCTACGGCCGGTGAATTCACGTGGCCACTTACCCACAACCGTAATGCCGTCGTGGGCTCTCTTGTTCTTCCTCTCCCCCTTTTATCCGTTGTTGCCCTTGTAACTGGATCCACGGGAAAAATCGCGTTCAAACCCCGGGATACCCTCCCCCCCGTTCTTCCACCATTCGCCGATCGCGTTCGGAGAATTCGTCTGCGGTTCTCTGCTCGGGTTTTCGGTCACGGTGAACGATCCACGGACGATCTATTGTCCTCCTATGGGATCCACCGAAGATCCAGCCGCGATTATTCGAAAGGGGCAACGAACTGGAGCGAGAGATAGAGGACACCGGTAAATCGGCGCTGTTCTTAATTGTCGCTGTTCTCGTCGATTTCTCGCGGATTGCTGAATTTTTCCCCCCCGGGTTTCGCAGACCCTCAATTATTTTCAATTTGAGATCTGGATTTATTATCTTCTTCAAAATGGAGTCAAGCGGGTCTACTGTACTCTTCGATTGTTGTTAATACCGATAACAATGATTTTTTGAAGGATCAGTTAAATTATGCGTAGGAATTTTGGTGACCGGTTTTGGGATTTTCGCAGAGTAATTAGAGAAAGTATTTTTAGGTGACTCCCTGCCACAACGTGTAGTTGAATAATTAATTAAACTAATCGACTGTCTTGCAATCAGTGGATACTTCCATGTTTCACAATATGTATTTTACGTCCGCGCAGACTAATTTGAAAGAAAGATACTACCAACTGATCCGTAGAATTGATAAGTTAACGAGCACATTTCGGTGACGGTTTCCCAATACACTAATCTAGACAACGAGAGGCAAACGACTGGAAAAATTCTGTTCGTAATCACACTGTGTCCACATCCATGGATTAGTATGCACCTCTGTAATGAACGTAAACATTACTTGTTAATATATATCCGGTTGGCAAAACGAAACGTTTAAACTCGGTGAGTCACACAAAGTATACTAAAAAATATCTGGAGAATACATTTGTACAACTTCGTAAACGAGAAAAATCTGAAATTTCGATGGGCTCGGCAGTTCCAGTGTTGAACGAACAAAATCGGATATTTGGATGGATGTGCCTGTCGTTAATAATCTATCAGAACCGACACGACTTTTCCAATTTCTGTAGACGAGCTTGGCTCGAGAAACCGTCGGGTTTCTCATTTTTCTTGAACGCTCGTATTAACGAGCGAAGTTCTGCGAGCGACGCGGAGAATTTCATCGGTTTCGCTCGTCCCCGGACCGTGAAACAAAGAGGAAAGAAAAACCGGCCGTGTTGTATGTATTATACGTATATACGTATTATACGGCGATCAGTATGGCAGTCCCCGTTGGGCTGCCAGGCACGTGCTAATTGTCGAATCGATAAAATTCCCTCGCGGTCGCGGCTACCGGACAATCCAGGCCCCGCGGATCGAACAGCCGCGTGACTTTCGATTGAAATTTCTATCGCGTTATTCACCTCGGCTCTTTCTCCTCGCCCTTTCGGCGCAACGCTGCGCAATTTCCTTCGTTAATCTCTTATTACCGATCGATGACGCAACGGACCGACGCCCTTTCGGATCGACGACAACGCTGAGGAATTTTCTGACCATCCTGACCATTTTCCGATTCTACGCTGCGTTATTCTTCCTCATCAAAATGTTTTGTACTAGACACAAGCTGGCAATTCTAACAATTTACTAAACGAAACATCACCTTAAAAAATATTTTCTTCGAACAAACTAAATCTTGACCCAAATACGTCACACCGCCATCAATTTTTTGTCACCTCCTCCGAGGATTCGATAAATCCTCTTTCGCATAATCTCCAGGAATCATCTCACGTCCTAGCCTGTCAGTGGCCTAACCGGAGATCCCGGGTCTCTTCTTAACAGTCGGAACTTCGGTAAAGGACTCGCTGGCAATTCGCGGAAAAGCTCCTCTTTCCCTGGAGCAGCCAGTGAAATCTAGCTTCCGCGGGCCGGTTTATCATCCTCCTCTCCGGAGATGTCGCAATTATTATGTCGCACGTGGGTCGTTGCGGAGGATGACACAGCGGAAAGGGCGGACACGCATGTAGCTTATCACCGATACTCAGCGTCGCGTGAAAATCCACTTTTACGCAGGCTCTTTTCTCGGTCGGAGGTTCATGCGTCCCTTCCTCGGCTCTTAAGGTCACCGGCTTTCCGATAATAGCTCATTCACGCGTCGATCGTATAAAAATTCAACGGGAAAAATTCTCCGGCTCGACCCAGTGCCGGATTAAGGCCGTTGAAGGCCCTGAGGCACTTAAAAGAATTTGACTTTCAATAGAAAATGCTTTGGAAAAACGTCTGGTACAAATGAACTGTAATTTATTCATTTAAAAGAAAAAGCAAACGTTATACTCGTACTGACGGAGAAAATTCACTCATTTTCTTAGCAACTGTGAAACGTTTGATACAAATGATGTACAATTCATTGATATAAAATGTGAAATATTATAATCCCAGTTCATTAAATTTTTATTGATAACTGATAACAATTTAATCAAGTTGTACCAAGTTTCTTAGAAACTTGTTCTCCTCGGTAAGAACTGATCCACCGCCGGCCAAAGAATCGTCGCAGTAGATTAATCTCGCAGCACCGAACCGAATTCTCGTGCGATTCCCGTAAAAAATAACTTCTCCCAAAGGAAATTTCGCGAGCGAAGTCAGTCCCGACCGCGGCTCGCAGTTTCGAACTATGATTCGACGCCGGTAAGTGGCTGTAACCTAGATTGGCCTCGATTGCGCGTAAGAAACGCGTTTAGAAAACTCGTTAACTTCCCCCTGGTTAATTCCGTTCCTCCGTAGTTAGCGTACACGTTGTACACTACTCTCCCGATATGTGTGTCGATGCGTTCTGGTTGAACTCCTTATACATACAACGTTGCACTGCTTTTTCGTTTCTGTACGCGGAGCCGTAGTTTGTTCAAGCAGCCTAACTTTTGATAGCCCGGCACACAGAGCAACTACACCTTGTATTCTCCGCCGTTGTTTCTTCTGTGGTATCTCCCTCCCCCCTCCATTCCTTTGCGTCACTTTTGGAAACATAACCGTCGTATTTACCCCCCTTTGCGGCACATTTGGTAATGAAACTGTGGTGTTTACCCCGTTTACGATATGTTTGCCAATGGAACTGTGATGTTTACCCCCTTTGCGTCACGTTCGATAACGGACACTGTGTTCACTCCCTTTGCAGCACTTTTGGTAACGAAATCGTGGTATTTCCTTCTGTTACGTAACTTTTGCTAACGAAATTGTGGTAATTACCCCCATTGCGGCACTTTTTATCTTCCGCCTGTATAATGTCTTGTGCTCGTCCTCGTTCGTTGATCATTGTGAGTTACAACGCTTCGAAACTCTGCCTCGAATAATCGGAGTTTTCTTGTTAATACTTTAGCAGTCGGACTACGTCAGAGAATGGCCTCTGAATGGCAACAACGAACGACGAGTGAACTCGTTGTCCCCACTTAGTAGATTAAAAAGCCTCCGCTCGATCGATGTTGCGCACTACAAGGGTTTAAAAATGTTATTCAATTATAAGAGCGTTCAAACACGACTTCCGGTGACAGCGTATCGACCTCTGGATCTCCTCGATCGTGTCGAGATCGCGAGAACCAGCTATCGCGCGAACGGTTCGAAAAAAAATCCGCGTTCGAGGCGAGTTTCGAAGCAGCATCGGGTCGCGCGGCCACTTCGTTCTGTAAATAGCGTGAGTGGGTCGTCGTTGAATAGAGGTGAGCCGCGTGACCAGAGATCTCTGTAAAGAAAAGAGATGGGACGCGCGAGCGAAGAGTGGGTTAGGGCACGTGTTTGTGTGCGCGTGTGTGTGGGGATGCAGGATGTAGGTAGCACCGGACGCATCGAAAATCGTTAAAACGGTCACCTTCTCCGTTTTGTCCGACAGGTCCCGAATTCGTACCGGCAGTGGCGTGACGGACATACACTCGCAGCAACAGCAGCAGCAGCAGCAGCAGCAACAGCAGCAACAACAGCTGCAGGAGAACAACAACGCGAAGAAGCCGCAGGAGGGACTGGGTCCCGATGAGATGTGGGCCCCTGGCGGCCTAGGGCCTCACCGGGAGCTACCAGTCGACGTGCCCGACACCCTTCTCCAGAAGGCCTACCCCAACAAGGTAAAGAACTGCTCTTCCGACTATAGGAACGAGCTTCGTGGCCCCCGTAGCGAGCTAGCTAGCGACCTCTCCCTAAACCTTAAAAACGAGACCCTTAAGTCGCCGCCTGCTCCTCCGCCGCCTCCGCCGCCTCGCATAAGCAACAACGCGGACGGTAAAACACTGACTAGCCTAGAGCAAACGGACGTGACGGACGCCAGCGTGCGATCCTGCGCCACCAGGAACGGCCATCATCAGCCGCACATGCTCAAGATCGAGCTGAAGATCGAGTCGGAGAACCTCGAGGACGAGGACGAGCGCGACAGGTCGGGAAAAGACGCGAAAGAGACCGACACCGACACCGACACCGACAAGTACCGTCGTAGTCCTTCGACCCTAGGTTCGCCGGACCTGAAGAATCCTTTCAAGGACTTCGACGACGAGGAGGACGAAGGAGTGAACGAGGACACGAACGGCCAGAAAGAGTCGAGCGTCGACGTGGACGTCGAAGAAGACTACCCGTTCGCCAAAGAGGATTACCCGACCATGCTGAAGACCTGCAGCGACGACTCCGCCAGTCCAAGAAGCTCCTCGGGCAGGTCGGACAGCACCGCTCCCCTGGACAGTAGCTTGGTGCTGCGACACGCCAAGAACCGAGGCAAAGACTCGCCTACCTACGATGCTAGGAGGATAGATCTCGGTTCACCTTGCAGACCGGTCGTCCCTGAGATCAAGGTAGCGCCGAGGTTCGGGAGGACCAGGGACGCGACGTCTTTCGACAATCCAGCTTACGGTCTGGCCGATCTACAAGACCTCCAGGGTCTCTTGATGAGATCCGACGAGGTGTCCGATTTAACGCGATTGATCGACGAGCAATGTACCGTTCCTAGACTACCAAAGGATCAGGATAGATCGTCGCCGGCTCGCGTCAAGGAGCCGCGCGAGCTGCAGACCGAGTCAACCCCAGCCAAGTCTGCGAAGAGCACCAAGACCAGAAGGCAGACCGAAGATCGCGGCAAGATCAAGGCTAAGACGAGGAGTCTGGACGTGGAGGAGTTGATCAGGTCGGGATCCAGCGAGGATCTAGTGGGCATCGAGTCGGGCAGCAGTCTGTCCTCGTCCTCGAGGCAGCGGCCGAAGAAGAAACGTCACCAGCAAATCTCCAGCGGCTATTCGACGCTGAGGAGCGACGCGTCCACCGACCACGAGCACGCGGAGCGTAGTTTCCTCGTGGTCGGCTCGAGACCGTATCGCGAGGTGGCCGTCGACTGTCCGCCGGACTTCGTGCCGGTCACCAAGTGCCATCCCGTCTATCCCCCGCCGAACAGGACCCCCGGGAACAGCAAGCAGAACACGCTCGAGCCGAAACGGGAGCGTAACGGGACGGTCGCTGGTCGGGACACCGGTCCGTTAACGGGGGATGACGGGGCAAGGTGTACGACACCGTGTACAATCGCGGCCACCTTGCCGGTAGTTACCTCTGTACCGTCGTCGTCGTCGCCGACGTCTCGTCTCCCCCCGAACGAGCTCGCGCAGCTGGCTAGTAACAGCGACGAGCAGCGCGCCACTAGCGAGCCGTCGCACCCCGTAGCGGCGCGCACGCTCGACAGAAAGCGCGACTCCTCCACGAAGAAGGTAAGGTCCAAAGTCAAGAGTATGCTTCTCGACAGCTTCCTATCTTTCGTGCACCACGAGCCTCGCCACCGCAAATCGCTTTCGCCACGACACGCTTCTTCCGCGGGCACGCACCGCTCGCCCTCTAACAGCTCGCTGATCTATACACGCTCCAGCCCGCGGCTCGAACCGAGCATCCACGATCTGTCCGCGAACGACGGATCGAATCCTCCTCACAAACGCCACCTGCAGGTACGATTCTCGCGAGGACTGTCCTCCGATCAATTGAACTGCAGCGTCGTCTTCCATGTGAGAGACAGCCGTGCAACCTGCGATTCATTCTCCGTCGACGAGAAATGCAAACTTTTGTCGTTCGTTCAAGAGACGAATCAAAATTCACGGAATTCGTTGAGAGAGATGGCTAGCGTGAAAATCGCGGAACCACGGAACACGCTGAATTGTCTCGACGAGTCGCCGAACACGCAGAATCAGAAAAATTCGAGGCTGTCTCTCGAGTACAAACGCGAAATGCTCTCCGCGAGATGCCCCGGCGGGCCGATAACGGCAAGCCGGGAGCTGTCCCGGAGCGAACCAAAGCTCTCCTGTTCCCGCCCTGTGCAATCCCGCTCCGGAACGCACCAATCCTGCCTCTCGGATTCCAATCTGAATCTGCTCGCCATGCCCAACTGGCGAACATCTGCCAGCGGTTCGAGCCGACGCGATCTGGACACCGCAATCCTCGACGAATCTGCCAGGACACGTATGTACGCTTCGTACCAGGGCCTAGATCAACTCGAAACACCACAGGTAAACTTTGCTTCGACCTTCTGCGCCCGGCGCGTCTGGAGAAACCAGCCGATCGGTTCTTGCGACTCGAACAGATGCCCGGAGAGGATCCGACGCGGTTACCAACGACGCGACACGATCTAGATCGTATTTTACTCGTTTTATCGAAAATCTCGATCGACTACAAAATGCCGGAATATCCCATTCAAATTACCGATTTCTTACGATATAATAAATACAATAAAAGATAAATAAGAAAAATTAATGCTCACGTTGCACCAACTACTTGGGATAATCGAGGTTCCACGTCGCGCCGCGATCGGTATCATTTTAACCGGAAAAGTGTGTATTTTGCACGAAGATACGCGGTCCAGAAGTAGCACTTTAATGTCGAAGTTCGCCCGCCAATCAAAACAGTCCAGTAAACGCAGCGATTAACAGTACAAGCGCAACGCACGAGCGAGAATTAGTCTAGAAAGTTGCGAATTCGGCGAAGCTTCCTCGGCCAGTCGTGCGAAGTTGCCGTGAGTTGATTCTCCGATGGTCTCCGCGAGTCTGAGAGCAAGAACCCGGGCTCGGTTTCTCACGGGGTATACGGTGCGATAGAGAACGCATGCGGAACGGACACACTAGTAGACTTGGAAAGCATGGTAAAGTAGTCACAGAGCCCATTGCGAACACTGTCTGCGTAGAAAAACTATTTCTCTCTGTCTCTTTCTCTTATGTAGCGCAAAACGCCAGGCTCCTCTTTCGCATCCCACTATCTTCTTCTTCTTCTTCTTCTTCTTCGTCATCTCTGCTCTTCTCACTTTATTTTTCTCCTATGTCGTTCGCTTCCGTTTGGTCGAGACCGGAAGCGGACGCGTCGGAGGACATCCGCACGAGAGAGACTCTTCGTGGTCTTCGTCGTCGTCGGAAGAGAACCGTGAACGATAGTCTCGCCGAAGAACACACGATTTCTCGGGATCGAATGATGTTCTTCGAGAAGTGGTTCTTTTTTTCTTAGTTAAAACAAAGACGATTTGTACAGTCGCGACCGCGCGGCGCGGCGCGGCGGCCACCAGACCACGGCTGGATTAATGCGAGCCTGTTTCTTTTCGGAACGGATTTTTAGGCCGGTCTGAACGGGCTGAAACCTGCCATACCGCCGAGAGATCAAAAGAGGGCGCCAGCCAGACCGCCGAAAGATAACCTGCGTCTGTCCACGCAGAACAATAATGTGGAGACCACCGATTACGCCAATGCCGAGCCCACCCAGCAGCAGCTGCACTCCATCAGAAAATACCAGGTACGCCCACCGATCACTTCCGGTTCGCGGCAGCATCCGCGAAATTCGCCGAACGCTGGATCGTCTTCGCAAAATTTTTCCGGATGCGTCTCTCTAAAAATCTGACCATCATACTCGACAAGATGTTTACCGGTTATTTAACTTGTTAATTGCTCCCTCGTCAGGTTCCCCGAGGGGGCGGGTTACATCTCGAAATTCTCGTCTTCCCAGAAGTGGGATCATTAGTCGGTTGCGCAATCTGTTACCGGCGCGTTCCGCGGCGCATAATAATCGTTCGTACAATTTTTCGCGAGAAGCAAAACGCGAGGCTCTCGCGCAAACGACGAAAGAGTCAACCACCGTCGGCGATTATGTGGAAAGACAATAATATACGATTTCGCTGCGAAGAAGCGCCGCTAAGCCGCCAGTGTTCGCGTTCACATTCCAACCGAGCACGGTGATGTCGATTGTTAACTGATCTGTTGCTAAGTGAAATAACACTTGCATGCCACGTCGTCGTTGCCAGTTCTGGCAAAGATAAGGAACGACGTGTGCACTGCGTAATTCCAGACCGGGAATCGTTAACTCGAGTTTTTGCCTCTCTCTGGCTTCTGGTTGGTCGATCTTCTGACCCGAAAACCCCGGTCGTCGAACCCGTCGATCAGAAAAGAAAGTACATTAGAAAAATTCTCCAGGATATTGTGCACTAGACCATGGAAAAATTAAGAACTTTTGAAATGTTTCGCATGTATCGAGAGCGTGTTACGGTGCAGGACAGCGGGTCCTTGACGAGGATCGTCCTCGGTCGCGGGGTCGGCTCGTCGCTTCGCCCGTCCTCGGAATAATGGTCAGGCTGTTGTCGAGCATTTCGGGACAGGATCGCGAGAAGTATGCAACGCGGAACACGGCTCTGGCATTCCGCATGAATAATTTAGCGTTGCGTAAGGTTGTAAAGGCGGCGGAATCGACGGGTCTGTTGTTTAAAGGGACACGGACGGGGTGTCCCCGCGCGTTCGAACAGGAAATTACGGGTCCCGGTTCGTACAATGGTCCGTATGGCGAAGGACCGTATCGGTGTCGGCGCGGCCGTTTCTATAGATTTCGAATTTCCTATTTGAACGGCGTGGCGCGGTGCGGCGCAGCGGTGCCGGGAAATTAATCGCCGATGGCTGGCGACAACCGACCCAGCGCGCAGCTGTTGCACGCGCGCGTGTAAAGGCGTATGCAAACGATGCACCGAGCGATGCAAGCGTAGAACAACCGTGGGATGCGGCTCTCTCACGGGCTCGTGGTATGCAACCGCGGATCGTTAGGCAATTTTCTAATCGCCGCACGCCACGCCGCGTCGGCCGGCTTCGTTCGCGGCACGGAAAATCGTTTCGGAGGGAAATCTTGACCCGGAGAACCAACCGTGCGAGACTAACACGCAGAAAATGAATTTTTTATGCCGTCCCGAGAGTAGCAACGGCGGCAGCGCGCTTTTCTACCCCTTTGTGGACAACCACCATTTTTTCCTGGACACATTCGTGCGGAGCATTTGTTCCGACAGAAATTTTAAAGAAAAACGGACCTTCCGGGCACAAAACATCACGTAAAAGTATCATTTTTCTTCTCCAGTCTTCTACCACGTTCTCGCACGTCACAAAGGGTTCCTAAACAATTTAAACTAACAATGCCAGTCTCGACGAGAGAAGAAAATCTACTCCAGAAGTTAAAACCAACCTGATAAATTCACTTCTATCTTAATACCAAAATTTTTACGATATTCAATGATCTTCTACTGTATAGTAGATTGATCTATAATGATTCAAGAACAGAAAATCTACAATAATTTCGATATTTATCAACGAAAATGTTAAAGAATCTTCAAAGCGAATACCCCGGGTACCCGGTTCTTGGCATAAGGGTTAAACCAGCAAAATTGGCTCCAAAAAAAAGGTTCCAAAATCGAGTTACTTGAACGCATTAAGTGCCAACTAAATTCACTTCTGTGAAAGAAATTCCAAACGAACCTGCGATTAGACGACCCACCCCCGCTCGACCAAGCGTTTCTCCTCTAATGGTGAAGTTCCAATGGGGCACCGTGCTATCGCGTCGAAAAGTGGCCACGCGGGAAGGGGTCCCGTGAGAAATGCCAGAAGCTGTGGAACCCGCGCGCACACAGCCATCTCAGAAAATCCTCGCGCCAGCCACCTTAAGTCAAGTGTGGTCTGGAATGTAAAGAACCCCCGTGCACAATGGTCTAAGATTACAAGGCTCGAGTGTAGCGTTACGGATGTTTTTCGATAGGTGTGGAACGTAGTCTGACTCAGGCAGGTCTGGTTCTTCCCTGTCAGTCCCCTCCACCACCCTTACCGGCCCCCACAACCATGACCTCGCTTTTCCCTGCCCCCTTTACCGGGAAACCGCATTTTTTTCGTGGGGCCCCATAACCAGACACCTCGACTCGCGCGGAATCATCTCCCGTGAACGATAACGAGTCATCTTCTCGAGTCGTTCCGGTGATATTGCTCACATCACTGGCGTGGAACGCAACCTGTTAATGTCTCGGGACTGTTCTGTTAACGTCCACGGAGCCTCTCTTCTTGCCACCTTGCTCTACAGGGTGTCCGACGATTCTCTGAACGATCGACAAGCTTCTTCGAGCTCTCCGCCTTCGTCGTAAACAGATTTTCTTCTGCCGAGTCCTACGGATCGAGCAAGCACTCGATACATTGCTGCAGATTGCATATTCAAACGATTTCTTATGATTCCGGCTGCTACTTCGTTTTATAGTTGGTCGATGGTTCGTGGACAGGAAGCGTTGCTTTTTAGCTGAAATAGCAGGAATAATCGAGTGCAAGATTTTCTTGCGCTAGAGTCGAAGAGATCGAAGTTCCACTGTTTTACTGTCGACAGGCTTCGTTGAATGCTTCATCCTTTTTTTCTCACCGTTGTTTCCAGTATTCCTGATGTGTTTTGAAGTACGTATTACAAAATGTTCTGCATGTTAGATGTTCTATCTGCTCGCGTATTTGATTCACCGTTTGCTGTTCGAACAGCTCTACAGCTGTTCCCATTTTCACTTTGCCTCAAAGAGTGAACTTTGGGAATTTTTCTTGACCGAAGCGAACGTCGTATCTCGATGAAACTTGCCTGGTGGATTTCTACATACCCAGCGTACATTTACGAATTTTTATACGCCGTTGTCCCAAGAACTCCAGAAACTATTTGACATGGAAGCAGATCGAAAGTAACTACCAAGCTCTACAATAAATAACTTCCAGAATTTCAATCTCTCAAACTTACAAAAATTCACGAGCATACTCCAGATGTATCTAAACGAGCCCAGCAAGTTTCATAAAGATCCGACTTGCAGTTCCTAAAAAAAAAAGAATCCCAAAGTACACCCTCCAAAATTCTATTGTCATTACGAACAGCGGTAGCCGCCGGCCGAGAATGCTTAATTAATCGTCCAGGTTGGATGTCACGCGAGGTCTCTGGCCAGTATTTCGTCGTCCGTTCCGTTCGAGTGCCCAGAGACATGGGAATCGAGCAGAAACCCGTGATTTCGGGCGACGCGGCGTGGCGAGGCGCGGCGCGACGGCTCTCACAGCCGTAGTCGCGAGGAAATCCATCGAATCGGTATGAGGTGACGCTTGTGGAAGCCGTACTCGGTCCGTAGCGAGAGTGACCGGGGCTTCGTCGAAGTATTTCAGCCCGGGCGTGTTACATAAATCGGCGAGGCCGACGTTTCGCACAGCATTTTTCCGCTTTGCTTTTATCGGTCGCCTGGTGGGCGTCGATCTCTCGAGGCTCTCGTGCTTGTCGGGAACGAGAGCCGATATCGCGCCGATTCCCCGGGCGCGCGGCGGATTTACTGCGAATCGAGCGATAGGAGGATCGATTTAATTTTAGCAACGCATACATTCCCGCTTCGCTGCCGATCGCAGACGAATTCTGTTCCGGCCGATCGTTCGTTGCGCGATCGTTTGCTTGCTTGATGTTAGATAGCGTCACACGGCTCCGCCATAGATGTTCACCGCCGATTCCCCATTTTGTTTATGCTCTATACGGTTCCTCGACGTTGTTGCCGGTGTGTCTGTTCTGCCTTGTTCTCTCACTCTCTCTCTCTCTCTCTGTGCCTGCCTGCCCAGCGTTTCTTGAGGCCACGAGATGCGTGGGAAAGGAGGTAGGTAAACGCCAAGGTCCAAGGACGCGATCGGCTACGCTCGTTTCTCATGGCTTTCCGTTGTACGAGGCAAACCGAGCTGAAAACTGCCGAATCGTTCAGCAGATCGGGACCGATTCGACCAGCGATAACGATCTCACCAGGCCCGGGAATCCGGAAATCCCGGGAATTGTTCGACTTTTTTTTAGGAAAGTCGCGTGCAACGTGAAAAATGTATTTTATTTTCCGTGAATTTTCTTTTCTGCGAAAAACGCAGAATTTTCTTTCCGGGAACGCATTTCAGTTGTTCTGTTATTTTGTTTGATCGTGTTAGCTTGTCCGTACAGTTTGGATAAAATTTCCCCTTGATAAAAATGCAGAATTTTTCCCCGAAGAAATGCACCTCAATCGTTTTTTTCCTTCGTTCTCGTATTTCGTATCGCGAAAACTGGAACAGAGGAAACATTTCTTGCGGTACAATTAAGTTGCACAATAAAGCTTGAGTTTATTTCTAAAAAAAAATATGACGCGACGCGTGAATTATTTAGAAAAAGGAGGAGCTTGGAGTAATTCAAAAACTGCCCGCTCCACGGAAATTATTTTCGCACCATTTTTTAAATTCACGGAAGAGAGCAACCGCGCAAAGGGGGGAAAAAATTCTGCTACTTTTTCTCTAAAAGGGTGTTCTCTCATCCCCTAAAACCGCAGAACCGGACTAAATTAAAAATAGCATCGCGTGCCAGACGATTGCTGTGTTAGAAAGTTTCATAATTTTCCGGGTTCCCTAACCTCTTCATTCCCGAAATAAACATATTCACCTACGACCGATCTCCAGTTTCCGCGTGAACGTGTTCATTGTTTATGTCCGATCGTTGTCCGCCACAATTATATCCGTGAAATTACGTAAATCCTTGGTTACGAGGTAAGGTAATTAAATGTTCCCCACCGGTGTCTCTCTCCTCGTTACTTTTTTTTCTGTGTGTGTATCTCCCTCTCCGTTTCTCTCGTTTGTGATCGAGGATTGGAACAGCGACGAGGTTCCGCGTCGCAGCCCGAGGAAGATCGAATTAAGAAGTCCGCTGTCCCAGGAAATTGTCGGATCTGGCCCGAGGTCGTCAGAAGACCGTAAATCGATGATCTGATTATAGGAGCAGCTGCGGAAACGGAAGGATGAGGAGGAGAGGCAGGAGATACTCAATCGATCGCTGCGAGGATCAACGAAGCTCCAGGCGTTGGAGAGCCACGCGACCAGCCTCGCAGGACAGGAAAATCCTGCCTACGCTCAGGACGAGGTGACGATCGTTGCTAGACCCAGCCATGTCTTCGCGAACACGGTGCAGGACGTCGAGGAGCCTCCCAGGCCCCTCAGTAAGTCATCATCATCGCTCAAACTTAGCCAAACACATGACAAACTTCACCTTTCCTAGCCAGTTAGCGGAGAAGTTGAACTGAATCGAAGATACCTCGCGAAGTTAGCACCGAAGACCTGAGAAATAATTGCGGAAGCTGTGAGATACGTCAGAGCTTGGTCTAACTTAGCGGAGTCCCTTGTTAGCCCTCGGAAGTGTTTTCTCTCTTTTATTTCAGAACTTGGTTTAACGTCATACGATTCGATTACGTTCTCACATGTAGCTCTGCTAGCCTGCGCAAAATATCTGAGAAAAACTACAATAGCAAAGTTAAATTTTATGGGCGCCACAATTTTCAAGATAGCCGCCATCTTCGCGGCTGTAGGAGCGGCTATGTCGCTTCGTTGCTCTCTGAAGATAGGAGAAGTCGGTTTTCGTTGGAATACGAACGATGAAATGTCTCTCTGTTCGAGCGCGGCAGTGTCTGGGACATTTTTCACTGAATTTTATCTCGTCCACCGGGCGTCTCTTAAGAAGATCATACTTTTCCGAGGCAGTGTGTACGCCAACCCCCTCGTCGACGGAGCCTCTTGACTCGATGGCGGGCTAACGACACTCGTTCCCCTATTAGGGCAACTATAAGACTCTGCTCGTATCTCCATAACTCGATTGTCGGCCCTTTTTTTTCACGTCTTACACTTGAGATTCATGGGATCGTTGCGGTGGCCCTATCAGACGCCAGCGCTTGTTCGGTCGTGAGCGACCCCGAAATCTTATCGAGTTTTACGGACCGATCAATAAATTACTATGGAAAACAGGCTGTAAAATAACAAATGTACATTAACAATATAAAAACTCGTTAAATTAGCTCCGTGAAATACAGGCGCACGAGCCGCCACTTTCAGCTAATCAAGTTTCCCAGGCACGATCCTCTAGAGATGATGCGAAAGCCAATGTGCACGCGGTTAGGGCCGTTCTATCGCGTCCCAAAAAAATGATCTAACAATTTTTCCAACCGTTCCAGCGTACGGAGAGGTGGTGGCGACCCTGGAGAGGCTACAGCTCCAGCTGCGCAGCATTTCCGGTGCCCTGGGCATCTCTGGACCCGGCGTGGAAGCGGAACTCGAAGCGGTCCGAACGTTGCTGGTCCAGAACCGTTTCGCGTCCGCGCTGGCCACCCATCACGCCCTGAAGAGCAAACTGAGATCGAACAAAGTTCTGAAGCATCACACGGAGGACGCGTGCACGCTGGCCCGGGACGTACGTAAAACCCATTATATCCCAACCGCGATGGAAGACGAATGAGCTGTTCCGCGATCCTCTTGAAAGCCGCGGGAACAATTACTTCCGAGTTTGATACGACTGCGGGGAAGCGTGTTTCCCCGACGGCCATTCGTTCCTCGTCTAGCTAGACCGCGCGGTCTTAAAGTAACGAGGTCGTTACGGCGAATTGTTGTTTTAGTGCGTGGAGATTCTGGAGAAGTGGCAATCGTCGTCGACGGCAACAGGTGTCGGCGGAGCGGAAACGATAACGGCCGTCGAGGAGCTGAACGGTCTCCTGACGGGCTACGACATGGAGGCTCTGCTTCTGGCGCACGACTCGATCGTTTCGTATGTGGACGGGCAGCAGAGGAAGCAGAGTCCGTCGTCCTCGTCGCCCAGCGGACCTCCCAGCCCGACGTCCAGCTGGAGAGGAGGATCCCGGGCGGTGGACAACATTAAGATCATCAGGATCGAGAAGACGAACGAACCCTTGGGTGCTACTGTGAGGAACGAGGGCGACGCCGTCATCATAGGTACCGTCTCTCGGCCCTCCTTCGTCTTTGCACCTTTGCGTCGTAGTCTGTTCTGTGCTAGAAACCTAGGTTTTTCAGTATACTTATGATCTTGCCTAAACTCTAATTAAATGATATTAAAGGTCGCGTGGTACGTGGCGGCGCAGCAGACAAGTCGGGCCTCCTGCACGAGGGCGACGAGGTCCTCGAAGTGAACGGCGTCGAGATGCGTGGGAAGAGCGTGAACGAGGTCTGCGACATCTTGGCTGGTATGCAGGGCAGTCTGACTTTCCTAGTGTTGCCGGCTCCCACGAGTCACTGGAATAACCTGTCGAATCGAAGAGACGACACCAAACAGGTAGCAAAGAGTCCCCTCCTACCTGATTCGATCTTCGTGTTGATCGTTCGTGTAGACCGCGGGTAGTCAACCTTCTTATACCTACCCTGCTCTGTCGGAAAGTAGCTTCAGCATCGGACATAACTCCTACCGGCTACCAGATTGACTACCGCTGGTGTAGATCATTGTGCTAACCGAGACTGTCTTACCACCAGATACAGCACATACGAGCACACTTCGACTACGATCCCGAAGAGGACCCTTATATTCCCTGTCGAGAGCTGGGTGTCAGCTTCCAGAAGGGCGACGTTCTACACGTGATTTCGCAGGAGGATCCGAACTGGTGGCAAGCGTACCGAGAAGGCGAGGAGGACCAAACCCTGGCTGGTCTGATCCCCAGCAAAGCCTTCCAGAACCAGTAAGACCATCGATCCTCGCGCGCGCCATTCTATTTTAGCTGTCCCCGACCTTTTCGATCGAACCTCAACTCTCGTTTCCTCAGGCGGGAGTCGATGAAGCAGACGATCGCCGGCGACAAATCGACCGTGCGCAGCTCGAAGAAGTCCAGCACGCTGCTCTGCGCCCGTAAGAACCCGAAGAAGAAGAAGCGAAACAAGTTCGGAGCGAATTACAACGACGACGGTTATCCGCATTACGCAACGACTGCCATCGACGGTATATATCGGCTAGTAATAACATAAGCTAGCTGGCTAGGCGGGTGACTAATGTTTCCGTTTGCTAATGGATCGTCTATGCGTTACTCGTAGATTACGACAGCGAGGAGGTGCTAACGTACGAGGAGGTCGCGTTGTATTTCCCTAGGGCGAACCACAAGAGACCCATCGTTCTGATCGGGCCACCGAACATTGGCAGACACGAGCTGAGACAGAGACTGATGCAGGACAGCGAGCGTTTTGCGGCGGCAATTCCTCGTAAGACGATCAAACCACTTAATCGATCCTGGAGATCTATTTATCGCGATCTTGAAGGTATACTTGCAATTTGGTTGATCAATATTGCTGAACAAGTTGAATGTTATTTAAGTCTGTGTACGTTCAGTGGTAGAAAAGTGTAACCAATTTGCCAGTGTCCCTCTCGAACTCCCCCATCATCTATTAACAATCGTTCCTTCCAGACACGAGTCGTCCCCGGAAGGACTCCGAAGTAGACGGACAGGACTACCACTTCATCTCTCGCTCTCAGTTCGAGTCGGATATCCTCGGTCGTAAGTTCGTGGAGCACGGTGAATACGAGAAGGCGTACTATGGCACGTCTGTGGAGGCGATACGGACCGTGGTGAACTCCGGGAAAATCTGTGTACTGAACCTGCATCCGCAGAGCCTGAAGATCCTGCGTAACTCGGACCTGAAGCCTTACGTGGTGTTCGTTGCACCGCCCAGCTTGGAGAAGCTGCGACAGAAGAGGATCAAGAACAACGAGAGTTTCAAGGAAGAAGAACTGAAGGACATAATCGAGAAGGCACGGGAGATGGAGGACAAGTACGGCCACCTGTTCGACATGATCATCATAAACACCGACACGGATCGAGCGTACAACGATCTGCTGACGGAGATCAACTCCCTGGAAAGGGAACCGCAATGGGTCCCCGCGTCCTGGATACAATAAACGAAGAAATAGAAGAGAATCGGAATGAATACGATCGAATGGTCCTGTCGAACCGGGTCCGACGCGTACGAACCCGGAAATAGCTGCGAGAGGGCCAGTAGCACAGCGAAATAGGAAAGAGCAAGCTCCAAAGTCTGACTCGAGGCTCCCCCCCAAAAGGACTCGTTCTTCTATCTGGTGCCTGTTATACAATATTACGTTTCGTACACGCGCGCGTATCAAACTCCTTTGCCAGACTATCGTACTCCAAGTACCGCTGGTTTTGGCGTAGTCTTCCGTGTTGCATTCGTCGGTGCCATCAGATGTTCTTCGAGGATCGTGTCGCCCCGGCGTTTCAGCGTCCACGAGTAGAACAAACATATGTCGTCCCGTCGCGTCGCGTCGCGACACTTCGTGTTCCTCGACTGGGCCTCGGAAAATACTTCAACGTCAACCTTCGAGACGAATCCTGAGGACGATCGCTGCGCTATTCGCGACCCTCGGGAGCAGGAGGAGGAGGACTCCCTCCCGCGAGTCGTCCTCAATCATCAAGATCCCGATCGCCCGGGTCTTCAACGATTGAGGCTGACTCGGGACCGTAGTTTTAACTCGCGAACGATATCCGATCCCATGGGGAAAACCGCCGCAACTCCGCGTACGACGCGAACGAAAAAAAAAAACACACACACGTTTCCCAAAGATGAAGCCTGAAAGAGATATCGGCCTTCTTTCAGCCGTTTACCGACTTCCTGCTGGACACAGCCGCGAACGATACTCTAACCACGAGCCACCTAGGGCAACCAGGAGCGTCCTCGGTCGTCTAGGAACCCGGGGACACGGTACGAGCTCCTGTTGTCGCGTTTCAAGCCGGAATTGTCTCGCGGTAACTCGGCGTGCACGTTCACAAGTTACGAAGAACGTGAACCGCGTTCCCGATGATTCCGCGGTCCTCGCGAACACGGAATCCACATTGAAACCACCCTCCACCCCTACCCTCATCGTTCGTCGTAGACTCCCCCTCTTTCTCTATCGTGTTTGTTTAGACAAGTGAGTCGTACCCTCTAACCTCCCCTCGTAGACCTTGTTAAATACGATAGACTTAGGCTCGTGTGCGAATCTGCGTGAGAACCGGCCGAACCCGGTGTACACTTCCTCGGCCAAAACCTGGAACGGACGATTATTTCCGTTCCCTTTTCCACTTGTTTACGACTAGCAATAATCAACGGTGTGTTTAGCGGATCGAAGCCCGCCGAGAGACGCGGTCTCGTGGCTCCAGGAATTGCTGACCCACCCCGGGAGAACTTTCCGATCTTCGTCGGATCCTTTTCGATCGCTGCTGCTCGCGAAAATGTCCGCAATCTTGAAATCTGTTCGCCAGCATTGTTATTCTCTCCGTTACTTTCAATATTGGACTGCGGATCTTTGTGTGAAATAGAAATTTTCTGCATCAGTTACAAAAACAATTCCTTCTTTGATAAATTCAGTCCAACGATCACATTTTTACCTTCTTGTAGTTCGTTCGACACATTTCACAACGGCAGAACGTTGTCGCGAGCGGTGACGAGCCTAGAGGATCGTTCTTTTCCTTGTTTACTTAAACTTCGATTGGATCAGTGTCGGTATCAGATGTTCCCGGCGCGAAAATGCGAGGAGACAGTCCGGCGACGCGGTTTTAAAGGAGAAGTGTCGCGCAGCTTGATCTCGGTGTCGCTCAGAGTCCAGCCGAACAGAAGTAGCTCCTCTCGTCTCGGCCGCGATTAAGTATTCGAGATTGATCGTTTGACGACGCCCCGGGACGTTGTGCCAATTGAACATGGTAACGATGTGCCAAAATAGCGTCCCGGGTGTGTCCTCTTGTCCACAAGAGACCGGCCGAGCTCTCCGGTTCGTTGGGAGATGAAAACGAGAATGAGATTTGGCTAGAAAAAAAGTAAACGTGGTGTATGTGCGTGTGTGTGTGCGTGCGTGTGTGTGTGTGTGTGTGGAAGTCTACGGAACACGCTCAACGACACCCACCCCCGCCCCTTCCCCCCCCTCATGTCCGTCGTTAACATTGTTTCTGTAAATATTTGTGCACTTGTATAGAAACAGAGATCACGAATAAGAGGTTTTATCGTTATTATTGTCCTTAGTATTATTATTATTCATTATTCTAATTATTATTATTATTATTATTCTGGTTATTCTGATTCTATTCACTAACTGCGACCCGTACTCTTTTTCTCGAGCGCGGCCGCCGGGCGTCGAAGGACTACTTCCGGTTCACAGAGTCCTTTGAAACAGGGTACTCTTCGTTGCGATCAGGCTGCGGAACTTTATGCGTCTGTGAGAATTTTTTTTGAAAATTTTTTTCAATGTGCACGATCGATAATGTCCCCGTGCAATCACAATGATTATCTAACACACAATTGAACGCGTACAGCAATGGGAACTCTCTCGTTCTAACTTTTTTACAGAACACCATGATAAAATTGATAAATTCGCGTAAAGATCTACAGCCAGATGACGAAGAGACCCTTCCGAACGAGCGTGACGTTGACGGGCGCCCGTCGGCATTCTCTGTACATTGAATGAAAAGCAGCATGATTCCGTTAATCCGACGAACAGCCGACTTTATGTGTAAAATAAACGTACAACTTGAAAAGAGAGACGTTATCTATGTATAGGTGCATATACGTTTTGTATATACGTACGGTATATACGCACACGAACACGGATACGTGAACACAGACACAGGAAGATACACGTGCATACAGACACTCGTCGCGTACACAGACATAAAAACACACGTGTATACTGCGA
Source organism: Lasioglossum leucozonium (assembly GCA_028454225.1). NCBI lineage: Eukaryota > Metazoa > Arthropoda > Insecta > Hymenoptera > Halictidae > Lasioglossum > Lasioglossum leucozonium. The sequence goes on from CM052207.1 coordinate 10,810,063, forward strand.
AAGCGAGAAAGATACGATACAGGAATATCAAAATTCAGCGTGTATTTTGTTAAGATCGACTCTCGTTGTTGAATCCTCCCCCGCCAGCCCCTCCACAAAGCCCCTCTCCGTCCAGGGTGAGGCCAGGATGATTTCGCGGTGCTCGTTTCTTCCAGCTCTTCTTCTTTCGCGTTCGTCCATCGACGTCATTGTTTCACCACCATCCCCAAATTTCCCCTGTTCGACCCCTTGCCCTGCGATTTCTTCCGGAACCTGCAAAATAAACTTGCGGGTGGTGGGTTAAACTTTTATAAAAACATCTTGTAAATTTAATTTCATTCTCCGTCGTTCTCTTCGCGAGAAAGCGAACATTCGAGTAGTTTGAACCCTCGGTTTGAAATCGGATGGTATAGGGCAAGGAGCCAGCATCTTCATGGGGGTTGAACCATCCCCCATACAAACCGCGGAAGCCACGGATTTCCTCGTTCGACTGTATTCAATAAGATGCGGTAGAGAGTCGTGTAAGGTCGTCTTAGAAAATCGGTGGTGTGTTAGTGTTTAAAACAAGAACAACGGTAAAAACGGTTTCGGTTTCCGCTTCCTTTTAACCTTTCAATCGGGGACTACGAGTTCACCAGTGTAATTGAAGAGACACCCGGTAGAAAGGTTGAAAACCAAACGAACGCTCGTCGATCGTCACGCGTCGAATTGAACCTCCAAAATTGGCTTCGTGGTTCCTCACTTTCAATCCAATACGCGTTTAAAGGCTCCCGAGGGCGTCGCAGCCAGGCAGCCCGCGGGGCAATCCCCATTTTTCAAGGTCATACGAGTTATGAATCGCTCCGCCGTGTCCTTAGACAAGGGTAGAGGAATTGCGTCGCCAAAGAGGCACCCGGGAGTGCACTGAAAAGTTTAAGATCACCTGTGGCGTTGCCTTTTACCGAAAATAGGATAACAGAGGAGTTCAGAACGTCGAGAGCAGAGATTGCCCTCTGAGGCAATGGTCTGGCTATGCTGGGAGCCATCAAGCCACGCCCATTTAGAATCATTTACGAAACACTAAGCTGGCCTGTCTGGTAATTTCTGGTTTTCGATTTTTTCATTTTTCGTGAGTACAGAGTATGTAACCATTGTAATATTTTTATTGTTGTTCGACTCGATAGTTGTTATTTTGTTAAAAAGTTTTCATTATTATTGTCGGTTCACATAGTCTTCCATCGAGCAAACTACCTTCACCCCGACCTCGTAATTCTCGCGGAAAAAAATCGAATTGGCAACGGCCGCAGGTTAATAGATCATCCAGCGAACGTTTGTCGACTACGAAGTGCACTTCCGGCGGTAGTTTCCGGCAGCGTGACCGTTCGACGAGCGAGACGGCGCGCAGTATAATTAGCAATAACGCGAGGGTAGAGCGCACGACCGCGCGGCGAAACATTCTAAAAAGCGAAAATAATCGATTGCTCCTCCGCCGTCAGGACCGTCGACGGCCGCTTCCGGTTGTCGTCGATCCACATTGGAGGATCATCGATTGCCTCGATCACCGGTTCGCGTGATGCTCGCGGGAACGTGGGTGATTCTCTCCTTTTGTTTTTCCGGGAGGCAGCTATGCGGCGTTCGAAAGAAAGAAAGAAAGGAAGAAGATGGAAGACAGGAAGAAGATTCGTTTTTTCGAAGCGATAGATCTCCCTCGGGATCGAACTCGGACGTTTAGATCGTTGTTCCGTTACGGGGAGAAAGAGAGGCCGTTCTGTAAATAGGAGACGAGGATTAGTAACGTAATATACATGCACACTGACACACGGACACATGAATATGTATACATATGTAATGTATATCAGCGGGAGACTTCGATCCCGAGGGGCAGCGAGATTACCCTGATCTCGCGTGAGCGTCGCCGTTCCACTCCCTCCAGTTTCCTCCATATTCTGTTATATATTTCGTTAAATAAAAGTTACTGTAATATTTCTAAGGTCGCTTCTCCACTTCACGTCACAGCCCGGGATCGATATCTCTTCGGGAGTCGATCGACGAGTTGGGAACAGTTGGAGGACTATTATTTGGGGGAAGATGATCGCGAGACCTGTCTTAAAATTTCATTTCTTTTTTCTTTACAGATTGCTAGACAATGAGTCAAGTCATTTAGTAGAAGATATTCCCCTTAACAATCCTTTTTCTCCAGTCCAAGAGTCCAAAGAACCAGGTAACTCGACAGAGAATTTATTGGTCGCGAGTCACGACTCGATTCAATCATTATTAGTAATACTACTTCCCTTGAAATTCCTTTTTTTCCAGCACCGAAGAGTATTCCTATTCACAGCATCGGGTAATTCATGAAAAAATTTATTTTCTGCGAGTCACAAAGGGTTTCCATCTAACAACGACGTGATTCCCCTTAAAAATCTGTTCTGTGGTCATGAATAAAGAAGATTTTCCACTATGCAAATTCTGATTCGACGCACAATGGCTTGCAACTTGCTGCATTTACCGCAGGTAGTAAATTGCCTGTTATTCACCGTTCCTGGCGCAAGGGGAGATGCACATAGAGATACCCGGTGCGCGAGGAACGCAGGACAACCGGAAAAGGGGTGGAACAAATGCGAAAGAAAATTTGTTTCCTCGAAACCCCCTTTCTCGTAATCAATTTAAAAAGTGAAACTGCATTACCAAATCATTTTATCCGACAATTCGGATCTTTGATATAAGAGTCGATTTGCAGGCTTCCTGTTGTTTGGACACCGAGTATCTATGTCGGGAACGTTGCAACCCCTTACGAAATGAACTCGACGCCAGCAACGAACGAAATCGTACGACCTATCCATTTCCCTGTGGTGAGATACGATGCCTTGTAAAAATGTGCGATGCCCCTCCAGCGTAGTATGTATTCTTTGTTATCGCACCCTATCTCGATTACGTCACCCTCCTACCCTTCTGTTAACATAAAAATCTCGACCGGGTCTGCCGTTCTTTCTCCTCGACCAACCTAGAACATTTTATTCAGCTTTTTTACAATAAACATCAGATCGCTCTTATTTCTTGTATTTTTTTATCGGTGTTATTTACGAATTCATTTTTATAGCTAATATTTCTGATCGATTTCCTCCCCGATCATCTTAGAATATTTTATTCCCTTTTTTACAACAAACATTAGATTGCTCTTATTTCTTATACTTTTTTTATCGTTGTTATTTATGAATTAATAAAAAATAGCTCATATGTCTGATACAATTGCAACTTGTAAGGCGAGTGGTAGAGTTTTGAAGATTTTCAGAGACTTTCGAGAGACTTTCAGCAGAATGTTTATCGGTGAACTCCTAATTGCATTGCGGAGTCAAACACTTGCCGCGGGCGAACCCCGACGGTTTCATTCACAGTTATTTATTGCCACGAGTAGACGTTCTTCCATGTACTCGATTCGTCCCTCGAAACGTTCGCCGAAGGAGAATCACCCCGACGAAGTGGGTGAATTGTCGAAAGGGCAACGCGGCGACGCGAAGCGGAAACGCCGCGGCGGCTAGCGATGGATATAAGACGACGCGAACGCGCGTCAAAGCGCTCAACGATCCGGAAAATCCTTTCGGAGCAAACCTCGGAAATCTCGAACCCCTTGACAAAGGCTTGCGCGCCCCCGTCAACCCCCCGAGTCGATCTCCGACAAAACGATGCGCTTAAATAACAGCGGAAGTCACCCTCGCGGGGGAAAACAACGTGGAATTTCTGGGAGACCACCCTGGACTCTTTAAATGCACAGACCTTGGTGGAGAACTTTCACTCTGCGGGAGAGAAAGGGACAACGGAATTATGAATTATCGCTTCGCTCCAGAATTTTATTTATGCGCCTCTCTCGGAGAAGAAACTTTGAATCTTCCAATCTCCGAGAGCCTGCGCAATCTAGAAAAATGAAGGCAGATTATTTTCGAAGCCTTCGCTTCGAGGGAGGAAAATTGACACTTAACTGCCTATTACTGTCTCTCTCGAGAACTTTGTAAGAAAAGAGGAACACTCCTCCGCGAAAGTAAACGATCGTATACATACCTCGAGGAAAGTAAATGCTTTTCATATGCTTCTAGAATCCCAGCAAAAAAAAATGAGCCCTGAAACTTTCAATTACTGTTTCATAAAGGGCTTTCGCAGAAGGAATTTCGACGAACGTGGAAACGAAATTAATCCCAAGGCAATTTAAAAGTACAGGGGGCGCTTGAGCGACACCGAAAGCTACCCTTTCGCACAATTAGGCAACAAATGGCAATTCGAAGAACCTGAATTGTGTTTAAAAATGTTCACATAAAATAGAACAGCTACTGAGGATATCGATGACTCTTTCGAAGAGGTCTAAAATTGTGTAAACGTCAAGTATTGCAGCAGAAGAAGAGTAATATGAAGACTCGTTCGAATGCGTCACTTCCTATAAACATAACAACAGAAATTTCCAATAATAGCTCGAGCGTAAGGCAGTCTAGCAGAAGAGTACGTACTAAAAACAACATGAAGACTCGTTGCAGAAGCCTCAGCCATCGAGCGCAATTAAAAGTGTCGAGCAGACGAGGAACATCGCAAAAAAGAAACACAAATGGGCCTAGAATGTTCCTAGAAACGACTTCGACGTCAGCAAATTGAGAGGCTACAGTAACAACATAGTACCTCCACGATGTACGAATGCCAACAACCCCTAGAAGCCTCGGACATCGCGAACAGTCTAAGACATTGAAGTAGACGAAGAACAGCACACAAAGTGTAGAATAGCCCGTCGAAGAGCTGCAGAATATCAAGTGCTAGAAATTCTAGGGGAGCACCTAGCGAACCGACACGTCGCCACGATCCTCGCATTCGAGTTCCTACGACCCCTAGAAGCTTCGGTTATCGGACACGGTTTAAAACGTTCAAGTAGACGGTGGAAGACCACGAAAAATATCCCGATGATAGTCGGACAAAGGGCTCGGTAATTTCGTAGGAAGAAATCGATCCCGAAATGTAGGCGCGCGCGTATCGTCGCGTTTTCAGGCCGTCGCTAGCTGGAGGGTGAGTGCTCGTTGGTGGGGGAGGCGTTCGAGGCAGGGGCGTCGCGTCGGTGGGCGTCCAAGTTGTACGCGCATGTTTCTTCTCCGCGAGGCGGATGGATCGATGCTGGAAATAGCTCGAGCCGCAGGAGAGTACGAGGTGAGTCGGCTTCGCTTTCGGCAGGGCCTTCGCGGCTCTCTACGCCCGGTAGTTTCCGTGTTTTCCAGGCCAGGCGAGAACGGTCCTCTCTCACCTGGGGACCAACCTCTCTGCCCGACTTCCGGAAGTTCGGTTCCGGTCGCGCGTCGGTTTTTCCCTAACCCCTTAGAATCCTCCTGAGAGCGAGAGTGCGAACGAACGAACGAACGAACGAACGAAAGAGAGAGAGAGAGAGAGTCTCCGTCGTAGCCCGGTCTCTATCATTCTTCTACTTGTTCTTCTTTTCGGTGTGACCCTCCCCCGCAACTCCTCACCCCCTCCTTCAAAAAGTGTGTGTCATCATCGTCCTCGGGCCTCGCTGAAGAGAGAGAGAGAGTCTCAACGGAGAGAGAAGTCTCGGTCGGGATGACTCGAAAAAAATGTGCGTCGTACCGATGTGGCTGACGAGGCTGGAATCGTAAGTACAGTTATCCGACGACGATTACGCGAGCCTGTTCCAAAGACACCAACCCCCCCGCGTTTCGTGCACGGGCAAGTCGCACGGGCTTCTTTCCCGGAATGCAACGGCGAACCGCTGTCCTAGCCTAGTAGAGGCCTACGACACCTACGCTTCTGCCACCAGCGATTGATCCGCTCCAGATACAGGAGAGTCGACTCGGCCGCGTGTCGATCGGCCACCCTAATTCCGCACACGCTTCGATCCGACGACGCCAGAACATGAATCCTCGGTTGCCTAACTTTCTCTCGAGAATCGATGAATTCGCGGCCGATTCGGTTTTATTTGGTGTACCGACGGGTTCACGGTCGGTCTTCCGCGATTTTCACGATCGATCGCCAGCCCCGAGGGTCGTTCTGACTCTAGCCGACTCTCCGGGTCTTCCGGGACCCAGCCATGGGTACAGACCTTCGGTCTCGATTGTGTAACATCTCTCTCGACCTAGTCGCCGTAAGTCTTTTTGAGGAGATCCTTGGGGATTTGGGCGAGGGAATTCTGTTGCTGGCCACTTCGGCGGAGTTGACAGGCTTTGTAAGGGGTTTTAGAGGGAGCCGAACAGGCTACGGTGGTCCTGGGTTTTTTTGACGATGTGTACGCGTTTCGAACAGGATGAGGAAATTGTTTTTTCGGAGAGGTTTCTAGAAATTGCTGCTCTGTTCTGACCACAGGTTGAAGAAATTCGTTACCATAACCTAGATTTCGAAAGAGGAAATCAGACTAGTGCTCATCCCTTCAAGGATGCTCTCATAATCGAGGAGAGGATAGGAAAAAGACTCGTGATCTGTTTTCTAGAAGACTGTATGCTTTGAATCCTGAGCTATGAAGGTTCTTCTACATTTCTGATACTTTCAAAGGTTCTATACATTTGTGAAAACGACGAGAAATCAGTGCAAGTTTGTCTCAGGACTAGGAGACCTTCAGACTTCAACTTCTATGACTAGAAAATCATTGCTCGGTTCTCTTAGAATAATTCTCTTAGATAATTTGAATCCTCCGGGGTCCAAACGTTCCCTCAGAAAAAACTAATTACCATCCCCTTTCCTCGAAGCTGAAAGCCTTTGATGTCCCAAGATCTGAATGTTCCCCAACAGAGTTGCAATCACGAGATCCCATTACGAGTGGCGAAATTTCGCGCAATCTCTCTTCACAACCGCGTTAACAAATAGGCTAGCCAGGAAAAAAACTGTAAGTTAGTCCGACTGCGGCTTCGTGAACATAGCTGACGCAGCGATGATCGTTCCTAAGACGATAACGAAGCTGCCCATTGAGGACTTGCTTGGTCGATACCGTTTTCTTTCTCTGCTCCCGGTCGCCAACGCGTGCTGGCTCTCTCTCGTTTTTCCTATATCATCGTCGCTCCCTTTTCCGCGTCGATTTTCAAAGGGACTCACGGTTTCAGGTCGGGGCCAAGGGAATTTCTCGTGGTAACTAGAGCGGAATCGCGGCGTCGCGCCGCGCTGGACGGCTCTTCAATCGCAAAGGTTGTGACAGGTGAGAAGCTTCGGCTCGAGCATCATCGGAGCGCCGGTATTACGCGTGCGCCTCCGCCGGAAGTCCGCTGGAACAACTGTACCAGATATCACAGACCGATATTCTCCTGGAAAGTTTCTCTCAATTACGTCAGATATTCCAGTTCGGCCCGAGATCCCGTGCTTCGCGAAGCTTTGCTCCTCGAGACCGATCGTCGAATGACTCGTCATCCTACGGGGACCGCGATGGCGACCCGGTGCCTCGGGTACAGGTGGTTTTATCCATTTTTTTTTTCTTTCAACTTGATGAAAAATCGTTTGTGACTTCTGTGCTTCGTCTCGCTTCGTCGCTTGTTCCAGAGAAATCGCAAGCTTCTGGAAATCCGGGATCCGCGTAGACTCTGTACGGGGCCTGGGGCTTTCTAAAAATAAGCTAACCCATCCTCTCCTTGTACTTTTATAAATTTTTGTTCATTCCAAACATTACTCTACCCCTTCCACGACTTGTTTTTCACAGTTTTTCTTCAAATTCTAAACGGTTAAAACAAATCGTTTGTTATTTTTGTGTGCCTGGTCCGGCTCCACCAGTTCTAGAGGAGCCACAGGTTCATGGGGACTTTCGAATGGTGTCGACTCTGTACGGGGCTTTCTAAATATAAGTCTGTGCCATCTTTTTCTAAGATTTTATCCAAGTTTTCGTGGAGCGAAACAGTTTGCTCGTGTTTTTTGTGCTTCCTCTGGGTCCATCAGTTATTTTAGACGAGCCTCAAGCTTATGGGGACTTTCGAACGACGTGAACTCTGTATGGGGGCTCGGTTGGACTAAATATAAGCCCGTGCCAACTCCGCTTTTACCCTCGTTCGGTTCCGCGACCTGGTTACGACCTCTCCTTGAACTTTTCGGACACCGTCTAACGAGGACGATTCTTTCTTCGAGCTTCTGAATTTCACTTGACCGCGGCTAGTGGCAGTCGATAGTTTGTGTCATTGTCGGCAGAAGTGGGATAGTGTGTCACTATACACGGTTGTGCGTTATGGTCGCTGGGAATTCGAAGCGTGCGCGGGTTAGCGCACTCTAGATTCTTTACACGGAGCAATTACGCGTCGCGATTACGTCCGACGAAGCTTCGCGAACGGAGCGCGTACCGGGAACTTTCTAATTGCAACTGTTTTTCTATAATGCGTCTCGCAGAGCTCGCGGCCGTCAGTACTGTGTTAACAAACGCAAGTTTTAATCGAACGTTTGTTTGAATTATAGAATAGTTCATTTCTATGCGTAAGTAGTGGTTAAAAAAAAATAAATGAACGTCCAGATGCGGGAAACAGAGATGGCGGCGGGGATTAGGTCCCAAAACGGACGTCCGAGGCTCGTCTGCATCAGTTCCTCGACGAATTAACGTTCACCGGGCGCTGATAATTAACTCGTAACAAGTGTCGGTCTCGATTCTCGGTCCGCAGGGTCTCGAACCGTGCCGGTCGATAATCTCTATTCAACTCGGTGACGCGGCACGAGCCAAATTTAATTATCTGGCTGCCGGAGATAAGAATACACCTTATCGCATCGTGCCCCCTTATCGATATCTAAACGTCACTTCTTGTTCGACTGTTCCCACCAACCGAGCGTCAAGGCTCCCCTAAATAATCATTTCCGGGAGTCATTGATTTTTTCTGTCGCGTTCCTATGAAAATGGCAAGATCAAATTTATTTAGATTTTTATTAATAAAATTGTAATTTTTTCTTCAATAATTTCAACAAGATGCAAATAATACATTAATCCTCTTTATTGCATTTATAAACGCGTAACATCCGCTATTTATAACTTTAATAATAGCAACGTAATTTCATTTTCGTAGGTTTAACGTTACGCAAATCTAATTTTAGTTTTCGAAGACGTAGAAGCTTGTTCACGGAATTGTTACTCCGCAACTCGTTAACCCGTTTACAAATACCGCGAGTTTGTTTTAACAAGTTTTTTCGAATCGGAAGAGACTTCCGGCGAGCTCGAGGATCCGTTAATCGGTCGATCAATCGTCGATTCGATGAGCTTATCTCGGTTCCAGGTTTGTCGTGTCAATATGCCAGCCATCGATCTTCGGCAAGCTCAATATTTATTCTACTGGAAGAGCAGGTGGCTGGGTCTAACAACATTCTTCGGTTTTCTTCAACTTCTCCGCCATTTTTAGCCGCGGCGAGGTTAGAAAGACGCGGGCAAGGGATAGCTTTAGCTACGACGCTCGATACTCGATAAACTTTGCCCTTATACCACCTCTCTATTTCGCCTTTTCGTTTTTCGCTTAGCCTCAATTTTTAAATTGTTGTTATTACTTCGTTTCGCTGGGATCGGCCGGCGGTGTACGTTCGGATGCGTCCATTATTTGTTTATTGATTTTTATGGGTCGCTGGAGAATTCAGATCGAGCGTGCAGTGATGTTCCAATAGAAAATTCTACGAAAAATTTCACAGGAATTCGATAAATCAACAAATAAAACGAATTCAAATTTTCGTGTACCAACAATTTTGATGCATCCGTTTAAATATTTCAACGCAATTCCATGTACTTTACCAAATATTCCAAACGACGAGCGGTAATCCCCTGCAGCTCTGTAAAAAATGGTTTCCACGTCATGCGATCGTGTAACCTTCCGCTTCAGCTGCAAATTGGAACGTCTTTGCCGATTGTTCTACCAGAGCAAACAATGTGGGAGTGCATCGAAGCAGGAGCGTCGCGAATTTCTGGGTTGCTCCGGTATTACGTTGTATCGGCGTACGGACATCTTGTGCTTGATCGCGCGAGCATGAGGATCGGTTGTCGATCGCGTTTCCGGTGTTCTGGGAAAGAGAGAACGGGAACGCGCTTCGAGGATTCCTGTTCCGTTATCGATCCGACCACCGGGTTGTTCTCCGGCGTGTGCTCTACGTGCAGGTGTACTCGTTCATATCGGTTTTAGTAGAGCCAAGGGTGGGCTGCGACAGTCGGTGCGAGTTTGTTAGCGCGACGAACGCCCTGTCCAGCAATCTGGAGCACATGCACCCCTCCAATTATCGACGGAATTCTGTTTCGTACAAGTTTCTCTGGCCGACCGACGATGCCGTCGGTCAATCCCAGACCCCGTATACCGTCCGTTCGATCCGGCAGCTGATGGTTTTGATAAAAAGCGCTGGCAGGTTCGAAGGGGAGGGCTGCTGGTCACGGAAGGGCTCGCGGTAATCTTACAGCGGCCGTCCGACCACGAAGAAATTTCGCATGACTCTTCAAGATTTGAACCAAGAATTTTTCATCAGACTAAATAGAAGTGTACGCAGATGTCAGCAATTTCTTTGAAATTATCATCAGCTTAGTAATTTTTATTTTTCAGATTGAGTAAAGCCAATTGCACAAATACACGCAATCTAATTACTGGAATCAATCACAGTCATATACAGACGAATACTTTTTATCCACGCGCTGCACACTCTGCCCCACAGTCCAGCCAAATCCACATTTGCAACATTGGAGACGTCGATAATCCGTTAAAAATTCACAACTGTGGCAAGGCTCCCGGTTAAAAATTGATCGTTTCAACATAAGCTCGTCAATATGCACGAAGCGGTTCACCCGTGAAAACCCATTTTCCCAGCCGAAAGGCTGAAACTTCTTCGCCGAAGCTTCTACCGAAGCGGTCGAACAGTTCTCCCGCACGGTAATACAAATATCTCGCTCCGGACGATCCGAGAATAGTTTCGCAGGATATCGAGCTACGTCATCCGGCAGGATAGTGTTAATTAAATTCCCCATCGGACGGAGATTAGTCGGGCTGATATGTTAAATATCGCATGGCGTAAGCCTTTAAGCTGCTTATCACGCGGGCGATGGCGACGCGACGGAGGGGACGGAGGCCGACGGTACATCGAGCCGAACGTTTCTCAGTTGCATCTTGTTGGTCAACGATGTCCGGATGGTTCGATTGTCTTGGAGGAAGGAGAGGGCCGGGTGAAAAGCAGGGTACAGCACTGGGATCGATCGGGCTGTTCTGGCAACGATCCCGGGGACAAATTCGCGGCGAGGATTTGTATCGGTTCAACACGGAAATCTTGGACGACTAGCAGTTCGTTGCGCCAGGCCGGAAGAACGCTTCCTCGGAGAGCCGTGCCTCCATCGGCTTCTAGCTCTCCGGCTCCTTGTTCCGATCGATCGAACGTTTCGTCTACGTTGGCGTTGAGGTTTCGAAGGTCCGAGAACGCGAAGACTCGCTCGCGTCGCAACTCGGTGTGCAAAAAAAACACCGGACCAATTATAGCACGCCGTAACCGAAGTGTAACCGGCTCTAAATAAAGATCGGCAGTGTGCAACAAGTATTCGAGGATTCTCGGCGTGGGAGCTGGCCTTCGGCGAGCCGCGCGTTTCGCACGCGCCGGGTCCAAACGGAGCCTGCCTGTCCGAATCACCCTGATCACGTAGAATTCCCACGATCGTGTTCCCTGGGCTGTGGTATCTAGAAATCGTGTAGCGTCGCGTCGTACCGGTCGACAGTTTCGGCATGTTCGAACACTGGTTGGCGAGCGCGTCAAGATGGCGGACGCGCCATCTTCTTGTAGAATCCTCGCGCGCTCTTGTCATTCGCTCGCGAAGATCTTCGTGCTTGTAAAGGTTTAAACAATTCCGATCGAAACTGTCGACCAGCTCTGAACACGACTCATAAAGCCTAGTAGGTATCATGAGCACCACCGCAGACACCAGCACGAGTGGATCAAGTATGGTAGTTAATAGTTAACACCAGTGTACAACTAATTTTGTCCTCTATCCTTCGGTGATCCTTGTTCTAAAAAATGATACCGTAGAATTTGATTTCGAGAATCTCCCCAGTTGAAGTACAAAAGATTGTTCAGGTTGAACGTTCGACTTTTGTTAAAAAATTATTTTTCTTTCTAGTCGTTTTTTTGTGTCGTGTCCCGAATGTTTACGCACGTACCACGAGACACATGGGATGCACGGATGACTCTAATTTGTTCGATTGGTTGTTCGCAGAGGCCTCGCGCGACCCACTCTAGCTGTTAGAGGATGCACAAGCTAGCCAAGGGCCTGAAGAAGAAGAAAAAGCAGAAGAAGGGCAAGAAGGGCGCCGAGGAAGACGAGTTCGACCCGGAGGAGCTCGAGCGTTATAGGCGCGAGCGGGCGGAGGCCCAGCAGAAGGCCGAGGAATCCGGCGAGCAGGCCAGCAACGCCGGCTCCGACGAGTGGCAGAAATTCCAGGCATTAACAGCCGGAGTCGATTCGATCCTCAAGAAGACCCAGGGCGATCTCGACCGCATCAAGTCCACCTCGTTCTTCCAGCGGAAGCCGCCGCTAGAGGACGACAAGAAGAAGAAGAAGGAGGTAGAGGAAGACGAGGTCAGCCAAGAAGAGTCCAGCAAGAAGGGTTCGAAACGGTGGGTTGGTTTCGACGAGGAAGGGAACCCTATCGAAGGCGAACCACCGGATTTCGAGGGCAAGGCCAAGGGTAAAGAGGAGAAGCCTCTGGTGAGCGAGGACGGGTTCGTCGAGATCCCGGAGGACAACGATGAGCAGGAGGACTCCGTCGACGAGGACATCTTCGACACCACTTACGTGGACGTTCTTCAGAACATCGACGTAAAGCTAGCCTACATCCCGGACAGTCCAACCGAAGAGGAGACCGGTGACGATCCTTTCGACACAACCAGCGCCGACAAGGTTCTCAAAACAGTCGACAAGAAAGGTAACAAGCTAGTCAGCCTAGGGAACGCGGTAGAGGTTCTCTCCGGCCGCGTCGATTACGTCAGCACCTGCAAGATCTCGAAGGGCAGGCGGCCCAGGCTTCAGCAGGATCTTCTGTTGGACGACTTTGACGAAGCTGAACTACCCAAAGAGAACGTAACCGCGGAGCCAGTAACTACAACCAAGACCTTACTGGACGATGACAGTGATCTTCCTGACATCCCGGTCGATCTGACCAAGCTTCCTCCAGTTCTACCTAGACCGACCAGCCCATCGGTTACGCAAGAAACTGCACCGGACGTCAAACCGGCCAACGAGCCACTCGACATCTCAGAGTTCGAGCTCCTCAAGGAGAAGAACATCCTAGAGGAGATCCCCGACCTAGACGACGCGGAATTCGACCTCGGTGCCGCTCCGGAAGAGCCGGTGAAGCTCGAGGAGGCGGAGGATCCCTTCGGAACCAAAGAACCGGAGAGCCTAGTCTGCCAGACCGAGATCGTAGAGGCAAGCTTCGAGGCTGCCACCTTCGTCGACGAAGAGGATCCGTTTGACACCACCTTCGCTGAAAATATCCTCCCGGGCAAGACAGAGCTGAAGTTCATCGAGAAAGAGCTAGAAGAACTACCGGTCTCGGAGGTGACGATATCCTTGACCGATCCTGCTGGCTTGAACAGGGACTACGAGACTGGACTGTTAGCGGACGATCATGCCGCGAAGAATCTCCTGGCGAAGAGGGACCTGCTAGGAGGATCTACCACCGATTTAACTCAGCTAGTCGACCAACCGATTGCTCCCATCGAAGAGATTACCTACGTGGATCCGTTCGACACTTCGTCCGTGCAGGAACTCCCACCGGGCAAGACCGAGCTGAAGTTCCTCGAGAAGGAGTTTCTGGGCGACCAGGCGGAACCGCCGAGCGTTTTAGAGGACGACGACTTCGATCCCAGGAAGGAGGAACAGACGGCTGTTGTTTCGAAGGCTCCGCCTAGACCGCCGATCCCTGTTGCACCTGTCCAGCCGGTTTTTAAAGTTGAGTTTGAAGAAGATCCGAAGGAGGAGTCCGCCGGGGTTCAGTTCAACGGACGAAGGACTTCTAGACCGGAAGTCCTCGAGTTGGCGCCCGCGAAAGCAGTAGCATTCGAGCTGCCTACCCCGTCCAAGAGACCAGACCTTCTAGCATCCACCGAAGAAGAGAAGGCTCTTCCCTCGAAGCCGCTTACCCCGTATTATTCGCAGAAGTCGATCGAGGAGTCGCTGCCGATCGAGGAGGAGGAGGTCGATGTCGATCCGTTCGACACAAGCTTCGTCGCCAAGGTCGCACCCGGGAAGACGGAACTGAAGCTGATCGAGTCCGAGCTGCTGAAGCAGGAGTCCAAGTTGCCGCACAGCATCAGCGACCACGACTTCAACCAGAAGGCGCACACCGAGACCAGCAGGAGGCAGAGCGACTTCACGGCCGCGTCTATCAGGCCCGAACAACTCAAGTTCCAGGAAGTGCAGGAGTCCGTGCTGAAGAAGTTCCAGGAACCACGGGTGAAGCATCTGCCCAAGAGACAGGAGAGCTTGTTGGACGCTGACGTGGATGTGGACGCGAAGGCTCTGACCCCTACTATCGAATCTAAGATCGAGGAGGAGGAGATCTCGTACGAGGATCCGTTCGACACGTCCATCGCTACTAATATTCTTCCCGGTAAGGCTGAGCTGAAGGTCCTAGAGAGCGAGCTTCAGCAGATCAAAGAGGAGCTCCCGGTGAGACCAACCACTGTTAGCCTGACCGCGATCATCGCCACCACGGTCCCGGAGATCGACGATTTCGATCCACGAGCGGAGGAGAAGAAAGAGGCCCAGGACTTCCTGTGCATCGAGGATCAAGATACAGGCGCCAAGGTCCTGACTCCTTTGCAGACAGACAACCAAGCATTCGCGGAGGACGTGGACCCGTTCGACACCAGTTTCGCGAACATTGGACATGGCAAGACCGAGCTGAAGCTGCTGGAGTCCGAGCTGATGGACAAATAAGCCTGTTGCCTCAGCCACAGCTTCTTCGCCACCCTTTCTCGTGCGAACACTCTTTGCTACCCACGCCCTCGGGTGATCCGTTGAAACCAGTAGTCGATCGATTATCATCATGGATTCCAAAGGGAGCAATCCGTTCTTGATGGACGATTACGGGGCGGAGGAGGACAGTAGAGCCCAAGCTTCGAACCCGTTTCTTCAGGATTTTGG
Source organism: Lasioglossum leucozonium (assembly GCA_028454225.1). NCBI lineage: Eukaryota > Metazoa > Arthropoda > Insecta > Hymenoptera > Halictidae > Lasioglossum > Lasioglossum leucozonium. Next base: position 10,825,100 of record CM052207.1, read on the forward strand.
AGACACGGAGAGCAGCGGGGCTGGAGAGAATCCTTTTCTGAATTACAGTGCAGAGCAGACTGCCTACGAGCCAGCCGTCGCCGTTGATTCGACGAACCCGTTTGCTTCTTTCGGCGTGGACACCGCGCCGACAACCACCGATAATACACCAGCAACCAATATATTCACTAGCCAACCTAGTAACATTTTCGAGGCGACCGAGTCGCCCGAGAACCTCTTCGACGCAACACCACCCACCAAGGAGATCTTCGAACAACCCGCGGCCCCACAGCCGCCTGCTCAGCCGAAGAATGGCAGGCCAGCGCCTTCGAGGCCACCACCGCCAAGGCCGCTGCCTCCGGCGCCGCCGAAGCACACCAAGGACCTTATCTTGTCTGTCACTGGAGCTATGGATGCTACGTCGAACCATCTGTTGGATCGGTTACAGGTTAGATTGGTCGTTCTTCTTTAGGGACATCGTCGTTTTATTTCTTTTTGTGATTACACATCACTAATTCTATCATTCGTCTTCAGGCAACAAGAACACCAAGTCCAACCTTGATGCACTCTCCATCCCCAACCCCAGAACACAGCTTCGCCGATCTTCTGGACGTCGACTCAAATGTCCCAGACTTGATGTCCGACGATGGGAAGCCCACAACTATGGAAGCGCCTCAGAATCAGGACATCTTGGACCTGTTCGACGCTCCCAACACGGATACCACGACCACCACGATCTTCTCGTCTCCAATGACCGCAGGAGACATAACCGGAGCGGTGTCCGGAGTAGCCATGATCACCACGGCTCAGGACAATCCGTTCGCCAACATGGCGGATCAAGAAGGGTCCGTAGCTCCTGTGGAGGACGCTTTCGCAGGGGACTATGCTGAAACAGCGTCCATCACCAGCGAGAAGAGGCCGTCGATCGTTTCGACGACTGGCGTGGTTGGCAGCGATGTCGAGGACAGAGGTGGCATAGGCTTGGATTTCTCAGCGGACTTCTCAGCGGACTCTCCAGCTGTTCCAGAGCCTCAGCCGACCATCACCGCTGCTGAATTGTTCTCGACGGTTACCGATCAGCTGACAACAGCCACGGCGGAGTCTACGTTCTTCTCTGTCACCGACACTACCACCACGGCGCCGTTTGGCATGGCTGACAGCACCTGCAGCTCACCTTTTGCTACCTCTGCGCCCATGCCTTCGCCGACCCAACCTCTCTTCGCCGAGACCACCGCACCCTCGGGACCCTTCGCCTCGGATCTGCTCGGCGATTTTGGCGAGCCAAGCAAAGATATCACTCCCACAGCTGTTACCAGTCCACTTCCGGCTTCAGAGTTCCCCGCAAGCGAGCCTTACAGACCCGAAGAGCAGCTGGACACCTTCGCTGCTACCACCAAGGCTCTCGATAACACTGGCGACGCGTTTGACATCTTCGCGTCCAAGTTCGACAAGGCGGCCGAGCCTGATTCCAATGCTGATCCGTTCATGGACGCTTTTGGCGGGGGACCGACTGCTATGGACACTTCTAGCGACGGTGAGCTGCTTTTCCAAAAAGGTTCTTCACGATGGTCAGCTTGTTTCGTATCATTCTACACGCTACATTTTTTCCTTCAGTATGGGGAGATTCTTCAGCAACCGGGTCAGAAACAGCAGTGTCCGGTTTCGGGGAGCCTGCGGGATTCGATTCGTTCCTCAGCATGACCGCCCCACCTCAAGAAGCGAAGATGAAGAGGACCGAGTCCGCGGAGTCTGACGAGGGGCCGGATTTCAGCGTGTTCATCAAGTGAATATCCACGATTCCAAATTTTAACAGCTTCTAGCAGGTGATCGAAACAACGCGGAATGATCATTGCGTTTTTGCAGACCCAAAAAAGGAGACGACGTCGTCGAAGACGAGGGCGGAGCTGTTCCAGTGTTAGCTCCACCCCCTAAGAGTCCTCAGAACTCCGCCTACGCTGATTCTTCGCCTAGATTCAACCCCTTCGACAAGTCTGGCTTCGGTCAGGAGGCTGTCATTCCTCCGGAAGCTATACCCACGGCTGAAATGACAAGGACTGACTCCCAGGTAAACATAATTATTGCAAACCAAATGCTGTTTTAATTAAGATCGAATGCTGATTTAATTAAGATAAGAAAATGTTGTTCCACACTTGTCCATGTTATCAGAGCTCTCCATAGCGAAGCCGCATACCGAAAAATAAACTTTCAGGAAACTCCACCCACGCCCTTGTTCGACGAAGACGTCAGTCAGCCGTTGGAGGACTTCCCCAGGGTGACGTACACCGGGGACGGCTGGGAGATGCAGCTGAGACAACCGAACAAGAAGAAGATCACCGGGCAGCGTTTCTGGAAGAAGATCTTCTTGAAACTCGCTTACCAAGCCGACAATCCTGTTCTCCAGCTGTTCAACAATAAGGACGAGAAAGACCCGTTCCAGGAGCTGCCTCTGCTACCTTGTTATTCGGTCTCTGATATCGGAGCGCAACAGTTCGATCAGTATGGTAAAATCTTCACGGTGAAGCTGCAGTACATCTTCTACAAGGAGCGACCTGGAGTTAGGCCTGGCCAGGTGACGAAAGCCGAGAGATTGACCAACAAGCTCAGCCAGTTCGCTGCCTACGCTATTCAGGGTGACTATCAGGGGGTGAAGGAGTTTGGCAGTGATCTGAAGAAGCTGGGACTTCCTGTTGAACATGCGCCTCAGGTACCGACGATTGCCGGTGATTTCGATGTACCCGTTAACTAAGAGGGAATTGTAACGTTGCAGATCTCCCAGCTGTTCAAGCTCGGTTCCCAGAATTACGAGGACATGAAGCTGTTCTCCTGCGCGATCGACGAGGCTCTGTTCAGACTGTCTGCCCACAGAGATCGTGCGCTGACTTACAAAATGGAGGAGGTGCAGATCACTGTGGTCGATGAGCTCTACGTTGAGCAGAGCGCCGAGGGTCACGTGGACAAGCAGATCGCGCGCGTTCGACTGTTCTTCTTGGGTTTCCTATCCGGTGAGAAGCTCCGTCGAAAACTCTATCAACGTTTGATTTAAAAATGATCAGACACAAGTCGCAAGTCTTCGTAGAAATGCGTTGAAGAATATTGTTATTACCATTCCAGGGATGCCCGACGTTGAACTGGGTATAAACGACATGTGGAGGCAAGGAAAGGAAGTTGTGGGCAGACACGACATCATACCAGTGGTGACAGAAGAATGGATTCGACTGGAGAACGTGGAGTTCCACGCGTGCGTCCAGCAGGACGAGTACGAGAGATCTAGAATCATAAAGTACGTTCGTTGAGCCAGCCAAAAACTCTTTTAACCCTTTCGCTACCGCGGACGAGATATCTCGCTTCCGCGATGGGAAGGTTCAACTAACAATTACCTTTATCCAAAGCGTTAGGTTTCACGGAATGTTGCCGATTATTAACATTGACTAACCCGTTTGAAGGTTCAAGCCACCCGATGCATGCTATATCGAGCTCATGCGATTCCGCGTGAGACCGCCTAAGAACAGAGAGCTTCCCCTTCAGCTTAAAGCCGTAATGTGCGTTACCGGTAACAAGGTAATGCTCCCAATTAACATTGCACGAAACCTAGTCGAAAAACCGTGGAAGCTTATCCAAAATCCGTGAATGAAATGAATTCAACTGACCTCTCCCAGGGGTTCTGATCGATGGTAAATAATTGAGGACCTGCGATTATCAGGTGGAGCTGAGGGCCGACATCCTTGTGCCAGGATTCGCCTCTAGGAAGTTGGGCCAAGTGCCCTGCGAGGACGTGATGGTCCGTTTCCCCATTCCCGAATGCTGGATCTACCTCTTCAGGGTGGAGAAACACTTTAGGTACGGCTCGGTGAAGTCTGCTCATAGAAGAACCGGCAAGATCAAAGGTATAGAACGATTCCTTGGTGCTGTGGACACTCTGGAGCCACAGTTGATGGAGGTAACCTCGGGCCAGGCGAAGTACGAGCATCAGCATCGCGCTATCGTTTGGAGGATGCCCAGATTGCCGAAGGAGGGCCAAGGTAACTTATACCCTGTTTCAATCTTCTTGCTTCAACCTCCCGCAAAATAAAATGTCTTACTTCAACCCTCGTGCATTTCATGTGTTCTTCAGGGGCGTACACGACGCATCAACTGGTCTGTCGAATGGCTCTGACTTCCTACGACCAAATACCAGAGAATCTCTCCGAATACTGTTACGTGGAGTTCACTATGCCGGCTACACAGGTGTCCCATACGACAGCGAGGAGCGTCAGCTTTCAGAACAGCGACAGCGACGCCCCACCCGAAAAATACGTCAGAAACCTGTCACGGCACGAATACAGGTAAGACACGAAGATACCAAATCCTGCTTCTGACGTACCTACTTGGCCTAACATTCGAACAATTTTGTTTCAACAATTCGGATAACTATAATGATTGTTCAGGGTCGAGATCGAGCACACGCAAGGCGAGGGACCAGGCGCGTACGTGTCGGCAACGATCGCGAAGAAGATACCGGAAACAACACCGGAAGCCCCGGCGGAGGTACCGGAAGCTGCGCAGGATTCCGATTTCGATTCCGACTCGGAGTAAACGTGAACTCGTGCCAGGTAACGTTCCAGGTGTGACGAACCAAAAATTAATTCGGCGTTGAAACGGTGACGAACATAGAGAAGACGATGCCTGTGACTCGACGCGCGGCGAGCGGTTCTTCTTCCGTGGCGGCGAATCCGCAAGTCCGTGACACATCGAAGGACCAGCGGAGAAAGATATCGTCGAGGATCGAACGCGGCATCAGTATTAACCAATTACGGCGTCTCGATCGTCTCGCACCACGTGGAAGCGAAGTCTCGCCGCGTGTTTTCCGATTAAGCCGCGTTCCCACTCGATCGAAACCGGTGTTCCGATGTTCTGAGATCGGTCCTGGGCAGGTCTGCGTAGCGTAAGAATCGTTAGAGATCATTTATCGAACGACAATATATTACACCTGCTCAAATTAGAAACCGTGCTCCGCCGTGCAGAAAATCGCCGCAACGTCCGCCGCGGTTCGCGGACGCGACGTTTGTTCGCAAAACCGCTGCAGAAATAAAAATCCGCAGCTCTAGTAACAATTAACGAACCAGCCGCAACGAACTACCGCTTCATCCAAAAATCCACTTCCGGTTAAACGTCGCGCGCGGCGGGGCGCGCCTGTGTTCATGCTAATGAACAGGCGGACCTTTAATCATACAATAATTATCGTGTATAGCGACGGTGTTGACTAATGACGAATAAAATTGTCGGAAGGAACGGGGTCGGCGCCGATCCGACGTTTCGACCGCAGTGTGGACCCGGCTGAATGCGTAGCAGTTAACGAAACAATGTACGTACGAAACAATGTAATTTGTAAGGGAGGACAATACCGATTTTACGTTCAGTTTAGCTTGCTAAGTAGTAATCACGGACTCGCGGCGAAAAACGCTTTGCCGACGCTGTTCGTCAAAGAGCGAATCGAGAGAGAGAGAGAGTGAGAGAGAGGAAGAGATCTAGAGGCGTGAATCGATCGTGAATCGATCGCCACCTGTTAACTAGTCGTTCAGGAGTTTCTTTCTATTTTTCTCGGTTCTTTCGTCTTCGGATAGAACGCGGAACACGTTGCTCCCAGCCGATCGAGGCAGCTACACACCTACACGATCACACACGAATATAAATACACGAACACACACGAGCACGTCGATCAGAGGACAATAGTTGTTAATTAAGAGTAAAATCGTTGCAATTCGGAGGATCGTGCGCGCATATCTTATTCGTTTGAGCTTGCAGATGATCTATAATATATCGAATGTTATCCAGTCGTAGAGCGTAGTTTATCGAGACTAGCCGTCGGTTACTAGACAAATAAGAAATTATCGCGGTCAGCGAGATGAAGGTGTCTATAATTTCGCGTGAGTGGATGAGTCAGTGCGAAAGGGGATCGAGCGAATGGAGAATAGCGCGAATGAACGATGGATCGACGATACGAGTCCTCGTAGCGTCGTTTCGTTGCTGGAAGGTTCGAACGCTTCGCAATTTAATCCGTAAGAATTACACGTAAGTTTCCGTTGTTCGAGTTTCGTTTCGTCGATCGCCGGGCGAGATCGATGGATCTCCGACGGGCAGAATTCCGTGTATAAAAGGGCGATGCACACACACATATATCCATTAAGGTAAGGGAGTCGGAGGGTATAGGGATTAATGTCGGGAGACGAACACCTAGTCACGTAAGTTTCAGTTCGGGGTTTTACAAGTTTTTTTTGGTTAAACGTTTTCTAATCCTGCAAAGGATAATCGGAAGAGTCTATTCTAGTCCTTAGCTCGTAAGTATGATCGTCGTGACAAGTCAGACGCCCAAGTGGGCGCTAGTCACGCGGTCCCCGTCGCGGTTATGGCTGTAATTATCGATCCAACGACGTTTAGGGATGTCGGCCGATATGCCAACTGAAATTAGTCGTATTTTAGGGTTAATCAAGCGGTCGTGTCGGTTATAGATTGTCGCTCTGATCCGTGTCAGCGCGAGAACATGCATCGAATCGCGGTTTGCTAGTCATTATGTCCTCGTTGACTTCGTCCAGGAACCAAAATGACCGCCGTAAGCCACGGCTCCACATCCGCCATGAACGTTTCATTCTTCATAAATACAATCGAAATATTCCTTTAAAACGAAAGAAACCAAGTCCATTCGGTCTTTTGAAAAATAAGTATCACCGCTAAATCTCTATTCATGCTAAGTACCAAGAAGATGCTATTCTAAAAAAAAAATTCTCTGCCATCCCGTAGACTCCATCTCACTCCTAGAGGGTCAGATGAACGAACGATGATCTGTTGGAGAGGATTAAGAGGATCGTGGAGGGTCTCGGGGGCTTATGGTCGAAAGTCAGTGGTTCTTGGCGCGGTTAGGGTTAGGGCCCTAGGTAAAATTGGATTCCGTTCTTTGAGAAGCAGCGCCAAAGCTTTTCCGTCCGCGTTGTCGTGGCGGTCTGTTTGCGTTCGATACATTAAACGGATCCCGAGGGTGCGCACCCTGTTCCAGGGAGCGTCACCACTCGGGACAAAACGTTTCCAGCTCGTGATCTCACCTAAGCGTAATATCGCACCGCGTCGTGCGATGGATCCGGAACGGCGTTTGTGTATCTAAAAGGGGGCGAGAGAAAGAGAGAGAGAGAGAGAGCGAAAGAGAGAGAGAGAAAGAGAGAAATCCGATTAAACACACGATGCGTATATAAATAGATATCTTTAGGAATGGTACTCAAATTTAGCGATTTATGTGTGATATACCGGCATGCCTACGGATCGTGTTTCTCCGATGTATGTTGTACGAGTGCGTCTATCTGCGTGTACGTGAATGATCGAGGATCGTATGACCGCGAGAGGAGAACGTGAAAATCTGTTGTCCATGCGAGGAGGTCGTAATCTACGATTGATTTTCTTCTGAGGATTGAATTTATTGGAGATAATCATAATCCTACCGGACCGCACGATCGCGCAGAGCATAATGTTAATCTGTCGAACAATAATCGAGGAATCAACGATCTATAATCTCGAAGAGTGGGATCGTCGTTGACTAAAGGTTCTGCCCGAATTAATTCCGAATTTGTACAGAACCGGTCTCTCGTGGAAAGCAGGCTGATCGAGTCCGTTTCTCGCAAATGCCTAACGTCTAGATTTCGAACGCATTCGCCTTTGTATCTTCCAGTAGAGTCTAATTTTCGCGATGAATCGCTGGCGCTGATCTTGGTCTTTAGCCCTCGACCGTAAGCATGCTCAGCAGGGTGCATAAAGTCAAACTTTGTTGTGCGGAGCTTAACCCTTTGCACTCCGTTGAAGGGGCAACTATAAAAAGCAGAAAACAATTTTCATTTGCATTAATTGTTGGACATTTTCGAATTTCTTGGCATCGAAAGTTGGAGGAGCGCAAGGGGTTGAAACGCATCGATCGTCTGGGGGTTAAAACGATATTAATTAACGAGCGGTTAGGGATGTTGTAGAACATTTAGAATGTTCGAAAGATCGCAAGGATTAGCAGGAGAAGCAGTGATGTGTTCCTCGTAGACTGCCGCCATTTTAGCCAAAAGTAGACGTAGCGTGCGTGCAATGAATGCAATTAAAATGTAAATGGACTCGATCAGTTTGTTTTTTTTTATCTCTGCGGGACGAAAAAACATAAGAAAGTGGATATTGTCTTTAAGCCGATCCAACCGGACTTCTCACTAACTTGACCTAAACGCTTATAATTACTATCAGGACGCTATACTGCTAAGACAGAGCGTATCATCATGAATCGTTACGACCTCCGTTTGTTGCCGCTCCTAGATCCGTCAGCCCATCTCCAAACAAACTATCCGTTCACGTGCGTCTAAATATTAAACTGCGTAGGCTAATAGTTCTAAACCCTGTTATCTCGAGTCGCTGTAAACGATTAATTGTGAAAGAAACAAAAAAAAAAGTAACTAGTAGTGTCGTTGTTGTATCATTAACGCTAAAGCAAAAAGAAAAGAAAAAAAAGAACCGGGATGCGTGGGCGGGAGTGTGTGAGAGGGAGAGAAAGAGCGATTAGCATTCTGTACAGGTGAACATTTAAGAGATTTAGAGCGTGTCCGAGCGCGAATCGAGCAATGAAAGATCGAGAACCCCTTTGAAAAGAACGCGCCTTCATTGTCTTTCCCGCGCGAAATTTTTCGCGCGCAGTCGCAGATCAGCCGATAATTTCGTCCGGCAGCTTTTTATCGACAGAAAAGAAAATAAAAAAAAAAAGAAAAATAAGTGAATTTTCTACACGGGGGAAAAGATAAAAATGGTTCTCGAGCTGATTGACGAAGCGGAAAAGAAAACGTTCCTTTAAACAATATTACTTCTAACGACCGTTAGCCGACCAAACCGTGCGAAATTCTAGTGTCTTTGCTGGTAAAGCAGATTGCCTGACTTATCAACGAACTAAGTAGGTGGTTCGAGGAACACCGTTAGGGGCTAGCGAGAATTTAGGCTTCGGTTTCCTGTGCCGCGAATTCCTTTTAGAAATCGGTTTTACTCGGTTGCGCGTATAATTAGCGTGATAGTTGAAAACTGTTTTTATTGACGAAAAATTATTCGACGATGATTTCACTGTTTTCGGGACGGACGGCATCGGGCCTCCAAAATATGGCGAGGAAGAGGACGACCGAAATAAAGGATACATTCCCCGGAGAATCGAGATAGAGCACCTGTAATCTCCGATCTGTAATTTATAAATATATAAATATATAAATACAAGAATATAAATCTATATATGTATCAGGCCGGTGCAAATGTTCGTGCCCGATTACTTGTTGGATTTTAGTACGAAATCGGCCGGGAACTTCTGCATTCATCTGATACATATAAAAAAAATATATATATACATCAACACATGTATGTAACGTCGTATTGTGTAATTATACATGTATGTATGATCTGTAATTGTGATCTAATAGTAATCAGCGCGATGTATGCAAAGAATGATGAAACAGAGTGCGAGAAAGAGAGAAAGGAGCGTCGATTGAGGGGGCGAGCCACGCGTAACATGTATGTATATTATAATTTCGCAAACGAGAAAAACGAGAACCTTCGGGGAACGAGACAGGAACAAGTGTAATACTGTTAGGCGAATGGTATTATTGATAAATTCTATGTATCAATAAATAATATAACATTGTTTAAGGGACGAAATCGGGTTGACTAGGTCGACGTTTTTAGTATCGTCGAGTATCGAGCGTTAGGATACGCCATCCACCAGAAATCGTCCGTAATTCCTGTGAAAATGAAAACACGCTGGCGGACCGTGGCAGTCGTTTGACGATTCGGTAAGTTTCGTAACGGTAAAACAGGTTGCAGCAGCGCAGCGTCATCGAGCGTTTTCGCGCCTAACACCGTGTCTAACGGCATTCCTTGGTCAGGTTACATAATTTCTGTTACGCGCCATCGATGAATTACAGATTCGCGGTTTAGCAATCGCGATTCATGAAATCTGCGACTTCTTTCTCCGTGACACTGAAATTCCTGCTGCGTTCTAATTCCATCATTCGATGTAGAAATGCGTGGAACGCCGTTGAGAACCACTGGACTAGTTGATAGGATATCGAAGCAGAAATCGAATAACCGAGCTTGTTTATCTTGGTGAGACAATGTCCCGAATGGACCGCTACAAAGTCTAGTTTATTGTCCGCCGTGCTAGATCATGCAATTTCGTAGAATGTCGTCATCTCCAGGAGCAATTAAGGTGGCAGGGACTCTCAATCTAGGCAACGAGGAACTGAGGAGTGCATAGGTTAGTGAACGGTCATCCTTATCACTAGATTGCGAATCTTTATGCAGGTATGGCGTGTGCAGACTTGTAAAATGCAAGGTAACTACTTTAATAACATTTTAATTGCCGGAAGGCGTGTAATAGGCTTGCGAGTGACTGTCTCGTATCAACAAGAAGCTTCAAACTCTTCTAGATAACAATACCAAAAAATTAATAGAAGGAAAGCATTTAAAAAATGCTGGTTAGCATGGTTGTCGTGGATTTAAAATATAGAACAGGATCAAACAGGACTCGTTTCAATTTCGTCTGAAGTTCAAACAAAAATAATAAATTGAAACAATTCATGATTTTATACCATTATTTTACTCGAATCTCGGCGCGACGTGTATCTACATAGAGATTCCTCGAAAAAATTGAATCAGGGAGGAAATGAGAACGTTCGCACCCCGGGGTTCCAATGCTCGCAACTTTTGTTTAAACGACAGTGCTGCACCAAACGGACGAGAGCTCAATTTACTTCTCGTTAGCGTGGACAAGAACCCGGATTGAGGAGTATACAATTTGCTTTAGTTCTATCTTTTCGATAAATTCTACAAGGCTAAATCATGCACTCCTCTTTTTCAGACTCTTATTGGACCTCGAAATACGCAAGTCATTGGGTTCTACTCCTCACCGAAGAGAAAGACATTCTCCACAGGACGCGAAAGATTCCGATTGGTCCATTCATTGTCGAATAATCGCTGGACAGGCAACAAAAGGAAGAAGCAAGATACAGCGAATCGCGGTCCGCGCGATGCAGCACATACGACGAATAAAAAACAGCAGGCACCGCGAGCTCAGGTACGAGACAATCTCGCTTCTCCGATCGAAGAATCGCGAGGCCCTGGAAGACACGTCCCTGGGGCTCGATCGGATCCGATTGGCCGGTGGTCGTTGGCCACGTGATCTGTCAAGAGGCGTGCTTGCGCGGTGCAGTGGTCGAAGAGAGGCCCTGGCTCCCGCCACCTCCGCGAGCAGCGTAACCAGTAGCGCGGCTCAGCTGTTTCTGTTTACTAAACAAAGGAGCCAGAAATCAGTTCAACGGTGGACGGCGAGGCGGCACGTTTGTGTGTCGGGTGCGCGTGGCACACCACTGGTTCCTTTTTTTTTTTTACACACTCTAACCCCGGGTCGAGTCCGAGTCGGTCCCATCTGGCTTGATGATATCGCGCGGATAGAAATCGCGCGAGAGTGTGCGACTCGAGAGAGAGAGAGAGAGAGGCTAGGGGACGGAGAGTATAGCGATCGGTGTGTGGTCTGCGAGAGCAGCCAGGTCGATCGGCCGTGTCCAGGGATAGATCCGGTGTCTGCAGAGATCTCGGGGAACGGGTATATAGGACGAGGAAAACAGTGAGTAACATCTCCGCCCCGATATACACCGTCTGTCTGCTCTCCGTGGTCCAACGCGAATCCTTGACCCGATTACCCCAGCGATATTCTTGTACCCGTCTTAAGACCGTTCCCGTTCAATCCGTTCTTTCCGAGACGGCTTTCCGTGCTCGATCGATCCACCGGCAAGAACGTCGTCGCGTTTTCCCTTCTATCCTCGCGGTGCTACGCTACGCGATGCACCAGCACGGTCTGGCGAACCTGAACGCGGAACAGAGTCCGTGCTTCTGCTTCTCCGACCCCTCAGCTTGCGCAGATTGCCGCTAGCCACCTCGCTGCCGCCCGTTTGTTTTGGGATCGGCCTACCCCTCGCCAGGCCGACTTCGATTCCTTCCCGAATACAGCCTCCCGACCCTGCTGCCGATGCTGCTAACATCTTTGCTAGGGTAAATCGTGAGATGGGTCTGGCTCATTTGCTGGGTGGGTTAGGTTGCATTTGGAACTGGTTAGAACCCTGTTCACCGTCTTGTTTAGATCTGGTTTCGTGGAGAGGGGTGGGGGGATTGTTTATCTTACTTTAGAGAATTTTGCGAACAGATTTATTATTTATAGATTGGAGTAACCCAGACACACCGCATGCGCATGTGATAATCTTTAATTTCTGTAAAATTATTTTCACACGTAAAATTATCGTTTGCTCGCACCGTGACTGTAGAGATTGAATAGCAATGGCTCCGAAGGCATCGTGCTAACAGTAAAGTTGTTTAGAGACGCTGTTCCAAGACAGGTTTTAATGCGTTGTTGGCTAGAGTATTTTCGATGTTTCCACGAACGGACGTTGTTCGGGTGTCCGGTTTTGTCCGTTGTCGACGGTCTGCGACGCAGTGCGTTGAGCTAAGCGTTCGAGGACTTACGTAATAGCAATCAGCTGTGCGCGCTTAGGCGGCAGGCACGCTTTGACAGCTGCTCTGCGTCGTATTTTCATCGCGACGTCGCCGTCGCGTCGTTTCCTCGAACCAGTATCCTCTGTCGCAATCGCGCCTCTTATCGCGATCGTGAATTTCATTGAGAAATCTCGTTTTAACTGGATTGCAGCTAGGAGACTCGCCGACTTAGGTCGCTCTAAAACGGGAGGATCTGTCGGCGGGTAATTAAAGAGAATCGATGATCGTCGTCGCTGTTTAACCATTCAGCCAAAATAACGAGCCGGGCTCGATCATTCGGACCGACGAGTCAATTATCCAACATGATTTCGATGTTTAATGAACGTCCGTTCGAATGGATGGCTTTAATCTATTAAACGAGAAATTTCAATATCGGTGACACGCGTACGGAGACTGATAATATCGAACGATGTCGATCCAGAAGCGATTTATAGTTGTGCGTTGTTCGTATGTGCTTTATCGCAGAGTTTTAACTTATCTGGAAATTAGAGTAACAGGTGTAGTGGAGTTTATGTTCTCCAAGTTTCTTTCACTCGGTAAATCCATGTTATCACGAATCTAATGAGGTATAATTGGATATATCCTACGGTAAAAGGTATAATTAACTCTTGTCACACGACAAGCATAATTACTAATTACAGTTTACTTTACAGACATTAAGATATGTACCATTCAAAGCAGAAATCTCTATGAATATTAGGCCAAACGCTAAATTCCAAATCGATGTTGACGGTGTGCGGAGGTTCGACTTTGTCACAGGCGGAAAAGTTGACTAATTGTTTAAGACGTCAATTATTCCGATAAAACTCGAGTGTACGCAAACACGGCGATTCATTCATCATCCGCTGATAAGACGCAGCACTACGCATCCAAAGCAGCGTAGTAACGAGTCAAGAGGCTTGATCGAAGTGATCGTTGCATTTCGTGCGACGAAAAGTTGAACCGTTTTTCGTTTTGCGACGATAATGGGCGATGAAGGAGGCTCGAACAAAGAGCCACGGGTTCGTGAGAACTGCGCCGCGCCGTTCCTTGTCTACCTCAAGGCCGATGCAATTCAGGAGAGAAACTGTACTCCGACACGTTCGCTCGGACATAAGGAAGCGCGAAATTTATGCGGAATCGGACGCTGGCTGGAATCACGATTCCGCTGACTCGAATCGCGTCAATCAATTCGACCGATATCTCCAACCGTAGGTTGCAATCTGCGAATTTTTATCCTTGCAAATTCCCATTTTGTTCGTAGTCGTCGGAGAGTTTACACGAATTCTCGAAATTCCGATGTTCCAGACTTTCTCTGTAGTTGCACGTAAAGCTACGTCCACGCCGAAGCCACTTTTCGTCGCCTCGTGTTTCGCCGCCTTCGATTTTCACCATCTTCCCACGATTTTCCTAACAGGAAAATCGAATGACCGGGGAACATCGATCGGTTCGACTCTAGAATCCGTGATCCGTAGATCTCTACGAGGAGAACGGTTTCTCTCGATTACCGCGACGAACCTCGTAGATCACGCGAGAGGAGAGCCCCGTTCCAAGAAACTACTTTCCTCGTGACTTGAGAGAATAAGAGACAGAGAGAGAAAGATCGAAGATGATTGCAGGAAGTTGTCGGTTGCTTCAGAAGATCCGTCGATAAGAAGTGACGATCAAACTGTCCGTAACGTTTACGTTAACGTGGTTCTCGGACCTTGTTAATTACTTCCTGCCTTATTCCACGGAGGATTAAGAACTTCGGGATTTTCTGCGACTGAGACTGTTTCTGATATTTAAAAATAAACAGCTGGCCTATTTGGACTGGGACCATGGTCGCCGTTGCTGGCTTTCTAATCACGGAGTATTTCAGGCCTCGATTATGGGAATTGGAAACTATAGGGCTCGGACCTTTTCACAATTTTCACTGTGATGCGCCTCAGCTCCAAGCTCACAGTCCAAGATCCACATATTATCGACCACGGACTCCTCGCAAAAACTAGAAGAATGCTTTTGTCCCAGGGCAGAACACAGGAACGTTGAACAGCCAAAGTGGTCAATCTTCCCACAGAAATCTTCCGCCTGTGCGTCTCGGTTCTCTGTTCCTCGGTTGTCGCCCTGTGTGTCTCAGCTTTTCGTCGGTGAAAAGAAAATTTCGTCTCGCGTCGCGCGACACACTAGGAAACCTTTGTATGCCTAGGCTGTACAGGCTCGGTACCAATCGAGAGAGACGTGCACGGCGAACGGTGCCCGATGTATGTATCTCTCTTGTCGGCTTTCACACACACGTCGATATAATTGCCGTGCACCGATGCGAGACACGCTCTTAAAAGCCGAGAAACGAACAAAGCGCGCGCGTCTGTGCATGTGAACGTCCGTGTAGGAGCGCGCACACAGCGTTTCCCAATCTCTTGTCCTTTACTTTCGATCGGTCGGCGCGGTTTCTATTCCGTTCGGGGGGCTCGCGAAAATCATTCAACCGATCCGCTATCGATACCGCAATGCTCCGCGAGTCATTTGAACCCGTTGCACTTCTGGTATTTTTGCCGCGAGAACGCCTTCCCCCGACTTTTCCGTCGCTCGAATCGTTGGCGAACCACTCCGCGATCGAGATCGCAGTTTATCCGGCTCGGAAATAAAATAGCGTTCGACATGCTACATTTATCTTTATCGCGATACATTAGAATTTTATTAGAATTATCGGAAGGGTGGAAATAGCTTCGAGATATGAACTCCAGTTTCGGTTTTTGATGTCGGGCCCACCGGTCAAGTCAAGGGCCCTAATTTTTCAACGAAGCAAACAATTAGGCTTAATTAATTCCCATTGATAGCACTCGAGACTATATTAAATATTCCAAGAGTTCCCACGTAACTACCGATGCACTCGGAGGATGCATAGCTATCTCCTCTCATCATAATCTTCTTTAACGCGTTGACTGCCACGTCGATAGTGACACAATTCTACACGAATATTACTTCGTTCCTTCAGATCGAAATAAAATGCTACTCGTTCGTAAGTTCATGTATTAATTCTATTGAGCAGTAACGGTGACGTGTCGCATTATGAGAATTGAAAGATAAAATTATTGCAATCGCGGAATAGAATCGTTTTCGGCGAGGAGTTGGCCGAATTAGTTCGATCTCGCGAGAATCTTCGGGATTGCATTCCGGCGTGTGTTGCGTTAGCTGTCGTTGAAGACGGTGGTCGTGTGCAATAGCAACAGCAAATTCGATCTGCCAGGCTCGTTCGTCGCGCCGGACCCGAAATTACCGACGGGAAATGGGGGCGCGGTGGTTAGACCTTGAACCGCGCGAAATCATCCGATGCATTACGGGTGTAAGGGGCGGCGGAGGGTGTTCGCGATTAGCCTAACGAAACGAGGAAGGACGCGTATTCGCCGGTAATCGGTTTAAGAATAGAGACAAAAGGCGGGTAGACGGTGATCCCCGTCGCGTTCGACGCACGGCTCGCTCTCGCGGGCGAGAGAGCTGTGCGCGCGCGGTTGTTAGAGGCGCGGATCCTCGCGTGTATCGTAAATAGGCGTCCCTGCGGAGAGGTGTGTGTCTTTGTAACTGCGTGGCAGATATATCTGCACACGTGTATAATGCTCGGGTCGTGAGCTCAGCGAACGGCAACCTTGGATAACCGAGTAATATTCCGAGACGGGAGAGCATTTGCGCAGCACACCGCGAGCAGCCGGACCTTCGTCGATAGTTCCTTCTCGCATCGATCGTGCCCCGCGCGCGTTTTATGCCGTCAAAACAATTTTTTCCCCGTGAAATTTCCCTGCCGAAACCTCCGGGCAATTATTCGCACCTCGAGCCCGCCGAACGGCGCGAAAAAACAGTTCACGAGCTGTTCGGATCAACACGTTCGATGCTAGAATTTATTTCAGCGACTGCGTCGTTGCAACGTTCTGTTAAATGCGATAACCTCTTGTGAAATATAATTGGAGATATTGTTATATAAAAGGCATTAGCTCTCCGAATATATTACGCCATGTATGATATTTTTTTAGATAACAAATTGTATAAAACAATTGTATGTTCTTTACGTGATTTGGAAGATGGTGGTCGTCACACGTGTACGACGCCGAACGAGGCGTTCCGAGAGATATTCTCCTCTTCCAGCTATAGCAATTTTATGATCTTCAGACCTTGCTATGCGTGCCTCTGAATTATTAACGTTGCACTGGTATTAGTCACTTAAATACAAAAGACAGAAGAAGTGCATTTCTCGAGAAGCGCTTTTGTTCGATTCAATATCTTGAAAAGTCACAAGAGAGAACGTTGTAAAGGAAATATTTGTAGGATCTCGACAGAGAATTTGTACTGTAGGAATATTAACACTAGAACTACCGACGCAGTTCTGCATAAATACTGTATACTGCATAAAATTTTACACCGAAAAGATAAAAAATAGAAAACTGTTTTACAGAATGAATTATTTGCATATCTTAGAAAAAGTCATACAAAATTTTAATTGTAAATGCCACACAAGTCATTTTGACCGCTTTGGTAGTTCTAGTGTTAAAGAATGTAGAATTCGATCGCGTAGATGATACTATGTAGACGAAGAGACGTAGGAAATTGCGCAGCCGCTCTGCTCCATCGAGTCGGACGGTTAGAAAGTATCGTCTATCAGTTTTTGTTGCTCTCCGCGGGCCTGGACCAAAAGCATTACGGGAAAATTATAGTAGAAAATGGTTGCTCCGCTACAGGGGAACGGTCCGCGCTCTTTTCTGCAGCTTTCTAAGGCCTTGGACTTTGCAATGCGATCGTGTCCTGGTACCTGGAGGAAATGCTGAAGAACTATAAACATCTGACATTTTGCAATTGGTCAAAACCAACGGTATAAAAAAAAGTAACTTGGTCTCCGGACCTAGCGTAGCGGTTTAAACAGGATGTTTCCGGGAGGATCGATCGGAATCAGCACTATCTCTCGAGCAGTCGTCTCCGACTGACCCAGTACTCGGCAGCTTCAGCTTGACATTTCGTAACAGCCACCAACGACGTATATTTAGCTCCGCGCTGTTGCTCGCGGGAGCGACGCTGCGAGTCGAGCAAAAGCGAGCTTTTATGGTGCTTTTGCCGTGCCACCGCGGCGCCCATTCGGAATTATCGGACATTCAGAGGGCCGGGCTATTCAGCGCGAAGCCCTGTCTGAATAGCCGCATGAAAACGGGAACGCTTTTACCTATTTTCTTGAGGAAACACAGTCCCCGACGAATTTCGAGGCTCGGGTAGCGCGTCGCAATAACACCCTCACGACGGTTTCGCAGTCCGGTTGATAGTCAGCTGTTCCCTGGCCACTTGCTGCGTCCTCGTAAATAGTCCAAGCTCCATGATTCGGTTAAATTAAGAAAGTAAACTTCAACGGACGGTCTCCGTTTTATTGTAGAAATTGCACTTTCATTGTGATCCGTGTACGAAAGAACGATCTTTAACTTGCGTATGTTCCTAAAAAATATTATAGGATATTTCATTTGCAATTTGCAGCATAAAGAGAAAGGAAGGAAGAGCAGCAAAGCAACGGAAAGAATTCTACGGTGTTTAAAATGGAGGATGCCTGAATTCTAATCACGAGGAACGTGATATGGGAGTTAGAACATCTGAAACGGGTACGCGCGCGATTAATGCTGCAGTCGCAGTCATAGACAGTTTAATAAAACTTTCACCCAACCGCAAAGTTTATTAACAGAACTGTGAGAATATGTTAAAGAGAGCGGATAGAAACGAGTGGTCTGGATCCTTCCAGCGCGAACACATCGTGTTATTACTTTAATGGAAATCCTATCGGCGGAGCAACGAAGTCTGTTCGTACGTTTCTAATAATAAAAATGATTTCTCGACGATCGATCTTCTGGTCTCCCCAAGCTGTTAGGTCTAGGTTGACGGGGATAAATTATTCGCTGATATCGTGGACATCTCTTTCACGTATATCGGGACATTAGCGCAGCTTCGAATGAAGTTCTCATGCGACGGTAGCATGAATAGCCTGTCCGTTGAACGCAACGCACCGAGTTGAAGGCATCCGTTGCTCCTATTAATCGTTTCCTCGGCGTGCCGGTTTCCGCCTCGATCGCCATTCCAATTTGCTCGGTTTGATTTACTGCCGCGCGAGCATTGTGCGCGCGGAAAATCATTGCCCGAGGAGAAAGTAGCGTGGCGGTCTAACACGGCTTGCCGGTTGCACCGTTGTCCAGCATTGGATCGAGCAGCGAGCATCGCGTGATGCAACTCCACGCGTTGTGTAATTTCATTAGGATCGTTTTGCATGCTCATTATCAGCGCGGACCGCCTCGCGAAAACCGAGTTTCACGGTGTCGCGCGGCTCTTTCGTTGTTTAACGGATCGATTTTTTTTTCCAATTTTCAGACGACCGTCCCTGGAATATACCTCCGTCCTCGACCGGAAAGGAATCGAAAGGACCTTCCGTGTTTCCATGCCACCCGGTGTAACTCCGTGACTAATACCCCGACGACCTGTTGTCGCGAACACCCGCCTGAGATGGCCTCCTATACGAGAACCAAGCTTTCCAGAACCTGATTCATGATCGCAGACCATTGGACGCTTCAAGACCTATACCGAAACAGTTACGCTTCCTTCTCTCGAGACCCTCGAGAACCATTTTCAATTGACCGCGTTCCGAGTTTTGTCGCATTTCCCTGCCAAAAATCGACGCGTCCAACAGATTCTCCCTCGACTCCTCCGGCGGAGCGTCGAAACGTTTTCCTTCCGTGCAGAAAAATGTTAAGATCCGGTCCAAGATAGCTCAGTTCGGCCGTTTCTTGGCGATCGGTGCTTTCTAACCGTATCATCCTAAACCGATTAGGCTAGGCGGCTAGGCGCTCGAGCACAGGCCCCGACGAATGGAATGCGGCAGCGAATCCGATCGAAAATTTCGCGTTCGGACAGAATTCGACTGAAAAAATCCGCGGCGAACGCTATCACGGAACAGTCCTGACTCTCCGGGCTATGAATAAATTTACACAGTCGATTGTTCATCTGTCGCATTTATTTATCCGGTGAATTTGACCCTGAGTAGCGAATCAAGTGGGTGGAACGAAGGGTAGGGTGTCCAAAACGAAAATTCGTAACGAGGCGTTCGGTTTTCCTTGCGCTGCACAAAGGGGTTAACGGGCAACTTTAGACTTTCGTTTTCTGACATTTGCCGATTACTCGTCGCGCTATGCGACGGGGAGGAGAGTTACGTCAATTTGGCGAAGATCCCGAGGTGGCGTAGGAACGCGGCCGCGAGCGTTGGAGACCGGCCAAACCGTGTCGTTTCCATTTACGCGAAACTTTGACGCGACACCGCTCCTCCTTTCCGTCTCCTGCTTTCTAATTCGGTTACCGGTACCTCGGTCTCGTTATCGTCCCGTTTAAACGCGAACGTGGAACAAAATGTAGATATACCGTGCCGCCGGTCGGACATAAAACGAGAAAAAGGTTGTCGATCTTCGCACGAAGGGTGTTTTCATCCCTCTAACCGCGTACCTACGCGGAGAAATTGTGCACGGGCCCGAGAGAAAAAAACCGGGCGACACGCTCCGGACGACACGGCGAGAGGAGTGGACGGGGCCGGCATAATAGTCATTGCATTATTCCCTGGCTTCCCCTACGTAATCGCGATATCGGTTCAACGGCCATGCGAAATTAACTTTCTCCGGTGCGGGTCTGGCAACGAGAAGCCTGCTAGAAGCGAGCGGCACGCTCGAGCGTTAGGCGACTAGCGATGTCCTCGAGAGACGCGCGATTGCCCATTCTAATAGCATACATGCTCTCTATCCTTTCTTTGATAGTGCTCCAGTTGCTACGGTAGCGTCACGATACACGGGGAAGAGTATCGCTCGCGTACCTCTCGAAGGGATCAGAAGATCGATCTTGTTTTCAATATTAATTTAGCAACAGATTCGAAACATTTTTCTGACTAAAACGAGTCCAAGAACCATACAGTTTTTATTCGCTTGTTTAACCCTTACGCGAATAACCGGGTAAGAAGATGTCGCGTTGGCAACGCGAACTACATAGTTGCGTCGCGTGGGCGTCGAATACTTGCTCGATCGTAGGAATCGTTTTCCAGCGACGACAAGAGAACCGGTACCGGTTTTCCGTCGCGCAAAAAGACAATGCTGCGACCTTAGCGGATATGGTCAGACCAGGTATTCCTCGAGGATGCCCGGTCACGCGGCTCTTTTCTCGATGATGCCCCTGTCTTTCTTTTTCCGGCGTCGAAAGCCACTTTGCGGCGTGTTCTTCAGCCGCTTTGTCTCTCGTTCTGAGACACGTGTGCTCCGGCCTACCTTCCGAGCATCTTCCGAGACGTTTCTACCCTGGTTTTCGTACCGCTGCTGTATCATAGGCTTTTATGCCGAGAATTAGTGCGAGAACATGCAAGCGAAAAAGACGGCAAAGCAGTTTCGTTGTATTTGATAAAAAGAAAATATTAACAAAGCGAAACGAACGAAAGTGTTAAAATAAAGAAATCGATTCGAGCGAGCTTTAAGCGAATCACCAAACCGACCATAACACGGCGTCCTCTGTCTGCTTTCAGAATGCAGTAACCATGCCGTCGTTGCTGGAAGCGCTGGAGCTGAAGTACGGTAGTTCAACGACCGACTGTTCGCTGACCGACGAGGAGACAGAGTCCAGCTCTCCGAAGGCCGCCCTCTCTGTCAGCATCTTCATCCCGAAGAAGTCTCCGCGTCACACGGTACCCGCGTTGTTGGTCCTTCAGGACTGCGACATCGAGTCGGCCGGCAACGACGACGAGAAACTGCGCAGCAAGTGCAAGAATGTCGAGGAGCTCGACCTGGCGCAGAACAAGCTCTCGCAATGGACGGAGGTGTTCGGTATCCTGCAGCACATGCCTAAGATCAAGTTCGTCAATCTGAGCTTCAACTGTCTGGCAGAGGTGCTCGAGGTCAAGCACGGCAGCTACGACCTGCTGAAGAACCTGGTCCTGAATGGTACCAGGGTGTCCTGGTCAACGGTTCAAGGTCTCATACGTCTTCTACGGAACCTGGAGGAGCTACACCTCTCCCTGAACGAGTACAAGACCGTGGACATCGAGTACCAGAAGCCGGAAAATGGGAATCCCTCGGTGAAGAAGCTACACTTCACCGGGAACCCCATAGAGGTCTGGAACGAGATCTCCAAGCTGGGACACGTCTTCCCCAATTTGGAGAGCTTGGTCCTTGCAGAGTGTCCTCTCAGATCGCTGGCTTTGACCGATAATAGGAACTCGAACGACGAGGAGAGCACTAATTGCCAGAAGACGGAGCAGGATAGTCTCTGCCAGGATAATGAGAATATGAACAATCTGGAGGTGGATGAGAACGGATCTGTTGATGGGAAAGGGAATAGGATATACACGGAAGCCAAGGTTAATTACGACAGGTCCGAGTCTGAGTCGGAATCCAGCGGGACTACCGTCAAGTCCTCTCACGATCCCTTCAGGAAGCTACGGTTCTTGAATGTGAACGGTACCTTGTTGTCCACCTGGGATGATGTCGAGAGGCTCGCAAGGTTCCCTGTCCTGAAGTCGTTGAGGATCCAGGGATGTCCTCTTTTCGAGGTAAAGCGGTTCTCCCTTCCGGAGTCCTACAGTTCGAAGATGAATGTAGGAACAGTGAGAAATAACCGATTGATTTTTCAGAGTCCTCGAGAGTACACGGAGCACGAGAGGCGGCAGCTGCTGATAGCAAGACTACCGAACGTCGAGACGTTGAACGGGGGCGGTGTGATATCGTCTCAGGAACGCGAGGACGCCGAGAGAGCCTTCATCCGTTACTACATGGACAAACCGGAAGCGGACAGGCCTGAAAGGTGCGGCGAAACTCGGTTCCGCAGCTCGCTTTTCAATCGTTCGTCCCTCGATTTAGATCCGTTGGCGTCTGGTTCCTGTCTCTCCATTTTTAATCAACACGCTGTCCTACTAATTCGTGGTTGCTCTATTCTTGATCGTATCGGCACGTTTCGCAAGCCATCTCGAGGATCGGCCGCCACGTGCACGCACTTCAAGGATTCTTGGATGTATTCGGAATGCCACAAATATTTTGCTAAAAGTTTCAAAAATAATTAACAAGAGCAAGAAAATTGTTCGACCAACAATTTTTTAAAAATAGGAGATCAAAATGTTCTTTATAGAAGAATTAATCTTAACAACTTCCCAGAACAATATCATGCTGCTAGCATATTATTACCGGCATGTATATAGAGACTGTCGCCATTGTTCCGGCGCGTGCGAGTCCAAATCCTTGAATGGCGCGTTTGTGCCGGTCGAATTTGGCCAAAGTACAGAGGCTAATTTGGTCGGGAATTAACTACCGTATTCCTCTTGGTCACCGCATTCATCGTTTCTATTCTAGTCGAACCAGAAACCATAAAGCTATTCTAGTTTCACGGGCGGCGTTGTCGCCGCTACGTCCGAACCCTAACTTGACCCTGTTTTTCCGTTTTCAGGTACTCGGAGCTGGTGGCTATTCATGGCAAGCTGGATCCGCTGGTACACGTTGACCTGACGCCAGAGAAGAGGGTCAAGGTCACGTTCACATACGGCGATCTAGTCGAGGTAAATCCATCTTCTCTGAAACCGTCAATCGGTCACCGTAATTGACACGTTCACTGCCGAACTTCCTGCTCTTTCAAATCACAGCCGGCCATTTTTCTCATGAATGCATAAAATCCGAGGTTTAGCGATAATACTTGTTCAAAATGGCAATGAACGTGTTGAAGTCAACTTTGTCGCTCAGCTGACCCAAATCTTTGCTACCGCGAAAAGCTCGTAGGAGATTCACGGCTCCCCATAGGCCCGACACGTTGGTACATACATGTTAAACACCGATGGGAAATTGTAGGTACGGTCCGTGGACGTGTACAGGACGGTTTTCGAGCTGAAAACCAAGCTGGAGACGATGGTGAAAATCCCGGCGAACCGGATGCGACTGTTCTACGTAGACCAGGTGAGCGACTCCGTGCGATGTTACTTTATCTTTTCTTTCTTCTATTTTACAGAACGTTTGGTTCCTCGAGAGTCCCCTTAAAAAGCACGAAATCACGATATAGAAAAAACCCAACACAGACCCCTCCCATCGCATTCTCACGAATCTCGGCGAAAATTTTGCACGATTAGCGAACACGAGAGCCACGAGGTAAATTAACCGATGATGCTTCTGCGACGCTTAGACTGGCGTACCGAATTCTTTTTTCCTTTTTTCTTTTCTTTCAACGGTACGGGAACTTTGTGCGTGTGTGCCGTGCGTGCGTGTGCACGGGGTGTTCTGTGTATGTGTACGCAGTTTTTTAAATTGTTCGGGATACAAGAAACTAGGTGAAAAATCAAGTTGTCAGCGAGTCCAAGGAAAAATCTTTCTTGTATCTGGAATAGTTTGCGAGACGATGAACGGTGTACACTCGCACAGCACACCCCGCGATTATGGTAATTTTCATTGTTTTCTAACGGCTCTGATCGTTGCGTGTAGGTGATGAAGGCGCAGTACGGCCCTGAAGAGATGCTCTATCCGAACAAGCAGCTGTACCGGTACAACATCCGGAACGGTGACGAGATCATCATCGACAGCAAGCTGAACCGCTGCGTTTCGGCGTCTTCGGGCACTCCGTCGATACGTTCCTGAAGAAGGTTCACCAGCGAGTCGTCGGACGACAGTAAACTCACCTGACGATCGTCAGGGTCCGATCTCCAGTAACGAGCTG
The DNA here is from genome assembly GCA_028454225.1 of Lasioglossum leucozonium. Lineage (NCBI taxonomy): Eukaryota > Metazoa > Arthropoda > Insecta > Hymenoptera > Halictidae > Lasioglossum > Lasioglossum leucozonium. The sequence continues at coordinate 10,849,331 of CM052207.1, forward strand.
ACGACCCGAAGAAAGAGAGTGGAAGAGAAAGAACCCGAAGAGAGAGAGAGTGGCCGCCTCGATCGGCGAGAATCCTTTTTATATATGCATTCTCCGAGTAAAGTTGTTTTTCTAGCGACACTTGTGTATTCATCGTCGATTCTTCAGGGTTTGGAGAGGTCGAAGGGAACCGATCGATTGAACTTAGATAAATCGTTTGGCCCACGTTTGATACTTGAAGTAGATCGTTCGCGGGAGGGCGCTAAAAACATTTTCATTTTTACACGAGACTTGCTGACGGATCAGCGACCCTGCCGCGAAGCTTCGCAATAATCGTTAGAGTAGATTACAGCAGCCTATGAGAGAAAAAATCAGTAAAGTACTTAGTTGAAGTAGTATTCCGCTCGCGGTTTCCTTCCTGAGTGCCGTGGAAACTCGATAAATAGCCGCTGGGAAAGCCCACTGCGTTGGTGTCGGATGATTTTCTGCTGAAACATTGCTTACAATTTTTTTGATAAAATCGTTCGGGTGAAACGAATGGTCTTACGATATCTGGAGAACTATAACACAGAGATTATTTTTTTGTCGAAAGAGGAAGTTTAGTTTAATAAAACTGTTCTGTTTTAAAACATCTACTCTGAATCGTTCTCGATTCCCGACGCAGCCCCCAGCGCGCGTGCTTATCGAGCGTCCACCGGATTAGCCGGTATCCTCTGGGCCGCCACAATTAGTATTTTGCTACTGTACAATGAAGCAAGAAACCTTAGTCGTTGATAAGCGTCTCGATGAAAGAGAGATATCAAAAATCATCGTAGACCCTGTCGACCTAGAGACGAATGAACAGTGAGAGTGCGAATTGGTCAACAATTAGACCATCGAATCACGGACACGTGAGCGGACATCTAGTGTTACGTGGTGGACGTTGAGTAGTGAGATGTTGACTCCAGTTTGTTGATGTTCTGTAACGATTAAGAGGACTCTGTCGAAAGGCGAGCGAGTTGCGGATTTTTAAGAAAAAGAGAAAGCAAAAGAGAAGAGAGAGAAAGAGAGAGAGAGAGAGTGAACTATTTTTTGTAGACCGCAGCCGTCTTCGGATCAGTTTCCCGAAGACTATGGCTGGGCGTTGATAAAAAGTGTACACGGTATACCGCTTTGTATCGATCACACGCGAATACACCGAATCTTTCGTTTATCCACGAGAGGACTGCTCTCGCGCTGGGCAAAATTTTGCTGAACAAAAGCGAGAACGATAGAATTTTTTAAAACATTGCTACCCAGCGTGAGACGACTTCCCGACGATACCATCAATCTGTTTCGGTCGCAGTCTCATGCATTTTCGGTGTGTACTTAAGCTCCGAGATAATCAGTGACGATGAATCGGTTGCCGCCGACACGGTGTACCGCAAACTTTCTATACTTTTAGCCGATAATTTACAGCCGTCTTTCACTTCGTGGTGTATATGTTGTTTTTCTTTTGGGATTCGGAGAGTGTGCAGAACCAGTTTCTCGACGATGCCATGGCCAGGTCGTTAGCGAAGACACTAGGACGAAGAACGGCAACGTGTTGTCGCGTGTTCCGCGAGGCGATAAACAGACGGGGGACCTTGAAGAGTCGCTTAGTGCCTGCCTTTTACTAGCATAAACTCGGATACTTCTAACACTGCCCTTGTAAATACCATTGACACGGAACCTTTCGGGTCCGTCATGCGACGCAACTTTGTCGACTCTTCAGGTGCGTCGGATCTGGCCTTGGAATATTCATTGATCATCGATCTCATTGATATAATTGTTACGATTTGTGAACATGATTGTTCTCGTATGATCCTCAGATTTTATACTGCATACGAAGAAAATGAAATTGTCATTACGTATGTTGTTATTTAAAATGAAAGTTGTATTAATTGCAAAATTCAGGGGCTACGTAGATATTTCTTTCTTTAATATAATTGTTACGACTGTCACAAAATGACAAAATCAACTTTGATCTCAAAGAAGTAGGTTAAAAAATTAAAAAAAAAAAGATTCAAGAGTAAGAATCCAGGACTCATTTACACTCTGAGGAACGTACGGGGTTGAAACAGCCTGAAATTTCAAATATTCCATCACGAGGTCCCAGACTAAAGCGATTGGTTGTTCGAGGGGTGGAAGAGTTGGCCGAGATGTGTTCCTCAAAAAATCGCACGCTGCATCGCGACCGTTGTTGGTGTCGGATCTCAAGGTTTGTTTGATCGATGCATCCCCAAAACAACCCTGAGATTCGGCGACCAGTGTCTACATGTGTCTAGTCTCGGAAAAGGACCTCTGCATCATTCTGATTTTATATAATAACGATCCTTTTTTGTGCTGGCGCAAACGTGTACGTACTAACGAAATAAAATCTTTATATGACACTGCTTGTTGCGTGCGTGTGTGTGTTCGCAAGCTCCTTCCGGTTCATCAAAACGAATCGATGTCGATCAAGCATAAATAATAAAGGTCAAGCGATTGGTCGCCCTTGGTTGGGTGCATATTATTTCGCAACTGGTTGCATATGGGGCTGGCTTTTCCGCGAGGATGACCGAGCTGGCATCGATCGCGACGACCAGCGTCGCGACGGCCCTAAGGGAGTCGTCCCTCTGATTGGCCGAGGCCGTGGACTTTTTATTATTCAGGTCGACAGCGAAATCTCGAGCAAAATCATGAATCCACCGCAGATCGTAAAAGGAACGAGAAAATTTAAATTGCCTACAAACGCCAGCCACGTTTATATTCGCCGATTTGTGTTTTTAAAATAGCACAGGGTGCTCGGAGAACTAGCTCCGCCCCTGAAACAGAGGCGAACACCTGTGCTCCGTCGCCCCGTGCTTCGATGCATCCCCTATTATTACGAATTTGCTTGCAACACAATTTTCGTTTGCAGCCGAAAGCGCAAAGAAGGCGAAACGATCGCGGAAGATCTCTTCAATGAAGAAGACTGTCTTCTCCCCCGACCTCGAAGAATATCTATATGTATAGTTCGTGCAGGTTCGTTAGGCTCTCTCGCAAATCAAAGAGCAAACAGGCCTCCAATCCCATTCGAATCGACCTCGAATCTCCGCACTGCAAGTCACCAACGTTCAATCTTTCTAATTGCAAACCCACCCCCCCCCCCCCCCCCCCCCCCCCCCCCCCCCCCACCCCCGACCTATCCCCTAGATCCTCGTGTCCATTCTCTGTTTTTATTTTTCTTTTTCTTTTTCCAGCAGTAGCGGCAACGAGGGATCGATCGGCGGGACGCCACGTCCGCGTCGTCGTCCTGGTAAACAATTAACGACTGCCGCGAAATTCTGTTCAATTACATGGCACATCATCCGACCCGGAATAATAGAGCGGCGCGAGGTGACAGCTCGTTACGGGCCGCCACCTTTTTCCTTTTACCTTTGAAACTTTACGACCGAGTGGGATCGTGACTAATCCCACCCTGGGGGAGCGTGCGCCCCTACTACCACGCTAAGTCCGCAGCGACGAACACTGTGATCGGGGAACCCGGTGTCTAAAAGTTTCCTTGACGTTGATTCATTTCATTCGTCTTTCACCATTGACGAACGTTCTGCTGCGGACACTTCAGAAGACATTTTTTTTCCGGACAAGCAGAAATATTGGAACAGTGGTGAAATTTTCCGAGGACAATTCGAAGCGATTTTTCAGGAGATAAACGACCCCCATTTGTTCACCATGTACTCCAGAGTAGAGGTGGTAAGTCTAATTTCGTATGAAATGGTGCTGAAAATATTTTTAATGAGCAATGAAGATTGAAGATTTTGAAATGAAAATGTGATGAGAAACTGCATGGATGGTGAAAGGGGGGGTAGAACAGCGTTTAATAAAAAGTGTATTTAATATTTGAATGACCATAAAAATTGCAGCAGCCAGGAGAAGCGAAGTAACGAAGGATATTTGTGTAACTGTTTTACTAAGGGTAGCAAACTTCGTGAAAGGGGTTTTCCGTAGCTGGAAGATTATGCAACGATTAGCGAGAAAGATTCGATTAGCAGTTGAATAGAAAGGGGACAGTATTTTGCATTCATTTGCTTGGAAATTCTCGTGGCAGGCACAAGTGGGTCAATAAAGGGGACATTCGATCGAATGTGTTCTTCGTTATAAATTTCTAATAAAAATACCGTGTCGCACTGGATACGCAATTAAGAAAATTATCAATTCAGGCTTTCACGGAATAATACAATATATACAGCCAACGCGGTTTAATCTTGATTGGGGAAAAAAGTATGCATTATGAAACAATAGCGTTCTCGTGTCGTCGGTAACAGGGTCGTTCACCTTGGTACAGTTTACCGAACGTGCGAACCCAGCATGATTAAGGCGACAATACCGTTTTCATTAAGCGGAAGTCATACTGTTTAGTATTACAGCTTATGAACGGGGAATAATGATTTAATAACAGCGTCTTTGAATTAAATCTTTTCATTAAGTTTTAGCAAGCGTGTTATTAAAATATGCAGTACTTAAACATTCTTTTGAATATCGCGAATACTCGAACAGAGCGGTTCGAGTAATCGCATGGAGCAATTTTCGTATGCAAATTTTTAAAGTGCATTTATCGAGGCTTCGATTGATTCTCACTGCTGCACACGCACGAATCAATCGAAATATTTAATAATTTCAGGCTGGAGCATCAACACGTGCTGAATAATTCTAAAACAGAAATGTTTGTAGTTTAAAAAATTACCAGAGTGCATTTATCCAGACTTTGATTGACAATTTATCGAAAGAGATGGATATTTGTTATCATTTAATTATTTTGCGCGATATTGTTCTCGCGTGGCATCACAATTATTTTAAAACAAAATCGTTTATACAATTTAAAGAGAATTATTAATGATTGTATACTTTTAACAAGGTCCTTCAATTTCAATGGTTTTATGGATACATGAATTTACGCGAGAATTTCAAATTCTTCGCATTCAATATAATCGTAAATGCATGAATTTATTTAATAATTTCCCTCAGGGTTACTTTGACATTCTCAGTAATTATGTAATGCTGACGTTGTCCAACAAAACCTGCCTCTGGCACTCTGAATTTTCATTAAATCGCTAAAGAGCACAAACAATACATATACGTACAAGAATTAATTTTATTCAACATATTACCCTCATATATCCAATAATTTTTAAATAATAATTCTGTACAGCTTTGATTCAATAAGACATATAAAATTCCATACCGCAGTTATCAAGACCTCGATTAACTTCAATTTTAGTATATTGACGTGTGCATCAATTTATTTAATAATTTCCCACGGAAATATATTTATAAAGACAAATACTACTTTGCAGCAAAATGAGGATGAATGGTTTTAATTTTAATCCCCATTCTTCGATGCTGATGAATCCATGAATGCTTGAATGCATTTAATAATTTAGTAAAATTCTTTAAATTTTAACAAAACTTCTCAAAATCAGATGCGTCCAAGAATGCACTAATTTATCTAATAATTTCCTTCAGAAATACTAGTACACCCTCAACAATTGCGATCGAAAACAATCCTTTCAATGTTACAAAAAAAATCCTCCGAACATCCCCGCAGGCAAACAAATCAGTTTAACAATTTCCTTCGCAAATCCGATTACAAGCCAACCAAAACTTTCCTAACCTGCCTCAAATGCTCCAAATGAAATTTCAACACGCTCAACTACAACCCCTCCAAACCTCAGAGCCTTCTCCCTCCAAAAGCCCACAAACGAATCCAAGTAATCATCCCCCAAACTGCAAATCACAAACACATAGTTCAGACAGACAGTCTCATAATTGATGGCCCACACTCGAAATCGCAATAACTTTTTTATAAAAGCACCAAAAAATATCAATTATTCCGCCGAACTAGCCGGATCAGTCAATTAGAGGATACTCGATGAAAATGTCAGAAATATTTCGTCTAGTTCCCACTGTGGGTCGATTAAAAGCCGAAACATCGGCGTCGGTTCGTTGTGGCAATTCGAAAAATGGCGGGCAAGGGTAGTCCCGTGGCCCACGGACGCGATGGTGCACCCCTGGTGCTCGTTGGTTCGTTGGTAAGGGTGGCGAGTGCGCGTTCGAGAGACAGCGAGCATGAGTAGGACGTGGGTCGCCGTGCGTCGGTGCAGAGGGCCGAGAGAGCGTGTCTCCTGCGGAACACAGCTGGCACGGACCGTCAAGATGTAAGCTGTCGGCAGAGAGACGTGTCCACGGTAGCCGCTGGCCCAGGCCGAGAGAACGTGCACGAGAGAGAGAGAGAGAGAGAGAGAGTAGAACGAGGAGAAGGAGCTCGGAAAGCAGGAAGTAGAAGGAAGAACGAAGAAGACCGGAGAAATAGGTACCTAGGCGACCTAGCTACCTAGAAGAAGCAGACGACGAAGAAGAAGAAGCTGAAGAAGAAGCTGAAGAGGTAGAAGCCGAAGAGGAGGAAGAGTGGAGAGCTCGCTTCAAGGGGAAAGTGGTGGCGACTAGAGGCGATCAAACTGGGCCGATCAGGGAGGATGGTGTAGCGGGAACCTGGGGGATCGATTGCTTCCCGATAGTTGGCATGGAGGACACGGCACTGGGGTAAGTGAGACACCGGGGGCCTGCCATGGTCCTCTTTAAAGGGGTGCGTTCCGTAACTGGGATTCGGGGGATCGATCTTTCCGATATCTGATCCGCGTGATCTATCCACTCCGTGACGAATGCGGCGGATAAAGCGGGAAGTGTTTCTCAATCGATAACGTATCGATCGTCGGCCAGTTGCGAGAGCCCGTGCGTCCCTTATTCCAGTCGAACGTGATTCCGCGTGCGAAATCACTCTCACCCCCAATCGCCGATGGAGATATGCCCCTGTGGCCTCGTTTCCGCGGATCTCCGCGAACCTGGAAAGAGAGCGGAGTCGCTCCGCGAGAGACTCTGCAACCCCCGTGCCCACGCCACTGACCCCCATTGTCTTGTTCGACCCTTTGTGCTCGAACCCCGTGTTCTGTATTCGCCGCTCGCTTAATGCTTCGATGGCTTTTCTCTTAACCGAACACGTTCACCTGGAATCCATTCAGACGAACGATTGTTAGAGGCGGTTTCGCGTGTCGCGAAGGGGGGGCCTCATGGCGAGGGTTATCTGTGAACAATCTCGACAGTCGTGCTAGAAGGTATTGATAATAGAAGCTGGTGCGAACTGCTTGGTGTTGGGGTGGAAAGTGAAATCGTTCGACTTCGAGGTAGGATCATGTGAGAATTGTTAGGGAGATTATTGAGTCGCAGAGTGTTCATACACGGAGTGCAAGGACATTGTCGGTAAATGCGACACCGTGTCGAGACATTGCTGCTTTTCTAGGTATGGAAATGATTTTTCCTTATTTTCTGGGTTAGTGTATTATTTGCAATATCATTTATACAGGGTGTCCAAAAATTCCTACAGCATCCGGAAATGGGGGTTCCTAGGGTGATTTGAAGCAACGTTTTCCTTTGAAATAGTATATACTATTTCCTACTTTCTCTGCTTGGTACAGGGAGTTGAATCAAGAATAGTTTGATCATTCTACAAGTACAATATTTTCCAACAATTTTTTTTTTCTCACAATTGTTAGCCCCACATCTACACGATGTACTCGCCAGTGTAAATTCAGTGTGAAGCGCGACTCAAACGAGGGTGTTCCCTTTGGATTACCAATACGCGGGATGAATTTTTAATCGGATATGGAAATTGTTTGAAGTGAACTATTCATGGCAGAGTGATTGTGCAGCGAACCCCGTTGAAGAAGCCGTCGTGGAAGGGGTTGACGTCTCCTCGCGAAACCCACCCCCCATAGAGATTCACCCCGTGAAGAGAGCGTCGCGTCGCGTCGCTCGGAAAATCTAAATGTAAATCGCGGAGTCCCGCGAACGAGGTAAACGTGGAGCTTCCGCGCGTCGTTATCAGGACGCTTATTCAATGAGGAAATACTGGGAAATCGGGGGAAGGGGTGGATTTTTCAAGCGGCACGCGACCGCTCTTTCCACGGGAAACTGTTATCGTCGCATCCTTTTGCGGTGTTTTCGCTCTTTAAAAAAATTCAACCCACGCAACTTCTGCGAGCTCGAATTCTCTGCGATACATACGGCAAAATTTTCAATACTTTCTTCGAATATCGCAACTAAGGAACGTAATCGCTATTTCAAATTGGATCATGGGAACAGCAATGTGCAGAGACCCTCGCGATCCGATTATTGTCGTTATTAGCGTGGTGCTTGAATAAATGTCGCTTCCACATTGAAAGTCAAGAGGGACCGTGTGTTCGCGACAGAATTGATGCGAATCTCGTGCGTTCGTAGATTGTCGTGTCCCCTCGCTGTCATTTTTTAAAACGAGTTACGAACTCGGGTGTATAATTTTCTGTTTAATATTTTATCACGATTACCGGTGTTCGCGTCGTCGACTCTCTCTCTCTCTCTTTCTCTCTCGCTCTCTGTCCCTCTGTGTTGCGTCTATTAGGTATCGATCGAAGTAAGCGCCATCGTAATCAACGTTGTATCGCGGTAAAAATTTTTGGTCGTTCGCGTACGATAGCAGGTTAATCGATCCCCACGTTTTTTACGGAACTTCGCACTTTACTCGCGACAGTACCCGTTAAAAACGAGTGGCCCCCACAAAGATCCCCTCTCCGTTCTAACGATTCGTTATCCGGGGCCTTATGGGCGGAATTAGACAGCAAGAGGGTCTAAACGAGAACACGTAGGCCTCGGCGAACGCCAGAAAGCGGCGCGGCGACCGTGTTCAAGCTTTCCACGGGCTCGAAAACTGTAGGGGTCGGTTAGAGCCCTCAGGTAAATGGCTCCTAACAACTTTTTCGCGCTCCGGGGTAGAAAGCCGCGACTCTATTAACGTTGGAATACTTCCAACGAAAGAAGGTCCGCGGTGAACGGTCTCCGATCGACTCTGCGAACCGTACCCGAAGAAAGTTGACTGAGACGTTGCGTTTCGGGGTCACCGACGACCCCCGGGGGTCGCTCCAAAAGCGATGGGGAACGTCGATTGCAACCTACAACCCCGCTCGACGCCAGAAAGATACCAACTCGCTCCAGAAGTTGCACGCTCTTTCTTATCTGGCCTGCATAAATAACCGTCCCCGGTTTATGCTACTCTTTTTCAGCGCACACAGAGTCGAGCCTGATGCTGCTAATGATCGGTAGATGGCAACTGCAATCTGCAATTTTTTTAATATCTGCTGTTCCTCGATATTCGAGTCTGGGATCCGCAGAAGTTCTCTTTATCAGTGTTTCTGCTGTAGAATGTATTAGACCTGGCTGTCTGCAAACAATTTCAGGAAAAAATCATTTCGAATCACTTTTTCAAAATCATTTTTTCGTCACAGGAAACTCGTGTTTCCGAAAAGCGAGGCAACCATTATTCCGTCGGCAACGTGATATTTCTGGGAAATTATAAAACACCATTGTTCTCCGGTGTCCGCAGAGCGATGGTTACCGAACAAAATGGAGGCCAATTTCACTTGATCGTTAGAGGTGAAAGGTCATAGGGTGTCGAAAGGATCAAAGCAAAATATTTTTCCGACCGATACAGAGCTGCCTGCTTTTTTCGCAAGACAGACACTTGGACGGGAAAGCGGGGAATCATTTACATTTTCCGCGTTCTCTATTTCGAGGAACAGTGTCATGAGGAGGGAAAGCTTTCTCGTTAACTGTCCGGCGTTTCTCGCCTCCGCGTGGCTCAATGCTGTCGACGTCGTTCCAGATTCGCGTGGAAAAAACGAAACGAGTCTCTTGACTTGTCCGAAGACTTGTCTCTATGTCAAAAGCGGACGAATTCGGCCGAGAGGCATGACGGATGGGATTGAGCTGGAACTGGGATTTATATTGCTGTCAATCGTTTTTAAGAATGACAAAGATTTGCAATGAACATTTTCGGTCTCTGTCTATAATATCCAGGCTTTCGAATAAACAGTTTTGGGCCCGAGTCAGTGTCCTTTGGTCCAAATGCTTGAATGAATGAAGCAGAAACTTAAAGCCAGTCAGCTATCTGTAAGAATACCTATCGCCCGACGTACTTTGACCCACTTAACGCTCGGATCATCCGGATCGATCGAGAGACAGAACGTTCCCACTAGAGGAACGATCCTGCAAACGTGTCAGAAGGGGTTAAGGATCCCAAATCCATCTGTGTACACTATGACTTCCGGGCGCAGAAAGTTCGAGTTCAGTTTAGGTACCAGTTTCGGGAGTGTTGGCGTTAGAGTGTTCGGTATCGCTGGCGAGAAATAGCCAAATAAATCGCTGAGCTGTGTACACAACAGAACCCAAAGGACTCGACGACCAGAGAGAGAGAGGATGATGTACACAATAGACTTCTTAATGTTAATTCGGTTATTAAATTAGAACCAGGAATTTAAAGGAATTGAAAATCATTCAAAGAATCATAATTTCTAATTAACCTTGAATCTTCGTTTCGATCGCAAATTAAATTGCACCAGCTCGCTTTTGTCAGAAAAATGCATAAAATCGTGTAAAATCAAAAAGAAAATACGATCCGCAACAGATGCCTCCGTTCGCGAACGCAACCACGAGCCGACGATCAAGCTGAAAATCGCGAGCCCGGCTCCGTATAGTCACGCGACCGGCTCCGGCTGGCAAGTATCAAGGGAATAACAAAATCCGCGAACCAATCGCAGTTCCAGAGAAAATGGAATCGATATCGGTGCCGAAAGTGGTATGCGCCCCATCGGCATCGATCTCTCTCCTAGCATAATGATATCCATTTAAAGAATGAGCAGTCCGGTTTCTGGAACTAGGCGCGGTTACGGTGACTCCGGGTCGTATCGCTGCCTTGAACTCGATTAATTAGCGCCGGCTAACCGCGTTCATTTTCAGACTGACGGTGGTTGGGGGCAGGTGGAGGGGGGGGGGGACGCGAATGCGTGGTAAACGTGGCGGGGATGGCGGGAAATTAGGGCTCCGGTCTCGTAAAAATAACAAAGCTAATTTGCCCAACGTTGCGATAAATATACCCGATCAATTGCGCGCGGAACGGGCCGGCGAATCTGGTCTCTTTCTCTCTCCAGGTCTGGTACTCTCTTTTTCTCCCACCGCTCGCGGCTTTCTCCTCCTATTTTCGCTGCTCCAACCCTGTCGGACCCCCTCCAACCCCCTGCTCTTCCGGACCGGGCCGTGACGAAAGAGCGAAACATGTGGACGCAGCTGAATATGGATCGAGAGTGCATGGGTTTCGGTGCACGCGGTGCACAGTGGGAGGGAAGCGGCTGCAGGGGCGAAAGGGGGCAGTTGCAGGTAGGGGTGGTTTAAAGCACGATACCGGGAGCGAGAGAGAGAGATCTTTTAAAGGGCGCGGGTCGATTAAGCCGCGAACCGCTCAAAGAATCCGACTCCCCCCTGTCTTTCCACGAATACTTTCGCTTTCCGGGGGGGAATTCCGCGACATGCGGTCCCTCGGGGGTTGAAATTGAAATACTTCGACGACGGCCCCGCGGATTTCTGTCCGAGAGGGTGTGCGGCGTTGATTCTTTTTTTTGTTCCGGAACGGTTCAATGGATATTTCTTTCCGACCCGTAATCAAAGGATTCATCATGTTGCACGTGCGAACGAAACCGCTCGTTTTATTGCGGTTTTTAGGGTTGCCGTTTAAATGGAGCGGTGATAATCGCTCGAGTATTTGGAATATCGATTTCGGGGGGGTATTTCTGAATTTGTAATCAAAGGAATTTTCGGGTCGTTCGGTCTCGTTCGTGTGTAATCGCGTTTGTTTCGTCGCGATTCTTGGGGGATGATTTAGAAATGTACGATTCCCTTGTTACTTCAGCCGTACCAGTTCTCATATTCGTGAATTCGGATTATCGATTTGCGGTAGATTATTTTAGAAGCTGCTAATAGAAGTAATTCTGCTGTAATGCATTTAGCTCTGGGTACGAGGCGACTGATTTTGTTGCAATTTCGAAGGGGTGTTTTTCAGGCGAGAATCTCTGTAAATTTGGTATATCGATTTCCCCGAGGGGCTTGTAACCGATCGGACTGTTTGCTCGATGAACGGGGATGAGGTCAGCTTTATAATTGGCGAACTAGCTCTTGTTATAACTTCGCAAGTTCGGGCGGAGTTCGTTTTGTGATTTTAGCGGCGTGGAAAAAAAAAATCCTTCGAGCCACTCGTAATTCGATACTCGACCGTTCGATGCGTCGTTATTACAAATCTCTCCTTGTAATTCTCGTCTCGTTATTTCGCGGAGCAGATTGCGTTACAGGGCATGTGTCAACAGAGGAGAACAGTGTGTATGTACGCAAGAGGTTAGGAGACAGTGGATTGTTGTACCTATTGTTTGCCGAGGCTCCGAACGGGAGCCACTCAAAGGCTTACCTGAGGAAACAGCTCTCGATCCATTAGCTATCTCAGACCTTATTAATTAAGCATCTCGAGAGGGAGTATCAGCAAGAAATCTGGTATCGAGATTCGGATCCACGAAAACGATACGTTCTCCACCCCGACTGTACTCGTTTATTTCTCCCAAGAGTTTGTTCCACGTGAAAATATTAAAATACAATTACACGATTTATGAGGACAGGAAGATATTTTCAGACCGCTCTGGAAACGAACGAAAATAGTACGAGGGGGAATGCTGACGTCATTCTCTTGTTTTGATATTTTTCAAGCGTTATTTTATGCAACAACAACGAGATTTTCGCGTATGATGCGCAAAAACGCATATTTTCCGGAACGATGGAAACGAAACAAAAAAGGAGAATATATATATGAGCCTTTATCGAGTTACATTACATCGGAGAGATTGTTCTGCTCGTAAACAAATTCTCATAATTTCCCAGAAATCCCCAGGGTTTCACAAAAATTCGTGCGATCTTTTGTAAAATCCGCTATTTACACCGCGGTAAAAAAAATATCAAAATCGAAATAGTATCTTTTTAAAAAAACAAATTACCCGTACAACGACCTCGGAATTATCGAGATATCGTCATGCGAGAAAATTGCAAGTGTCCGTAACGTTTCAAAATTCCGCGCTGCCGTGACTCATTTGTAACTCGTCGACGTTCCGTCGCTTCGACGATTCGCTAGCATCTCGAGGTAACCAGTCGAAAGCCGCGTTTCCTCGTGATCGCGTCCGATCGGAAGCCACGGGAATTTGCAAACAATCGACAGCCATCCATCATCCTCGCGAACAGCGTGTCCTCGAGCCGAGTATCCATCCTTTCAGTGTCCTGCGTCGTTCGTCGCTGTTCCGCCTCGTCTCCCGACGTCGCGCTGCGCTGGTTCGTTACCGGTTCGCTTAATTACCTAAAGATTTAATTGGTCTCCGGGAACTTGCGAATCGCGTTAGAAACAATTGCACGTCTCTCCGCTTTGTTTGCTCTCGGCGTTCGCTGTTTCGGGGAATTGATGCTCGGCAATTATAAAATTCGAATGACCCGGCCACGTTAACAAACGTTTTTCGAGTACTAAAACCATCGTGATTTTAAACGTTAGATTTCCCTCTAAAATTTTTATGTGCGATTTTTTATTGAAACTTTTTATCGAAAAATCTTCGCTTGTTTATTATTACATGGGATGAAAATTTTTTTTTCAAATCGACTCAGAGGAAGTAAGCGTAATTTTAACAGTCGCGTGTTTGGTGAATGAGATAGAGGTCGGTTTTGTCGAAGTTTTAGGAAAGCCGGACGGCCAATATTGATTCTCGCGATGACAAATATCCGAGATGAGACGAGATCGGAATTTCGGAAAGTCGTCGGATGAAAAGAACGTTTATAAATACACGGGACGGTCCGGATAGCTCGATCGTCGCTGCGTGCTCTAATATCCCGGTGAAAAACCTGGCTTTTCTCTCTCGACGTGCCTCCCCTGTGGGAACGAGATCCTCCTCGTCGGATTCCACGGGACCCATCGATCCGTAAGTTTCACGAAATCGTCGGTATGCACGGCGCTGGGAGTATTTGTTCGCTGAAACATTCAAATTCCAAACACCGATGCTCACCGCTTCGTAGTGCCCGGAATTAGCAAGATTTTCTGTCTGGTCTAATTAAACTCGAAACAATCCGGAGGAATTGTTGACCTCCGCGATGATCGCTGTACCAAGGATTTATGGCTGACTGAAAATTTTCCAAAAAGTTGTAGACTATAAAATTTGACAGGATTTTGTTAATATTTACAGATTAAACAATTGTTAGCACAAAAAGTTGGGCCGCACCTAATAGTTCACTTAAGGGTTATAATTTTCCTTCTGATTTAAATAATAACCACTCGATTTTTAATGAAATATATAAGAATTTTTTCTTGGCATTAATTCCTACATGAACAATCACATTATCTCGTGCAGGTAGCGATTCGAAAGCTGCCAGAATTCAAATCGAAAGGACCGTGAATGCCAGCGAATGCCAGGGTCAGTTTCGTTCGGCGTGTCACGGGTTCCGCGGGATAAGCCATAATCGCGCACGTTGACAGGTGCAAGGAAAATATCGCGTGACGCTATGCGGAGAATTCAGCGGTCATACTTGGCGTCGTAACCGAATCGCATGATTTTATTTTATCAATGATCTCGCGCGTAAATTCGAGGGCGACGCAACGAATGTTTCCAGTGGCGTCGACTGTGCGAGTGTGTCAGTCACGCTACGAAAATGGCTCTCGGGAACATTGACGCAAACAACGTTCGTCGAGATGATACGCAGCTGCTGGCACTGTACCCTGGCGCTGTGACTCAACTGTGCGAAGACGTTCGACGTTCGGAACGAACTGTACACCTGTGCGACGAACGTGTGCGGTGACCTGTGCGCTGAGACACGCGGTGAGCTGCCAAACGACGGAGTTGACGTCCACTGAAACACCGAAGACCATTTGGTCCACTCGCACCGATTAACCCTGCCGTTTGCTTTACGGTCGCAGTGATTAAAACTTCTTTAAGCGCCACAATTTTTTAGAAGGGGACGGCGGAAATTTTTATTTACTTAATTTCTATTTTATTTAAAGGGAATTAATAACAGTGCAAGGGTTTAATAAATAATTTTTCGTTACGGTCCAGAGACCCGTGTTTTTCAAAACGGGGAGATATACATATATTTCGATTGTTTTTAATCAAAATCGGAAAATTGTCGAGGCTTCGGGACGAGCTTGTTCTCGAAGCGTTGCACGATACAACGCCGCGCGCTAAAAATAGAGGAGCCTTGTTAGCGGTTAGACGTCGAGCTCTCGCACGTATGTAGGTACGTCGACGGTAGACGCGGGTAGACGCGGGTAGACAAGGCGGACACACAATTGCCATCTTTTTTTTAACCGGAGAAGGAGCTCTGGCCGGCCGATAATCGTTTTCCACGAGCAAACAAACAGCCGCGAGAGCGCGGCGGATAATTAAACGACACCGGCCGTGGCCCCGTGCCACGCTGCGATTTATAAACCAGTTAGCCCGCTTAACTTTAACCCACCCCCGCTGACCCATGGGTCCCGTTCCCATTATATTTTTCATCGATCACGACCACGATCCCTCCCACGCCGCGCGTTGTTCCCCAACGTTCGCTGAAACGTCCGATTCTCTACATCTGTTTTTAACGGTGGAACGTTATTGTAACGGATCGTTACAACAAGTGCCTGAATAAGGTGATTTGTGAATAGACGGCGGATTTTATGGATTTTTCAGAAAAATTAATAGGTATAATTTAAAACAAGGTACTTTTCCGTTAGCCGGGCGCAAACCTAACCTAGACCAATAATTATAAGCATACTATAAACAAATATTAATGATTTGTAAACAAAATAGTTTTACCCAAAAAGAATGCTTATAATTATATTGGTCCGGGTTAGGTTTGCGCCCGGCTAACGGAAAAGTACCTAAAACTGTAAAAACATTAGGAAATTTTAAAGACACTGTTATTTTCAATCTATTAAACATATTAACGACGAAAATCAATTTCTACTTCACTCACTTCGTTTGTTGCAATTGACGTCGCACAGGTCAGCCAATAATTCGGCTGGAACGGCTCACAGCCACATTCCTGTCCTGAGGACTTCTCGCGAGGCACGGAGAGTACAAACATTCCATTTCGCATAAAGATCCGCTGTCTAGTTGTGAATATGGAATTCCTAAGAAGAAAGAAAGTGTCTCTGAGAACGTCCGAGAGCGAACAAACCGATGAGAACTGTAAACCAGGAAATTCTTTTGACGAGCCGTGGTTCCGTCGATTTCGGAAGGCTCGCAGACAATTGACCAGTCTCTCCCCACGAAAGAGAGAAAGTGCACTCCGCCTCCCATCATCGATTGTCTTCCCCGGTGAAATTGGAGGCCGCGTTAAGAGCGGATCCGGCCGATAAGCCGCGCGCCAGTGATTGCGCCGTTTCGTCGTTATCAGGGTACGCAGCGTGAATCGCAGTCGTCTAGAAGCTTTTCCGGGGCCGCTATTAGTTTCTCTTGGCTGCTCTCCTCTATCTCGACGACCCTATTTCTCTTCCTGTTTTCCTTCCTCGTACCCTCTGTCTCGCTCGTTCTCTCTCTCTCACTCCCTTTTCTCTGCGTGTGCCACGTACAATCCTTCGGGAATAGACACTTCGCGGATATTGGCAGGATTCCATGCTCCTGCAGCCACCCCGCGCGTTAACCAACGTCTACCCTGCCTGCAGGAGTCGTTAAACCCCGCTGCCGAAAAATCAACGAACGCAGAATCGGGCACGAGGCACCGGGCTCCCGCAACCGTGATCGATTCTTCTTCTTCTTCTTGAGCTTTCTCTCCCGAACACCGTCGACTCTGCGGAGTTCACTTTTATTTTTGAGATCGATTAAAATTTGTAAGTTCCCGGAATTTTGCGCCAGGCGCACCGTGAATTTGATTAGAAAAATGTAAATTTCCCGTCGCGTTTTCTTTTCACCTCGCTTTCCTGCGTGCGCGCCGCGTTCAACCCTCCCGGGAATAGACGTTTCGCAGATATTGGCAGAATTCCATGCTCCCGCAGCACCACTCCCACGCATTAACCACTGTCTATCCTGCCCGTAGGAGTCGTTAAACCCCGTTGTCGATTGAAAAATCGAGGATTCCTTAACCGGTGCTCGTAGCTTCTCGGAACGAACGACCAATCTCGAAGGAATCATCAATTCTCCAGCGAGCTCGGTCGAACAATAGGATCGATTTTTTAACGGATCGCGCAATTTGATTTTACATATATTTTTCAACTCACCTGGGAACACGATGAATGCTATAACGAAACGAGCCCTCGAACGGTGCGCTATTAAAATCCTGAAAAACGTCGCGTTTAGATTTCCATACGCCTGTCTTCCACTACTCCACTCCATTAAAACTTCCACCGCGGTAGAATTCTACTTTGCATCGGTCTCCCCGAATTTGATTACAAAAATGCAAATTCCCCGCGAACTTCGGCGGTTTGTTAACTACCTCGCCACTGTTGCCTAACGATTCCAGAAACCCCTCCAGGCTCCTCGGATAGTTTCGCGAATTTTTCAGCCCGCGAAGAAGGCACCGGTCGACGCGACGCTGATCGAACGAGTTTCAAAGGAGTCTGGAACGGAGGCTATAAATATTCATGGAAATATAAATATGTTATCTGTTATTTTATAAACAAGCCACGCTCCTTGGACGCCCCCGCGCACCTCGAAGAAAATCAATTTTTGTTCTTCATTCACAAGATCTACGCTGACCATACGATATTTAATTAACGAGCCTGTGTTTCGGAGGCATCTCGAAAGACATTAATGGTTAACGCGCGTACATTTCATGCGTAAAACTTCAAAGTATCGAATCAAATCGTGGAACCAAGGCTGCTTCGGAGTCGCCAAAGCTACGCTCTCCAGAAAAGCGCCTCCAAAGTTTCACGATCTATAACGTTTCCAAGAATGCGTGGCATTGATTAAATCACTGTAACTTCGCCATTTCCCTGGACTGAAACGTAAAATTTTAGGAGCGCGTTCTTGAAGCATTACTCTCCAAGAACACGGAATAAAAGACGTCGATTTTCTCCGTTTAGATGGGAACATTTAAAACTAAAACTGCTTCCTCTGGTTTCTTCCTCCGCTGTCATGAGAATTAAAAAAAAAACTATAAAAACGTCGTGAGAAATTGTTCAACAAGAACTCGCAATAATTACGATCTCGTCGCAATTACAGATCGACATGATTAATCGAAGCAATGCTCGCTACAATGAAAAATATCCGACAAAGGGAGGCAGATTAAAGTGCATGCGCATCAAGACGATGTTAATGCAGGTTCCGGCGAGAGATCGGGATCACTTTAGAAACCATAAAGCGGCGAACGAGGGCCGGGCGGAGACCGGATGGACTCGCGCCGTCGCGCGTTTTATCGAAAATAAGGAGAAGGGTGCGGAAAGGGTTGAGCCAGGTGGCGGGCACAGGGCTGTCGGCCGTACAAAGCCGGTGGGGGCGATACAAAGACCGTTTTAACGGGTCTAGACAAATGTAACCGAAAACAGGGGCCGCAGACCGTGAGCTAATCTCTTTGAGCCTGTCGCCCGGAAGAACGGAGTCCGCAAACACCGAGCACCGGGGGCCCGGCCCCGGGGTTTTCCAGCATTTTTCAACGGGCGCAGAGCCGATCCTGCGTCGCGCGATGTGCAAACGCCCGTCGTCGAGTCAAACGGACCACGAAATTGCGTTCCCGGCGGCCAAAGGACCGATCCCCTTCGCCAAGTCGAGTAGTATAAGTCCGTCGGTGGCTGGACGACCGTGCCTGCCGGAAGACGCGAGTTTATCGGGCGACACACTTCAGTTCCGAATCGTTTAACAATGCGCGACTCTATCTTCCAAAAATTCGGCCTCTCCCGGAAAAATTATTCGAACGTTCCTCAGTCGATTGATATTTTATCGAAACGGTTGAATCTTCGGATCTTGAGATTTGTTTCATGGAAATTGATGTGCGATTTTTTTTGTTGTATTCGTCGAACGTCACTCGATTTTTCCATCGAATACTTCGCTAACGAATCCTCCGCGTCTCACGTACGCGTGCAATCAAACTACATTAATTCGGTGAACATGGACCCGATCTCGCGTAAACATGAATTTTATCATCCCGCGAGTCTGTTATCGGTAAACGTCGCGGCGGACGGTCTCGAGCCCGTCCCGGATATTAAGGTACGGAGTAAATTTTTCCCTCCCGTCGCGATTAAAAGGAAAATAACGCGCGTATGTACCGCCGACAAACATCGTTCCTACCGTTTATTACGTTTCATACAAATTCCGAAATAAAATCTCTAATAACTGCAAAATCAATAGAGAGAGAGTGAGAGAGAGATTGCGAGAGAATCGTGTTGTTAATTACAGAATAAATCCGCGAGCTTTCCGCCGATTGCGTTTAGGATAAAACGGGAGGGAAAAATAAAAAACGAGAGAAGCAATTCGGCGAGCGTTATAATCGGACGCATCGTTTTCCGGTTAGAAAAACGCGTTAACGAGCCCGGAGCGGTTTTCCACGATCGGTTGGCGCCGTTTATAACGAGCCAGGTGATCGAAGTTAATTAATGATTAATTTTCGGGATCGGTTTAATCGCGTCGACGATCGCTAGCCGAGAGAGCCCCCGAGGCCGTGGAACGTAAATCATTCGCGAGTTGCTAGCCGAATCGAATGGAAACTTCGAGGACGGTCCCGCTTTCCAGAATCTATTCTAAATCTATACCAGTCTCGGTCGGCTTTCAGCCAAATTCTCCAACTTTAAGGATATTACCAGCCCGATGGATGGATCACCTTTCGCAAAGTTTCGCTCGGCCTTCGCGCTTGTTTGTCTGCTCCTTTCCGAACAGTATTACTTTTTTTCCTCCGACGAAAAATACCGATATCTGCAATTTTTTTTCCAATACTGTCAGATGCAACTCATTCGAAACTCTGTACACATTTTTGCCATACTTTCGTTGAGACATACGAAAACAAACCTGGTATAAAAATTTCAATTCGGTTCACTTTCGAAACGAAATTGTTAAGATTAAAACATATCTGCATTAAAATATTTTTAATGTAAGAAAAATCTTCCTCGCGCTTTGCAACGGTAATGCAACTCTTTCCTGAGGCGCAGCGAAAATTCTAAGTCGATTGTTGAACCAGTTTCTTCTTAATCTTTAAAGTTCGAAGTTTCAACTCGAAATACCGAGCCACGTGTAATTCGGCGAACTCCGGAAATGGGAGTTCCAACTTAAAATTTTACGAAGACATTTCTAAAGTGTTCAACTGCAGGATTCTGTAGTGGAAAGTGTGATTTTCTACGTCTGGAGGGAGACGTACGTTTCGTCGTCGCGTTTCCAGCTGATGTCCGAAGTTGATGCACTGCTGCGCGGATACGGTCGATCATCTACCAATGAACAGAAATTGAAACCTGATGGTATTTAGTGCTTTGCCGAGCGTGGAATAGCAATTCTACTGGGCCGGTTTATTTGGGATCGATCGGGTTGCTTGACAGACAGCGTGTTTTTCTTGTGTATGCTGCTTTTGTTAGGTGATACGCTCGCTGAAAATAGGAGAACCGAGGACGAGAAAATAGCTCAGCCCGTACGAAATGAAGTTCTGGGAAGTTTCGAAAATAATCTGCGATCTTTATGAAAACTTTTGATGAACTTTCTCCGAAGATCATTTAATTTTTCAGATGTTCGCATAAACTCGACGAAAACTGACGCTTTCGTACGCGTCAAATATTTTTATTTATGCAAATACATCGTTACGTCGAATATTTTATGATTAAAAAATGTGGTTTGTCCCATTTAGAATATTTTGAATGTACATTTTTGATAATGATATTTTTAACCGATCATTCATGCCGTCGACTGGAAGACGAACGGTCTCAATTGTTCGGATAAAATATTGCGCAATGACTGTTCATCTCTGTCTTCCTGTCTCGATAGCCGCTCTCTGTCAAGTTCGATCGGTCGTTGCCTCGCGGCAAGAGGCGTCGTCGTTCTTTCGCCGAGGAAACGAACGGCTGAGCCACGGTGTGTTTAACACGTTGAAGCACGAGATTCCGTCTGAGCCCCTCGAGACTTCGTTGCTAATTGACTCAGCGTATCAACGACCTTTCTTACATCGGGAGTTTCCTTTTTCCACGCGAAGCTTCTTCCTGACGCGACCGCGCTCTGCGAAATCGCCGTCCGCTCTGCTCGTCTTTATAATTAACCCATAAGAACCGTTGTACCTTTTCAAATGTCGCCACTATTTCTGCACCAACGTGCTCGTCGCGCTCCCCTAATCCGCTTATGTCTCCAAAATTACCATTCATTCTAACCTCCTAATTGGACCAAGTTAAACTTGGTGGTTTTGGGGAGTGGTCCGATTGAATTAAAGCAACCGCGGCGCATCAGAAATTCCTCTCACGTTTTTTAATAGAGATTCAATGCATCGTTCAATTTAAAACAATTTTGACGATTTTGTGTTTTTATTAAACGGTTTGATTAAATTCACTGCACAGACTCACATGTTCGAAATCGTGTCTGACTCACAGGTCCGGGAGCCGCCGACGGTAAAAGTTTGGCAAGACCCAGCGCCGGCTCTCATTAATCGAAGAACCGCGCGGCGCGTTCTCTACTCGCGCAACATTTTCTCCTCTTTTCTGCTCCAGATATACTTTTTCGCTTTCTCGAGCAAACTGCATTCCCAGGGCCGCCGACGGGAAAGCCGGTCGTCCGATTGTTCGCGCATACAGTTTTCAAACGGGACAACGGGGAAAGGAATTGCATGGCGACCCGAAAACGATCGTCGTTCGCGTTCTCCCAGCGTCGTCCTAGCCATCGTCTCCGTAAACTTCGAATATTGTCAACTTCCTTCGAGCCGCGTCTTGGTAACACAATACGAATCCCTAACTCGGAACAGGGTCGAGCTACGGTCCCAACGAATCGAACGGCCACGATTGTCCTCGGGAGACGTTCCTGGCTTGCATTTTTCTCCGGGAATTGAAAAGTTATAGAATATTCTGATTGGGTTCTATTTCTCGCATCGAATTTTTTGGAGAACGTCTTCGTGCTTATCGGTTCGAATAGAAACGGACCACAATTGCGAGAAGGGAGATTATTTAACAATTAAAAACAACAGTATTCTTCGTTGTTATCGAGGCGTGCAGGTTCGAACCACTAGAAAATCCTGAAGCGTAGTTCGCTCGGCCGCTGTTGCGTCCAATTATAATGCATAAATCTTCCCAAGCCAGGCTTGTTTGCACCGTCAACTTGTCGGAATGTTTGCTTTAGCTCGCAGGAGAGCCACGGCTTCCTACGGTTTCCGCCGCGGCGCGTTGCGGCCTGGGCTGCTTGACGAGAACCAACGTCGCACGGAGGTGCCATTTATTGAAAAATATATTAGGTTTACCGTACTAGGTTTTTCATATTTTTCATAATCTCTCGATCGACAAAAATTTTTTATCGTTGGTTGGTTATTTTCTAACAATAGCCCCGTCTATTTTGAATTTTGCAGCTTCGGAATTACAAATTTTTCGCCAGGCTGTCGAGAAATGGAACCGCCACGCGTCGCCAGTTAATTCCGCAGCGGTGGAAAAAAGTTGCGGGCTTTCCGCAGCGTTCTTCGTTAAAAATCCTCGAGCCAAGCCCGACGGAAATCCCGAACGTTCCCATCCAGAAGTTTCCTCGAGCCGAGTTCAAGGACCCTGGCTGAAGATTCTGTAAAAAGACCGCTCGGAAATATCGAAACTACCTTCGGAAAATTTGATACCGGCTCTCCGTACTTCGCGAACATAGAAACACTATTAATTCGCTGCGGTTTCTTGTAAAAATAGGGTAATTTCTCTGATCGAAAGATAAACGCATAAAATCCACAGTCCGGATATGATTTTTCATCTCTCGGTTGAATTAGGACACGTCAGGTCCGAAGATTTCGGTCACCCGGTATTCAGAGATGGTTCGTTGGTAAATCGGAGGTGAGGTGCTCGATCAGCAGCGACGGATGACGAGAGGCTCTCAATATCCCTCATCCTGAGCGACGCGACGCGGCGAGAGTTAATCGGTTCGTCCTTCGCTTAAATGTTCTAACTTCGGCTCTGATTAGCTTCTTTGCTCCGGTGACTGGTCCTCGATCGCACTAGTTACCCAGCAGAAGTAGAGGCTATGCATACTGAAAAACGGTGACGATGGTGATCGCATACGTTCGGTGATTTGCGACATCGTAAAACTCGTGTGACAAAACGTGAGTGACATTGACTCGATCCTCGGTGACCCTAAATCCTCCATTTAAAACGCTGATTTAAATAATTCCTCGTAGGTGGACGTCCACTAACAAAGTCGATGATTGCACTACGGTTGCAACACCGAGTCTGTGACAGATCTGAAGGCGTAATTCAAAGAATCATTCATAAGTGGAGTTCGATTAATAACTTTGATCGGACAGGGTGAATTAAAGAACGCAAGTTCCTGCAGCAGGTCGTAAAATTTGATCTAAACGATTTTCTATAGCCGGAATTCGTCCGGTAAATTCTATTAAACAGTCTGAGTAAATAATTAACGAGCGTTCGAATGAAATCCTAGCACCGTAACTCCACGCTTTAACATCAAATCCCAGGTCGTAAACTCTGCTACGAACAATGTTTCGCAGATGGAGCTCGACCAATAAATTCTCTAGAACATCGTAACGGAAATAATTGACTATTGTCTGGAGTTGAAACTTCCAGTTGCACGTCGTGAGGTTACAGCACCATTAGAGCCTGGAATGTCGGTTTCGAATGATTAAAATGAAGGGTGTTTTACAGCATCATCGAGGGCTGAGCTATCGGAAAATATGGCGTCAGGGATACCGGGCGCCCATCAGAGGAAGCTTGGACCAGCGCCGATAGCATCCTTCGAAGACCTGTCCGACGAGGTGGAAAACGTGAGTCCTTCCCTGTGTCCTCCCTGAGTTTCCTCTCAAAAATCGGCCGCCACGTCCTTCGTCGAGGATCTCGGCGATCTCTGCGATCTCTGTTGCGCACGTGTGTGCACACACGTATATGCGTGCGGACCGCTCGCTTCCCCCCGTCTATCGACAAAAGTCTCGAAGCTCTCCGGAGCAGGCTGACCTGCGTCCACCAACCAACCAATCAACCAACCAACCAACCACCAACCAACCACCAACTACCACCACCACCACCACCACCACCACCACCAACCACCAACCACCAACCACCACCACAACCACACCCTCAGTGACTGTGACCCGAAGCGAAAAACCAGCGTTACGAATTTGAATGCAGGGGGAACCGGCTGCGCGAATGCCAGGCATCGTCGAGGTCACCACGCCGGCTACGCCTGGCAGTTCGCTAAAGACACCCAGCACACCGCGAATTGACATCAGCAGGGCCAGCAGTTCCTCCCACCATGAGGACAGTAACTCCAGGGACTCGACGCCCGAGAGGGAGCTTCTCGCAGGTAACGTCTCTCGACCACGGAACACTTTCACCTTTCCCGACTAGCCCGCCACACAATCTCGTCCTGCATTGCCCCCCACCCCCCGAGGGCCTCCAACTTCACGTGAAAAAAGATAGACCGTCATTGTCTTGGCCTCTGAGTGTACAGCAGACGTGGACAAGTTGCTCTCGAATCCCACAGAGCCAACCCTATGGGGCTGTCCTGTTTTGTCCAGAGGATCTACCGAAGCTTCGTATCCGGATCATTCCGTAGCGAGACGAACAGCCAGCTAGAGGAGGTGTTGGAAAGACTCGTAACAGGTTACTCGAGACTAGTCTAGCAATATTCGGACATTTATCTTTAATATAAATACTTCCTGTCGCAGAAGAGATAAAACGCGAGATCAACAACCGGTGTGCCAGGTTTCCAAAACCTCCGAAGCTGCTGTTTCGAATCGTCCGCCTTAGAACGCCACTCCCTCGTCTAATATATTTGTACAGGTAGGAAAGAAGCAAGTTGCCGGCCGGCCGGGGAAGTTTTCACGCAGGTAGCGGGCCACGTTCCCGCGAGAAAATTGAATTGCCGGCGCGTCGGGCGTGTGACAAAATTCAATTATAGCGCCGCTAGACGGTACACGTCCGCGTCCGTCTCTCGGCGCGGTGGTTTCCCTAGGTCGTCTGGAAATTTCCGAGTCGGACGTGGCAATCAAACACCGACAGCTCGATGCTGAGGGCTGCGCGCCTTTGTTTCCGCGGCTCGGTTTCCCCGAGGGTTTCTCGAAAGATATCCGTTGCGCGCGTTGGCTGGTTCAATTTCGAAAATAACGATCCACTTCCCGGCGTGTCGCGCTTTCCCCGTCTTGCTCGTAGCAGAAAATGACTATACGCTGACGTAAGCCGACCTTGATCACTTCGAATAATGTCCATTGTAGCGAGAGAAAAGTTTGCCGCGATAGGACTGTAGAACTGAAAGCTAACCGCGCGAGGGAGACGATAGTAAACGCGAAGCTGTAAAAAGAGGTTCGATCGTGCATGGCAGACAGGCGAAATTATTCTCCGCCTCGCAGACCAGTTCTAGACATTTTTCGAAATAAGTCCGACGGAAGAGTTACGGTCCTGTTTATGGTCCCGTTGGGTTTATTACCTCCTTGCTGCCTCGTCGGTCTCCCACCACCCCCGAGCGTCGTGCATCAAGTATAAAGAATTGAATGCACTTGTGAATTTCGCAATGTTATTTGAATGCCACCAGGCATACAGCTTTAACTCGTACAGCGCCGAAGCAGCTGTGCATTCGATATGATGCCTTTTTACTTTTAACAACCGTGTCGCAACCGGAACGGTATTGCGCGCGCTTGCACAATTTGTAATCGCGCCAATCGTAATGTTTTTTTTTTTCTTTTATTCAGACGTATTAAATCATTTGGATCACTATTTTTGTTGGTTCGTGCGAAATACTCGCGACACAAATACTCCTTCATTTTTTATTAGGCGCCACCCTCGTAACCCTCAGAATTGATGTTCTTTGAATTCCCAGAAGTCCTTGGAAATACTGGCATTCCTAGGAACCGTGGAAATACAGCACCTTAACGTTTCAGGAACCTTAGGAATACCGTTTTCATTTTATTCCTAGGGAACCCTTGGATATTTGACATTTTTGCGTTCTAGGAGAGAATGAACCTTTAGGGGAATATTGGCCCTTTGGTAATACTGACACGGGCCCCTGCGGGCCCTCGAAATTTGTTAACCCTTTCGCCTGACACCCTTAGGGAAAACTGATCATTTGCATATTTTTTCCGATTCAAAGTTTTCCCGATATTTCGGGCGAAATATTTCTCTCCGTCGATCTCGTTTCCATATCGGCCGGTGCTTACACGAAACGCGAGTCCCCTTCGAAGAACGAGCGGACTAGAATCGATCGAGACGGTGCCGTTTAAATGGTCCCCGGAGATAACGCGAGCCTCGATTCCCGTTTCTGCATTCTCGACCACGAATTAATACAGGTCGCGAAGCGAGTTTACCGGAAGTTCCGTCCTATATTCGCTATTGTCACGCGCTGACACACAAACACCGCCGTGCAGGAAGAAGCAACACGTTCCTCCGTCACTGTCAACTGGCCGTTGTTTAACAGTGGACAATTTTACTGCACGATGTTCACGCTGTGACGTCAGCTGGTGACAATCTGTCGGTCGACGATCACGAGGGAAGTAGATCGGGAACCTCGTTCGACTTCCGTAGATCGCTGTCTGTTGAATCTTGGGCTTAGCTATTCTGGCATTCTATCCTGTCGTTTCTGTGGCCGGAGTATACTCTTTTGTGATCGTTGCATGAACAGTGTGGCAAGCATACATCGTTGACAAGGGTAGTTTAGAAGTACATTCTCCTTTTTCATTTTTACGAAGATTAACAGCATCGTTCGTGTCCCGACTCGGCGACTCTAGCCGCGAAGAAGCTGTTTACCAAGCATTAGGCGTAGCTAGTCGACAAATTTCCCCACTTTCTGCACTACTATGAACGCGAAGGGTGAACGCGTTAATCATCAGCGAGGAATTGATTCGCCCGTTTGAGGTCGCGATCTATACCTGCGAGGAGTGTATCTCTTTTCTCATGAAACGACGAGAGTGCGCGCGGTGCATGATGCCTAAGGTTCCATCCAAGCACGGTGTATCCAACAGTTTTCTGTATCGATTGTAGACTATAATAGTCGGCCGTAGAAGTAGGTTGGTACCGGGACCATAGAAAGTAGCCCCAGTTGCGTCTAGACACTTGTTACCTGTAGATTCGACAAAAATTCTTCATCGTGTTCTCCGATAGGGGTTCAGGTGTGTGTGTCCGGTGAACGTTTCAGGCGGAGAGCCTCCACCTGGATGCAAGCTGACGTTGGGTTACAAAGAGGACGCTCAAGATCTGAGATCGTCCACGGAGGAGCTGGACCTGCAGGATCCTGTACACGAGCAGGACCTGAGAAGAGAGTCGAAGAAGCTGGCCAAGAGGAAGAAAGAGGATGGCTCGTTGTCCGATTACAGCAGCAAGCTCGAGAGGGAACGCAAGGACAGCAATTGCTCCGAGATCGTGTTGTTGAACATCAGCGGCAGGACGTCCAGGCTGTCGTCGGTTGGCAGCCAGGGGTCAGGAGCCTCTGGCAAGCTCTCCGTCGTCTCGGCCACTTCGTCGAGGTAGGATTCAATGTTCGATTATGCTCGAAGCGATTCGGCTTATTCGGTTGTTTTCACGATGAATGGGATACTCTCTTTGCTAGGTCACCGAGTCCGCACAAATGCCTGCTGGAGACCTCGTTCTGCGGGAGCAAGCCGACGCTGGCTGACAACCTGATAGAGCCGTCGAAGCCAGAGACCGACGACTTGGAGAAGATCCTGTTGAAACGCGAAGCCGACACCACGAAAGCGTTGATACCGGAGAGCATAAAGGTCTCCATGATCGATGGGAACCTGAAGCCGGATCCGCTCGACAAGCCGCGAAGAAGAGGACGCGAAGAGCGAAAGGAGATCTTCAAAAGGGAAGTCGAGATCACCAAGAGATACCTGGAGAGGGTGAACATAGAGGTTCGTGAATATTTAATTTTCACTGTGTTCAACGAGTTAACGCGACGATCTCATAAGGAACATTCGAATCTCTGTTCCGGAACGCTCTCTTCGGCATCCACTCGATCGGTTTAACTCTTCAGGTGCCGATCGTGAAGAAGCCAGCGGACCCGCAGAGTACAACGACGCCGCAGCAATCCACTAGCCGGAGTCTGCCTCCAGAGCTCCAGAAACCGGCCAGCCTGGACTTCAACGACAAGAGGAAGAAAACGCAGAACTTCAAGGAAATCGTGCAAACGACTCCAACAACGAGTAGCGTAACCGGAAGCCCGAAATTGCCGAGGCATCAGAAAGTTCGGGAGCTCGAGGGCTCCCGGACACCAAGCCCCTCATCCGTTTCCAGGAAAAGCAGCTTCGCCTCCCTCTTCAAGGTACTGTTCGTCGTGAGCGACTGCTGTAGTCTTTGACGCAGGTTCGCGAGCCTCTGGGTCGCTTCTCCAAACATGGTCGTCGACATCTGTCGTTCGTTGGGTCTTAACGCTAGGAGGATTGACAACTTTGGTCCATGAAATTTAGAATGGAGTGTTTTAACTCGATTTGGTGTGGTTTTTTTAACCATCGTCGAACAGAGTGTCGATTAATTGCCAGCTGCAGTCCTCCTATGCTCGATCACGATCGATGGATCAGCCCGAAGGAGGCTCGCGCTGCGTCCCGCTTGACGCTTGGCCCGCTTGTTTCACCCGCACATGGATTCCTTGCTTTGTCTTTGTAGAAGACCCGCTAGCTTTTTCGAGAAGAGTGTGTCGCATAACACTGCATGTTCTTGACGATCCGCGTGTTCAACTTTTAAGGGCCGAACAGACAGCAGTGTGTTGAGCCCAGATTCACCGTCGCCGAGCACGAAACCGCGACGTAGTCTAACCTCGAAGATAAAGGACACCACGGAGAGTCTGCGCAGCAGATCGAAATCGCGCGAGCGCGTGTCGGCGGAGAAAGGCTCGAGCCTGAAGAAAGACTCGAAGAACAAGGGCGTGTTCTCGTCGACGTTGAGCCTGTTCAAGAAACGCGAGAGGAAGAAGAGCTACGACGAGGCGATCGCGGCGGCCTGCGGAACGGAATTGGACGACAACACCGGTGGTCATCCGTCGTTGGAGAGCATAGGGAACTTAGAGTTCCGGTTCAACACGGAAAGGGATAGCAGAAAGGACGACTCGATCTTCATCAGCCTGCACGCGGACGACAGGAACTACGAGGAGGCATTGCCGTCGGAGAGCGTCTCGATTCCTCTGGAAACGCCGACGAAGCTGCTGGACGAGTACGAGTCGGAGCCTCGAACGGGTAGCATAGTGACCCAGGTGTCCATCGAGCATCATCCTGTACCAATGAAGATCAAAACGGAGGCCCAAATCGAGACCACCTCGAGGTACTCGCGGGACAGCGTCCAGCTGCCTAGGAGCGTCTCGAAGGACTCTGAGATCTCCAGGAGCTCTTCGAAAGACTCCAAGCTTAGCTCCCAGAGCAAGATCGTCGAGGTTAAATCGTCGGATAGCAGGCCTCCCTCGGAGCACAGAGTGTCCAGCAGCTCGTCCAGAGACTCCGTCGGCAAGAAGGAGATCACCAAACCGAAGAGGAAGAGCAAAGAGGTCCAGCCGATAGAGCCGCCGGAGAGGATCGACGAGAACCTGCCACGACAGAAACAACAGCCCAAGGAACACCCCAAAGAACACCCCAAAGAACACCCCAAAGAACTACCCAAGGAATATTCTAAAGAACTCCCCAAAGAACGTCCGAAGGATCAGCCGAAGGAGCATCAGGCCAAGGAGACCAAGAGGACAGAGACCCTGGACGACGGACTCAAACCCGAAGACGGCCTCGTGAAAGCACCCAGCGTCATCTCCGATCTCGATCACAACAGCTCCGAATCGGAACGGGACTCCGAGATCGAGTTCATCAGGAACAAGGCCGAGAAGATCGTGCAGGAGCTGCCCGACGAGAGGAAAGGATTGTTTTACGAGGAGAGCTTCGAGGAGGATCTACCCTACGTACCGACCACCCTACCGTTAGAGAAAAGCATGGCTGTGCCGATCCTGCCTGTCAAACAACGACTACAAGAAATTAGGTAGGTCCCAATCGCAACGAGCATCAACCAATGACGGTGGGGATTCCGGAGATTTTGACAGTGTTCACTAACTGTTTTATTTGGGTTTATTGGCTTGGGTCCGACTGGCGCGACGGAGTCGCCTAACTTTCCTAGGTTTGCGATCTTTTTGGGACGAGATTGTAGAGCGAAGGAAAGTTAGGTGACTCTCAAGTTCTGCTCAGTCGGTACGCTTAACCCTCCTACGTCCTTCGGACTGAATAGTAGCGAAACTTTGATCTTGAGACTATATTTCAAGGTCATCGGAATCGATGGGGTGTATCGTCTTCTAAATAACACTGTCTAACAACTCTAAAATTGGTGTTAGACAGTGTAACCCATGTAACTTGGGGCGGTAGCCATTACTGGACTGCGGATTTTATGCGTTAACCCTTTCGCTACCGTGGGCGAGATATCTCGCTTCCACTATGTCGATGAAACAATGTTATGGACGAGATATGATCCTTAACCACTTGACCACTTGACCAATTTTTATTTTGCATAAAGATCCGCCGTCTAGTCATCACGGTAATCCATGATAGCAACAATGATTTGTGAACAATCTCTAGAACGATACCAATCGAGAGGCCACGGTCCACGACGCCCATAAATCCGACGCTGCTCGACGAGTTCGTGATGCAGACGTCGCTCGACGAGCGTCGCATCGAGAAGATGAAGATCTCGCTTCCGCGGGAGGACAGCCGCAAGCTGAAGAGCCCCCGAAAGCATGCAGCGAATACTTTCTCTGAGTTCGCGGGTAAAGTAACCGACGCGAGTCGGAAGGCTGCCGGCAAGTCACCGAGTCCACCGCCACTGCCACCGAGAGCACCGGCTAGACCTAGCAATTGGATCAACTTCGAGGAGATACCGGAGAAGAGGAAAGCGCCGAAGAGGATCCAAACGGTCCCGCGTACCGAGGACGAGCCGAAGTCCGGCGGGTACAGCTACGTTCAGCCAGAAGAGTGCAGGTACGATTTCTACAACCAATTCATTCGCTGTACGAATCGACTCGCGACATTTCGATTACGGTACTTCGATCGCAAAACTTTTCGCTTTTCAACCCTCGGACAGCGGACTATTCTTACAACTACAGTACTCTCTCCGTAACTGTCGCGAAAGTCTCTACCGTAACTGTTAAAATGTTATCCCCACCATTGAAGGGGCTAGTTCCAAGTGGGATCCTCGCACTAGTGGTTGGGGCTAACACTGTGACAGTTACGGTAGAGATCTTTCCGACAGTTACGGAGAGTGTACCATAACATTTCATATGCAAGAACCTAACGATTCTCACCGGCCGTGTCGTGTGAACAGCTAACTGACCAGGTGCAAAATCGATCGGCAGGTGCGAGTGTCACAAAGAATCTCGTCGGGCGTCGCTGAGGGAAGCCGCGACTACCAGAACATCGTCCTCGTGCAGCAGCAACGGCGAACGATCGTGCAACGGCGACAACTGCACGATGCCGGCGTCTGGATCGGTGGATCGTGCCAGCATCGTCAGGTAAACGCGCCCGGGTACGATCGTCGATCACAACGGCACCGTTCCGTAGGACACACGTCGAAGACGCTAGTGATGAGTAGAAGTCTGTTTCTGTACTTTCAGTGACAGCTCGCTGGAGTGTAGCCTGAGCATCGAGGAGGGCACGCAAACCCTTCTCGCGGCGGACTCCTCGTCGAGACCTTTCGGCATGGACCTCGACGTACGGTCGAACAGGTCCAGCATCGTGTCCCAGGACGAGACTGACGAGATCCAGCACCAATAATTCATTTCACGGCACGCCTCCCACGCCTTAATTCTTTCTCCCGTTCAACAGATTTCTCTCCTCCTCGTTGAGACTCCTTCGGCCGAGTTCTCGTCAAGCTCTTCGCACTCTTCTCTCTATCTATCTCTCTCTCTCTCTCTCTCTATCATTCGATTTCCGTTTCGGCGGCGTTCTGGTCACCTGGACCGAACCATTCCGACTGAACTTTGATCATTGTACTTCAGGCATGATCGGAAAATTTTGTCGCAAAAGCGAACCGACAGAGAAACGTTAACTTCAATTTTACTGTACCGGGAGCGTTTGCTGAGCGACAGGGTGGGGTCATAGGCGTGGCTTCGCGAGGATACAGTGGCGGGGGCCGCGACGTCCGAGTCTCGTTGGCCACGCGACGCGAGAGACCGTAGAGTGGGGGACAGTGTCTCCGCCTTCCAACCAGTTCGTGCTCCCAGGAGCTGCCACGAGCGCTTCATCTCGTAATGTATTTAACTGCGGATTATCGAGCATCATTTGAGCGAAGATAGGCACAACTTCCGCTTCTTGCTGCGTTTCTCGATTGGTGAGACGTTAATTAAGGGATATTAGGTTTTCTACTCATGCCTGGTGTATCCAATCGAAGACGGTACGGTGTCGTTCGACGTCTCGAGGTGTTGTTGTCACTTCTCCCCGACTTTTGACATAGTTGACGGCAACGATCAACGATCCTGTTTGTTTCCTTGCAAACGACCGACGGCCACGCTTAAAATCTTTAAGAGGAACGACGCGCGATCGGTCGATTTCAAGGGAATTCCAGCCGGACGTTCGTTCCGGCACCTTTTTTGCTATCTCTCGCGCGATTAAACAGTTGTAAATACGTTGTAATAGCGGAACGTTGCCATACTCGCGACATTTTTAGTCTAAGAGCGTGTACCTTCCACGAGAACTCGTTCGTTTCCTCGTTATCTAGATTCCACGTAACCTTTTACGGACAGAAGCATGCTTGCGTGTGTATGTGTGTACGTGTGCGAACGCGCGCGATGACCAAAAATGCTTCCTTACGGTAGAAAAGGCAGTGTACACAGCGACATCCGCAAATGGCAACGTACGGTGGCTCGCGATGTATCGACTCTCTTTCTATCATCGACCAGCTTTCATATCATGTAGGTAAAACTTAGCTCTGTAAGTGTTTTTTCCGTCGAGCTGTAAAATTTATCGAATGTTGAAAGTATTATATACGATCGTTATCGGCGCCGGGTCGCTTGGAACCGTTCCAGCGACTTCCAGCCAAACTCGACTTCCGGTCTTAAGAATTCGGAACGCGTCCCAGCGTTCACTAAATCATACATGTTCGTTCGAAATTAATCTCCTAAAATTCACTTATGAATAATTCATTGATCCTTCGGAAGCAATTGAATTAAAAGTTTAATCTGCTCGCTTCTCGACGACTTTCCGATATACTATGGATATATCGTCCAGTAAAAGTAATTCGTTCTTAATTTCGCTAAAAAAATTAGTGGAATCTGTTGATTAAGTCTTCTCAACTTTGTTTAATGCTTCATCTCGAAAATACCATTGCGATTTCAATAATATCAAACATCTGAAATATGTCGTTTTACCACACACGCTGAAATTTTGTTTAAAAATCAATAATCAAATGGAGAGGAGCGGTGTCCGAGCAAAATTGCTGATTTTCGCGAAATGTGTCAGGCTTGCGGAAGTCGAGGAATTCCGCACGCGTTCCGCAGTCGATCGATAGCTCGTTCTACCAGTATTACTCGAGAGTATCGCGCGCGATCGAGAAATCGTGTGCACGTCATATCCTTCGAATTCGAGTGTTTTTTCTCTCTGGGTGTCGCCATTTTGTCGGTCGCGAGCCACCGTTCGCCGATAGCGAGCGATCAGGAACGGTTTGCCACGAGAACGGAACTCGAAGGCAGCGATTAGTTAGCGAGCTTAGGCGCAAGACAGAAATCAAACAACCACGAGCGGTCGGGATCGATCGATCCTGCTTCCAGAAGAAGGAGAAAACCGGCACTTTATCCTGTCGATTCTCGTCGTCAATGAATCTTGATTAATTAAGAAAATCGCCAAACTTACATCAGCTTTTATTTAACCATTTGTTTCGCGAACACTCTTCTATTATCTACTAGAATAATTTAGCAACGTGGTGGATTTCTTCAACACTATGCTGTGTACGATGTCCTTGAGTAACAAAATTAATTTCAATCGATCGATTAAATTTACGTAAACTGCCAAATCGCGGACATCGTACTCGTGTGATGAGCCAGGCCAAATCTAGCAAACGACGAACATTTTCAGCGTTTATCGATTGCATCAACTGAGAACTATGAAATAGTTCGAGCCAAAGATCTTGGAAAAGACAAGCAATTTTAGTATTAACCGTGGTATTCGTCAACTAGTAAATTTAAACGTCCGGGCATTAAATGTCCGTCGAAATAAAATTATTTCGTTTACCTTCGAATTTACAATAATTTCAGGATCGACATCGGTCGACAGTGTCGGTCGTGATCTTTCGGGAGAGATCGATTCCGCTCGGTGGAAGTTGACCTAAAGAGTACAAGGTAGTAGCGGTAATTGTAAAGTTTAATGGTGATCGTGTATGGTCGATAGGGATCTTGTTAATTTAGCTGCGCCAGCGAGCCTACGGCGTATCCGCTGTACGGTTTAGGGTAAATTAGGCGGCGAGTATGAATGCGAATCTCGCGGCGTCCCAGGAGCGAAAAATCAGCGATCGTAGCGAGAAACGATGGTTCATCGTGAAACGGTGAACATTTCCCCGACGGAAACTGGATCGCTGTTCCGTGCTTTTTCCGTTTGCCGATCGCAGTAGGAGGATCCGGTAGAGGTCGAACGTCGGCGGGGCTACCATAGAGGGTGGTGTTTCTTCGCGCGTTTAGGCGAAACTCTCCTCGACGAAGGGGCCTGCGCGTCCCGCGCGGTTGCGAGAAAAGTAGCGAGGACCGTCGCGTTTAACAATTTCTGCTCAACAATTGCGTTTCTTCGACTACGTTGGCTCTGTGTACAACA
This sequence comes from Lasioglossum leucozonium, assembly GCA_028454225.1. Classification (NCBI taxonomy): domain Eukaryota; kingdom Metazoa; phylum Arthropoda; class Insecta; order Hymenoptera; family Halictidae; genus Lasioglossum; species Lasioglossum leucozonium. The sequence goes on from CM052207.1 coordinate 10,884,065, forward strand.
AAAACACTGTGTTCAAAATGGAATTAAACCGCAGGGGAAACGCGTGTCGTCCTGACGCACCGGAAGTCGGCGCGCGTGCGACGCGACGCCGGAAACGGCTCCATTTTGTCGGGAATCTCTCGAGGAATCAAAACTATTAAGACATTATAAAATGTTCTTTTCGTTGTTCCTGTATCGAACATCCGATGATTCATTAACAAAGTCATTGCAGACGGAGCATCTTGCTCGAATCGTTAATCGGTTACGTGGCGAGTCAAGGCTGTTCCCGTTGCAGTCTTCCTTAAAATTCCCAGGATTCCTCTCGAGCTCTCCCGTGTACTAGGAATTGAGTCATTGTTCTACTTTTTATCTTGGCCCTCGGACGAAGCGAATAATAATAGCTGGAAACGGGAGTGAGCCGAGGGACCTTCGATCGCTAGCCGCGCGTAATTAGTAGTGTTTTTTTCCTTGAATATCGGTGTGCGTAGCTTCATCTCTTTGTCGATTGTTCATCCGGGAACCACGCTCATCGTTGCCATCTTTACGACGCGCGGCAAGTGGAATGACGACTGCGGAAAGTCTTCTGGAGATCGTCTGTTGCGCAGACGAGGCATTACTGTTCTCTGAGTTATCTTTCTCGATCGAAGATGAACGCTGTGGAACCGCTGAACTCTCTTTCGGGTTGCGAATAAACAATTAAACGTTAAGGGGCCTCGGGTCGCCTCCGAGGGCACTGTACAGGGGCCGCGGAACTTTGGAGCACCTAAGCCACGCCCACTTAGAATCGTCGTCGTTCCGCCGCGTTTTATCTTCGAGCACTCGTCGCTCCACGGCCCGCTGTCGTACTGGTAACAGAAGATGACCCTTTTCCGTCCTTCGTTTAGGAAGGAAAGGGGAGAACGAGGAGTACTTGTTGGGATTCACCCTCGTAACCCACGATCCAGCCTCCCCTTAGCATTCACGATTACTTTTAAGGGACTCGACTACGTCGAGGATGGCTAAAAGGAGTGTTTAAATGTTTCTACCGTTGTGTAGCATCGGAGAGCGCATATCGCGAGAACGCTGTGAGACGAGGTGTGAGGGAAAGAACGCGGACAAGAAAGAATGAGTATGTGCGAATGAGAGAGAGAGAGAGTCGGAGAGAAAGAGATGCGAGAAACAAAAACCAACCGGAGAAAGTGAATAAATGTTTGCGTATATACCGACGGGTGGCTCAATCATTTCGAATCGCGTTCCTCTAGACTCTAGAATGCTCTCTCGCCTTCGGAAAATTGTAAAGAGCTAATTAATTAGCGCGGAAGCTTAGCTGGTGAACGTGTTACGTACAAAAATTCGGGGCTGGTGATCGGCCGCGGGTCGAGAACTCCGATGACAGCCATTTTGTCGCATTATTTTGTCTCTCAGAAATAAACAATAGATAAAGACGATTTAGAGGAATCGACGGGGGAATAGAAAACGAAAAAATTGTATCGGAGATGAGTTCTCGACACGAGGTTCGATCGAGTCCTCGTCAGAGCCGGAAGTCTCGCACGCCATTTTGTTGTTCGTCGCCACGAGCGACGACACGCTTAAGGTCGGAGGATTTACGGGAAAAAAAACACGAGGTTGCGGTGTATCATCGATCGGTACACCGCAATCGGATCCGGGGCGAAACGAGAAACACCACAAAAGCGGAGAAACGGGAGACAAAAGTAACAAAATGAGAGAGAGAGAGAGAGAGGAACGGTTTAAAAGTGAGTGCGTCGCGTAGAAACCAAGCGAGAAGCTTCGTCGTGGACGGCTCTAACAGCCTGTTATTTTCTGAGGAACAGCATTAATTATTCCTATAGAGTCTATTCTTATAAATAATCTCTTCGACTGAGTTCCCGCGTCGACCACCGGAAGTGTCCGTTCGATCACGCGCCCGAGGTTCGAGCGCGCTGTGAAACAAAAATCGTGAACAAAAACAAAATGAATAATGATGAGAATGAACGAGCGAACGAAGAGTAGAGAGATCAAGATTTTTCGCTGTATATATGTCTGTTTATTCTTAAAAGAAATTATACGGCTAATTATATTGATTCCATTGAGAACAGAAAAAATAAAAAATACAAATTATATATGTATATATTAAATATAGAGACTACGAATTCACCGTTGACGATGGGCAAAAAAAATACGATAGAAAAGTGGACGAATAAATGGCGTAGAAGCGAGTACACAGAAAGAGAGAGAGAGAGAGAGAGAGAGAGAGAGAGAAAGTGAGTGAATTATGAAAGAATAACAAGCGGTACGGTAATTCTATACGGTATTTCGAGAAAGCACATCCGTTTAAGGAATTGTTACAGAATGATTCAAATAAATATTATCTTAAAAAGTACAGATGTAAAAGGGCGGCGTCAAGGATGGATTGTTAACGAGCGCGAAGCAGCTTCCAATCCGATTCGATCCGTGTTGATTTTCTCCATCCTTTTTCGACTACTATCGTGTATCAATCATTATGTACCGATTCGTTTTATTTAATATACTGATTGTTAAGCCTTTGAATCTTGGATTTCGCTGGCGTCCTCTGTCTAGCCTCGTCCTGCTTCTTCACCTCCTTCTCTTCTTTCGTGTCGAGGACCACCGGGAGCTCGTCGTCGCGAAGAAACACCGCTGTTGGCGACGTTGGCATCGTCGAGTTAGTATCCTGCAGCGATTGCTGAAACCAAAAATTGCATTCTTTTCACTCCGGGGAATCACTAAAAATTACTAATAACAATTTGAGATCATTTTTACACTGGCGAATATATTGACGGTTTATTGCTATTGACTGATTGCTGGAGTTACCTGCATCACGTTTATCAGGAATAAAAATGCAAGCAGGGTCAACGCGCTCAACGCAGCTCCGGTTCCATCTTTACCCTTGGAACTTCTGTGAAAATTATTACACAGCTGTAGCGAGTATTTTTGTTAATCTCATTAGTTTTGTTTTCAAGAAATTTGCCATTTGATCAATTTTAAAAAGAAATTTTTCTTTTGTTGAACGATTGAAGAGCGTTCAAAATTACAGCAGAGAGCTGCCGCCATAATTACCCTCGGGACCCATGCCATCCTCCCGATCCGCTATGATGGTATCCCCTGGAGGCCGTCTGGTACCGATCGACGGGAGTATAGTAATCCTTGGCCAGGTTCCCGAAGTTCATCAAGGACTTGAACGTCATCTCGATTGCGAAACTCTGCCCGATACAATAGCCACGGAGTCACGGTCGTCGTCTCACCTCGGTCGCGATAAATGCCAACCGTTGCGCAAACTTTTCGACCAACTGTCCCGAGAACGCGTTATCCTGGACTGTTTACAACAAACTGCCAGTCCCGTCTGCTTTCTGTCACAGCCCGTGGCTCCCTTGTCACTTCCTGCTGCCACTTTGTTCACCTTTACGCTGTGCGCACCATTTAAACGCTCGTTGTCCTCGTTGGCTTACTTAACGCTGACGATCAACGAGGTCGGCGCGAATTTTGGTCACCGGTGGTTGTCCCATTGTTTCTCCAGGTGGCCGGGTGAACTAATCTGTCTTTAATTGCGTGGGACAGCTGCAGACATTTGCCGACGCCTTCGAGCAGACGAAAATGCTGGTTAATTGCAGAAGAGGCTGTCCGAGACTTGCGTGCTGCTGAAAATGGCTTTCTGCAGAATGATTTTCGACAGGATTAGACAATTTTATAAACTGTTGTTCCTGATTTTTTTAATGCAATTGTTTAATAGGTTTCTCACGTGAACATTATATTCTGTCTTCACCGAAACGTCGATCGTTTATTTATTATTTTATAAATCTTTTTTACCAAGTACATTGACGATCTTCGCGCAGATTTTGATGCATTAATTCCATACAAATTTGAAAAGCGAGAAAAGTTATAACAGTCAGAAGATCCCTAGCGATAATTTCAGTAGAACAACGCGAATAATCGATATGCACGTTTCACTAAAAACTCCCGCAAGACCACAGGTGCTTAAGAGCTGATCTATGGAATTAAAGCGTGCTCCACCCGCAATCGATGAAATAATTGGAGGAAATAGGATCAGAAAAGAAGATCAAACATCGTCTGCGAACGAGACCGTTTTTTATTAGCTTGATTGAAGTTACAATCCGCGTATAAATAGTGCTTACAAACTAAATGATAACGCTAACTGAGCTAAATAGAACGTGGGCTATTGCGATAAGGGCCCCACCCGTCTCTGCGTATATAATTGCCTATATACAGTCGATCGTTTCACAACGGGTGGCGGGAAACGAATGTAGTATCCAGAGACGCTAACTCGTTCGAATCCTAGGGAGGGTCATTCGAACGACGAATCTCGGTTCAACCTCTTCGAGATCTTCCCGCTCGGAGGAAGCTCGAAGAGCCAAGATCCATCGAGCTTGCCAACAATACCGATCCTCGATGATCCAGCTGCTCTAAGCGCTCGTCTTCCTCCCCGAAATTGAATTTCTCTCGCAAACCGCGAACAAACTAAAGATTAAATATACGAAAGTATAACTCAAGAGAACGCAAGAGCTCCGTCTCCCATCTCGCATCGTAGCCGGTCGAGTTTTTTTTCTTTTTTTTCGAGTGATATCTACCTCTACGTGTTTAGTTAGAATCAATAAATAGAAATAAATATCGTGGTCGAGAGACCCCGGTGGCGAACGTTCCTCGGGTTCGTTCGGGTCTTCGGCAGCAGGTGTTCTCTGAACGTCCGCTCTCTACAGTTTTCACGAAAAATGGACGAAGAAAAACAAGGACTCTCGCGATGCCGAGACTAACCCGTTTGAACAATTTCGAATAGATTAGATCGCCAAAGTGTCGTCGAATCAGTCGAGGGAACCCGGCGAGTCCCGGCGATTTTTCCACGTCGCGTATAAAAGCTACTTCGCCGTGCTGAGTGCGATCTAAGCGTCGGGACCCTGAAGAACCCAGTCACGAAGGATGTCGAACCCTTGTCAAAGGGTAACGAGACGAGGGGTGGGGGATTTTGCGTTAGGTTTTCGTTCGAGGGTCCGAGCGATCGAGTCCCGGTGCTCCGTCGGGTCCCTCACAGCCTAAATCGTACTCAGCGAATCGGGACGAGGACACCCATCAGACGGCGTTGCAGTTCAGGAAAACGGTCCTGCAGTCCTCGCCGCTGCGACCGCGTCGACTCGCCTCGTATAGCGCGTCGAACGCCACGCCGCTCTGCCTCTGCAGAAGATAGCTGGTCGCGTACCTTGAAGAAGAGAGAACGTTTACGATATCTCGCGTATGTTTCTCCGAGTCTTTTAATTAGACTGATAGGCGGGCGGGTCACTTACGATCCGAATTGACAGAAGACGGAAGAGGTGCCCTGGGATTTAGCGACGCACTCGGCGCTCGCCTCGCAGAGAGCTCGCTCCGCGCAGCCTCGGTGCCCTTCGTCCTCGGAGCGAAGGACGTTGTTGAAGGACTTCAGAGATCTCACGTAGCCCTGGGGACGAGATTTTCATCGTTCTTATTCATTTATGTGAGAAACGAGTTGGTGGCAAAAGTATTGAATTAACTCGAGGAATCTAGGTCGATAAATTATTAAAACTTGAACGCGTCTCCTTCTGTTTCGTAAAAATTTCTGATACAAAAATGAACGAGTAAAGAAATTATGCACGCGTTTGAACGTTTACCTTGAGCATGGTGAGAGTGGTGACCGCAGCCTCGGAAATTGTGTCGCGTTTCCCCATGGATCTGGCCGTGAGCGAACGGTGAGAGAACGAAGTCTTCAAGGCATCCAGAAGGTTCACCACTATGTTAATGAACTATTTAAGAGGAATCGAATTAGTACGAGGATCCGAGGACCTCCGCTCGCGGACCCTTTGATCGCCGAACACTCTGTACAATTGTTTTAATTCGAGATGAAAGGGTCCTCGCTCCGAGAGCTAAGAGTGCAGAGTCAACACAGTAGAAGCATTCTACACGAGGAAAGCGTAAGTTTCTATTACTATGGTCCGGGACGCTTTACTGGGTTACTTTGGAACAGATCGAATTATCCGGGTCGACAAGATGGCCGACGCTGCGGCCGCGGCAACCTGCTTTCTCGGGAAGAATCGTCTCCGCGCGATCTTCGCAAGTTGTTTATCACAATTTTGTTTTCTTCTCTTCGTGCAACCGGGCCGCCCGGCAAAGCGTCCAGAGCCAACCAGTCAGGTTTGGTCTTTTTACAATTTGGTTCGTTTGCGTACTAACCTCGGAAGCGTTTTTAGCCATGGAATAAATCTGACTAGGGTCTCTGCCTTGTCCTAGAAACGCGCCCAGCATCGCAGCCAAAATATCCTAAACAACCGACACCAGCCGTGTGCTCTAAGTTGAAGTTCTGACGATTATTTACAAGTGGGCTTGAACTCGAATCCCAAGCGAATCCGGTCTACGGCACAGGCATGATCAAATTTGCCCCGAGGAGCGGCTCAGATTGCCCCTGGGAGCCACTGAATTTAATACCGTTGCGTTGGTTTCAAAACGTTTGGGAATCGTTGCTCTTGAGTGGTCCGAGTAGGCGTGGCTCCGAGTGGGCGTGGTCTGTTGGCCCCCGAATTCCGCGCGGCACGGGGCAACGTTCGCATGCCTGTGTCGCGAGACAACCAGCCACAACGATGCACTTTCGATTCGCTAATTATACAACGCGTCTCGACTTTCGAACGACAGATCGAATCTCCCGGCGACGAATTATATCGTTTAGAAAACGTGACGATCGTTAACGGAACCACGCCCCGTGCGAGAATAACGATGGCCAACCCTAATTGCACGGGCGACATCGTTAACGCGGGCAACCGTTCGCGACGGGAACCGATTTCGTACACCGTTGTGACTTCTTTAACGACGTCATTACATTTTCACGTCTTCTCTCGCGTACGGGAGTACAAACAGCAACGAGACAACCGGAGGGATCCTCGAACTGACTACTTCATGCTCAGCCATGTACAATCTACTGCGGGTGCTATCGATCGCGATTAATACACTGCGGATGCGCCATCAATTTCAGGAAATTTTCAAACCGCCTCGAAATTCCCTTGTTCATAATTTTCTTGCTATTGTCGATTAATTCCCAAATTCTTGAGAAAAAGATTTCCAGCAATTCCTGAAGGCCGATAAATATGTCTATCCGCAATCTATTAATCGCAGCATTCCCCGCTTAATCGTTCGCTGTCGATACTCTCGGTGTCAATTAAGCGGGGACAGTCTGTACAGCGTGTCTTGTCTACTGCAAGCGGTTTCCAGAACAATTCCATAGCAAACGAGGAAGAGGAACATCGGAAAGTACAGATAAGTGAGCGAAATTGCTATGGAACGATTCCATTGGAATTTCTCAGGATTGCGATGATGCCGATCGATGCGAGCGATCAAGTCGCGCGTTGACCTACCTGCATCGTGCTGCTCTGATTGTCAACCTTGTCGATGCCGTCGACGGGCTGTTGAGGTCCACCGAGCAAAGCGGTGAGCAGTCTAAGGCCCACGGATAACAGGTTGGCCCATGGACTGGCAGGTGCTCCGTCATCGATCTCATTCTTACTGGGCCCAGCCACGCCACCGGTCTGACCCAGCAGCATTTGCATCACCATGCTCAACATGTTCGACCAGGAGAAACCGCTGCTGCTACCCTCCTGGCGGAACAGAACGGCCCACGGTTCGACACAAACGCTTTTCACATTTTCTAAAAGTCTGTCTTGCTATTATAAATTGTTGATGCTCTCGGCGCAAAGGTTCGATCAATATTTAACAGAATTTAAAGCAAATTTGCGAGTTTGATTTAAACTTTCGACGTTTCGATCCCTATGTGGATCATTTTCAAGAAAGAGCAAAACCGCGTCTGTAAAAATGTTTAATAATATTTATCTGTCTTGCTGTTCGAAATTTCTTGAAAAATCGACCAACTGAAAGTCGTTTTCAGAATTCAGTAACCGTAATTTACTACGACGAAGAGCATTTACGAACAATTTCTCGTTCACCATGAACAATCGTATCATCTACACGAAGGATTAAAATGATTTCGGAAAACGAATGTCTTATTTATTTGTCAACATTTGTCAACATGATTGTAGTAAGAATCGAACGTGTACCGGCAGATGTAGACAATTTTTGATTTTGCATAGAAATCACTGGACTCACCTGAATCTGGTTGGTACTGATGTCATCCAAGTCATCCAGGGCGACCTTCTTCATAGCGTTCGGTTTCTCGGCGAATTTCCTGTCCTCTCTGACCTGCTGATGAGGCTGGACCTGCTGCGAGTAGACCGGATGCTGCGGCAAGGCGGCAGCTTGTCCAAGAACAAGCGCCACGAAGAACAGCGACACGTATTGGTTATACTTCAACATCCTGAGAACAAAAATCGCAGAGCTGCCGGAAACCGTGGAAGATCCGCGAAAGTAGAAGGTGTCCGGCGCCTCGGATGCTATCTCGACCGTGGATGCGTGCAAAAGCAAGCTTTATGGCTGCTCTCTCTATCTTTCTCTCGCCTCGTGACGACAATGAGCCAAAAGAGAAAACAAGAGTGGAGGATCGGGGACTTGTCCGGGAGAAAATCTGATCTCGAATGTGTCACGCGCGGGATTCGACGAACGTGTACCAACCCACGCATTTATGAGCAATCGTTTCTACTTAGGAATAATCTCAACGAGATTTTCTCACTGGCATTATCGAAAAATGTTTTGATGTTTGTTGCATTAAAATGTTGGTAGAATTTCGAACACTATCGAGGCTTACGCTAGTAGTTGAGAAGATTTTTTTAGGAATACCACGATACCAATAATGAAAATGACGTATTCGATAACGACCTCGGGAGTTAGGATCGATTTTACAATGCTAGTCCTGTCGATTTTAATGTGGAATTTTAATGTTGATGACGCGACCTTGACAACGAGCAGCTTCCCGGAGCAAGACAAGTGTAGCAGAGGCACTAATTTCGTGGAGGAGGAAGGACTTGGCGATTTCTGACCTTGATAATCGTAGAGTCTGGCCTTGACAGTCCGGAAAATGCGAGCGGCCTAGCACGGAACGAATAAAGCCGAACGAATGAGTCGCTTGAACCGGAGGAACGGCTGGAAAGGCTGGAAAGTGTGTCAGAGCGGTTAAGGTCACCCTGCCAGCACCAGGTAGCCCACTTCTCGGTCGTAGCTACCGGTTTGTTGAACCCGACAGGTACCGTTACCTGAAAACGCGGTCGCGACCTACTGTCGTCGGCGTCTTCTTCGTCCGCGACCGCTGAGAGGCAACGATGGACTCGCGACAGGGAAAGAAAGCTTCGAGAACCGAGGAAGATTACCCTCAAATCTATCAGACTACGAAGAAACCTCGCGGGAAAAAGATTTCGGACGAGAAAAGATTCCATTGAAAGAAGACTGTTCCAGGAAAACGGATGAAGAACGCTTCACGCTTCGAGGACGATGGAATTGCTACATTGTTAGTCGGCGAAAACGTTCCGCTTTGAGGACTAAGCATTCGGCTTTGGTAATCGCTCAGACTTCCCGGAACGGGCCCAATTAATTTCACGAGTCTGTAATGGGTTGACAGACGGCGGCAGAATTTTTTCGAAATTTTCTCCAGATCGAGACGTTAAAAATTGAAGCGGTTCCCGAAATCATTTTTGTAAATATTTGATTTCAAAGCTGCTTTGTCGCAAGAGCCAAAAGGATTCAAAGGGAAATCGAATTTTGACGCGCCCATAGCGTATAAATAATACCGAATCAATTTTGGTATAATTTTTCTATGAATATGGCGACGCTGAACATAAATTAGAATTTTTTTATCAATTAGAGCTGGTGCTACTTTTTAACTGTAATGGAACGTCATTAGAACCGTATTAGAAGACTGGAGGAGTAGCGCAATGAGCGACGCGCCTCTCGAAAACGGTACACGCGCGCCTGAAAAATCACCAACGATTTCTAACTGTACCCTGACACCTGCGAAAGGTATTTTCTAGCTGTTCCGGGCTCGTTCCCCGACTCGGCCTTTTGTGAACGTTGCTAGGAAGATCGCGCGCTCTCTAACATCTGCAACTCTACGCACTTCGAATCCCTCGTTCCACCAAAAATTTCGAAGCGAACGTCCGAAACTTCATGATCTTTTCACTCTAAAATCATCACCAGCTACTACTCACGAATAAAACACTTGCAAACCATTACCTCCGGACTGAATCGTTAAAATTTTCTAGAATTCGCGTGAAACTTGCGTTTTCTGCACACGTTCCTCCTCCGAGGAGGCTAATCGAACGAAGTACGAAAGCAAAATGCTCTACCGAAGCTAGAGCCACTGGAAAGGAGAAGTTTTCGTTGGCATTCGCCCTACTTACGTGCCGAAATCCAAGGGAAGAATTTGGGGAAGGGGAGTCGCGAAGTTTCTGAATGAAAACGAGGACTTCCGGTTCGCCTGGCGGAGTACTCACTTGCTCACTTCCAGGTAGACTTCCTTGACACTGACTCTCAGCTCTGAAGATGAAATTCCTCGCGGGGCCTGCTATATAGCTTGCGGTACCACGTGGGGAGGGGGGTAGACCTCGCAACCAATGACCACGCGGCTTTGGCGCTATTTTCAATGGAACTGACCAATCCTTCGTCATCGAACGGCCGAAGGTCTACTTTTAAAACACTTTTCATGCGGGAGCTTTACGGTTCCCGACAGTTGCGGCGAATTTTTCTCCGTCGAGATCGTTACTTCTGCGGCTGCTTAGAAAGCTGAGGAGAATGTTGAAGATCCTGATCGTCATCGACCCGCGGTCGATCTTGCAGCTTGAATTCTACTTAGAGAATAAAGACTTTCTTCTATTTGAATTGAAAAAATGTAATACTCTGCTCATTAATTAACACTGCTCTGATCAATGAGAGCTTTACCGAACTCTTTAGGCAGAAGGTATTCCGATTCGAATGGTTTCGTATGTTCTTTACACAGAAGGAAGGGCTGGAAGGTGAACAATACCATTTCTCCCAGGGCTAGTTTCATTTACATTTATTTACAAACGCATACAGTCATTATTTACAGTGATAAATAGCAACAACCACCAAGCGTTCTCGAATGCACATAACGGCGACTGCTGCTGCTGCTAATCTTTCCATTTTCGCCTGCTGTTCTCTCGCTCGACACGCTACTTGCACCGATCTGTCTGAATAAAACTGCGATATAATAGAAAGCGCGAGGGTACAATGCGACGGACATTGCTAACCAAGTCCGCGCTAACTCTACCGTCGATATATTTAACAAACGTAGATATAGTATCTATCGATATCTATCTCGAGTCCTCTTCAGTCTACTTGGACGAGTGTTTGCCGCTTGCTCGATGACTGTCAGTGACCACGGGACGTCGTGCGGGTCCCGTGGACACCGAGAGCTCTTCTAAATTTCAGCGATTTTCACCGGTAACCGAGAAAGTTCGCGCTTCTACATTTGATCGCGCTGTGTAAATTTTCTGAACGCGCGTAGATTGTTAATTAGAAGCGAGTTTATGTCAAGTGTGTTGAACGAAAGCTTCTTCGACGGGGAACCTGACTGACCTAATCAATTAAATGATCGTTCACAAAATTGGCAATTTCAAAACCGACCAGACGTCGAGGAAGAAATTCTTTTCTTAAATCGCTAGGCAAATATTAGCAGGAGCCGAATATGGTTCCCACTACCTCGTACTTTGCGTATCATTCGTCTCCACTGATTAAGAGGATGATCTTTCTCGGTTACCTAACGTATCGTCAACCAATAATCGCGGCAAGCCGCAATTCCAGCTTTCCCTCGTTAGCGTCTCCCGTCCATCCCCACTCCTGCGACATTATTGCGAGCGGGAGGCGTAAGCGAACAAGCCAGCCAATAGGGGACAGCGTCCTCTATTCGATAGAGGCTCGCCGCGCCCACTAAACCGCGCTAAAAAGGGAAAACTAACTAGTTGACGTCGACTCGATTCTTTCCTAGGGTCCTCGTTTGTTTTAGGCGACCGAGTCAGTCTGTGAGTCCATGGATCATCGAATCGGGACCTTTCAGACCGCGTTGCAGTCCATGAAGAGGGTCCTGCAGTCCTGGCCAGTGCGTCCTCGCCGTCCTGCTTCGTAAAGAGCCTCGAAGCCGACTCCGCTCTGCCTTTGGAGGATGTAGCTGGTCGCGTACCTTGAAGAAGACGGCGATCAAATGATTCATAAAGATCGAACTAGTAGAATTAATTTTGTAATAGGTCGCTTGAAGCGTGGATGGCGAAATTTTTATGAAAACTGAGGAAGTTCTCGCTGAAATTAGATAGCAATAATCCGGACACTTACGATCCCAGCTGACAGAAGATGGACGAAGTCCCCTGAGCATCCGCGACACACTCGGCGCTAGCCTCGCAAAGAGCTCTCTCGGCGCAACCTTGCTGGCCATCGTCCTCCGCTCGGCCAACATTGTTGAAGCTCTTCAAGGACCTCATGTAGCCCTGTAATCGAACATTTAATTACTGAAAATAGCGGCGCACAGCTGTGCTCGCGCGTACAGTTATCGGCCGGAGTCACGGAAGCGTGAAACGTTCAGTTTGCGAACAGATGTTGCTCTGTTTATTCCAACTGTGTTTCCAGCTTATTAGAATGCAGAGGTACCATGGCGAACGAGATTCCAGGATTTTATTTTAATGTTTGCTGCACCATTATTTTGTAAACTGTACCTTGAACATGGTGATGGACGCGACAGCAGCCTCCGAAACGGTGTCTCGTCTTCCCGCGGATCTAGCCGTGAACGAACGTTGGGAGAAAGAGGTCTTCAAAGCGTCCAGGAGGTTCACCACGATGCTGATGAACTGTTCAAACGAATTTGGTCAATGTTTTACGCTATAAACGACAACGTTGTTGAGAAATATGCAAGTTACCTGCATAGGACTTCCGTCGTTGTTGACCTTGTCGATGCCCTCGGCGTCACCGTGCTGAGGACCACCGATCAGAGCAGTGATCACTCTCAGACCCACCGCGACCACGTTCGCCCACGGACTTGCAGGCGCGCCATCTTCAATTTCATTTTTACTGGCCTCGTTATCGCCGGCCGTGCGTCCCAGCAATAGTATCATGATCTTTCCCAGCAAGTTCGACCAGGAGAAGCTGGCGTTGCTGTTAGTCTCCTGCAATTAATCGATCGATCGAGTATCCCGCTATTCGATCATTCTCACCGGTAGCAGCTTCCTTTTCCCCTTCTCACCTGAATCTGATTGGTGTTCACCTCGTTCAAGTCGTCGATGCCGACCTTCTTCATGGCGTTCGGTTTCTCCGCGAACTTCCGGTCGTCCCTGACCCGCTGCTGGCTCTGCTGAGGGTACTGAGGACTCTGTGGCAACGCTGCCACCTGTCCCAGCACGAGAGCCACCATGCACAACGCCACGTACTGTTTCGAATACATTCTGCGAGAATAAGATCGGCAAGATTTAATAAATTTATTTTACTTCGAAGGGTTCGAAGGAGTCGGAGATCCCGGAAACGTAGCAAGACGAAGAAGTTAAGAAGTGTCTTTTATTTGTTTCGTAGTCGCCGACTGTTATTATTAAGATCGGCACAATTTGTCTCCGGTTTCCATGGGGTTTCCCGCGGCCGGACCTTGACCCCCATACCAAAAACCGTGAAAAAGTAAAACCGAGAACGGTAAACAGTGGACGCGACCTAGCAGCTGGCCGAGAAGTGTGTCAGAACGGCTAAGGTCGCCCTGGCAGCACCAGCTAGCCCACTTCTTGGTAGATGCTGCCAGTTTGTTGAACTCGAACTGTACCGTTACAGGGAAACGCGGTCGCGATGTACTGTCGCCCTTGCCCGGGGACCGACCAACCGAGGAAAAACGTCGACCGGTTCGTAGCACGTGGACACACCTTCGGTCGCGCATCGATCATGGCGAAACAATCCCACTGCCGCTTCGAAAATTCTGTCGATTCTACGACGAACGGGCTGAGGATTTCCGGGAAAATCCGTAAACATCGTTTCGTTAGAAGCGGATGCAGCGTTGGAGAAAATTGGCAATGTTTCTGACCGACGGTGCAAATCCCATTATGAAGCACTCTGTAGGAAACACTGTTTCGGTAACGGAAGGCAAAAGGACGCGAAGAGGACGAAGAGTTTCCTCGCGAAAGGTTCTCGACGTCGAAGAGATCGGTGTCATCGACGTTTCTAGCCCGCCGATATTATAAAGTCTAATCTCAGTATTTATTAAATCTCTAGCGAAGAGCAACTGCTGCAAGCGAAGGTCGAAACGAAGAGAATTAATCGGGAGAAGATCGAGGTTCTTCGTGAAAGGTCCCCGAAGAAGAGTAGATCAGTAGGCTCGGTGTAGATCGCGTACAAGAGACAACGCGGCGAGGAACAGGGTTAGATTCGTTTGCGAGGACAGCGTCTAGCGTCTAAGAGGCTCTCGTGGCCAACACCTTGTGGACTTACTCACTTCGGTTACTTTCAGCTGGACTTCCTTGACACTGACTCTCGACTCTGAAGATGAAATTCCTCGCGTGGCCTTCTATATAGCTTGCGCACTTACGTGGGGGGGCAGACCGCGCGGCCAATGACCACACGCCTTTGGCACTATTTTCAATGGCACTGACCAATCTTCCGCCACTGGCCGCCACGGACCCCGAAGATCCAGTTTTCAAACAGTGTTTCTTCGTGTCCCCCGTTTTCGCGACCGAATTCTTCTGTGCCAAAAGTCTCTCGCAAAAAGTCACGTTTCTCGATCGCCGTCCGGATACAAAAACCCGGAGGCTTCGGGCGAGTCCATCTGCATACGTGCTTTTGATCCTCTTCTCGAAAAAATTGTGGTTTCTTAAGACACAGACGCGAGAAAAATAACTTTCAGAATCAACAAACTTTGAATATTTCGAGGCTGTGGGGTCTCAGAGGATAGTCTAAAAATCCACGGGTGACCATTTTTATGCAAAATGGAAACTGTCTGCATCCGGTGCAAAATATTCATTTATTTCTCTCAGAAATGCATCAAATGCATAAAATATTGTCTAAGAATTTAAAGAAATTTAAAATTATTCTTTTCATCTCTCTACCGTTTCAAATTTCTCCCACTCATCGTTCCATAAATGTATAAAATTCGCGGTCTAACAAAAACAATCTACTATAATACTCCGGCGCCAGGCTGTCCCCTTCACCTCGATGGAAAAATTTGGCAAAACAGCGAGCTGGATCTGCAGAAATATCGCGAACGTTCGATCGGGGGATCTTATCGAGGCTTTCCTTTTCTTCTCGAAGGTTCAGCCGATCGATGCAGTTCAAACGATCACGATCCATCATAACTGTTTCGGTAGCGGGACGCTGGCGTGGTGTGTCTTCTTATTAGGAGGAACTCGCTAATCGCCGCGTGCCTGAAACGACCTGGGATCCCAGGAGATCGTCGGCCGAACCTCCGTTCGACGTGTTTGCCGATCTAATTCTCCGTTCCACGTCAGGCAGAAGCATCCTGTCGAAAAATAAAGGATCGATCGGGAACGACGACTGCCACGGCGGAAGAAAAAATCAAAAAGGATGGCACGAATGTCGTTGACCAAGCTTGACACACTTGCCGAGTCGAATTGCCGGCGTTAGCCCGTCGTAACGTTGAAGACCGGTTGCTTATAATCGAAGGAGTGCGCCCTACATGGTGCATTCTTCGGTTTACGACGGTTCCGAGAGCATCCTCGAAAATTTCGGGTCATCGAAAATAAAAGTACAGCCGGCGTCGAAAACTAACGGGCGCAGAACGATCGCGTAAGCGTGCCAGAACGAGCCGCCTGCATTTACAAATCGGTGCAGAAACACTTGTCGAAATGTCCCGTGAGGAATGAATAGAGGTTACCGCGAAGTCCGCGGATCACCGTTATGTCAATAATGAAAGTTAGCTACGGTACCGAACGGGCTCGAAGTCTCCTATGCAGATCTGCTAGAACGTACTCTTACTCAGCGAACGAGAAACGGTTTAACTTTTTTAACAAAACAGAGGATTTTCTTACAGGCACCACTGCTGAAAGCATTAGACGTTAAAAGTATTCATTTCTTTTCCGATCTCTGGAATATTTTTGCGTTTGACGTTCTGGACGGACAGTTTACATTATTTATGAATGAAATTAATGAAATCCCTTTGATCCATTCGATCCTCCGGCTGATCTTCTAATCCGGATAATTCTCCAACATCGAATTAAAAGTCGTAAGAAAATCGTTTTCAGAAATGTTATTCAAAGAGGACAGGGCTATGAAAAATATTTTTGTAAGAATCTTTTACGGCAACGAAATGGGTCTAGCAACTCGGCCACCATAAAAGGAGGTCCCACCGTTTGACGAGTTTCTAGGCTAAGCACTGTTCTATGAACTTAGCAAGAACGCTGAGGAACGTCAGACTCGTTCCCCGCGACCAAAGAAATAATCAATGCTCCTCCGTCTATAATAAAGCCGAAAGGAATAGGAGAATCGGGCCCGCTATTAGACCTTTACCACTGACACAGAAATGCATCGACATACCAGCGAGCGTGAACCGGTCATTTTCTGTTCTGCGCCGTTCCTTCCACTTATTTCTGACCGGAGATCGTTATCTTTTATCTTGCTGCAGTCCTGATTCGATGAGTCAACAACGGTGGTAGCGCAGGATAAACCGTGAAAGAAGCCATGGCATGATGCTGACTAGAAGACAGAAAATAAATTCGACACGATTGCATCCGAAGCATGGTAAAATATTGAAAGCTAAATTTTCAAATAGTTGCGTTACCGTTAATGATCGTCATTTAAAGACGAGAATACATTTTCGAAAACGAAGTAGATACATTTATGTAACAATTTATTTGTGAACCTTCTAACCGTGTAACCTTCTTGATTAGAATATCTATTACAGCTACTCGACACAGAAAGCGTTAACATAGCGGAACATCCGAACGCGCTGCACTCGTGTTTGATGATTTGTATGCAGCCGCCCTGTTCTCGCGTGATCCACGCATATTATCCCGCGGACAGGTACGTCAAACAGGAAATGAAACAAACAGGCTGTTTGCTGCTCTCGAAGAACACGCCTGTTTCCTTCCATCAACGAAATAGCGAACAATTGTTTATATTTGTAAGATGAGAATGATAATAATATAAAAGTCCTTGTTCTCCGGAATGCTCCAAAAATCTCCAGTTCAATTTTTCTAGAGTTCCGGAGAACACCGGCTGTCCTCGAAAAAACCTTAATACATTTAAAATTGCGAGGAATAGTTTAATATCTATAAAAATGGGAAAAAATACATTTCAGAGCCCAAATATCATAATTTTTAGCGCCTAATCAACAGTATCTATAGGAACAGATGATTCTTGCCGCTGTGCCCGTAAGGAACCATGCTAGCAGCGGCATGAATCATCTGCTCCGAAAATAAAAATTTAGCGCCACTTTGCGTAGCGGCAAAACGCTGAAACTGGTTGACGAAATTACCGACAGATGGTAACAGTGATTCGCTACAAGGTGGCGCCACCACCAACTTCCAGCTCCTGTGTCGGCAATGTCGGCATTCTTTAATAGTAACTCGTCGGTGGCGCCACTAACTACTACCGTGTGGGGAATTTCTTTAAATTAAACTTTTCAATTATTAACTGCAACTTAAATTGTCAAAATATAATGAATTCTTATTTGTATAGGCATAAAAATAATACTGATCCTAAGTCTGTGACAATGATCAATACGATGACGTCGGTAAACTAGAAAATGTACAATGTTGATAAATAAGAAATCTTCATTACCGACAATCGCCACAACTGCACCTATCTGTCGGTAACATTTTTAATACCAGCTGTTGTTAAGATTCGATTGCAATGGTAGAATTTTGTAAAATATTATTTATTATTCGTCTAACTGGTGGTCCAATATCCATCAGATGGCTCCATAATAACCGTACGGTTATATGCAACTATTACAGATCATTATACAACTGAAGCAAGCAATGAGATTACTCGATCCCATTTTAATACAATTTTGTACAGTTGTATTGTAAACGATGCTGCAAAAATAATGTGAAAAGGGGATGGTGATATTTTATTGAAAAAATAAAATGATATTTGACGATTGAAAAAAAATTTGGCCCATGGGGGGATCGAACCCACGACCTTCGCGTTATTAGCACGACGCTCTAACCAACTGAGCTAATGGGCCACGTTGGTATTACAGGATTTTTGTAATATTTTTTACGAACAATTAAATTTTTATGTAAGTAAAAATCTTTCGTGCGCAAAAGAAAACTTTGCCCATGAGGGAATCGAACCCGCGACCTTCGCGTTATTAGCACGACGCCCTAATTTTTTTAATCCTCGTTGCTTCTGCATTTCTTACACTTTGTTCTCAACTGTTTTGCAAGGTGACGGTCGTATCTGATCTTTATTATCTTTCAAAATGTTAATGGATGAGTCGTTTACAGTTTACGATGTCGGTGCTCGTTAACTTATGACTTGTTTGGTTGAATTATTGTTGCTTCGTTGATGAGCATTGTTAAAGTTCAAAGTATAAGAACGACACTTGATAATGATTACCATATCGATCATAGATAATACAAAAAATATCATTTCAGGTTTATTTTCGATCTTTATCCACGATTAAAGATCTCTTCGATCCGTCAAAAACAGGCACTTCAGCTTTATTCGCAACTCTTAAAATGTAAATAGAATACTGTAAACTTTAAGTCGATTGAAATATCATGCCAATCATTGCAATACACATGTGTCTATTATCCGCAAAGGAAAGCTTCATTTGGATAATTTTGTCCTCATTATTAACGATTAAATAAGCTTATAACAATGTCAGAAGTCAAGGATGACAATAAATTATTTATAACTCCGTACAAAGTAATAACTGCATGTGAACTGTCGCGTCAGAGCATTGATATATTTATCGACGTTTGGTTAACCGTTGACGCCACCGTGGCGTCACGCGAATTTCTACTCGAGACCATTTTGCATTTACTGCCGAACAATCATATGCAACGGAGGTATCTCGAATCACGAATTAACAATAATATAACTAACAATCTTTAATTTAACCAATGAAACGAGTCCGAAACCCGACGGTGTTAAGACGACGATGGTCTGAAACGAACTGCCAGTCTTCGGATGCACGCGAGACGTCCCGAAAATAAGGGGCGAAAGAAAATCCTAAGAGTTTTGGGGGGCGTGAATGAAAAGACTCTTCCCCGGCAACGGTCACTTTTATTGCCTCCACTAAAGTTCGAAGAAGCGGGGAAAGCGTCCTGCAGCGAAACATCTTTCCCACGCC
Organism: Lasioglossum leucozonium; assembly: GCA_028454225.1. NCBI lineage: Eukaryota > Metazoa > Arthropoda > Insecta > Hymenoptera > Halictidae > Lasioglossum > Lasioglossum leucozonium. The sequence continues at coordinate 10,903,221 of CM052207.1, forward strand.
AACAACGCATCCGCCACATGTCTCTACAGTTTTCTTTTTCACCATGTCTGCTATAAATGCATAAAATCCATTGTTTATTTCCTGCGGTGATAACTTCTGACCGACGCTGCGCGGGCATTATTCGCGTTCGCGTTACGTGCTTGCAGCCGGATGGATTCTTACGTGCCGCTGTTTGTATTTGAAAAAGTGTTCGCATTTCCTTTGCAACTATACTTGAGTCAATTTGACCTGCACATTAAAAATAAAGAATGTCATGAAGACTTCGTTGGAAGGACGTGTGTTATAGATAATATAATTAGAGTCTCCGAAGCACCATTTTAACAGGCCGATTCGCAGTTTGTCCAGCCGGGAAGCTGCGCGATAGCTCTGTAAACAGAATGACGCGAGCGAATAATTCGCGAATGAGTCCGTGTTGTATTTGAAGTGGCCAGGGCCGTTTATTTGCACCCACGCGAATCGCTCGCATGATCTACAACGGTTGAAGCGTTCAGCTCCTCGGGCAGCATCCTCGCGCCTAACCGCGTAGCGTAATCGAAGCGCGCAAAATGTCGGCGAACGGAGCGCGTTAATTGCCCCACAGTTAGGCGTAATTGTTCCGCGTTGCATATTAGAGGAGTCGGGCGAGCCTCTGGCGATTGTCAAAGGTTCTTCGCATTCCAGTCTCGCGGTAAGCCTCGCAAACTTGTCGGAGTTTAGGCAGAACGGCTGACGCGCGATCGGCATACGCAACGATTAGAACGTTTTCCTATTAGAAAATCACGATTGCAGGAAATACTGACGTGGAACCGAAGAACGGATGTCGACGAAACGCCTTCCGAGACGCCAGGCTGCCAGCAAGAACGTTTCGAGCCACGAACTATTGTTAGACCGGCTGTTGCATGCAAATGCAAAAGACAGTACGTTGACCGTTCCTCGTCGTCTCTAGGAATAGTGAGATCGATATAGGGTTCACGAACCTACCTTAGAGCGCGGAACGGTTCGAACGATGAAGAATAATGCATCGAGGAATAAGTTCAACCCGCGCGGAAGTTCTTCCGGCGCGGCGACGATTTTCTGCTGATTCATTTCAGCTTCTGTTCACGGTCATCACGGAAAAAACGATCGTGCAACTTGTTTGCACACGGAAATGCATAAATCTTGTTTATGAACAGGCACGTGGCACGAGTGGAATAATTATACGTAAAACATGACAAAGTCTTCGTCAACAAATATTTAAAAACTCTGGATTCGAGTCTGTACGGTTATATAATATTATTATAATAAAATGTTGTTCGTTACTAATATAATTCATACACATAGAAGTTACAAATAAAAAAAAAGTACACAAGGGACATTATGAACTACAAAGTTTTTATAATATATAATTATAATGTATAATAATGAATAATATAGAATTCAGAACAGTGATGCAGAAATTTGCTAGATATATTTGTTATTATAAACGAGCCTTGCGAACAGTTCTTTCTACGAATGTCTGACAATTCAACGGGATAGATTCACCCCCCCGAAGCCGCTACATATGGTTTTCCTACGCCCTGCACTTCCGGTGCTATTTAACGCCAGCAACTCCCGTTGTTGCAGCTATTAACAGAAGAAAGAGAATATTACAACAGTGAAACCATATCTCACGTTATTTTCCGTTGCCCTTTTAAAATCTCTATCCAATATTTAATGATACGTTTCAGCTTAATTAGGCAATACCGCATTGGTCAGTATTATGTAACTCGTAAAACATGCAGTGACTCAGATCCTGTATAATGCATTTTTTTGGAAGGTAAAAGTAGCTATACATACATTAAATATAGTATAATAGGTTGTTATATTAGGTCTGCAGCATACGTTCTCCTAGTGAATGATTTTAATTTTATACAATATTCAAATACATATAATCGCTCAGACGTTACAAGATAATTCTTCCAGTTCGACTGATTACTAGACTGTGGATATTATGCATTCCTAGTAATCGTGAATATGCGCAATTCAAAATAGTAGTTTACTTAGCTCCTATAGATTGCAATTGTATTTTCTAATAAATAAATGAATTTAATAATATACTATAATAATAATAATAATAATAATAATAAATGAATATCGATCTCAAAGAATTAGATACGACAATGAATGCGCAAGGATTTAAATGGATCTAGACATAAAATCGTCGACAGCGTCCTCCTAGCAGGGGTGAAACCTACTCTTTCGATTTCTGTGCACAATCGTCGCTCTAAGTCGTCCACCGAGGTTGCAATTAACGTCACCGCGAATCGTCGTGGATCGCAAAGGAACCGTGTCTCCGTTCCACGGACCAATTACTCGAAGGAGGTTCTAATCGGTCCAACTAGTGGAAGAGAACGTGGTAGCGAAGACTACTATAAAGCAAAACGCGTTACGCTTCCCAAGAACGACGACTTTTCAGTTCGCGTAGTGTACGCGTGCGCGTGTGTTTGTGCTTCTTAAAATACGCTCCAGAGGTTCTCCAACAAGCGCGTTACACCCGTGTCTCTCACACAACGATCGTAGACTACGTCAAATTAAAATTTCACCCGAAGGCGTACCGTATGGGAGGATCGATGAATTGGTGCATTGACCCATGGGCGGCTATAGTCGCGCGAACTCTATTTTCATCGTGGAAAATCGAAAACGATCCTCTCGCGCGCGTGCGGATCTACGGATGTTGATGGTCGCATCGTATTTAACACGCCCGATAGATCGATCGGATCGGACCAGATCGGAAGAGATCGGTTCGCGAATAAGTATGTGTCCAATGAAAATCCCATTCGCCTCGGTTTCGACGTACCTACTTTTTATCACCGGTATGCCCTCCCTCTACGAGCATATTTATATTATCACCGGGCACACGATGATGGCTTAGTCGTGATCGTCTCACTGTGGCGGCCCGACACGATTTCGCAGCTGATAACGAGCAACGATACCGCGGCAAAACTGGCGTAAGTAGAATGCGAGGGGAGAGACTGTTCCTGCGAAATTACCGATAGTTATCGGAGAGGAAATACGAAGAGGAAAGGGTCCGAGAAAACGACAAAATTTCGACAAGTTCGCGCGCGCGGATGACCGATATTCGAGGGAGAACCAACCGGCCGTGGACCCGTTTTACGGGTAAAACGCGGCCGTGCCGTATACGAGGCGTGCATCGCGAAACGAAAGTGATTGTGCAAGCGACGCGTATAAAAGCCGGTATATATTGTCGCGAGAAGCCTATTCGTGCGAGGAAGGAAGAAGTGCACGCAGTTTCGCGCGAGAGATGCTGTTGCCAGGACGGTGAAAGTGAAGAGAGCGTGCGTGCCTGCTATATTCTCGAAACAACAAGTTCCTAGTCTTTCTATATTCAGCCGCGCGACGTTATCGCGGTTTTTACTGGGTTGCCTTATCCGCTCCGAAAGTTATCATCTCGCTCCTCGTCCGGAGGACAGCGGTACATATTTTGTTCCTATCGAAGATTCCTAGCGGTCTGGTAGAAACACCAAGGTCGGGGACAGAAATCTTCTTCTTTCTCTCTTTCTCTCTCTCTCACTCACTCGAAATCCTGGTTTTTCGTAACAGTAGAATAGTAGATCATCGACGTTAACTTCCTCGCAAAATCAACACAGATCGCAGAGAGAAATTGGTTCGTCGAATATTCTCGAGACAATAAAACTGCGTCGCGCGCTCTCCACGCCTTTCTCTCGATAACTGAATCCACACGCTGATAAGCTTCGAGTGAAATCATGACCAGATCGGCTCGAATTGTTCGAGGATGTCATGATTTCGTAACCAAGATGTGATCGGAGGTCGAGAAGGATTCGTCCGATCACGTACTTACACCGTCCGAATGGTAATGATGTTTGGATGTTTCCAGTTGATCTTGCATCTTATCTACGACGAAGAGGGAAGTTAAATCACACGCTTTCAATCATTTGAACGCCATTCACAATAGAGCCACTGCTTTCAAATCGGACAGAACAGGTTCAGCTTGTTTCCTGAAAGTAAGATCGACTGCCTAGTGTGTGTGCATACAAACGTGTTTTTAGTTAAGTAACAGGCAGAAGGAAAATATTCTGAGGCGTGGTAAATAATTATCTTTTATCCAGACAATTACCAATTTTGTCCGGATCAGTCTTGAAGGAGTACTCCGTTTTAACCTTTTGTGGGCGAATGCGGAGACGCTGACTTCGGGTACCGTCTAAAACCTAATTTTTTAAGAGTTACGTCAGAGCACAATGGTATTAAGTAATGTCCAAATAAATTATGGCTCTCGGTAGATTCATTAGCGTCCGATTTCAAGGTGATCGATGCCTCGAACCAGTTCCGAAGCGTGTTTCTCGTCCTCGAAGGACATGAAGTCTTGTTCCTAATATCTCTCGTTACTGAACCAGCGCTGACAAGGTATACAACTTTCTCAACGGTGGTCTGCACCCCGGCGACCCCGCTCTAGCAACAGTTTCCCGGCAAAATCGACACGCGACAGCTACCACCTACCCTGTTGCTATTCCAGCAGATATTCTGAACCATCCTATAGTCGAGTGGCATGGACATTCCCGTCCGTGTTGGTCTGGGAGGCATTACAAGCGGGCGGTTCAGTCGCGAGTCGAAGACGAACGGAAACGGTTCGTCGGTTCTCGCCGATTTTACGGCTGATCGATCCACGCTAACTCGGTGAGGCTTCCTTTCAGTATCGTCGGCTTCCTCGACAGGATCTAGTGCCTCTCAACAGAGTTCTCTTTAGAAAAAACGTTAATCTGCGGCATATTAGAAAATGATGTTTATGTTGCTTCGAAAAAACAGAATGCGGACAATTATCATCGAACACAGTGCTCCGTCAATTTACGAACCGCGAGAACACGTTCCGTCCTCTCCAATGGGATTCTAATCGTGTGTTTACTTCCTCGATGACAGTGCTCGCGACAACAGGCGATGTTTATGCGCCGTGATCCCGATTTCTTCTTTGCGTTCGTCACATTCCCTGGGCAACTCATTGAGCATCACCTTGAAATTGATTTAGCTCGAATGCTTGTCACGCATCGGCCAAATTGGTAATAAATGTTTGCAATTAGGCTCGTTAATGCGCTCGTTAAGGTGTGGCGCTTTCTTCGCTGGCGGCAACTTGCCGCTAAGGGGGTGTTCGAAAACTATTCTTATACGTACACCGCTGGGAGAGCTGTGAGTTCGCCGGCTTGAAATTGTTTTCGACTCGTCACGCGGACAGAATGATTGCACGGAAGTTTCAGTCGATGACGCAGAGATCAATAGGATCGTTATTGTGTCAAACGCTGCAGCGCCAGTCGCTCCAGATGCTCCGCAACTCCTGAAGTGCTTCTCGTTCTTCGAGACCCAGCAATCGGGTTTAGTTATATCGTTCTCGTTCGAAGTCTCCTTCTAATCGTTCGTCGAAGCTTGTTTCAATTTCGCAAACGTGTCGTCTTATCTCGTCTTACATACTCGATCATAAACAAAACCGTGAACGAGACTTTTATTTTCAGACTGCAATCCCGGCGAACGATAAATCGTGCGATAGCGTTGCTTCTTGTATAAAGAATGCGCTGTTTTCGTGATCCGTTCGATGGGCTTTGAAATACCGATTCGCCGCGAAAACGACGTAAACGCGCGTCCAAAAGACAAAATCAGATTGTCGTGTGCTTCCGCGTCCATCCCCGTGCGACGCATTTCGCAAACGGTGAAATTGAAGGTTGGCTCGGTGCACTGGGTATTTCACACAATCGCGTTCGACTTGTGTGCCGTGTTTGCCAACTCCAATACACCGGAAGATTCCGAGGCGAACCGATTCGGGTAGCCGCGAGTCATGAAGTTCGTACTTTGCTTTGACAAACCGAGTTAATTGCTGGACGAGACAGAGAGACTGGTCCTCTTCATCAGCGGACCTGGGATTTTTGTTTTACAGGGGAACACTCCGAGAAAACATGGCGAAGGCGTACGGAGGGGCGTTGATCGCCGTCGACGTCTTCATGGTACTCCTGAAGATCTTCTACTACATCGGAGAAGGGATCTACAGGCTGTTCGTGCCCGTCGAGGAGAAGAGCGTCGCTGGAGAGACTGTTCTGGTATTTGGTCCCTGTTTCTTGAAAACGATGCAAACAATTTGAAAGAAAATAAAAATTAAAAATTATTCAAAAATTATCCACACGCGATAACTTGTAAAAATGAGAAGATTGATTCGCATTTTGCAGAATTTTTAATGCACGTAATCGTCCATTTAAATTACGTTCAGAATATCTTTGTATCCACACAGCTACATTTTTGCAAACAGTTTTTAAATGCTGTTAAATTATATTCCGTACGCGCAAGAATCACCCAACAAAGTAACTATTGATTCTAATTAAGTATCCAATATTTCTTGTAAAACTTTTTGCTTACCTCATTTACATAAGCGATCTTGAGATTAACAGATGCGAACACATGCTAATCAAATGTCTGTATCCCCTCTGCATAGGTGACGGGCGCAGGACACGGAATTGGGAAGGAATTAGCGTTGAAATACGCATCGCTGGGAGCAACAATTGTCTGCTGGGATCTGAATCAGGAAGGAAACGATCAGACCGTGGAGGAAATTAAACAGATGGGCGGGGTTAAGGCCTACGGCTACAAGTTCGTATTCGTCTAATAATCTGATATATGACATATCACTTTTTGTTACTCTATAATAAGCTATAAATTATTTTCGAATAACCACGTGTCTATATCTTCCACCGAGCTTGCTTGCGTTGCAAACCTACTGTACAAATATTTTCCTGTGTCAGATGCGACGTATCGAAGAGAGATGAGGTGCTCAAAATGGCACAGAAGGTCAAGGAGGAAGTTGGCGATGTGACGATCCTAATCAATAACGCCGGCATCATGCCTTGCCGTACGTTCATGGACCACTCGCAGGAAGAAATCGAGCGAATATTCAACATCAACGTATTAGCACACCACTGGGTAAACTTGTGTTCTTCGGAGTCTCTATTGCCAAAAATTCCGCGGGTCTTTTGATTCGTTAGCGTCTTTCTCGTTTGTCCACAGACTCTGCAAGCTTTCCTGCCTGCCATGATCAAGAAGAACCATGGGCACGTCGTTGCCCTGTCGTCGATGGCCGGAATCGTCGGTCTGGCGAATCTAGTGCCATACTGCGCCTCGAAATTCGCTGTGAGAGGTGAGAAATGTTTGTTGATCTTCCGCCGACTATCTTTCACCATCCGAGTTTGGTCCTTCTGATAAACGCAGGGTTGATGGAGAGTCTACAAGAGGAGCTTCGAACCTCGTGCCCCAAGGACCAACCATCAAATATCCAATTCACCACCATCTATCCGTACATGGTGGACACAGGACTCTGCAAGAACCCAAAGATCAGGTAGGACTCTCACAGCTGGTTTAACTCTAAACCAGTTCAAAATTAAAGTTGCATAGCTGGAGATCCTTCGATCTTGCGTAAATGTACCTAATGTTCCAAGAACTGCTTAGAGTTAATCGCATAACGTGTGTTCGCATGCAGGCTCGATTATTGGACCAGAGGTGGGCACATTTTCTAAAACGAATCAATCAATTATTAAATGTAGCGAGGCTACGAACTGCTCTATTCCCAAACAGTGTGAAGAATTAAACTCTGTGAAAAAGTAAATCTCAGAAGCGATAAAGCAAGCAGAAGGTCCTTAAAAATCAATGAAACAGACTCGAGGTCATGAATAATTTTGATAAAGTTGTATTTTAAGAAAACGTCGCGATTAATACGAAAAGCATTGTGCAACGAGATAATGATTGTAAATCAATTCTGTTGGGAATCGAGCGGCCTGTATGCCGTTCGTATTCGCATTCGACTCCGTTACCAGAGCTTCCTTTCGTGATTACTAAAAGATGAAGTTTCTGCGTACAAGTATGAGAAGCTCTGGTCCGGATAGAATGTGCGTGAAATGATTTTCAGCGGAGCGATCGATACATGGTGTGCTTTTTATTCAGGTTCCCGAACATCATGGCAATGGTTTCACCGAAAGAGGCAGTTGTTGAAATAGTTAAGGCGCAGAGGCGGAACATCCGAGAAATATCCATTCCCGCGTTCTGGATCTATGTCAACTGTTTCTTAAGGTTAGCGCCAACGGCGGCGGTTTGATAGTGATTTTCGATGAATCGACACGGTATGTTTCTTCCAGATGCGTCCCTGATATGGGCGTACTTGGCGTGGTAGACTTCTTCGCTTCGGGCGTCGAGGCGGAGAGCTAGCGAAAGTTCCTGGGGCACCTATCCTAACAAGTGACAAAGAAGAAGTCTTATCGACGATCCACGCCAACGTTTATGAACTATTAAACACAAAAGGAAAAATGAAAAAAAAGCGAACTATTTACATATCTGAGCGGTTTTCTAGTATTATTGTGTGCACAATAATTCTCTTCATAAACTTGCGGATAAGTTATCGATTAGGGAATGGAACTCCTTGGAATATTCCGTTCACCATTCACCACTATCTTCGAACACGGTTCTAATTTTTCTCTCTTACTTGTTGTTGGTATTTTGTAAGGAGTTATGTATAATATGTGTAAAACTAAAGAAAGTATTTCTTGATGTGCAAGAAAGAAACGTGTGTTTACTGAAGTGTTGTTCTTTTTTTTTTTGTTATTTTCTAACGATTCATATTAAATGAATGTTGCCTGGTACCTGTCTCTGTTTCTCTTGATTGTAATCCGCATCCTTCAAACGACCGATTAACGTACAAATATGTGTAACAACATCAATATATTTTATTTTATCTTAATCTAATCGAGACACATAGCGGATGTTTCTTCTTAAGATAAACATCAATAATCATCAGAGCATATTTTTAGATAAGGTCGGAAAACACTTTGGAGAACAGGTAACGCTTGTATAAAATTTTGTAAAAATAGGTACAAATTGAGTCTTTAAATATTTACATATCACTCGGTGCATCGTTCTGACTAGCTATCCAACGCGTTTTTGAACATCTCGTCCAGTTTGCTATATCCCTTCAAGCCAACCTTAGCGCCGGCCACTCGACAACCGAAGCACACAGCCGCTTGTAAAACACTTTGCGTAATAAATTCGGTATGACTCCATTCTGTGCTCTCTATGTTATAATTCCTTTTGATGTTCCGTTTGTAGTCCTCGTCATTCGATTCAATCGATTCGGACATTCTCTTCTTAACATAATCTACTTTCGCTTTGTTTAAATAATGCAGCACTGCTCCATTGAACGTATCACCGGCACCCAAGGTGTCCACAACTTTGTGTGGCGAGAAAGCAGGAGATTGTACTGTGATGTTGTCAGGAGTTCTTGCCATAGCACCTCTATCTCCCCAAGCACAGATCAAAGTTGCCCTAGACGATATAAAATCAATCAAATATTTCTACGTTGTATATAATTTATAAGCAGCTCTTGATCTTTACCACTTACCCAGACTTAGCATCCTCGCTAATATTTTTCAGTGTTTCACTCATATTATCGTACCCCCTACTCTGAGCAAAATCCTTAGATATAAATGCCACATCGACGTATGGTAGTAAATCTAACAATTCCTGTCTAGGACGTTCTAGCTCTACGCTAACTGTGATCGGCATCAGGTTCCAATCCTTTTCCTTATCCGTGGAATCTTGAAAGCAACTCAACATGTCATTATAATTTTCTACACACTGCATCATGGACAATACTTCGGTCAAGTTTCTGCCTTCGAAATGAATCCAACTATAGTCTTGCAGATGCAATTTCTCGAAATTCTTCAGTGTCAATTCGGGCATACAGGGATTGTGATGTAAAATTGTGCGCGAACCAGTACTCTGACTCAGAATAACCGTAGATGTTGGACAGCCTATTCCTTGCATTATGGGGCAGTGAGAGAAGTCAATGTTGTACTTTCTCATATCGTTCTGCAGAAAATTGATATGCTCATCCGTGCCCAAGGTACCAAAGAACTCGCACGTAGTTCCCAACAGAGAAAGAACTGTGCAGGTGTTGGATGCGTTGCCTCCTCTTTGCCATCTGTACTCCACAGATCTGAAGCATGGGAAACAAGAACAATAAGCTGTAACTACAAAATTCTCCAATAGTATGGTATTCTTGAATATTATTCTACATACATGATGCATTATGGTAACGATTACAGTAAAATGTACTCTAAATCTCTTTAACCCCTTGCCGTATGATTTTGTTCGCAGTTACAACAATTGGGACATATTCGTCTCTAATAACTCCCTAGAAGAAACAGAACAATAACACATTTTCACAGTGAAGATAAGCAGTGTGATAAAATAATGGTAGTAAAAATAGAATCTTACGAGTTTAACTCAATATTGTATGGCAAGGGGTTAATGAGTACTTACAATTGTTGTTTTACTTTGGCTCAGAAAGGAGACAGGCCCAGTTGTTCAATTATATTTATTGGAACGGTAATTCTCTCTGAATTTGTTACGAATTTCTAACACGTTCATGAATTCAAATCACCCGAAAATGGAGGTAGTTAAATGTCATCTTCAAATATCAGCTGATGGACGGAAATGAGAGGCGAAAAAATGACATTGCGCAATCGCACGCAAATGAAAAATCTCACCTTTGATCGGAATCCTCGGCGGGATAGTGCCTACAGGTTTGGACGATGTCTAAACAAGTCAACCCGATGCAGAGAACCTTTTGTTGGCTCGGCACCGCAGCAGAGGACATTCCAATAATTTTCTCATAGAAACTTGAAATCATGTCAGCTGTTTTCCCAAGGCACTAAGATCGCATCAGGTTTCTGCCAGGCAGCCGACAAATCCTGACGAATCACCGAGACCGGATGCACACCAAACAAAATTTTATATACTGATAATGCGTACCCTGTACTTTCGTTTCGTTTATACAACATTCCCCCGTTATCGGTTAGATTACGTATAAGAAATGATTGGATCTACTCGACCTTTGACACATCGCATAGGCCAACATCGATAACTTTTAAACTCGCTGCAGCTTTCGTGACAAAAATAACAATAATGAATCTCATTAAAAATAGGATGACAGCTGACATACAGGTGACATCGCGAGCATCAAAACAGTACCAGACAGTACTTTATAGCTTAAACAATACAGTGTACCATGTGCGGCATCAACAATCACAAATTATACAATAAAGATAAATAAGCTTATTTCAGCATTATTTTTATCTGCCATTATTGCAAAAGCAGCGTTACGTAAAATCGATTCGGACGAACGTTATTTTATGCTTTTACAACCAATCGCGATCTAAAATTCGGAATTGACGATACGAAATTCAATTCCCCGCTTCACGGACGCGAGACGATTATACAGGGTGTCTAAAAAATGTCGTACTCCTATGGAAGGGGTGATTCCTGAGGTCATTTGAAGAGTATTTATGTATACAATTTTTTCCTTTGATTTTGATGGGGTTATTAAAGAAAAACACGGACCAATCAGAGCGCGGCTGCAGTGGACGGATTCCGGTTCGGCCAATGGCAACGCCACGCTCAGCAGGGCCGTGTTTTTTGCTAATAACTCAAAGGCCACGGAGAACATTTTCGCAAGGGAAAAAGTCTGGAAAAAGTTACTTCAAATGATCGCAGGAATAAGCCCTTTCGAAGTACAACATTTTTAAAACATCCTGTAGCGCTTCCAAAGTATTCTCAAATCAAACTACCAAAACTAAACTACATACTCTGCTACTCTATGGTAGAAACTGAAAATGTCAAGATGGCAACCGAAACGATTTTGTCGGATGTCGAGACAACTTTTATAGTTTGTTGACTTAGAATTCCGAACAGGATATCGAAAAAAAACGATCGTAAAGACAACGGAGGCTTTTGTTTTATTATAGGGGAAATTTTTAGTATCCGAAATAGGTCTAAACATATGCGATACATACGTGTAAACCATATAGCGTACCGGAGCTGCGGCACACGAATTGCCCGACAGCTTCTTTTTTCGATAATATTTGTACACGTTACATTTTGACGTGTTTCTATAGAAATATAATATGGATCCTCGATTACATAGAAGATCAGAGTCAGAAAAGGGACCGGGTGATTTGGTCAGTGTCATAACCTCTAATAAATGTTTTTTTATGAATACACAAACAATCAATGCATATGTTTTATGAATTTGTAATGATCGCCTTCAAAATGTTCGATTTACTTATTAGAAAGAATTTTTTTACGTTTCTCAACAGTTACTTAAAGATATCAAAATTGTTTATTTTATTTTGCATTAACAATTGCAGATAGTCGAATGGTTAAATGAGGCTTCTTTGAGTCCAGCGGAGGACGTGAAAGTCTCAAATTTATGTAAGGTCCAAGAAATCTTAATCAACAAGGAACCGCAGTTACTTCCGTTATACTTGGATGAAGCCTTGCAATTCTCCTTAGATAGAAATGCAGAAGTTAGGAAAACAGTGACAGGCTTCATAGAAGAAGCAGGGTAATTATTTATTAAAAAATGCATTAGATATAGCATCATAATCATTGGTCTTATTACAGTTAGGATTTATTAACTGTGCGATTGTCTAAATTGCAGAGTAAAACAACCAGAAATAATTCCACGTGTAGTTCAAATACTTTTAAGACTAGTTTCTGATGATTCGTCGGCTGTGGCTAAAAGAGCTCTGAGAGCCAGTGGTAGAATACTGAGATCGGCATTGAAATGGATATCTGTTGCCACTACAGTTACTCCAGAAATGGAAGTAGCTTGGGGTCAACTCAGTGCTCTCAAAATACAAATTATAAATATGATAGATAGTGACAATGATGGGTAAAATGAGTTTCTTATTATTCTTTCGATCCACTCAACCAGTTTCAATTACTAACTTGTTTGATATTTCAGTATTAGAACGCAAGCTGTCAAATTTCTGGAGGGTGTTGTTTTAATACAAACATACCCAGATCCAGATTCGCAGAAGAAGCCAGACGACTTTTCATTAGAAGATATTCCATTAACTTTAAAGATAGCCCGTAGACGGAAGCTAGAAGAGGAAGCTAACGACGTGATGGATTTGTTAATTAAATTTCACGGATCTCCTCATGTTAGCAGCGTTAATTTGATGACGTGTATGGGCTCCCTGGCATTCATTGCTAAAACAAGGCCACAATTTATGCCGGGAGTAATACAAGGTACCTATACACCATAGGCACTAAATATTTTCTTGTCTAGACCTCGTGACTAACACGTTCAATTTACAGCTCTGCAAAGACTGCAAAACGACTTACCACCGACATTGTCTGACTCTCAAGTAACTAGTGTACAGAAGCAACTAAAATTAACTTTATTAGGTCTAATGAAGCACCCCGCTAGTATAGAATTTGCATCTACTATAGCTAAACAATTGACTCAGCTGGGAGCAAAAGAACAAGAGATAATCAAGTCCTATCCGAAACCGGAGGACATCCGGCGCATGAAGAAGCGACAACAAGTAAATTCGTTATTAACACGAATCAGGAGCGATAAGCGAGAATTTATTCGCTAGTAATGTATATAATTTTTAGGAAGCGGCTGCTGCTTCTGCTGCGAAACGCGTTAAAGTTGAAGCTCCCTTAATACCGGATGAACCGGAAGTTGTACCCACCCCCGTACCACCTCCGAAATTACCAGAGTTGTTAGAACTATCAGAGAGTTTTATTTCTGATAGATTAAGTGTAGAGATCGCTACAGATTTAGTAATGGATAGCATGGTAAAGAACGTTTCTCTTACAAAGATTCTTAGTTTAGAGTCGTTCTTGTTAAAATATATTTTATTCACAGGCCTGGGTGCCAGACTTGATGACAACAATCTTCCAAAGAGAATATCAGCCGACTTCGACGACCGACATTAGCATCCAGCGGCAAACAATCGCTAAATTGTTATCCGCGCAGATCAAGCAAGCAAAAGCGAAGAAGAAGAAAGAAGCTAAGGACGAAGATGCGGTTATGGAAGATCTGATAAAGAATCCCACTATTAGCGTAGCAGAGGCGAAGCGCGAAAGAAAGCGCGAGAAAGACAGGGAGAAAGAGAAAGAAGCAAAAGCTTCTCTGGAGGCTCACGAAAAGTCGCTGGCTAAAGCGAGAAACCGTCTGAAAGCTTTGAAGTTGTCCGAAGTTACGAAACCATTGTCGAAAGAAGTGAAAGAGAAAATGTTACTAATGGCGGTTAACAGGATCCTCTCGTCTGAGAAAACAGCCGTATTCGGTGGCGTTGCAGCCATACGGTAAATAAATTTTATCAAAAATTATCTATAAACTGAAACTTAATTACTATTATTTCGTGTTAGGTCCAAGATTTTAACAACTTTAGCCGCAACGTTTAATCCCTATATTAAGGAAGCTGTGCTACGGTACATCACCGACGACATGAGAAATCGTTTAGATTTAGCTTTAGGCTGGTTGTACGAAGAGTACGCGTTACTTCAAGGTTTCCAGAGAAGGACCACGCTATGCACGAAGCCTCAAGAAGCGCCGCATCAAGCGTACAACTTCCTGTTGTGCACTTTAGTGTCAGCGATTGATTTAGTTCAAGGGAAAGATCGGGATACGTTGTTAAGCAGGTAATAGATTCATTGATCAATTATTTGCTGAGACATCCTTGTCTTTATCGGTGAGTAGTATGTGTAAATATTGATTGCGTGCTTGTTTGAGAGTAGGCTATATCTGGAAGCACCCCTAATTACGGAAGACGCAGTAGAGGCCTTAAAAATGGTGTCTTCCGATGAGACCAGAGGACTGGCGCCGTTGCAGTTGCTGAAGGAAATGGTTATCCGTAGACCTACAAAGCAATTAGTTTTCTTGAATGTCCTATTGTGCCATACTGGACACGAGAACAACACTGTAAGCAATTTTTATGGAACACTGTTTGAAACAGTTTCGAGTTCTTAATCTTCCTTTATATTTAGATAAGAGAAGCTGCGATACAATTAGTTTGCGAGCTATACAGCCGTCCTGAGTTGAGCAAACTTATAGAGGAGTATGCAGTTCTTTATTTGGGTTTCTTACGACTTCACACTCCACCAGAAATAGTGTTTGGGCAGGATCGAGGTAGAGCGCAAGTAGAAACACTGTGGACAGAGTCAACTACAAGAGCGTGTCTGGGATTGTATCTTGCATTACTGAGCGAACATCAAGATTTGATTCACGAGTGAGTGGTAAATGATATTTTGAGCAGAGTGAATTTTTGTTAACAACTCTTTTAACTGTTTTAGGTTAGCGAGAGTTTATACGTCGATGAGCGCAGATGTGAAACGCATGGTTCTGCGATTAGTCGAAGGACCAGTGAGGTCTCTAGGAATGGGCAGTCCACAGCTACTGGCTTTAGTTGAGAACTGTCCGAAAGGAGCAGAGACGCTGGTTACGAGGATTATCCATATTCTTACAGAGAAGTGTATGTAGCTTTATAATTCACGTAATGCGCCAATCTTGCGATAGCTTTAACGTATTATTTTACATTTAGCTGCACCGAGCGCAGAATTGGTCGCAAGGGTGCGAGAACTTTATCAGACCAGGGTCTCCGATGTTCGATTCCTGATACCGGTGTTAAATGGTTTAACAAAGAAAGAAGTTATAGCCGCCCTCCCAAAACTAATAAAATTAAATCCCATTGTTGTCAAAGAGGTAACCATTTCATTCATAGTTGGACTTACGTATACAAATTTAACTCAAGATCGAATGCTAATTGTTCGGCGATTCTTTCACAGGTGTTCAACAGGTTGCTGGGAACGCATAATAATGACAGTGGTGTACCTCATACGTCCCCCATTACACCTGCTGAATTATTAATTGCCCTGCATAATATAGATCCAAGTAAAGCAGAATTAAAAACAATTATAAAAGGTGTGATAATGTTCATTGTTGATTGCTAGGAAAGAACGGTTTTCGATGCAACATTTCTTTGACGATATTGTTTTCCAGCCACATCGCTCTGCTTCGCAGAGAAGCAAGTGTACACGCAAGAAACGGTGGCCGTTGTCATGCAACACTTGATGGAGATGACACCGCTACCAACATTGTTAATGCGCACAGTGATACAAAGTTTAGCACTGTACCCAAGATTAAGCGGGTTCGTTATGAACATACTTCAGCGATTGATTCTCAAACAAGTTTGGAAGCAGCCAAAGGTTTGGGAAGGTTTTGTCAAGTGCTGTGAACGAACGCAACCACAAAGTTTTGCTGTCATTTTGCAGCTTCCTCCAACGCAGTTGGCTGAAGCGTTAAAGATGGCTAGTAATTTGCGCGCTCCTTTGTTAGCGCACGTTGAAGCCTTTGCTGAGAATCAGGTAATTTTATTTTTACGTTTCCAATATTTTACCGATTATAAAAGTTGACCTGTCTATATATGTAAAAAAAAAATTGTATTACTGTTTTATAGAAAGCGCACATTCCACAATCGATAATGGACGTTATTCAGGGTAAATCGCCTTGTGACATGCATGATGAATTTGATATTGTGAGTAAAAATGCTTGTACATAGAGAATAATTAAATCTTTATATTATCGTAAAAACAAAATAAATATATGAACTGATCCAAACAGCTTTCCTCGAATTTCTTGCAGGCACCACCTGGTGATTATCCGATCGAACAAAAACCAGAATCAATGGAAACTGATGTTTCAGAACCAGCACCACCTGGTTTAGATTAGCATAAACTTATTCCAGTATTGGGGTCTGAATCATCATCGACAGATTGTCCCAACTTTAATGAATTCACACTGTAAATCATAAATATTTTTCTCTATAGACCGTGATGCATCTAAAACTTTAGATTCACGTATTCTTTGGCTCGCTCGCAGAATGTACATAACTCTCGGATTTACAGTTCTTTTCTTGAGACTCGAGTTGAATTAAGTTGGTTTTGTAAATAGGTCATCATGATTCAATGTTCATACATAGGTGTGTTAATTTCACGGTATAGTACATTTTTCATTACATATAAAAAGTAATTGTATCGAAGATCATTTTTTTGGCTTTGCGAGCGCCACGATCAATTTCTGTATAAACATAAATTTTTTTTTATTTCAACAGGGATCAAACAAGATTGCTAATAATCGAAAATCTATATTTGTAAAAATATATTTATTAATACTTTCATGAAATATATATAAATATTGTTGAAACAAATACAGATGTTACTAAGAAATTACAAATTTGTACATATTTTGTACACAGTACTGTATAAGCAATCCAAAGTACACGATATATCGAACAAAAAAAATAAATATTTTGTCACGTTGAATTGTTGCAATACCGTGTACATAGACCATTCTTTCGATACAAAGTGTGATAACGTTTTCTATCTGTTGCACAAAATATATGTGATTTACGTTGTGTGCATACACATTACTTACGATTAACTTAGAGCTACATTAAATTTTACAGATGTCAGTCTCAAACAGTAAGTATGACGACTATCTTTTAGTTTCTGATTTATGCCAAAATATTAAGTGCCATGAATGCGTTTATTGTGTGTGTGTTTGTTCCTGCACTAATTAAGTGAGCTATTCTATGGACTCGTAATTAATCCACATGTGTGTCTTCATTACATGTAAATACTCTCGTATACGATACTGAATTACAAAACAAATTACTAAACGTTACGTTACTGGAAGGCACTTCGAAAATCAAACAATGTAAAAAAAAAGAACAAATAAAATTTTCTTTGTTATACAAATCTGAATTTTCTTGTCTACATTTCCCTACAATACAAAATCAATAGAATATTATACAAAATCAACTCCGGTATCTAGTAATTCGCGCAACATGAATGATGCCTTTTTCGGAAGAATTCTGAAAATTAGAAATGTCAGGTGCATGCAATATAATTGATAATTGGTATTATATCAAGTGTATTCTTACCTGAAGAGGTGTCCCAAATACAACACATGCACAGGTATGCTGAACTCCGTATAATTTCGACGAACTCCCTCCATAATCTTTCTAGCTGCTTCTACAGCAGATATCGTGCCGAAAAAGCTGGATATTCTATACGAAAAGTAAAAAAATATGATTGTTTTGTAAGATCGCTATTTTTATCAATATAAAGTCATACCTAAAACGAATATCGTTACCCGCTTCTATTCCAATAATAAATGGGTAAATATGGACTAAGGAAATTATAATGTTGTCATTATGAGAATGTCTTAATTTAGTACGGAGTGATTCAGCGAATCCTTGAACAGCAAACTGTGCAGTAGATGATGGAATTTGTGTAGTAGCAACCGATAAACCAGCTACAGAAGACAGAAGCACTACATGACCTCTGCCGGCGTCTTTCATTTGAGGTAGAACACCATTCGACAACTAAAAATATGCATGGTTTAAATTTACAAATTATTACACATACATTGAGAAAGATATAGTTACCCAAAAGTGGCTAAGAACTGTCACTTTAATTATCTTCAGTGGGTCTGATTGATCTTGAAGCAACAATCTAGGACTTGGTATACCGCAACAATGAAAGAGCATTGTAATATTACCTAATTCCTGTCGAATAACATTTGTAACGCGAGTCACCTGTAATTGATTTATAATTTCATTATTAAAATAATTTATCTCATATCCTAATGTTATTTATAATAAACTTGCCTCTTCCTCCACAGTGATATTACAATAATATGGTCTTGCAGTACCGTCTCCGCAGGCATATACTGCTGTGTCATTACAACTCGATGGATCAATGTCTACACAAGCAACGGTAGCACCCAATCCACATAAATGAATTGCCAGTTCTCTGCCTATCCCATGTCCAGCACCAACAACCTAAGATAAATAAATGGTTTAAAATATATGCATATAATTTGCGACTAGTTCGAATGGGTATATTACCATTGCAACTTCTCCGTGCAGATTTTTCAGTGGCGCAGGTATGAATGTTCTGTATATTGCAATTAAAATTTCAAAATAGATCTTGAAAAAAAGTGATATAAGATCCAGTATCAGGATAACAAGAGAATATACTTTGAGTAGCATTTTCGGTAGTCTGAAACTTGAATGTAGAAAGTCCTGAAAAATGAACGTATATTTCATTAAAAAGTATACTAATTTAGGTGAAATCTGATATCCGCTATTATGACGTGATCTGATAAAACGTTAACTTCAAGCATTCGTAATCATCAAATACTGCTATTTTCTGTCGTATACAAACATTTGTCGCGATATACATACCATTTTCTTGAAAAATATAATTGAAATTATGCGCAAGCTCAATCGTGTTAATAAATAATTTTAATTAATCGGGAGAAGGGGGTCTCTATTTAATCGAAATGTATATATGTATATCTTGCATCAATTATCGTCTTGAGCTTTAAGATAATTTATCTTGTCGTTTCGAGTATAACTTATCTAAAATTTGCATCGCATTGTCAGTCCAATGTTTCATAAAAAGAATCAAAATGTATAAATGAAAATATCACAAAAATCTAAAACTAAGCGCGCTCTCACACACTACCGCTTAGAAACCTTTAACTGAATGTCGTTTATGGGACACAAACATTCGCTATAAATATTGATCAAGTTGAAGGTCATCGAAACGGAAGATTGAAATTTCGAATATTATCAATGGAATTTCGAAAAGAGGGTACTCGTTTAATTCACAGCTGACTAATAAATGTATTAAGAATTGTTTAATCTCAGTTGTATACATATACACGTTTGAGACCAACGTGCCATCGTCTTATTACATCTAACATTTGTATACTATATTCGCATCGTTATCGTTCAACTTCAAAATTGCTAAAAGAAATTACATAGTAATTTAAAAGATGGTAAACGCAAGCGCGCGTTTGCGCTTTTAGTGTACCCACAGTACACTCGGATATAGGACATTTTGGAGCTGTAATCGACAGGGTTAACTTAAATAAAGTTTCTTAAAAATGTGGTGGCTCGAAATACTTCCAAGTGTAGGTATAATCGGAGTTTGCTTGACGATTCCACAACAATTTGCTTATTACGTGTCGAAATGGCAATTTGGAAACGTGAGTACTACTTACACGAACTGTGCGCAACATAACCTACACCTCGTAACATTTCACGTAACAAATATTCCTTAAAATGTTTCATTTACGTTTCTCTCCTAATTGATAAATGGTTTTTTCTCTCAAATACTTTACGCAATAGCTAAACTTTATTTTCTCATTGCAGCCAATGCGTAGATATATGGCAACCGAATGGGATTTGAACATGAATGAGAGAGATGCTAATATAAACGGGGTCTCTTGGATAAAGTCAGTAAGTAATAGCATTCGGTAACGATAAATTTGTTTGAGCTTACATGACATTGAATTGTTGATTAGTCTTTATCGAAGGAGTTTGTCTAATGCGTTCGTTTTTATTTTGCAGGGCTTGGAAACAATCCCAGATGAATGAATATAATTCAGCGAATGAATGTATTAGCATTATTGTAACGAATGTAAATAATTTATAAAATACATATTTATAAAATGTTTTCCTGGTTATGATCTCTCAGTCTGCCCTGTTGCGTATTATGTTGTAAATACATATATATATCTTGAGGTTTATTCTGTATCTTTTCTGTTATTGTTATGACAAAATTTGTATATTTTCTCATCATAAATGATTATATCTAATCGAATAATTTATAATGTATAAATTATATTGCCTAAAAAAGAGTCTCATGAATTCTTGAATATTGAAGAACGCTATTCCAAGGCAATATAAGGTAGTCTCAGAAAAATCCATCCACGTTCTATGAATACCATTTCCCGTCCGAGTAAACAGCAGCGTTACATTTTCCTGTTAGGAGGAACAAATTGGCCTGAACAGTAACGCAGACGTTTCAAAGGGTGTTTCATGTATCTCATAATCTGTTATTGCGATGAGATTGTCTTTTGAGGGTTGCGTCTAGGCGAGGAGCGGGTTCGCGCTGTTCCGGTCGCGGATATTCGGTAGAGAACTCTTCTGCGAATGAAAAATTAATAACTGCAAAGTAGTTCTGTCAGAAGGAATGTTATTTCGTGCCGGTAGCCGGACAAAGCGAGACGTCCGGCACGTTGTCAGACAGGGGCACGGGCACGGTACGGGAAGAAAAGAAATATTCGCGGGAATTCGTATTTCCTTGCAAGAGAGGAAGATAGAGATAGAGAGAGAGAATAAGAAAGGGTATTTCCGTTAATCATTTTCCTCGGCCCCGTTTTCCAATATAACGCGAGCGCGCGCGCGCACCAGCGCGGCACCAAATTTCTCACCATCTCAGGTAAACTCGGAAGCGGCACGCGAAAGTCTTTTAAAAGGAAAAAAAGCTCCAGGTGTTCCGGACGTCGATGTCCTTTGTTTTCACGCCATTATAGTTCTGAACCCCTCGAAAATATATAAGATCGCCCCCTATGCGTAGCAGACAGAGATAACGAACAATAGGCAGCCGAGGGGACGGGCCTTTGAACTGGGAATACAAAGGGCGTTACAGGTATACACGTACGTGCATTTTTCACTGAGAACGATGATAAAAAAGAAGAAGAAAATAGAGAAGCAGACGGAGTTAATAGCGATTATCACGGGACTAATTAGACCACCGCGTAAAAATTGCAAAAAAATTTGTTTCATCTCTGTTTGTCCGGGATACGTGACATCAAATGGGACACTGGAACGTTTGAACACGAAACAATGTTAATTCCACGGGCGCGTGACCAAACTTCGCTCACACGAGCCACAAACAATTTTTTCGGTTTTAATTACATTCTACAAAGAAGATTCTACTGGGTCACATGTGAAGGGTTTTGTTTATATATTCAGTATCAAGCTTTTCAAAAAATTCTATGTCGCTACGTAGCTTTTTTTATTAAAAATTTTGTTAAAAATTGCATCACTATAACAGCATGATCCACTGATACGGGATATCGTTTATGTAAGTCTTTGCTTTAAAAAAATGTTCCTCCTCTAAAGTGTATTAATATACGTGTTGCAATTAATTCTTAAGTGTTGGAAGTTTATTGTAAAGTGCTATAGATAGTGTATTGTAGATAATCGTATTTCTTAGATAAAATGATTGGCAACATTTCTTTGTAAATGTGTGTCATTGCATTATTGCTCGCTCGATAGGAAACGCTGTTCTGCTCGAAGGTCGTTCGATCTTGCGAGATATAAAATAAAGAAGATATCGCTCGAAATACTGATTCATCGATTACTGCTCGTTGCAGGATATATAATCTCTGTTTCACAGATAAAAGCACTTAGGGGCCAAGATACTTCCAGAGATTTAACGGATCTTAAAACGTTTCCTGAACCGGTACGCCAGATTCGGTCGAACGAGAGCTGAATTTATCGATTCTGCTATTCATCTCTGTTCGGCGATACCCGAGACCCCTTACGACCAATCGTGACATCCGGGATTTTCAAAATTTAGCCGCCACGCGGTGCTTACGAGAACATGGTGGACAAAATCATTTCCTGCAACCCTCGTTCCCCCCTTTTAACCCTCGATTACGGACGATTCTTGCAACTATATAATTTCGGGTGCTCAGAACTATCCTCTGCCCGATTTATGAATTTTTTTGTAAAAATTTAATAGCAGTTTATTTAAATCAAACATCCGAAACTGGATAATTAAATGGTGATTTTAATGTTCCGAGTAAAAATATCTTTAGCCACAATTTTTAACAATAAAACGTTAACGAAAACATTGATATTTCGAAACTTCATCGTTAATTAATTCGAGCATTAAAAGAAGATTTCACTATCAAGGAATTCCGTCTAGAAAGAAATACTTAAAAATAAAGTATTCGAAATTTTATCGATAATTAATTCAAACTTCTGCCGAAATAATCTTTAGATAAGCCAAGCGACTTTCATTCAACATTCAAGAAACAGTTTTACAATTAGAGTATCGAACATCCACCCGAATTAAATGGTAATTCTGACCCAATTTATTTGAGAAAATTCGTGCGCTACAATTTACGTTTATTTTCATAAGTTGACACTCTCGGGTGCGCAGTTGCTACACAAATCTACATAAATTACCAATCAGATCGGATCTTTATGCAACGTAAAAAATTGCTGCATCGATCGCAAGACGCAGGAGCTAAATATTAAATTTTTCATTAATAATGCGGAGTCTGATCATTATCGAAGTATTGTTCAGATTGTACCAATAAGTTTCTTAATGAACAGAAGCCGAGCACCTTCCCGAATGAAACGAAGCTCGACAACGTTTTACAAATACTTCGATGACCTTACAAAAACTTCATAGGTTATAAAGATCGTTCGCGATGAATGAAATCGCCAATTTCTGAAGAGGCGCCGAACGTTCGATTTTTCGCGAAACATTGAAAAGGTATCGTCAACTTACATTACGGAGAAAAAGAGACGTGGACAATAAAGTTCGTCAGCGTGTATCGCCTAATATCGGATAGCGTGGTACGATTCGAGGTCCAATCACAGTGAAAAGTGGCAGGAAAATCACCGCTGCTCGAGATACGCTCAGCAGCCTATGGCGGTGCTTTAAATCGGTCTTGGGACTCGGTGAGCGGGCTGCAGTCTAGCGCGAGACGTCGCGGAAGCAGCATCGTGTCCGACGCGTCACGATCTTCTACGATCGCCCGATTCGTTCCGATCGATCGGCCGTTCGACTCGGACGCGTTCCCCGAAAATCCGCGAACAGAAGGGTCCGGGTTCACGGCGGACGAGGGGAAACTCGTGCGAGAAGCCGTCGCGTCGAGCCGAATTTGCGCGGGAATTGGCCATAAACCGGGGTAGCGTTGCAAGCGTTGCAAGCGTCGCAAGCGCGCATCTGTCCAGCATTTGTTCCTTCGCCGAAGGACCGGCGGGCACGGTTGTCGGAGCTGGCTCTCCGAAAGACGAGGAACGGCGGTGTGCGTGCAACGCAGGATTTCTTCGAATCCCTCGACGCATTCCGCAACAACAAGTTCTAGGACACTTTGGCCCATTGTTTCTTGCCCGCGTTACCCTTTCACGGTGCAAATAATTAGCTGTTCCGTTACAGTTGGCCGAGCGTTTCGCAGTGTTGTTGAATATATAGTGTATCGACGAAAGTTTCGGTCTCGGCGTTCACGGTCAACCTGTTAGTCATGTGGGAACGGTAAAAACCACTCGCGCAGGAACTCTGGAAGAGCAGTTTTCTCGGGAATGGTATAATCACGATATATAGTGTGGAACCTGCTCCTCGTTCCGGGCAAGGATACACCTATAACGCACGATGATTCTATGACGGGTCTCGTCCCTTTGGCTCTCTCTCTTTGTCTCTCTTTCCTATGTTGTGGTTTGTGCGATGTTTACTCCCTGGTTCCGCGAACGGTGCAACATGACCACACTGTGCTCGAAAACGCGTCGCTCGAACGACTCTACGAACGAAACACTGTGAAGCCGTTCTCTCTGGGGACTCCGGCGACAGGAATTCGCCTAATTCGAGACACGGGAACACGCGCCACCGAGAAGTCGGATCATGCGGTGTTTTTCGCCCGGACCCCGCGCTAAGAAGATGGGTAAGTCTGCTGCTAGTATAGTTACGGATCATCCGCTCGAATGAGACGATCGATATCGTCCCATTGATCTATTTAGCCACGTACGATAGAAATGTTAAATAGCCGCGATCGAAGTGTTGTCTAATAGCTGTGCACCTTCTGTGCTGGTAAGTGGAACCTCCTTGTAGTACATTTCTGGTACATTTACATAAGTAGACAACGGATTTTATGCGTTTACGACTAAAATTAGTAGGTGTAATTTAAAATACACATTACAAGAATTTAGGGACACTGTTACATTATTTTCAACCTATTGAAATAAATTTCTATTTCAGTTTGCTGCAATTCAGACCGAACATTTTTATTTTGCACGAAAATCCGCTGTTTACACACGAGACACGCGTATACAGTTGGAAAAGGATTTGCGTGTTACAATTCTGTGTTCGAGAAGGCATTGAAAACAGCTTCTTTTAATGGGTACGTTAAAATGTTTCATTAAATGGAACGTGTACCACCTTTGTGAAATGTCCAATCAATTTAGCAGAAGAGAATTACGAACTCTGAATATTATATTGTGTAATATAACCTGGAATACGACAAAGTCTATATGTAATATTAATTTCACAGCCTCTAAAAGTCAATTACAAAAGTCACGTGTACAGTTATACTAGTTTCGGCGTATTGAAATCAATAAAGAAAGAAGCACTGTGCAACGACAATTGTCATCTCGCATAATAAATCTGTCGTTTAGGTGTCAAACTACACACGGTGCAAATTCTTTTCTAACCCGTTCTATTGTCTCCAATGTTTACACCCGGTTTCATTACCTCGACAGCGGCGTGAAATAATGTTTCGATAATTGGATTTCCACGATTCGAAATCCCCGTCGATACACGCTCCGCTTCTATGGAGATTCGCGTGTCTCCGCGTTATTCCCCCGAATATTCCGATATTCCACGAAAGAGATCCATGACGTCCCGTGACGTTTCAAACGAACGGGTTTCGACGTTAACGGAATTGCGACTGTTCGTTTCCTGAAAAATTGATCGCGCGTCGCGTTTCGTAATCGTTCACGGCCGGTTTTTTTTTCTCTCTCCGTATCACGGCAACGCTCGTTTATCTTAGCGATTTTGTTCTTGCCAATCCGCTTAGCAAAATCGTGCGCGCGTATAGGGAGCCGATACGGCGTGTTTCGGCCGATATTTTCGGTCCAAGGACACCCGGGTTCCGAAACGATTCGATTCGCCGGTTTACGGGCCCATCGCCGGGCAATTACCGATCCATCCGTACCGTTAGACACTCCTTTCACCCTGGGAAACATCGATTCCTTCTAGAAAGCTAGATCGTGAAAGGATCGTACGATCGCTGTATTATGCTTAGGCGCTCGACGCGTTACAATATCGATTCTAGCCGAGTGACTCACGGCGATCGAACGTTTGAAACATCGCCATTCGATAGACTGTTCGTTGTACCGGGAAAAACAAGTGTCACCTATGACTAAGAATTTTTTCGCGTAACGTCTCATTCTAATTTCATATCTCGAATGTCGCGACCTGAATAATTTTTGTCAAAGAGATCGAGTCCGTCGATTCGTTACGACTCGACACGGTTCCCACCATCTTGGATTTATTCGTCGTTTTAACGAACTTTTCTACTGTAGGATTTATAGTAGAGATCAAATATTTTAACGGGACGGGCGAAATTGAAAGAAATGAAATTTTTCTGAAAAAGAAAATATATATTCATACAAGATTTTAATTTCTTTACAAGGTAATAAAATTTCGAGAAGAATGGAACAGGAAGAATAGACATTTATTGGCAGTGCGACGGACGCATTTCTGACGTGAAAATTCGTTTTACTTAAATCGAGGTCGTGAAGACTGACAGTGTGTTTAAATATTTACGAGTCTCGCGTCGTTCTGGCTGCTAAGGTACATAGATTTTTGAGACATACGGGTAACGTGATTTATTTCAGCACCTATCCAGCAGTCGGCGTTACTGAAAATGAATCGCGTAAGATTAAAATATTTAGAAAAGAGCGTATAAATAATAACAACGTTTAAGACGGCAGAGTACTGGCCTTAAATGGCTAACTAATGGAACAATTAGTCTATGAAACTGTAGAGACTTTCACTTGAATAATTGTTGCGATCAGGACTTGTTTGTTAGGAGAGATCCGTTGCCAGGAGAGCATCTGTGTGCTCGTTCCTGCAATGTATTCGCCATCATTGCTTTAACCCTTCGGGTTGCGTCATCCGGGGCCAGGAAAATGGCGGTCCCTCGGGGGATTTTTGTGTGAACAGAACAGGGAAGATCGTATTAAGAGCGAGTAGAATTACATTTCCTTGAGCGTGGGACAAACGGGCGTCCTTATCGTCTCGGGAGAGCTAATCTTCTTTCGAGCGCGTTGATAAATCGTTCTCCGACGACAGTTTTTCCGTACGTGTACGAGCCAGACGAGAGACAACGGTTGTCTTCGAGAACGGAGCCGTTTGTTATGTAAACACACGGTTATTTCGTGGACAGACACAAATACTGCCACGATAAAAATTGTCGTCGGCCATCTTGAAAGCGATACATCTTGAAGGCTCGCCGCTGGCTGATATTATATGTAGTAGCGGTCTCGTCGTCGGAGAGACCGACTCTATTTTTTTTTTTAATGAGCAGAGAATTTAGAACGGGGAGTAATTGTAGTCTTTAGAGCCAGGATTTTTGGGGGATGTGAAGCGTGGGCCATATGCAGATTGCCCTGTGGGGCACTGGGGCGAGTAGGTTCAAATCGGGGGCATAGGAACCACACCCACTTTCCATTGGTTTCATATTTTTTTTGAAAGTGTAAGTTATCTATAATTGTAAAGTAAAAAATCAGAAATCGATCATTTTTTACCGGCGTTGGTAGGGTTAGTGTTAAGAAAGCATGCCAATCAGTCTGATGAAATCGAGACTCTCTTTTCTGGGCGTGAGTTGGCCCGGGCGTGGCTCCGCGGGGCAATCGGGGGCGTTCCCGGGGCATCGCGAGGCTTGACGGCTGCGACCGCCTTGAATAATCGGCACTTCGGGAAATCGGGGCGGCAGCTTTCGACGAAGCGAAGACCTGGAAAGAATCCGGCCAAAAGCAACGTTTAATTAAAATAATACTTCGAGCGATGCGTTCTTTCGGTCGGTCCACCCGCGTGGCGCGGCGAATCTCCGAGGGGCCGAATATTCGCGCGCGTAATTAAAATTTCCATCGCTTTGAATTCAGTCCGAACGGCGCGCCCCTTTTCGCGTATTAAATATTATAGTCCCGGCACGCATTCGCGGGCGCAGGAGGGATTCGTTAACTTTTATCCGCCATCTCTCTGCCTCGCTATTTCGCTGTTGAAAAACGAGAAACCGCGCACAGAATTTTTCCGGTTCTTCCTTTTTTCCGCGCTCGGTTTTCGGTTTCGTTGGCAGGAATATATTCATGACTCTTTCCTGCAAATATTGCTTCGAGCGGGGGTTTGAAGGATTTTATTCCCAATATATATACTATTGTATACAAATTTTTTGTTTCCTTCATTATCCGTCTTCGTTTTTCTCATTTTTTTCTTTTTAACGAATCACGACCGCTACTTCTAGCCGGACACCTTGCGTCGGAGCGAGTGCACCGTGTCCGAACGAAATTCGATAAACCAATCACGTGCCATCGATTTATTTCAAGTGTGTGTAGTTAGACCCGAGCGTTAGACGATACGGTCGTCGATATTTTGCAGCGAAACGGCAAAATAAACCGAGACAAAGTTGAAACCATTATAACGCGGACATACCACCCTCGACTCCAGTTTGTTTTGCTTATCTCTCGAATCCACGAGGTCAGAGTCCTTTTGATTAACTCTCGAACTCTCCCCGGCGGCTACCGGGTCCATTGCAATCCTAAGAACAAGCTGCAATCCGTATTATTGAAACGGATCTTTTAGTTAGAATATCTTTATCGTCGTTGTACCGAAGCAAAATTTAGGAACTTCGCACACGTGTATTGACAAATGAATACACAATTCCATATCCGCTATAGCACTGCCACAATAGTGCTTCAGCAAAAAAATCGAACAGTTCGACGATAGAGTTTGATAAACAACGCGAAATGTGCTCGGCAATTCTTCTCCTATCTGCAATAAAAACAGGAGTTATAGCCCGGGCCAGTTGCTAAAATCACCCTGCACGCTCCTCGAACTGAAACGCATGATTTATAAGCATTCGCTGTTCCGCAGTACGACACGGGTCCGTTCGGACCCGGCTCTCGCAGCGCGAGGGCTTCGCGAGAACGGAAAAGGGACACGGCGCGTAGGCACGCACCGCTCGTCCGCGTATTTAAACGCATAATTAAACCGAGTTGCATCATGGGTAAATTGCAATAATCCTTGTGCATTCGCTGCGTCCCCGTTCGCGGGGTAGGGGGAGCGCAAGGGAATAATTGCTTTTGCTTCATTGTGTAACGCGCGAGCGACGCGTCGCGCCGCGGCACGCGTTTCAGCTTGTAGCCGGAGAAATCTTTGTTCCGTTGCTGTCCATCTTTGTTCCGCTCCGCCGTTCTCATCTTTCTCTTCGCGGCTGTCATCTTTGTTTCGTCGCTGTCACCACCGGAAGCCGTGCTTTTCTTCGGGGCCGTTCCTTATTTCCAGCTGGGAGCCGCGATTCGACTCCCCGGTTCGAGCCGAACCGTGAAGCTCGACGTATTATTACGTCCTTTGACGAGCCGCGGAAGCCCTTTCACCGTGGAAAAAGCTCTGTGACGTGTGCGGCACGTTTCGCCGTATGGAAATTTCAATGACGAATCGGGTTGCCAGCGAACACAGCGCGCTGACAAAAGGACAAGACGCAAGACATTTTTATTAAAATCTGATTCCGGCCAATGGGCCACGCGAACCTCGAGATTCGATTTTTGTAGCTCCTTTGTGGCCCAAAGGGACGTAGACACCAAAGATACATTTTTCGTCTGCGATTTTCTTCCCGATACAATGATTCCTCTCTTCTACGTAATTTTGGACAAAGGACGACGTGAATATGGATGTCGGAGATGACGGGAGATCTGGGCCAAGAATTTAGCACGGTCTCTCCGACAATGGGAGAACGGGAGGGGAGTTTTATATTCGTTATCGAGAATTGTCCCGGTGAGACACGATTTATGAATGAATTCAATAATTGCATAGACCAAACAGGAATCTGGCGTACACGTGCTCAGACGGTGACAAAAGAGCGGAAATTTTAGGTCACCGTGTTTCTGTAACGGCAAGGACTCCCGGAGACTTTGCGAAAATGTGTGCTACATTTCACGGGCGGCTGTCGGGGTGTTTGTGAAACAAGGGACGTTAAGACTTGGAAATCGGAGAAATTCATCGTTGCAATGTTACCAATTAGAATTACGCCCTTTGTACATATTTGTTTCTTGAGAACACTCTGTGTCGTCTTCCGATTCTCCCCGGTCGGCAATAGTTTCAATTTCACCAGGTCATTTGTTCCGTGAATGCATAGAATCCGCAGCCTAGTGGTCAGCGTCGATGCGATTGGCTCTAATACAGACGGCTGACGATTTGAGCTGGCCATTAGAAAATTAGAATTTCAACGGAACGTCCGTCGAAAATGTAACCAAGCCGAGGGTTAATCGTTTCGGGGGCATCGAACGCATCAACCCGAGGCGGGTTTCCGCAGGCCAGCCAGCGAGCGATGATGAATCATTGCGCGCGAGGGTGAAGATGGGACTTTTCATGTCTCCGTTAACCGTGTCGTCTTTGGGTAGCGCGTGCAGCACCCCCGTTCGAGGAAAGAATAGATCGCGTCCCTTCTAACGAGAGGGCGTGTCACGGCGAGCGTAACGATAAATGAATCCTTTTGTGTCGCGTGCAGGCAAGTTGTCCTCGACGGTGTGCCGGCGGCGCGGCGTGTCGTTAAATTCTGTATCGAAACTGGGCGAACATAACGGGGGTGGAGGAAACTTTTCCTCCGTAGAGAGAGCGAGAGCGCGCGCGGAAATGGAATTCCGGCCGGTAGCTCCGTTCGCTCCGTTTCACGGTTGTTAGCGATATTTTTGATAATTGCATATCGGTGTGGCCCCGGTGCATTCGCCTCGGCGCCATTGCCGTTGCCGTTGCCGTTGTCATTGTCGTTGTCGTCGACGGGTTCCCATCGTTTTGCGCGCCCGGCAATCGGGCAATCGATACCGAACCGAAGAGCAGTTTCCCCCCCTGCGTCCCACGGTAATTGATACCCCGTAAAAAGCTGTCTTTAATCGTGCTGCCACCCGTGCCCCTCTTATCCGGGATATTTAACATTTAAATATTGAATGGGACCAATGGGCGAACGCCGTGAACTGCCCTCGTTCAAATACCGGCGAGCGTTTCCACCGGTTCGAATCTCTTTTTCGACCCTCCAACGGCCTCCGTTTTTCGTTTAAACCACACGCGCTGAGACTTATTTACCAGCAATTATGGCTGCACGTGAAATCTCGCTTCTCTCCGCTCAACTCTTGATTTCACGAGATCCTTTGGAAATGTTCCATATGAAATAATATTTCGTTCAGCATGCTTCAGCGTTTCAGGAAACAGCAAACGGATGAAACGCGTCGTCGGAAGCTGCGTACCACTTAAGGGTAGCGATCGCGCGTCATCGGCTTCCGGGTTGAGTGACGAACGTCATTTTCGGCGGAGGGAGTTAATTTACCGTCGGAGCGTCGCTGCGCGCGCGGAAAAATCGCTGCGCGAAGAAAGCGACACACGAACAATCGAAGTTTTACAGCAGACCACCCCCACATACATATATTCGCGCGTCGCCGCATCCACCAACCACCGGCAGGGGTTTTGAAATATGCCGTTTAATTATCAACAATATGTTCGTTCCACTAAAATTCGATCAACGGTCCGGAAAGATTTCATTCCGCCGCGAAATTGGATCGCTTCCGGCTCGTCAAACGAGACCGATCCACTTCCGCTAATTTTCGAACGTGAACCGAACCTGGATAACGCGCGGCTACGGAAACTTTTCTGTCCCCGTTTCAAAGTCTATTTACGGATCCATGATTTATTAGTTGAACTTAGTTCCCTGGTTAAGCCGATAATGTGACCGTAATTAAGCTCCGATTCCGGAGACGACGCTGTTCAGCCCTAACTTTCGCCGGGTTTTTCTGCTTATACAGTGAGTCAAGTATATTTCCTAGAAAGCGACGCAGTGAATCGGTCGTGTTTAAAAATGCCTGAATTATAAAAATCTTAAAAAACAGCCCCTCTTGGAAGCGGTTCTCCTAAAGACGTTGCACTCCGAGCATGACTTCTCGGAGCCGGATTAACTGAAGTAAAAAATTCACGAAGATTCTGTTTACAAATATTTTAAGAAACTTATTTTTAAATGTAGATGTACGGATACTAATTTGTCAAGATTGCCATTGGAAATACAATTAAAAAAGGTAATCTGAAAATAAACGCATAATAAAATTAACAGACAGCAGCTTATAAAAGAATATTCTTTTAATGATATCATATTAAAGAGAGTGGTTCACGACGAGGAATTAAAAAAGTTTAAATAAAAGTGCATGCTGTAATAACAGCATATTTTTTAAATCCTCCAGCAAAGCCGTAAAGTGAAAAATAAGCAGTACACAATAAACAACGCGTAATCAGTTTAACAACGTGCCAGTAAGTAGCTTTAAATAATAAAACGCGTTACTTTCATTTGTTATGTTTGTGGGGCGATAATTTTTCTTTTTTTTTTTGTTGATTTTATGCAACGAGAAACAAGCAACGCCGTGAAAATTTCATTTGCAACAAACGCAGCTGTATTACCATTCGTTTAAAAAGTTCTGCGGAGCCCCGGGACTACCCATCTCGCTGGTTGAGGGTTAATGCCTATCACCGAACCTCCTTTGCTCTTAACTTCTCGTAACGAGTGCAATTATTTGCAGCTACTTAGCGTAATCATTTCGGACGAACTTTCTTAAGACTCGGGAAAATAAATGAGTTATTTACTCTCTCATTTTACGGTCGTAATAGTAACGGTCCTGCTGACGACTGGGGCAGATCCGTGTGTTTCTATTGTACCTTTCAATGACAGTGTTAAGCATTTCATAATTTCTGTAGACTGAAGTTTACGTGAACCTTGTAGAATAATTTGTGAGAATCTTCTCTATGGAATAGAAATTTTGGCAAAATGATTTTGGATTATATGCATTTGTAGTAAAAGTGAGTATGTAAAATCCAAAACTGTATTAGAAACATTAAAGAATATTGTTATATCTTCAGAAGTAATATCAGCTGTAGAATACTAGGGGATGAAGCAAATATCGATTGAACCCCAGCTTCTCTCATCCACCGCATCAAATTCGAACACCGTTCAAAGCTCCTCAATCTAATCACAACCAAACTAATTCGCCGTCATTCTCCGGGTCGGCGCAGACCCAGGTCGGACTAGAATAAAGCAGGAACCGTGTGGGCGGTCCCATAAATCGTTTTGAACCGCGGGTTTGTCCACGGTCGAGCAGATTTCAACCGATTTCGGTGTCACTCGAGCCGCGACGCGGGTGCGTTGGGCGGGGAGGCGGATCCATTCGTTTGTTAATTACTGGATATTAATTTCGCAGCGGTACGGTCGCGGCCGCTTGATTAATCGCAGTTATTACCGGGGTGCCTGGGATTGAAATCGTTCCGCGTTATTATTTTATAATCGCGCGCGGCCGGTTTCTCAGGGGGCGATCGACAGCGGTGAAAACGGTTGGAGAATCCGCTTATTGCCGGAACGTTAGCCGACGACGTAAATTCCGTGAGGTCTAGCCTGGTCTGGTCCGGGTTCGTATATATTCGGCCGATAAACGAGTCCACCGCCATTATAACCGGGGGACCGTGTCGTTAAACCGGGGAAACCTGTAATGAGGGTTGCGCGCGAGGATTTTCGATGAGCCGTAAATTTACTCGCAACCCGAATGGCCCGAACCGGCGAGAATTAAGCTGTTGCTGGCTTGTTGCACAGATGCACCGCGTTTATCGTTGCCAAGAGCCTTTCGCGGCTGCCAGAAATCCCTCACAACCCTTTACCGGCCCCACGATGACACCGTTTTCCAGTTTCAAACCACTGATTCCATCCGCCACATTTTCCCTTCTTAACCAAAACATTTCTCTTTGAAGTCCCACGGAGTCTCTCTCGGTACCATCGCAACCGCGAAGAACATTTTCTACGAAAAGTACCGTGTAGAATTATTTCATGGATAAAGTGGAGAACCTAAAATTGGAAATATTCTCATATAATTTATGATTTTCAATGAGAAACTGAATGCATGCAGCTCACATTGCAATCCACGAACAGCCCTCGAATATTCTCCAACGCCTCGGTAACGACCATAGTTAGAATAGTTAAGACAAACTATTGCAGTTTTTCCTTTCTTTCGCGTCTCTCTCTCTCTCTTCGCTGTCCTCTTCGGTAATACCTTAGCAAAGTGTAATCACAAGGCTCGTTCGCTGAATCTCACCCCCTCGTTCAACATTGTCTTCGGTATTTCGTTTCACCTCGATTAATCATTTCGTTACGGGCGTTACACCCGTAACTTTTGAAGCCTGTTTTCGTCGCTGCTGCGTGAACCTCGAGTGATAAAAAGTGCAGCGGTGTAATGGCTTTCGGTGGTCCATTTCTGTGGAAAAGTTCATCGAAGTTGACGGTCAACGCTGCTCAATGAGTCTCTTGTCATTTATTAGAAACTTGCTCCACTCAGACAGAATAAGGACAGAAATTTCTAATAGCAAAATTGCTTAAATAGTTAAAATTGAATCGAACCTGTAGACATCACGGATAATTTATTTAAAATTTTTGCGATCCATATAAACGAATATTTATTTAGAATAACAACAGTTTGGTTCAATGAATAAAGCAGTTTTCTCAAAATAAATATAGTAAGATTATAAATTGCCATTCACGATCGAAAGCTCTGGGATTACCCGATTAACGGTGACTACATATTAACAAATACGAGGTACAGAAAGAAACGTGAGAGCGCGTCGAAAATAAGAGATTTCAAAAATCAGAATAATGCGCGAGATAACAGCGAATCGGGGACCGACAATAGAAGCAAAATAATTGCGAGCGAGAGCCGAGGCGAACGAGAGTGCGCCGGCTGCTGTTGTAAAACCTATTCGGGATATTTTTTTAACTCGTCGAAAAAAAGAAGTACAATCAGAAAAGTTTTTCGCCGAGTGCTCTCCATTGTATGTTACCGCGAGCCCCGACACCAAGAGTCGAGGATAGTCGAGCCCTCGGATGAAGGGTCCTCGAAAAGGTCCGCCCTTCGTCGGAACGAAATTCGTTATTTCGTTCGGAAATCTCTAGGTACAGAGCTGTCTCGAAACCGCGGGTTTTCGCAAATCGATGGTCTAGTTAAAGCTGCGTGCACGACACGTTAACGAGCGTTAATGAAAGAGTGACGGTAAAAGGGAGGAGCGAAAACGGCGAAAAGGGAGGAAACCTGCCGAGGATGAGTCCGTGTATATATTATAAGTTCTTGCCCGGTGTTAATGTTTACGAGCGATCGTTATAACGTTCAAGAAACCGAGGTCTGCTAACTTTTTCGCCTCTGAATGTTCCAATTTTTACCGCAAATAAAACTGCGTTTCGTATTTTCCAACCGCGGCGACGGTGCTCTACATTCCTCGCTGGTTGGAGCTGCCATTTCTTTTTGGTCCCCGTCTATTAATATTTATAATTCCCGTCGAGGTACTTGGTTGTTAAATATTCGCTCGGGAAATTGATATTAATATATTAACTACAAGTCCGCAATGTAATGTCTACACTGTTAGGTACTGAGGACGGACGATTTCTGTAATTTATTTCTGTAATTCGTCTTTTGCTCTAATTAATACTCGCCGGATTATTCCATCGTATTAGAATTAGCACTGACCTAAATTGTTATTTAGGGATTGTTCTTCACACACCTCTCGCTATCATTCAATTGAAATCGCAATTCTCGAGGACGTCGGGCTTCTTTCTGAAATTAGCGGTGAATTTCATCGTGGAAGTAGAATACGCGGGGTAGATAACGAGTCGGGTATGTGTGTATCGAGTTTGCTCCCGGGGAAAAGTGGGAGAGCCTCCGTGAATCGTTACCGATTTCCTTCCATCGGCACCGTTCCCGCGGAATTGCGATTTTTATTCCCGTATCGAGGGAACAGGACACCCGGCCCGGCCCTACAGAAGAGCCTCAACGATATGTTCCCCAGATGTGCTCTCACGAGCGTTGGAAATATCGTGCCACTCGAAATTCGTGTCGAGCTGGGAACAGGTTTTATCGGTTCGAAGCGGGTCGGGTCGGGTCGGGCCGGGCCGGGCCTGGCCGATCCGGGGCGAGTGTGTACCGGGATCGCA
Organism: Lasioglossum leucozonium; assembly: GCA_028454225.1. Classification (NCBI taxonomy): domain Eukaryota; kingdom Metazoa; phylum Arthropoda; class Insecta; order Hymenoptera; family Halictidae; genus Lasioglossum; species Lasioglossum leucozonium. Next base: position 10,938,937 of record CM052207.1, read on the forward strand.
ATACGCGATACTCGCCGGCCGGTTGCGATTCGATCGAGGAAAACCCGTGTGCTCGCCCTTTTACCAGCTCGAATAATGCGTTTGGAAAACGCCGCGCGAAGTGTATCGATGTTTGATTAAACTTCTCGACGCGCGGGCCACCTTTGCCCTAACGCCATAGCTTTCAGGCCTCTTTTATCAGCGAGAGCGATAAAATACATGCCATTCTTTTAAAATGCGCTATTGTTACAATGATGTCTCGACATATGTGAAAAATCGAGTGAATTTTTACGTCAAAACTTTTTTTACTTTTGATTATTTCTGTATGAAACTTCCAGCAGCATATTTGCAATACGTTTTTTTATTGAAACGATATCGAACGCGATACAGTTTGGCGTTTACTCTTGTAATCCGCGATGGAGCAGAACCCCTCGATTATCCGAACAATTCAATGGATCATAGTGGACATCAACAACAGTTCGCAATGTTTTTCACGTTTTTAACAAGTTTCGTCCGTACTCGCGACACAGCATTCAGCGAAATGGCTCCATCGCATTCAGAAAAATGAGATACTGTCCGTTTTCGATCGTACCCGCGGCTCTTTCAATTCATTTTGGTATTTTCGTGCTACAACGCGTTCATTTCATTCGTCTGAATGCGATCCAACCGTGCGACCTCGTTCATTGTTGCAAGAACGATTCGAATGTATTATAAAACGTATTGAATCGAGCGAGACCGCAGCCTTATTTTTGCATCGGCAGAAACACAGCCGAATAATCTCTCGATTACTCCCATCCCGCGAGATTGTCCTTTTGGGAAAGCATCCCGAAACCTTCGTTCCAAGCAATACGGAGAACAAATCCGAAAAATCTTTCCGGGATACGCGCTCGGAAAATATATATTCGCAAGAGGCCAAAAAGAAAACCCTGTTTTATTGAACTCAATTTCGGACGGGCGGCAGCGCTTCTATTTAAAATCGAACCCGTTCATAAATTCTGCTTTTTCCTGTTGGACAACGAAATTGTATCTCGTTCCGCGTAGCATCGTCTTTCCGAATGTTATTCGATCTCCGTCGATGTAATTTTTAGCGTTGCTGTTGTATCTCGTTTCCGTTATTTTTGGGTGGTTTACTTCGTTGCAAAAAAAAGAAAGAAATAAAACCGCTGTCGGTGGAAAATTAATTTAGAACCTCCAACGAAGTTAGAGAGCAGTTCAGCGATTTTGTTTTCGAACGAAGAATTTTCCTCTACGGATTGCGCTTGACCCGGCGAACCGATGGTCAAACGTTGTTGCGTTGGTTTTTGAAAATTATTTGGAAAATGTTACAACGCAATCGAAGTCGAGGAAACTACAATATTGCACACCAGCTTCTTGTTCTTCGAAGCAATTACTTTGCGAAGACGTCGGGAAATATTTAGATCGCGACGCGGACGGCCATCGTTTCTGGGAACGCCAGCTCGCAAAGGGTTAAATTACGATGTGATACAATTTCAGTGTTGCTGGAAGAACCTCTAATCAATCCGGTCTTCAAGTTTCTCTACAAAGAAAGGCTGAGTGGCTGGGCTTCACGGATGCGGGGCACGAGTCTCGGGTCGACGAGCGATATTATTTCAGCTCGGGGATCCAAGGGAAACAGATTTTTCCTCGGTTTTCGTCGGGTAAACGTACCTCGGGTACCAACAGAAATGCGATTACCAATCAGAGACTAGCCTAGAACACGAAGGGAGATTCCCTTGATTCGAACGAGAGGGAGAGAGAGAGAGAGAGAGAGAGAGAGGGATGCCTTGATTCGACCCAAAAAAAGATTACGGGGATGACGACGCGCTTATAAAGAGATAAGCAAACGCCGCGACCGTAGAGGGGGAATCTGTTTGCGATAGTCGGATGAACGCGCAATCGCCGGTTTCAAGCTTGGTGCACATTTCGAATGAATCGAGAGATCCAGATCGTATATCCACAGTCGGGTACTCTGGTCGATTGATCGATCGTTAGATGACTACGACGGCGACGACGGACGCACCTGCTAGACACCTTGCCGCCAGCTGTGTAATTAGCGATCCTAAGGAGAGCCTCGTGATTCAATCCGACGATATTTTTATCGATTCGGGGCGGGACGGGTTCGATTAAGACGAGGACACTTCACTCAAACGGCTGTTGACACCGCCCCGGGATAATTCGAATCGATTCTGGTCTGTTCCTGGTTCCGAGGGTCCTCTCTATCTTAAGATTTATGGATTATATCGGTATTTTTCGTTGTACCTGCTGTGGAAACAGGAAAATCGAGAAATCTTTTCCCGAACCGTGTTTTTATGTTTCATACGCATCAGCCGCGTACGTGTCTGACCGGCACCATTTTCTATTCTACTGTAATGAATACGAAATGAATTTTATGCATGCACTTATTTAATATTATAATGCGTACTATGATATTCAGAGAATTTGTAACTTGTCCGCGGAAATATGTATTCTCCTATTTTTTCAGAGGACAACGTATGTAAAAGGGAATCGAAAAAACATTCGTACCGAAGTCTAATAATTTAAACGATCGCTAACCGAACATTTTATAAACATCTCTTAAGATAGAAGTAATTTATTTATTGGATTAAAATGCTCGTCGACTTTTCCGTATTTTGCAGATTCCAGTTGAAACTGGTACTGAATCTAGTTATCGTGAAACATTCATTTAATAATTTATTTGAACGCGGATAATTAATTCCGTCTTCAATTCCTGAAAGGAGCAGGGCTCAAAGTCTTAATGGCAACGTCAACTGTATTTTTAAGGTACGTCGAAATAGAATAAAAATCAACCTTAATCCGACTCGATCGTCGACTTTAAAGATGAGGATAAAGATTACGTTTCCTTCAAGGAACGAGGATAAGTCTGGACGCATGATCGCAAATAATTTCTCCGTCGAGTACACGCGACATTCAAAGTTTTGCGCAGTTTTCCTTCGAACGGAATTATGTATTAAACGGGAATAAAATTTTGTGTAGCTCTGCAGCTCGAAGGAACAGGCATTTACGGGAACCGCCGCAGTAATTATTCATTGAAGACGAGAACAACATGAAATCGAGGGGCGCGCGCCTCGGCAATTTTTAAAGCGTGTTCGATGCAGAACCGCGAAGGTTCCGCGGAGAAACATTTTCCTAGGTAGATTTAAAGAAACCGTGATCCGTGCGAACGTTTTCCTCGCGAGGCTGGTATCAAATTCTATGAAACTTTACACCGCGCGATTCTCAATAGATTCTTACGCGATACGGACTCGCAATGTTTCACGGAACCGGCGGAGAAAAATGATTCGCTGCGGCGCAGCGCGGCGGGTGTAATTTTCGATGCGGAATAGCGGAGAATTATGCAGATTCCGACGAGGTCTAGCTGGTTTTCCGACTAATTTAGTCTGAAATTAAAACACCAATTTGCGTCGGATAAAAATCATGTAGACGTGACTTTGGCTCGTGCATATTGATTTTTTGGATGGAAATAAGTTCATGAAAAATTGCGAGAGATGAATCCGAACAAAATTCCGGGAACTCCGCGTCAGGTGCGTGCGCGCGCCCGTCGATTCTGTTAAACCATGGTACTTCGCGATTCCGTGAGAGTAATGCAAACTTCAGAGTGCGCGCAGACGATGGGTCTTTTGTATATCGAGTAACAACGGCGCAAGTAATCTTACTAGCGGCGGGCCTGTTCCGCGAGGCAGAGATCGTTCTGTTACGTTGTTCGGGATTAACTTTCGAATTTGAATGGCGGCGCCAGGGTGTAGCCAGGAGGTTACTCGTGCCGGAAGTGTCCCGGAGGGTTCCAGAAACTCGGAACAGGCGGATCGCGAGCGTAAATCAAATCGAAAGAAAGAAGCCAGGTCTCGCGAACCCTGTCGGCCCGACCCCGGCCCGAGAGTCTCGCCCGAACGCGTTTGTTACACCAAGCTTTCGTTTGATTTTCCCCCCGTAAATAAACAGCTGCACGCCCGCGCCTTTGCACGGCTTCAATAACGCCGGGCGCGCTAGTCGCTCTGGCAATTAAACTTCCCGGAGAATGGATTTTACGCGAATAATACGAGTGAAATGGAATGGACAAGAAATATTTTCAGAGGCATTTTTAGCCATTCGTTCGACATGTTGTTTATCCATTCGCGAATCGGAATACACTTCCGAGAATCGATACGATATTAAGTTTTATACGTACAGCATCCCTGGGAGACTCGGTAATAATGTTTTGATCATTTTAAATTAGAGATCCGGGCGGTCCAAACAAATATTTGTTACCTGCCATTATTTCTTTTTCAATTATTTGCTGGCTTCGAATTATTCCGGAGAAAATGTTTCACCGATGCTGTATATGATTTGTAGAATTGTTAACAATGATTCGTGGTAGATTCGAAATAGAATTATCAATTAAACATTCATCAATTTTAGTTTAATTCTTCGGTGGGCACGTTCCGTTTTGTAATGCGTGGCATTAATTTTATGATATAAACATTGTAGAAGTCATGAACGCGCTTCTGTACTGTACTATACGTGTCTGTACGCGTGGAAATATTTGCATTGTAAAATCAATCTCCTCGTCGCTCACCAAACAGGAAAAACAGATTACTGTAGTTTTGGCACGTTTTTTCCGCATATGAATCGCGCTCGTACGTTACGTTTTACCTGAATCATTGTGCGTGCACATATTTAAACATCTATTATAATAACAATAAAAATAATTAATAATAGCGATTGCCATATAATTATGATTATGTATTCAAGCGGTAGAAGCCACGAGGAAAAACGTTTTCCTCGAATGATACGCAATTCCTCTTTTCAAAATTAATTTTATGACACAACTGTGTGACGCGGATCCCATTGGAATCATTACCAAGTCTCATTAGGATTTCATTCGATTCTTTCTCGGCGGCGAAATAAAACTATCGGTTCATCAGCTCGAGGTTGTCAGCCAGGCTTATCAGAGTCGTTCGACCGAACCCTACAAACAGCTTAGAATGTACGCAACCGTGGTTTCTTCCGGCGGAAGTGTCCTGCAGCCCCCCTGGAGACCGCTGGTAACGTTCGGGATCGGTTGTAAATCAAATCGAAAGGAATCCAGGCTTTGCGAGGCTCGGGCTGGTCGTGTAAGCGGAAGTTACAAGCCTGGGCCGGCTCGATCTGTTCCTCGGGCTTGCCTAAATTTAGCCAGCCGACGCGTCCTTCAATTTAATTCGTTCTTCTTGACCCAAAACCAGGTTCCCCTATTCCTCGCTCAAATCTCGGACAGGTTACGGCGGAAAGCGATTATTAATGGGCGGCGAGGCACGAGAATCGATGCGCGAACGCCAGGAAATCAACTTGTCCGCCGATAAAACGCGACTCTATAAATGCATTCGAACGTGCTCGCCGAAGTACGAATATCCATTAATTCTTTGCAGTCGGAAACGTTTCTCAGGTCACTGACTTTCGCTCAAACTTATCCCCGCTACCGCGGAGTTCGCTCGTTGAGGATCTCGGAAGCTCATATGTTCACGAGGCGACGCTAATTCAGTGGCATTTAATAATTTCTTCTAATTCAGGGACAACTTGTTTAGCACCGATGCAGTGAAACCGATATCGCCGCGAATCATCAGCGCGCAATCAAAATTTATAGAATCGCGGAGCACCGGTTATTATTTATTGGCGGTTCGGCGAGCGACGGTGGTTCGTCATTCGTTCCCTTAATTTTCTAACTGATCGGTCCGCGGAGACGCGTCGTCATTACTATTGCAAGGATGCGGGCCGACGGATCAGGGTCACGCAATTTCGTTGGAGGATCGATGGCACGCTTTGTTCGACGTGTCGGCCGACACGGCGCTGGAACGCCTCGCATTCTACCGCGGTCCACCTGATCCGATTGATTCCCGACCCGATATGAAATACATTATTAATATCGGGTGTCGGTGCAACAGAAGCTCCGCGGTGTCGAGTGTCTCTCGGAAGGCGCGAATGGAAGGTCGACGGGTTCGCGATCTCCTCGACGATTTTTCTTCTAGGACACGAGGTCGTCTTATGCTTACGACGAGATACCGGAAACACCTTGTGATACTCTCTCGATCTATCTGCTGTTTCAAGTAACGGTCGTCTAATCTTTTCAAGAAGAAGTACAAATGCGTGTTCCGCGGTGAATTGGAACTAAATAATTGTTCCCTGATCGAACTCGTGCTTTCCTATTGGCATAATTTTTGCGACTGCTCGATAACAACGTCCGCCGATAGCTCGGTTATCTCGGGTCGTTGAAAAATCGCGGGAACGAAACGGAGCGGATTCTGCACATGAAACTAATTGCACGGAGCGACGCAGCGTTCCCAATTTTCCTTAAACAAGAAGGCATAATAGTCGTTGCATAAACGAAATTATCGTCGGGAGCATTTTCCCCGGCTTGCGCGCGCGATTTAAATAAAATCGACTTTCGGCGCGAGAGAGGCTGGCTGCTGTACACGGTCAAGCTGATTGCGATTTAGGAAAGCGGAAAATCCATCGAGGGGGACGTTTAAAGTCTGTTTTTTCGGTGGCTAGAGGGTGTGTGGGGGTTCGAGGTGGGTCACCGTGACACGTGAAATATTAATAATAAGATTTCTATCGGAAACTGCGCCGCTAATGGAAGCTCCACGAGCCATGAAATGGGTTCGAGTATCGTCCACGGCCAAACAGAGAGAGAGAGAGAGGGGGAGAGAGAGAGAGAGAGAGGAATACGGACGCGACCGATGGAAAGATATTTTAGAACAACATGCAGCACCGGGAGCTATCGAATGCATTCCCGGAGGAAAATTAATTTCCAATACGATGGAGACCCCGGAGCGCATAGCCCAAAGCGCGCAATATTGCTGGAGTGCACGTTCGAGCCAGTTTCCGTTCCGTCGCCCATGCGGGCGCACCTAAAGTCCCGATACCTGATCCCCTGGCTTCCAAAATTTGCGGCCGGGCATTAACAAAGTCGACACAAGGAGGCTCACTGAAGCCAGGTACGCGATCCTCCGGCAATCATCTTGGTCCGAAACGAGCAGCGGCCAAGTTTCCCCTCGTTTCGTCGCTTTATACTCCACTCAGTGGTCTCAAATCAAGATTTATGTATTCAGGATCGATACACAGTAAGGTCTTCGTATACTGCATGTGAAATATTCGAAATGTCATATGCACCGTGTACAGTGCGTGTGTTGTAACTATTTCGTTTTTGAGTATTTATTCACGAAACATTTACTGAAATATTCACGACACTTTCCTGATTCGTACGATACCAAACACGACACTGTTTGTATCGTATTTACTCGTTTAATCCGCGATTCGATAGATCACGTGGCGCCAATAAGCTCCGCCCTGTCACGCAACGCGACGCTATTGGTCGAAGCAGAAACGAGTTGTTTAAATTAATACGGAGATGGACAGGTCTTAAATTAGATATCCACGGGTTAAGTTATTGCAGATGCCGCGACAGTAAGTTCATTTATTATCTCAAAGTTCGTCAATCTCCCTGGAAGCTGCGAATTTCATTAGCGACGAAAACTGTCGCGTCTTTTCGAGTGGCGTAACTTACTTTTACAGCAGCGACGAGGCAAACAGGGTTAAAAAAAAAACGATGACGGAAGGAACACGATTACAAATAGCTCCGCGTGCGGTCCAAGTTGCGAAGTTACGCCGACACCGCCATGTATCTTAAAGAAGTTCGTAACCGGGAGGCTATTTATCTCTTCCGCTGTTTCTGCTCGTCGCTACCTAGGCAGAAACGCCGAGACCGTTCCCGCGCGTTGGATATCGCTGGTTTTTCTCGTCTTGAACGTCGAAACGTGCAGCTTCGTCGTCGTCGTCGTCGTCTCGTTGCGTGAGGATCTCTCGAAAGAGGTCTCTGGAACGATGCGAACCGGAAAACTTTTGCTCGATGGGGTACACGAAGGTAAAAGGTGGAGGGGCACCAGGGCGAAACTTTAATTAACCACGATGGCTCGGCATTCGCTCGAAATTAAAATAGGGTATCGAATAAGAAGGGCGAAAGTTCGAAGAAACGGGGGCGAGACGCGACGAGGCTCGCCCCCTTATCATTAGATACCTTGGCTCGAACTTGGAATTAATTTTTAAAGTGTCCCCCGGGGGGGGCGGCACTGCGAAACTTCGCCGAGAGCTGAGTGGCTGCTCGAAGATCATCCGGCTTAAGGGGGACTCCTAGTCTGGAGCGTCATTTCTTAGGCCTTGTTTCGATATTTTTCTATGGAAATGAGACTACCATTTTGTGATCGAGGCTTCTCGTACATATTTTCTATCGTTCGCACTGATCAGCATAATTTTCTGAAGTCGAAATACTTATATCGAGGTCGAAATACTTATGTCAAGAGAGAGAGAGAAGTTCTTCCTGTTTGCTTTGTCAGGTCAACGACGAGACAGTTCGAACGAGTTCAGACGGTGTAAGACAGTGGCCCGGTATCTGTTATCGTGGCGGACCCTTAACAGCTCTCTCCGGTTCCTAGGGCGGGCTCGGCCAGAGCACATAAATAGAGACGTCAAACCATAATCCAGAGGCACGTCTCGCCACGGGACGTTCTCATCGCGTGGCGTTTCTTCCTGTCCGCCAGGAACGAGTCTCGCCTGGCCATGCTTCCAACTTGTTCCGAACTTCCCTCGAAGTTCGGAATTGCTGGCTCGACGCTGACGAGTCTATCGAGGTCGGCTGATCCGACATCAACGGCCAGATGAGAAAGTTATGGGGCCCCGTGACATTTTTTGGGGGAGATTGCTCCTTCTTCCCACCTGGGGACCCCATGTTCTCTGACAATTAGGACGCCACCAATGACCCGGGGCTGCGAAACGAATCGATCTACTTGTGATGTTGGGTCGCGGACTTTGATGGGGATCAAACGTAGTTGTTCTATAATGAGGACGTAATGGATTCCTGCGAGCCTTTATACAAAGAAAACATTTTCCAAGTGGATCGTAAGAAACGGAGAAATCGGAGGCAAATATATTTCTTCTTTTAATGATTATGGAAGTTGGAAAGAAGGTAACAATATCCTCAAGTTCTTCTAACGTCTGCATAAAGATTCGAAGTCTAACAGCCAGGATGACTTTAATCTAATTAGAGACGTACTCCGAGCTACCTATCAAAATGTGACACTGTTCTTCTTTTTTATTATCTTCCACTTTAGGGCAATGAAAATGTTACTCGTAGATGATATTTTTATAAGAACCATCTCTCACAATTTCCGAAAAATCAGCTTGTATACCTTGCTATCTCCAAACTCGCAAAGGTCTCTGCTTCGGCATTGTCTTCAAGTTGCCGTCACCTCGATTCGACTAGAACGAAGACGAAGCAGCAATAGAGCGAACAGAGTCATTCAGGCTTCAACGTCGAGTTTGGCAAGGTATCTAATTTCCCGAGGTCCCGCAACCCGGTCCAGGGATTTCCGTTTTTCTTTTGGCCGAGGGTTCGGCCGGGATCCTGTTGGATCCGACGTCACCGAGAACGTCGCCGCTGGCAAGATACATCATCGCGACCTGACGAAACAACGTCCCCGGGTTTGACGCGTCCCCGATGAGCAGAGCCTGGCTGCGCTGCTGGCTCCACAGACGGGATCACAAAGGCTTCCGCGAGCGGTTTCTCGTTCATCTTCGACGATGCTTCATAAATATTCGCAAGCTCGGTGGATATTGCGCGCGACGTATCCATTACCGGGGGCTCGTCCGACTTGGACAAATGAACCCGCGGAATTGCAACAACCTCGTACGCATCCGCCGTCGTCGGATAGAAACGTATAGAACTGTGCGGGGCGCAGTACCTTTTCGAGATTCAGTCGAGATTTCGAAAGCGTGAATATTTTAAAACCGCCTGCCTCCACAGGCCAGCAACTGTTGCGCTCGTTTTTTTCCACCTCATCCTTTTTCGCTCTCTTTCTCTTTCTATCTTGTGTCGAAATCTGCGGTGGGATCTGGTGGCCTCTGGACGAATGAGCTGGATCACGTGCACCTGGTCGCCATTGTTGATCCTGGCCCGACAAATCCTCGAAACGCTGCAAAAAAGAGTGGAAAAAAATTGACTTCGAAATAAAAGTATACCGGGTACTTTTCACTTCCGAATGTGTAAATGCTCCTTCTATCTTGTTTGTTTTGTTTTTTTTTTTTAAATCGCGTTTAAACGTTGCATTAACTGATACTTCTACAGCGGGCTGCGGATTTTTGTGCATTTACAGCTCGCAGAAATTTTTGTTATTTTAACCGAGGGGAGTCTTCAAATTTTAACTATACACACAAAAATGGAAGGTCTAAATAAATTTCTATTAAAGTCTCGTTTGTAGCACTCGACGCGAGACCACTTTTATTTTCACGCAAACCTTTACGGCACAACAGTCGTTAACGACGCAACTGCTGCCTTACATCCGACGCGAACGGAACAAGATGCGGCACAGTTTTGTTATTCGCAAGCGCTGCATAATTGTTGGAACACAATTAAATTGAGATTATTCGTCGGAAAAAGGGAGCGAACGCTTTCATTTGCTAATTATCAGCGTCCGCGATGAACTCTTCCGGTAACAACGAAGCGAACAGTTCCAAGGCTTCGCTTCCGGTTGGAAGGTGGAACGCGGAATCCTTACGTATCTCTCAGCCGACGATTCAGCAAACACGAATTTTAAGTAGCGCGTTCGGTTAGCAGTTATGGTTTTTAAGTTTTTCTTGGCTATGTGCGAGAAGCTCGGTTTAGAAATAAAACGCTTAAAAAGATGTTGGATTGAATTAATCGACGATCATTTTATTTTTTCAATCACTCGTAACGAGAGGAACGCGTTGATCAAACGTTCCCGCGAAGAGCTATCACACCGTTGAAAAGTGAAACCGACTGACTATCCACACAACCTCGCGAGCAAGTGTAGTTTCGCCCGATTCATGCGATGAGAGGGTACCGGAAGCGCCCGCTCGGAGGAGTCGTTGGCCCGTGAAAGAGTAAACGCGCGAAAATGGTTCCGCGAAGATGGGACCGTGGGATTGGCAGTGACGGCCGGAGATTTAGAGTGTCTGCTTCTAATTACGTTAAATTATAGATAAGCTATCGCCGGCTCCCACCGTGGCTGTTAGCCGTGAACGTCGAGAGAAACAGGAATTTCCTGCCGCTCTCAAGGAGGAGGAAGAAGAAGAAGAAGAAGAAGAAGAAGAAGAGGGAGAGGAAGAAAATGGTACACACGATCCACGGGAATAATCGTTCTAATTAAAGATGCAAGAAGATCGGCCCGCCAGAGCATTCTTTCCAATATGCGGGGAGGAATATCGATTAACTGGAAGGCCTCGGTGCCGAACGGGAATGGCAGTATAATCGAGCCTTCGATCGGCCAACGTTAATAACGATGGTAACGATAGCAGAGGCTAGGCCCCCGCCTTAATATTCATAAGAAAGCGCAGTTACAGCCCGAGAGGATCGCGGCAACGAACGGAAAAAGGAGCCCGTCGAAGAATGCGTCCTCAGCTCCGTCGTTTCGACGGTCGCCAGTCCCTTTGCACAGTACACGAACACGTACAATTCACTCGTACCTCGAGGAATCTCATCGGATTCCATTGAGCGACCCCGCGGTCTCGCTTCCGGTGTCCGTTGCCACCGATATCGATCGTATAATAAATACCAGACATCGAAACAAACAATTACCATTCGCGTTTAATCAACGCCCCCGTTGAAGAACGCCCGCTTAAGAACTTCTTGTTCTAATAATTTTTAAGAAATTAAATCTGCTGTCTGATAACTCGACAGCGGATCTGTACGAAAAAATATAAAAAACACGCAGGACACAGGAACCCCGTGTAGGAGTTTATATCTTTTTTTAGTAGTTGTGCTCTGTTATAAAAAGGCTGTCGATGTTCGTATATTTTTTAGTCCCTCTACTGTTTGAAATTGCGGCGACCTCATTTTTCGATGAATGCATAAAATCCGCTGTCTACAAATGACAGTAATACTAGCCGGAGTCTAACGAGATAGCTGTACCAGGCTTGATCTCCGGTTTCACAAAAATATCAGCAATCCGCCGAAAACAGGAAAGAATAGGGAACGGCGGATAATAGTCGGGTCAGCATTATAACCGTAATAAGTCACCGCGCGCGATTTCATTGTTCATTAAAGCAACGAAATACGCCCGCAGTAACAGCTCGTACGATTTTTCGCCGAGCTGGAAGAATAAAAATTTTACTGTCCCTAAACAGAGTAGGGAGGGGGAGAGAGAGAGAGAGACATAGAACGGGATCGATCCGATCCCGTGGCCCGCCGCGCGCGCGACAAGACGTTCCCCTCGTCGATCACAGATTACGAGATCCTCGAGAGAATGGTTTCTCCTCGCGATCGTTCATCTCCGTCGCCGTAATATCGCAATTATTACCGGCCTGGAGAGCGTGTCGCAGTTTTTCCCGCGAGGGCGTCGGAGAACGTGTAAGAAAAATCAAATCGTTCGTGTCGGACAACGTCGCGCCGGGCAATTTCCAGGGGACTGAAATGAAAGCAGTAAAGAAGGCGTTATTAGACACTCGACGGGCTGTGCACCCCGAGAAACGTTCAAATGGAGCCTGCTAGTCCGAGAAACTTAGCACCGCGAGAATTACTCTTCGCGTCAACGCTCAACTGTTTAGTAGCAACCGATAAATAGCGGTTTCTCGATAAACGTTCGATTTCGAGGCTCGAGCGCTATCGAGTGACCAATGACGCGTGTCCTCCGGCGCTAACCGCTCCGATGGGCGGGGCCAAGCCGAATCTCCTCGCTCGTTTGGAGAGTTGTTAGCGTAATGCGTTCCTAATGCATAGTTAAAAGGCGGCCGTCGCGAATCGAGGGAATAATTGGCCAGTTTCTTGGATTCTTCGTTCCACGGACGATTTGCCGAACAACAAGCACGCGGATACGGTCTAATTGCTCGTTATTCCCTTTCACTCGATCGGCTTATTAGCCCGGCACGATGATTCGATGCGTTCCCGTCGATATACTCCTATCAGAGCCGCGTGGACTCGGCCTGAACAAGTTTGCAGCCCCTACCCCTGTGCTACTTCGACCAGCTTCTTCTTCTTCTTCTTCTTCTTCTTCTTCTTCTTCAGCGTGGCTTTTAAACTTTCGAGGATCGAACTTTGTAGCGCCATTCAGCCCCGGTGATTCTTATTAATTCCCGCCACTCGCGATCCTCTTTTTGCCGGAGCATCCGGAGGAACAGTTTCGTTCGGACTTTCTTGTAATCGAAGACTCCCGAGATCCATTTTGCGCCATTCGTATGTTTACCCCGGCTCTTCCAACCCCCTGCCCTCTTAATAACTGGACCAACTTGCGGAGAAAACCCGAAATGGAATCGCCGGAGAAATAGTTGTTTCTTCGCAGTTATTGTTTGTTGTTTGCCACTCCGCTGATAGCGGCAAAGAATTATTGTTGGTTCGGAAGAAACTTCACCGTTCGATACACACCTGCTCTCTAAACAAGATTGAGAAGTAAACCAACGCGCTGTTCGTAAGTTTGCAATAATATACGTGGCTACGATAATACGATTTTAATAATACAAACGCATAGAAAGGATCAAAAGCAGCAACAGCGACGACGTTTATTTGAATAAAGTCAATTCCACCAGCAGCAGAAAAGAGTACCAAAGAAAGAATTACGAACGTCACAGGGTCAAAATGAAATTCATGGTCGGCGGGAGACCCGATTCCGCAAGAGGGAAGTTCACAGCGTCTGTCGCGGAAGTTAATTCTGCGAACGATTCGAGCTAATTTACTTTGCTAATTCAATCTGACGGAAAGCAAAGGTCTAAAAGGATTGAACGGGACGATAATGGTCAGGCAATCCGAAAAATGGAATACGTCGATTTGGCTGGATCAGAAAGGGGACTGGTAGTTGGAAGTCATGCTCTCTCTTTCTCTCGGATGATCGTATCAAGATGGCGTCGACCGGTCCCGTATAAAGATCAGAGTAGCGGTTCAGATGTCGAGGCGAGGAGATCCATCTGCGGTGCTGGCTGTAGAGAGTGAGAATATACGGTATACCGTATCAATGAAATTCCAAATCGTACAAGTTTCTCGGTCGGATTCCGGCGTTGAGAAGCAGCGGCTCCGCCTCATTGGAAATCCGCCCTACCTCGAATTCAATACGATTTATATCGGGATCCCGCGGAACCTACCTTGGTTCCGTCTCATTTGCATTCTTGTTTACACACCGAGCCTCGCCCCCCCCCCCCCATCTCTGCTACCGGAAACGGAAATAATATCGCGTGTCGACTGCGCTTTAACCCATTAGCTTCGTCTGATCCCGTATTTGTTCCTGTGGAAGGTAATAATCGGTACGAATGCGTCGAAACCTCTCGTAAATCGATTTTCGATACCGGAATGTTAGGAATAATATTCTGCGGCGAATGTTGGCCATCGGCGGATTTTTATGCAAAATGGAAATTGCATGGAAAGTAATAAAATTCTCAAATTATCAACTATCGCAGTTATCATTGAAATTTTCAGTGGTTACCGATGAAAAAATTTTAAGTTTTCTGTCGAGCTAAATAATTTTTATTTATAAAGAATTTTTGTTCAGTTTATCATATAAATGAACGTTATTTAACAACATTTATTATTGCATTCTCTTAGTATCCATTTTAGCAGCATTACTCTGAATAATTCAGCTATGTAAATCCCGTGGCTGCTTAAATACTTTACACGATTAAAAATTGACGTTAATCCCTGTTCGCCGATATTCTGAGCCGTAGGTGCCGGTAGTTCGTAAGCTACTTTCTTGTTTAATGGCTGGATTAAATAAATCTAGACCGCATCCAAATCTAATACTTAACGTTTTACGCGCGTCGAACGTAAGGCATCCACAATGATTTCGAATGTTCGGCTGGTAAGTGTCGGCGCAGTGTAAACGCGGCTTAACGCCGCGTCCCGCTGCTTCTCGAGCCGCGGCATCGACAATTTCGGCTCCGCGAGCAAGAAACACGGTTGTTATTTTTCAAGGGGTGGACGACAACGCAATAGGAGCGCGCAGAAAAGGGAACGAAATTTTATCGCGCGTAAAAATAATGCGGCCCGGGCTGCTTCCCTCTCTCCCGGTCCGAAAACCCTTAACGAAACGGCCTGCATAAAATCTGCATGAAACGCGAGCAATTTGTAGCCGGGTGTAATTCATCGCGAGCGCGAGCATGGACAACGAATAATTCATTCTTTTTCATAAATTTCGGCCTCGGCATCGGACCGCCGATAACGAGACCGATCTCCGTCGGGGTCGAGTTTAATCTTCGATTCGATTTCGATGGAATTTTTACGAGAACTCGGTCAGAGGCGTTCATTCTGCTCCCTCCCTCTCTTTCTCTCTCATTGAATTATTAAGTGCATCCACCGATGCACTGTTTCCGTTCGTACCACGGTCCATTCGAACCGGACGCTTCCTTCGGCAGAATGGAAGTCGAAGATCGGAGACCAAACACTAGCTCTTCGTCTGCACTCGCTTCAGCCAATATTTTTATTCACCCTACGCCACTCGGGAAACGATTTTCAGAAGCATTTCTGCTTTACGGTAATAATCGTGTAAGATGTTTTATTTGAACTAGAAGCTGAAGAATTTTTCGACGGCCAAAGTGAATTCGTTTCCTTTTTTTTTTTTGGTCGGAGGCGAGGATTTAGCGAACGAGTGACTGTATTTATAAAACGCTGAGGGCGAAGCAGAAAATCTGCAGAGCGCCCGGTCGTTTGTGGGTTAACCTGTTAGCAGGTCGGGGGTGATCAATGACCGGCACTCGGCCTGCCAGTGGCGCCATGGGGGTCATTAGTGACCGGCAGTTTCCGTGCGAAGGGATTAAAGCGGCTGCAACAAACGAGCGGTAATTGTGAATTATTCCATAATGTTAATATTACTGGCAATATTCACTTGTAAAAGTGTTCCAGCCCCGAAAACTCCACCCACACAAAATTCAACCAAAACGTATCTGCTGAATCTCAATGAAACGTACATATCGACTGACCATTTTGTTCGATACTGTGCTAAACTAGTGTACAGGGAATATCGTTCTAGCGAAGACGCGGCTTAATGTCCAGGCTCAGAAAACATTTGGTTTGAATTTTGCGCCCTTTTTCGTCTTCTTTCGAGGAGTCGGTCAATCGGCGAGCAGAGATCCCCGGTAAGGAAACGTAGCTACAAGGGAAAGCAGAATCGCGGGGCCGTTTATAATTAGCGGCTTCGGAAAGGGAACGTGGAGGGAGCATGGAAGGAGAGAAGAGGAGAGAAGAGAGGAGCTTGTGTGCGGTCGGCGCGCGTGAAACACCCGGCAACAACAATGCTTGGTTCTCGTCAGAGTGACGGGCCCACTCTATAAATCGACGGTTAAAATAATATTTGCCGTTTCCACATTATTTCCGTCGAAGTAGCTCGGGATATTGCGCTCCGATCTCACCGCGTTTCCTTCTCTCTCTCTCTCTCTCTCTCTCCACTTTTTCTTTCACACTCTCTTTCATCGAGAAAAACTCTTTTTGATAATGGGATTTCGCTATCCCGGCCGCGATAAGGGAATCTCACGGGAGCGAACGGCTGTCGAAGGTGTTCCGACCGGTGAAAACCGGCTGGAAAATCGCCGGAAATGAACTCCGATCCGGACGTCGACGGTCGAATCGGGAACGACCGAACGAAAACCCCCGGGAACCCGATCGCGAGACCGTTTCTTCTGTTCGCCGTCCAATACGATTTATCCATGGCGACGGATTCTACTCGATACGACCGAGACAAAGTTTTCCATTCTCATGCTAATCACTCGGTCGGCACGGCCCTGCTCAAAGATACTCGCGATAGTAAAAAAGTTCTCGCATAAAAGAACCGGCTCTTGTTCTACCGTTTCGTCGTGAGCAAAGCATTTTTAATTGGGCCCCCGTTTAAATCGCCGACACGTGGTTTCATCGACGACGTGTTAGATACGTTAGGAATTTTCGTTAACGATTTTCCATGAGTAAAAAATGTTCATAATACGGGGTCCTTAAATTGGTATATTTCACAAATGCTTAAACCGTAAGTGTCTTGTAGGGAATTGTATTTTCGGAACGATTTTCTATTTTTTTCTTGGGGCGGTGGGGGAGAAATTGCGCAGGACACACATGTTCCATTAGGGGTGAAAGGGTTAAAGTTCACTGACTTCAGAGTTCGACGAGCCCTGCTTTAGGAGTTCCAGAGTTAATACTTGTGAGAGAACGCTTGTCTGCTTGACATTAAATGGCACTCGACTAAGTAAGCTTGGTTACACAGGACCACGATTAAGTATTTTAGTTTATACACTGCGTTTGGAGATACGTGGAACCGTCAACAATTTTTACCGTAGCAGAAACAGCAAGTTTCATTATTTAAAATTCACTGACTTCGGGTTCCGACGCATCCCTTCTTCAGCAATTCTGAAGATAACTCGGCGTGAAAACAGCATCGAATACAGTTTTTTCCCACCAGTAGCGTAGCACTACAAAATATTATAAGAATATAGTAAATTTTCTGAAAATTATCGATTGTCTGAACTCGTTTCGTGGGAGTGAATTCACGTAGAAATTAGCTACTATATTTAACTGCATCGTTCGAGAAATCCCCTGCAATATGTTAACATCAAACAAAGTGTTAATTGAGCCAAGTTGCGCAGAAACCCATCAGCCCTCCGCGATCTAAAATTAAAGGGAGGATCGGAGATTCTAGTTTGAGAGGAGACAAGTAGCCTTTATCAATCGAGCGGTTATTATATCATTGAGCAGTTGATTTACTGCAAAACTTTATCTAACAGCCCGTAGTACAATTAATATCGTTTTAAATTTTTTCAGAATTTATTCTGAACTTAAACCGCTTATGTATTCAATAACTCTTTCGTCGCTGTCTGTGCTGTCGTCGAAATGAAATCCGCTGAAACGAGGTGCTTCACGAATCGATCAATTATTCCAAGGGGATTGAAAAATTCATTTCGCTTCCTGAAAAAGAACCTCGTCTTCCAATCTATTAAAAAATCTCGTATTTATCGAACAAGATTAACAATACGTTCGTTTTCGCTTTCGTTCTCGATGATGTGCATGTTCGTTTTCGTCGCGGATCCGACGCTGCGAATACCTCGAAGTTGTCCGCTTTCGTGTTCGACGGGTCCCTTTCAAAGCTCTATGGTTAATATAATTTTGATTAAGCCCTCGTTCGAATGGAGCGCGGATTCGATGAAGACAGGCGGTTAGCGAAGTGTAGGTGGAGCGGCGCGGGGAGGGGCGGGGCCACGAGACGCGGTTGCGGCCGCGATGCTATCGAACGTCTTAGATTTCTTGCTCGTGGACGTCCCGTTCCCGTTTCTGGGCCAGGAAACTAGTTTCCCCGGAATCGCGAACTAATTGTTACGTAACCGATATGAAAGTCAGTGTCACAGTAACGTTACACGCCCTTCCGACCGCAGAGGCCTCGAAGCTCGCGAACGATCTTGTTACGGATCGCCTACTTCCTCGTACCACGGATAACGTTTCCCGATCGATGCATGGAGAATCGAGATACCGATCGCGCAATAACTCGCCGGCTGAGTAAATAGCCCGATCTGTTTTCCCCGTGCGGAGCCGTCGATCGCCTCTCTCGATCTCCATCGCTCGTCCCGATAAACGAGCACGCTGTCTTCGGGTGCGGTTCTCTTCGAAACGATCCTCGATCCTTGATATTTTCCACAGAATCGAACCCTTCCCGCAGAATTTCCCTGGAATTCCCATCGTGTCCACGTCCAAACCACGTTTCCCATGATGTAGCTTTTATCGAATGGACTCGGGGGCTCTAGGGCGGAGCCAAGAGGCGAGTGGGCGGGGCGAGCGTCCTCGTTGGATACTCGCGATTGAGTCCGGCCAGTAGCGTCGCGTTTCACGATCGTTCCGATGATCACGGCCAATGGTTTCTCTGAGAGTTTTGTCACTGGAGGTTCATTTAAAAGTATCAACGTTTTATTGAGGTATCGGAAAGTTTGTAGTTTATTTCGATGCTCGCTTTTTTCGCAGGTCGTCTGCGAGTGGGTACTTTTGTGGGATTGAGAAGATGGTTTAAAGCTGTACGATTTAGTTCGTAACATTCTGATGGTAGATCCTCTTTGTAGCGAATACTGTGTATAACACATTTAACAGAAACAAGGCACATCGAAACGTTCAATTAATAAAACTTTCGCCCAAGGATTCCGCGGCGCTGCTCTATGTCTGCGGGAAAAGTTCTTCTCCATAAATATTTAATTCCTGTAATCCGTAATGTAATTTAAATTTAGCCAACTATTACTTGACTTAAATCTTCAACATCCGTCCAACTTTCCATCAAACAAGCCGAGAGATCGGCCAACGATATTGTTAGTTTTCCCGTTTTACCATTGGTACAGGTACAATTATCGACGTTATTTACTTTTGTTATAGTGTAAAAAGACATATTCGAAGAAAATTATTTGGGACGATTATTAATTTATTTCGAATATATCGATTTGAAAAATAGTAAGAGTTTTATAAACACAAAATGGGCAAACGATTCTTCCTTGGACACTCTGAGACATCGATACACTTGTCAATTTGTATAAAATCCGATCTAGGCCTCGCGTTAACGATTTTTTCCCGACGTCGCGTCGATGGATTACGCGTCCCGGCTCCATCGTTCTCGGTAACGATGCCTGTTACCGGTTTGCAACAGGGGCGCGAGTTCTCAGCCCTCCTCCCTTAACGGAACAATACCCCGGAGGAGGCTCGTCGGATCGACGATCTCTCGCTATCGTTGCGATAAATCGCCGGGGCAAGGATCAACGTCGGCCCGACACCGTGCACTTTATTCACTCACGAGTGCTCTGTGCTCCGGGGGGAGAGCGTCGCGGACGACGATGCTTTCCATTGATTTATTGCCATCGGCGATCGTAGTTTGTACGCGTCCCCTCCCGTTGTTACTCGAACACACCTGTACACTATATCTTCCAGTGTCCGTTAATGAGTATTTGTGAGACACGTAATACCGCGCCCGCCACATAAACAACCCTCCGATGACGCGGGCGCGCGGTGAAAGTCTTCGCCCGCGAACACTATTCTTTATCAAAATCCCTGTTAATTTTCTAATGTAAAAAATGCGTCTCTCCCTATTAGACAGATTCCACGATCGTGATCTTATTGGTCGATATATTGAAAATTGCAAGTGTTTTCAACCCCTTGCGCTACGATTTATTCCATCGGCACGCGATCTAACCTTTTGTTGTTCTAAATTTCCTAGAAGAAGAAGAAGAAAATTTATATTAATTAAAGCTTTCATACAAATAAAAAAGTTCACGTACCAAAATCCTCCACGAGCATCTCGAGGGGAAAAGCATTTGAAATAAAAAACATGAAAAACTATTTTCCACAAAATGACAAATAATGTGAGACAGAATTCTCTTAGTTGCCGAGCATCTTGTTGGGGGCGTAGAAAATTCGTTCAGCATCGCGAGTGGCCGAGTCGGAAGGAATCTCGTGGTTCGCAGAAGCCGTGGAAGGAGCTCGTGCTCGCCGATAAAAGGCGTCCTAAGTTCTCCATAATTGGAGCGAGAAACGGCGTCGTCTCGGACGCGCATCGCCGGTCCCGAGACCAGGAGCAAGCTCGTCGGTGCTCGCGTCGAAAAATTGCGAGCAGCGGCTCTCGTCGTTCGCGGAATACAGGGGGGGGGGGACAACCGCTATTAGGGGATTCCGTTTCGCATTCCGCGTGAATACGCGAACGCACACTCGAATTCCGAGGGCGCGATACGAACGCGCGAATTCCGGGGCCGATAGCGCGCGAGATCTAGCCGCCACGCCACGCCACTCCGCGTTGCGTTGTGTCCCCCAAAATTCGATCCGGTCTCCGAATATTGCGTGCGACGCACACGCACAATGCTCGTCTTGTTTCGCTACGGAGGAGCTGTGTGTATACGTATACGTGTTGTATATCGTGCGGGCCCGAAGTATTGGATTGAGAAATTCTTGAGCTTTTCGGGACGGTGTTTCTTTGCTCGCGTTGGGCTAGGACGCGTTCTAGGCGATTCGCCGGGGATGTTGTTCTTCGTTCAACCCCCTGCAGATACTGGGTCACCGGAAATCCGCTGGATCTACGGTGATTGCGTACATTGCGACGTTGTCTGGCGTTGGGTAAATGGGGATGGAAGGGTCGAATACGGCTGGGAAGACCTAGCAATGATGTTGGGGGGGAATAAGGGTTGCCGAGGTAGAATTGCTAGGTGGTTGCACGAGATGGAAAGGTAGATTAGGAGTGTGATAAAAATATACTAGTGGATAAAGGAGTGGATTAGCGAAGACGCGAGAGGGTAGGACCGGAAAAATAAATCTGTTGAAAAATTTAGAAAGAGGAAAAGCGTGGTGTGCGAAGAAGAAAAGCAGACCAGCGGAAAGATGCGGAGTGTACATCGGCAGCAGATGAAAAATAGATTGGTAGAGACTAGGAAAATGTAGATGAGTAGAACAAGAATAGCAGATCGGTGTGAAAAGGAAAGTCGGGATTTGTAAATGAACGAAGGTAGAAAAATAGATTAATAGAGGCCAGAAAAATAGATCAGTGGAAGTAAGGAACCCGCAGATAAATAGAAGAGTGATTCACCCGTCGAGTAATTGAGGACGAATGGAGAACGTAGACGCGTGGAACGAAGAAGAAGAAAAATGGAGCGAACGGAGAATGTGAGCGAAGGACGAAATATAGGTCGAGGGATGATTCCCGCAATTTTCACGATTCTTTCGATCGTTTGCCCCGCGTACCGCCGCGACGATGGTACAATATTTCGAGCATAGTTGCATCGGCCGTGTTCACCATGTATTATGCATTGATGCATCCGCGCGCGTTCGGTACATTTCGCAACCTGTCCGCGACGCTCGAATTTGTTGCGCAACCAGGGACAACATTCTTTTCTCGTTCGGCACGGGGTTTGTTATCCCGGCAAATACTGCATGTAATTTCACGCGGACTTTCAATAAAATCAACGCGTATCTGTCTATTAAACAAACAACCGTACGGAATAATCCGCCGAACGGTGCCACGCTTACCCGACCGATTTTTAATTTTCGATTTATTCCGTTAATTGCAGTTTGTACGCTCGAAATGGAATGCATGTCGAACTGCATCGGACAGAGCATCGCGTTCCACAGCAATCCGCACGAGTGAATCATCTTGAACAATGCACGGTTTATTTATACATATGCATATAGTATATAAAAAAGCGAGAGAAATGACGTTGCAACATTTCGTTTTATGGTCATCGAACGAACGTGCTGGATATCTTTACAAGTGTTGCTGCACGGTCGTGCGGTTTGTGAAAACGGGGCTTCGGAGATGCGTCTGCTCGTTACTTACTGTTTCTACCGATTATTAAGCTCGCATCGTTCTTTTCCGACGCATTCAGACGACCAACAGGTATCGTACACCATCTTTCGCATGTACTAATACGTGACGTAACTTAAACAGTTGCTGCATGGTTAATCGCAGGGGAATGCAGGAAACGATTAGTTCGCACGTTCAACTAATCTACCTAGGGCAGAGCAGAATCTTTTATGCGTCACCGTGTATAAATCGCCGGTAACAATCCGAGCCGGAAGTAAAGGATCCGCGGTAAAGGAAGGCAGCTAGCGAGCTTGTCCTTCGTCCTCGTTCGACTCACCTGGCCGTCTTTGAGAAGCGTAAATCTTGGTCGCACGCGGCAGCCAGGTAGCCGGCGGACGCTTTTCGAATGCAAAGGATTCCGTAGCCGGTGGAATCACCGGCTCGTCGACAGAATTAAATCCTTGCCGGCGGGTTTCTCTCTCTCTCTCTCTCTCCCTCTCTCTCGCTTCGTATCGCATCGATCCCGGAGAGCAGAGCAGCGTGCGCTACCTTTCAACCAATCCGTACTTAGAGTCCTTGCCTCGGCAAACCTTCTATGTACCGTGAACGAACCTTTGAACCACGGGAATACGCGATTTTTCTCTCGGGATTACGGCTCTCCGGATGACGGCCACTCGAGAGCGCGTAATCCGAGCGCGCGACTTCTGTCCCTGATCGAACCGATGACGTCGGACAGTGTCCTACCGGCCTAAATCTGGATTAGGCGTGGGTCGATCGAACGGTGGCCAGCCTCCAGCCAACAGAAGATTTCGCGGCCTCGGGTATATTTCCACCGATTGTTTCTTTTTCCGTGCCTCCGTCGAAACGTCGATTACACACACGGACCTCATCTCGGCCACTGAACGCGCTCAATGTAATCAACAGATGCAATAAACCCTGATCCCCTAAGTTTGAGCGGACATCGACGGTCCAATAGAAAGAGGGAGGTGAGTTAAATAAGACAAATAGATCGGCGAAAAGCGGGACCGATTAAATCGGTAGAACTAGAAAAGATCAGTAGAAATCGGAGTCTGTAGACGAGCAGAGAAGGGATGAAACCTAATCGTAAAGTCCAGTTCACTTTTTGTCTCGCGGAGCCTGTAAAGCACGTTTTCGAAAACGGGTTTCTCGGGAAAGAGGTCGAGAGCCAGCTCTCTTTTCTACAATTTATTTTTGGTCGCGCACACCTGCTCCTCGATGCACGGTTGCATTGCTTATTCTTGACGCATCCTGCACGACGGGGATTACGAGAAACTAATGCTTATTGGTTTAAGATATCCGAGACTTATCCATAGGATCTAGCTCCGCTGCATAGGTATAGGGTGTCCTCTTGGTGGTAGAATATCTTCGCGAGCGACTCTTTTGTTCTCCGATGTGGAAAATTTCTTCGTTCCTCGTCGGTGTCCGATCGATGCATTTTTAACTCTTTAAAAATTTCATCATTGCAGTAAAACATCCAACAGCCGATTAACTGCGTCAACTAACGAACATCTCACACCATTACAGATGTCTTGAACCCTCTCCACCGCAATCGCCACCCGAAATCCGAATTCTCACCGACAGATCCTCGCGCGCGAGCACCGGAAGCTCTCCAAAACAAAATCCAACTAGATTCCCAAGGAAGGTATCGCAGCTTAGCGGGTAACCGAGCAGATCGTGGCAGAGCATAAGCGTCTCCGCCGGGCCTAATTGCGAAGATCGAGGGCCGTGCTCTCAACCCTGAAGTTCTTAATCCCTGAACCGGCTGTCATCGCGACGGCGGCGCGAGGACACATTGGATTTATGTAGTCGGGCAGCGTGCGAACCGGTAAACTTGACCCACTCTTGAAATACCGTCCTCTGGACGGCTGTAATAAATACGAACCAGAGAGATTTCCGTCTTACGAAATTACCGGGACGATACCGGAAAAAAAAGGAGAAACAAGACACACTGCTCGAGCCGGCTGGCTCTCGCCACGCTATTTTCGCGCCTCGTTGTTGCCCGGTTCCGAGGACTAGGTGGTCCATAAATTTCGCCTAACGATTCCCGGACAGGTCGAGGCTGCAGCTTCTGGTAAAATCGCGGAGGACGGCCGCCGGCGTTTTTTTTTTCGCCCTCGGTTCGCGAACCTCCTTTTTCCGCTCGCGGATCCTCTTTTTTTTCGCACGGATGGATTTTTTCGCGCGGGTCCCGCGCGCGTCCATCCGTTTCGCAGGGCGTGATTAATCGCGCGTAATTCTTGCCCGGCTCGGTGTCCTTCCGATCCGACCGCTCGAAACCGCTCCAAACCGCTCGGCTTTTTACGTTGTTTCGTTTTCACGCGGTTTTCCCCGGAGGGTTCGCCCTTTGTCCGGCCGCAGCGCGACAAGGAATGCGAGCGCTCTCCCGGTCACCGGCAATTTGGGCAAGCCGAGTAAAATATAGGTGAAAAAGTCACCGAGAAGCGAATAGAAAAGGGACGACGTTGCTCCTAATAAAATACAGCACGCTCCTTCTACGCGAGGCTTATCGATCCCCTGATCGCGTCGCCATCTTCGTTCTATCCTGTTTACGTTCTGCGACCCGCGTTCCATAAACGGAGAAATTGATATATCGAGTTGTGTACGACATTTGATAGAATTGACTTTTTTTTACGGTGTGTTCTGTCCTTTATGGTATACGCGGGAAATAAGGTTTGCGTGGTTGGTCGCGAATATTAAATGTAAAAAAAATTGCAGCATGAAAAATCATAGTTCGCGCGGCAATCGAAGCGGTCCCAGTTGCGTGCGCTCCAGCAGAATTTTTTGGTCTTTTCTCGAAGTAAATATATTCATATCTCGTTCGTACTTCTCCTCCCAGGAACACCCTAAAATCTCGCGTGAATAAAGTTGCGAGGCATGCCCTCGCAAAAACAGTCATAGAAATGCAAACAGCATTTTCCCAGAGCTGCCATTCCTTCGTGACGAGTGCACTCGTCGCGCACACAGGTTAACAAGATGACGTACGAAGCCATTAAATTATGAACGCGAAGCACTGCGGTCACGGTTAACCATTTAGAGTTCCTAAAATTTGCAAGCGAGGGTGCGCGGGGGATGGTAAAGCCGCGGAACGATCGAAATCCCGCTGGCGTAAGCTGCGGACGTTTTTATTCCTCGAACGGAACGGCCGCGACGATTTGCGAAGGCCCCGTCGTCGCGACGTAAAATCTCCGGTTCTGCAGAGGGGAGGTTTGGCCTGATCGTGTGCGCGCGTATTCCACGAACTTCCGCGCGGAGAACGTAACGTCGGGCGGGCTCTCGCGTCCGCGCGCTCGTTACGGGTGCGGAATGTCCGATAAAAATTTCAATTTATACGCAAAAAAGTGCTCGAAACTTAGATGAAGAAAGTTCATAACTAGCCATTAACTCGTTTGCCCCGGCTGCGCAAGGAGCGGCCGGCGCGGCGTTTTCAACCCCCTCGCGTCGCCCGTCTGCAACGTCGACGCGGCGGCCGGTGCGACCGTCGGGTCGCGTCGCGTCGCCGGCAGCAGCCGGTGGTTTTCCAGCAGTTTTCCGCCGGTTGGAAAAAGAAAAGTGCTGGCTGGCCCTTTGCTTTTGTCGTCGCGAGAGGCCATTATGCGCCGCCTCGAAATCCTGTCGCGTGCAATTGCTTCGATAAACGCTTCCCTTCGCGCGAAGCGGCCCGGTTTTCAACCCGCCCCTCCGTACTCGCCAACCCCCGCGTCGCCCACCTCCTGTGAATCGACCATGATTTATTCGCCGGTCGTGCTCGCGATATTAAATACTCAGCGGGCCGCGCGAAAAATTGCCAACGGAAGAATGTGTTTCGCCGATCTACAATATGAAATCCGCGCGCGCGCGAGCCGGTGAACTAGCGAGCGCGCGAGCGAACACCGGTTATTAGTCGACGTAACTTCCGGGAATAACGGGGACCGAGGCTGAACGGCTTTGAAATTGCTTCCCCTGCGAGTCGTTCGGACCATCAGCGTAACATCTTGAGTCGTCCCCGATAATGGCCGTGTTCTGTGCACTCGATTCCCGATGAAAATTAACTTTCTACTCCCTCGGAGACTCCGCCGATGACCGTGCAACTTCTTCCCGCCATTTCCCTCAATTCCATTCGGGCATCTTGATCGCGGTCCCTGGTGTCCTCTTTTTGATCGCTCTGTATTTATGAGCACTTACGAGCCTTCTTCGACCTAATGTTAACCCTCGATTTTTCTGGAGATACAGCCGCTCGCATTAATATTTGGACATTCTTAAAAGAACAAATACGACTCGGATTTTGTGAGAAGTTAGATCAATTAGTTCGAAATTCCAGAGAAAATGCT
Organism: Lasioglossum leucozonium; assembly: GCA_028454225.1. Lineage (NCBI taxonomy): Eukaryota > Metazoa > Arthropoda > Insecta > Hymenoptera > Halictidae > Lasioglossum > Lasioglossum leucozonium. The sequence continues at coordinate 10,965,497 of CM052207.1, forward strand.
AATAGTTAATTTTTCAAATTTCATCGGGAAAATAAAACCACCGTCTTTGAAGCTCGTTTGTAGCCCGCTGCAACGTCCGCCGATTTTCTGCGGTAGGAAATCGATCTCGGCCGACGAAAGGGTGGCCTGATCGTCCTCCGGCGGAAGTAGCTTTCATTCCGTCGGCCTCGTCGACGGGCGTTCGCTCGTCGGCCACTTTTCTCGACGTTGCACTTATCCGCGCAACAATCCGCCCCGCGGCCCCAGGAAAAAAGGAATAACCACGCACGCTCGTGGAACGTGTACCAGCCGTGTATCTTACTAAAAATAACAACCACTTCTCCGGGAGCCGGGCTCGCGCGGGACCGACTCGTGCGCTCTCCGAGCGATTTTATTTATTCGATTCGAGCCGTCTGAACGCGCGGCGCGACGTCGAGGGCTCATCTTCTCTTTCTCTATCTGGCTTTCCCTCGGCGAGAGGAAATTACCGAAACTCTTGCGAGGCAACTCGATTGCGAAGCCCGCGCGAGCTCTGCCCGCCTTTTTCTCCCTTTTCATCCGATTTTTAACTCTAATAACTCGATCGTCGATGGCTACATCCAGCCCGATCGATTTTTCCCGGCTGTTCTTTACGAGCTCTTTCCCCACCCCGAAACACACGCCGCGCCGCATACCATGAAACTTGCAACACCGAGAAAAATAGAAAATAATGAGCACGGCTCGGCGAATCTCTCGCAGAGGTGCGTCCGTATTAAATATTTATTAAATAGCCGGCGCTAAGGGCTCGTTTCGACAGCGGACGCGCGGCGCGGGTCTTTATGCGATTGTTCACGCCGGTGAACGTCCAGGAATTACCGAATCGAAATTTTGAATAGAATTCCTCTGTTCCCTTTGACATCGCCTCTCACCACCGTTCGCGTTACATCGCCGCTCGCCTGTCGAACACGGTGGAGACTTATTTAATTCAATCGTGCCTCTCCAAGCGCTGCAATTATGATGTACGGTTGTGTATCGATCCGTTAATTGGCTCATCCATCAAACACCGCAACAGCGGTACAACATTCTATAATTAAACACTGCATTAACAATTACTGCTTTCAAAGCAAACGATCCTACAATGTTATGATGAACATTTTCCCGGGATTCGCGGTGGAATTTGACGCAAGTAGGTCTATCCGGATCCTCTCGAAAATAGATTCATAAATTAGCTACGCGATAGTGGTAGAACGAAGTTGTTAATTTTCTTTCGGAAAATATTCTGCTCCGACAGGATCTGCATATTCTTCGCAAACTTGCCGGAACCACTAGCCTGTTCTACAACATCGAACAGACTTTCTCTTACCAATATTTGTCCTGTTTTGGGTCAAACTTCACCGAAGTTTAAAGCTTTCCTTTCACGGTGCCAGACACAAAGCTGCGTCCTTAACGCGCCGCATCTCGGAAAAACAGAAAATCTATTGGCTCCCGAGAAGAACGAAACAATCTCTGAGAAAGCAAAATGCAATTTCTTAATAGACATCCCTGATATGCTGCTTCTTATCACTCCGATCGTGACACGTTGATTTCGGCGTTGAAAATTCAGTGCGTCGATCGAGCGTAGTTTTCTGATTACGGTAAGTGCGTAATAAAAGATCAGCCATTTGTGGTACATTCGTTTCACTGTTAAAGCACAGAAATGATTATTTTTCATTATTTTTATTTGGAACCAATTAATTAGTAAATATAATTGATATTATATCGTGTCTCGGCTCATTTTAATCAGAAAAATGCGACAAATATATTGATGAAAGTATAACAAAAAAAAAAAGAAAAATAAAAAATTTGTTGTTCACAATATGTCTATTATATATGATACTGCAATCCACACGGATTCACACGACTGTTGAGAGATTACACTAATTTCAAAATCGATCGATCGGCTATAAAACATTTTTGGTACCCGACAGCGATACAGCGCGACGTAAATTGTCTCGTTAACTAATTCGCCGTCGATAATTCAGTCACGTCAAACGGGAAAACACGTCGGATGCTCGGAACACGAAAATTCCAGCGGAAGATTAATAACGGGGAACACTTTGTGCAGCGTCGACACAGAGGCGAGAGCGAAGTATACGAAGCCTCAGGTGTCTGGAAAGTTTCGCCTCCTCCGCGGACGTTCTCAATTTTCGCATTCGAGTCGTTGACGCGCGGTAGACAATCGAGTACGAGATCATGATCGGACAGGAAAAAACGTCGGGGCGCGTGGAAGCCGCGTGGGCAGCGCGATACGCGGACAAGGCGATCGCTGCTCATAAATATTCACGAGATCGCGCAATCGCGATCGACGCGCGATAGATCGCAAACCGGGACGAGAGCTGACGAGCCTCTCCTCGAGGCTGCGGCCGCGTTAATCTGCTCACGATTTCACTGATCCGACCTCGAGCGTTTTCGCGCGAGTCCGCCGGAGCGTTCTTCGAAAGAAAAATAAACAAGAGTGGAGCCTGCGTGCAAAAAAAAGAAAAATCTGATGGCCGAATCGGTTTTTAAAATGAAACCCACTTTCGCTCCTGTCAAAGACTAGGATATTTTTGTTGGCGGTTGGTGTGGAGAGGAACAGCGCGAGTGAAAAATCTGGTAAAATATCATTCGATTTAATTTCATTGGATTTAATGCAAAACGAAATTCTTTCAGACATTTGTACAAGATGCGGCCGTAGTTGAAAACGTGCTTTCGTTCAGATTGTTTCTGAACCGATGCTTCCGACACGGTCACAGCCTGTGAAAATTGCTTCCACTAGAACAGAACGATTGTTGTCCATTGTTCGATCGCTGTAGAAATTCCTGGAGATCGATACCGACTTCCTCCCGATCGCCGGCGACTTCCGGGTAATTAAAGTTTCTGAAACGGCCGCGAAAGAGGAAATTTGATGGATCGATCTCGGGCATCCTCATCTTCCATCGTGTAATTGGTCGGTCGGAGATGGAATTTCGTTCAGACGACGAATAAAACGTACATTGATTGGTAATTTCGCAAATTTTCGATTCATGCGAGACCGTGGACGGCTGTTGGAAAGTTTCAGGGAAGCGTTTGATTCGAGTGGAAAAAAGTTGAGGATTTTAGATGGCCTAGCGAAGTTCAGAACGCCCGGGAATCCGCGAACTAACGAACTTCCGAATGTTTAAACATTCAAGTTTCAATTCTGCGCGCTCTCTCTCTCTCACTCTGCGGTGCTCGAGTGTTTAAATATTCAAATTTCAATTCTTCAAACTCGACGACTGTCGGCCGTTCAAATATTCAAATTCGGATTTTTTTAAGTCCCCAATCCCGCGAACTTCCAAACTTTCAACATTTTTCAGCTTTCTAATCATCGAATTTCTCGGTCATCAAGTATTCAGATCGTTAAATTCCGTGCGGTGAGTTAAGCTTTGTCCACATCGAAGTAAAATTTTCGTCGCCTCTTGTCGCGTCCACTTTTCTTTTTAAATTCGATGATAAAAGAAGAAGACAGAACGTTTCTCGGCGTGTGGTTCAGCGTGAAAAATAAACGAAGGACGCGGAATAAAATTTGTTCGCTTGGCGCTTTGTTTGCGAGATAATCGAACTGGAAGATTTATTCAACGCCAGTGCTAATGAACAAGGCTGACGTGTCTGCTCGTGACTCATCGTTTCTACTTCTTGTAGACACGTTACATATTTGCGATTATCTCCGAAATGGAAATTAGCGTGGAAGAGAGCTCTGTTCCATGTCGCCGATCGTTTCTGAGATAGAACGGAGATAGGGGATGAACTTCTGACGGCTTCCGGCTCAAATTTCCCGCAGGGTTGCGCCTTCCATCCGTCGCCTTCTTTTTCGCCCCAAGTTTGGTTTTATTACTTGAAACGCGTCGCTAGAATTTTTTATCAAGCCACACGGAAGACGAAGAAACAGTGGTAGTGTTTTTCGGATTCTGTTCTGTCGAGTCTTTCGCCCACTCGAATGGAGTTCCGGTAAAAAACTGTCCGTGCGAGGGCGTTAAATCGGTCGGTGACAGTCGGCGCGTACATACATCTTATTAGAGGACGTTTTCTGGTTGTTCATCATGTCGGGTCCGCTCGAGAACGTGCCGGGCAGAAGGTGTGTGTTTCCGGGACCGTGGATCCGGACGTGTCCCGATGTCCGGTGATGAACGAGGACCACCCAGGAAGTCGAGGAGCGACGACTGCGTTCGTCTGCGAGTTTCTTTTTGCCCGTGCTCCTCCTCTCGACGAGTCTCCGCGGGCAAAGTGATGGAAAAGCGTCGCGTTGCGCCGAGGGAGATTTGAAGGTTCGCGGCGCGTATTGTTCCGCTCGACCTATTCACCTCGGTCAAATTAAATTATCCGCGTCAGACGGCAGGGCGTCGCGGAGTTCTCGTAAACGAGGATACGCAACAGAGCTAGTTAGAAAAGCTGGCTAACACCATTGCCTCGGGTGTTAATCACGTCCCCGTCTGGTTAGATCTCATTTTCGCCTCTCGCCAGCTTTTTCGACGCCTCGCGCCGTTGATCCGTGAACCGTGCGCCAACGTGTTCCGTCTACACACCGCGCATACATACATTCGGGATGTCTGTGAGTTTGTCTCACGACACTCTTTCTTCGCCGGGATTTTCAAAACGGATCGATCGACGAACGCCAGACCGAACTTCCGATTCCTTCTCTCAACTCAGCTAAATTTAGCGGTTCGTTTAGCCGCGCCGCTGCAGCTTGTTAGAACTTGCTACCCTCATCCGTTCGCAGCGTTCTCGCCCAATCAGGAAGCTTCGGACATAAGAGTGCATCGTCTGCAACGTCCTCGAACGCACCGTTAATAATTTACTCTTTCAAAAAGCATCCGAGTTCCTCCGATGCTCGCGGTAGCTGTTTACCACGCTCTGATCATCCTAGGTTCATCGCGAACGGACCTTTATACGAAATACGCTTTCTCTTTTAATCCTTCAGAGAAGTCCGCACCGACTCTGACCGATTCCTCAAAATGTCTAATTACACTTGGTTAGATCGTTACGAATTATTGTAGCTAATTTTTTGGAAGAACGGCTAACAGCGCCATTCAGCGGATCCAGAATGGCCGAAGGCTCCCAGTTCGGCGATTAATGATTCTTTCACGAGGTTACAAAATAAGAGGAGAGTCTCTTTCGAAAGCTGATTCGCCGGGAAAGTTTCGGCCCATTGAGAATGTGGTTCAATCTGCTCGGATAGTGGCTGGCTCTCTAGTTACTAGCCGCGGCATCGCGTTTAAACTTTAATTCTTCATCGGTGCGGCTGGTGTTCCCGCGAGATCGGACCACTGCGAAAGTTCAGTCTATAAACTCGGTTTATTTTGGTGGACGGTGTTGAAGATGTTATCGGCGACGTCTAATTGGCCCCTTGGAAAGTCCACGTGTCGCCATTCTGCGCCGCAAAATGATCGTAACAGACTGCGTTTACCAGGTTGGCGAACTTCTTTGTTACCAACATAGAACATTCGTCGAGAACGATCGAATGTCAATCAATCCTGATGAAACTTTCCACTCGTATAGTCCGGCAAAAATTGCTTGACACGCTCTGCCTTTTTTGTCGAGGAATGTCCAGATTGAAATTACCCTTCAAGGTTTTCCCAAGATTGAAAAGCTTTTAACGCATTGAATGCCAGGAGAATTTTCCGCGCTTCACGCCGGAAGCGGTTAGCGTTGTTAGTAACAATTGTTGGTCAGTTGATAATGAAGTTCTCGATTAGTATTATTGTATTTGGAAAAATACCAGCTAGAGCAACGAAGCTGATTCGCGTAGCGCCGTTTGATCTATGCACGCAGGACGGTCCCCGAAGATCGGCGGTCAGAGGTATGCAATTACCGTTAATATAATTCCAGGGTTTCCAGTTGAAAAGCCGCGAGTCAATAATAGTTGGTCCGAGGCCGAAAATCGGGAACCGCGACGGTCGCTCGTTATAGGCGCGCGACCGGTCCGGGTCGTCGCGTTTCTGGACAGGCGGCCGTCTCGGAGGCTTTTCGGACAAGAAAGTGACCGTTCGTTAACGGAAATCGATGGCCGGGTTTGTAAAAAAAGGACTGCCAGAAGCAATTCCCGGGTTTTCCACGGGACGAACGGGTGACAAGGAGCCCACGGATTGCGACGGGACGCTCGCGGCGCGCAATAAACGAGCAGGGAAACGGTGAAACGCCGGGACACGACGGAAATATGCGAGTTACGTGGGCCGAGGAGAGGATCGCTCGCATTTCAGGAGAGAGAACCCGGCGAGAAAACTTTCGGGAGAGAGCCAGAGAGGATCGGCTCCTACGGCGAATGTCAACGTCGCGCGACAGCCAGCACGCCGGCACTCGTTTAATTTATTTTCTCTTTAAACTGCTGCCACGGTGAAGAGCCCGGCCGTTAATGGCCGCCGCGAGAACTGCGGCTGTTTGCTCGGAAAATATCTGTTCCCGATGCCTGCGCCACGAACAACCAGAGATAGAGAACCGGGAACAAACTTTTCCCTACCGGTGAACGATTCGAATTTTCCCGCGGAACGAACGGTCCCCCGGTGTCCGCCATCTTTCTTCGTTTCACTGGCCCGCTTTTATCGCGGCGAACTAACTTTTCAGGGTCTTTCGCAATTTTCCGCGCGAACAGTTCGAACTTTTACTCGTTTTATAGGTGTTCGAACTCTCCTGGATGCCAGAGATTAATTTCTTTCGCTTTCTGGCACGCTTTTACCGCTCGCAAACTAATTTTTCCGGTCCTTTGACGAGCTTTCCGGATGAATGATTGCAAACTTTTATGGGTTACTTTCCGTCTCTCTGGGTCGACTTTTTTCTCGAATTCTACAGAATTTTGTATTTTTTTTTTCTTAATTAATCGACGTCTTCTTTGGTGTTTCTGGAAATTTCTTCGACTCAAAGGAGCTACTGAAATAATAAAAGCCAAACTTAAAAAACAGAACGAACATCAGCATCGTTGCATGAAACAAATTCCCGGTGGTATACAATTAACTTCTCACCGGGTTACAACAAAATGCACGTGCGTGTAATGAAATTCCCAAGCATGAATAACATAGAAATCATTCGAAATGCGGAGAACGAGGCTCCATTTCGAGTCCGAGGGAAAAAGCGCGAGAGCGCAAAGTTGATTAAGCGCGACCGCGGGGCGAATTGAACGAATCAACGGGCGTTTAAGTAAATTTCACGGGTGATTGAATGGTCGATCGGCCGGGAAACGAGGTATCGATGACACGCGGGATGAACAGGTGTCCGTGGCTACCGTTAATAAACTCTCGCGAGCATTTTACCCGAGGATGCTCCCGGGAAAAAGCACGACATTTGTCGGATCTCTGTCCGCCAAACGAAACCGCTGCGCAGCGATCTGGAACTAAAACTTTGCTTTGCAAGCGTCTCCATAAACAGCGTATTCAGTTAATGAATTTCATCATTTCACGATTGATTAAATATCTGTGGCCCGTTTAACCAGCGAGCTCTATTGTTTTATAATTGATCGAGCATCAGAAATGCGTGACTCTTCAACTACTTGTTATCTTGGAATTGATCGAATACAAACATTTACTATTTTTCGAACGGTTCATTAATTTTGTTTAAAATGAAATGAGAAATTGTCGTACTGTTTGCAACCCAATAACATTATTTGTTGACTATTATTTTTTTTTAAGAAATTGTTCTAGAATTTTATGATTGAAAATTTGTGTCCATTATTATTTCGACCGTGCTGAAGTAACGGGTATTGAGAAATGAGCACAAATTCGGTAAACATCGATGCGAATCGATTGATTCTTTTGTCAAATGAACAGTTTTAGTAAAGCACCATGGCGTTGTCCGGCAGAACGGGCTTTTCATCCGATTATTAAACAAACCGCGCGACATTGTACGGTCAGTGTGTATTCGAATGATCCGCAAACGTTGCTGTCGTCGCTCCCGCAATTTCCGCGAGACTCAGCCCGTGAAATTCGCGCAACACTCCTCTGACGTGTTTGCAACGTACCGCATTACTTCCTCGCGTTGTCTCTGAAGCAAGAGATTTTCAAGGTAGTTTGTTTTCACTGTCGGATAGAGGTACAGTGATTTGCATAATGAATCCAGCGCCCTTTAACGCAATATCATTTCTGGAAAATTCGACACAGCGCCCGGACTCTTTCTAAAAAGCCAAATGAATTGGCCGCACGAGTGAAAAGAATATTTAAACAATTGCAGCCGAATCTGCGATAAACATTTAAAGCGTTCGCTTTTATCGCGCACATTTTGTCGTTGAAAAGTCAAAAATTTCAATTGTTTCGACATTTTTAATGTTAATTCATTCCATTGTATCGAGCCTTCGGGCTCCGATAACTTTGTTTCCCATTGGAAAATTTAATCGACGCGTTTTAACAGAAACTCCTCTGTTCGTAAACATCAGGATAAAAAATTTCGCGAATATTCTGAACGGATAAATATTCGGAATTTAATTCTTAATATCGCACCGTCGAATCGAAAGGACAGAAGGGATTGCAAATTTGGCCGGATAGGTAATACGGTCGAATATTAAATGATAATTGCAATTTAATTATTAATTCCGTTGCAAGTTACTTCCACTAACTGTTAATTACTTAATGTAACTCCCCATATGTGTAGAGTGAATCCCGTCCATTTATGGAACACGCGGACGTGCGAAATATTAAAAAACAAATCCCGCGATGAACGGTTTAATTGAATTCGTAATATGTCTGCAGTTACTCTCGTTTTTAAATAGAAAAATAATGAAAACATCGTGTACGCCTTTCCGGAATGAGTTGAAGAAATATCAATTTGCGGAGAACGCGTCGGATGGAGAGTCTGCGAAAAACTTCAGAAGAACCTGCGGTTTAGATTCCGCTTTTTTTAAATTGCTTCGGAAAATTCCGAGTTTGCAGAAGGACCCGCGGCCGAGTAGTCATCGTCGATGTGTAATCAGTTTAAATTGCGCCCCTCTCCGAGGGACTGACTCGCCGGAGAAATATTATTTTACGTTTCTCTGTACAGCGCCACGCGACTACATAACTACAACGTTTAATTAATTAAAGCCAACGCGGAATGCAAATAACTTTTGCCCTAGATTATACCGGTGCAGAAACTGTAGGCGCGCGGGGGTGTTCGACTGTGCGCGGCAAACATTTTAAGGGTTAATTCGGTAAACCAAGATTAATTGACAAAACCTCATCCAGAACTACATGACGAAATTAGCAGCAACAATTCGTCGCTACCAATTCTTCGGGAAAATTGTTGATCGTTCATCACCACAAAACGATTGGCACATAAGGGTTGATGTTAATACTACGAATTATTATAAAATGACCTGAATTGTCTTTTATGCTGTTAAATGGATAATCGCAACTAAAAGTGAACTCCCGACAGCGTTGAATAAATTCTTCATTATCTGAAAACTATCTGTGTCTGAAGATCGATTTTATGAATTTTAACGAAATTACTTAAACGAACTCTGCTCTGCAGTTTCAATTTTAATGCAACTCCGAAAATAATCCCTTTACCGTATCATCCACGAAGATCACTGTCTAAACACCCTAAAATCTTACGGACAAATGCATCGTTTTCCTTCACGTTCGCTTCCTTAACAATTTACACATTTTAACCAATATATTTTCCGAGGAAAAAAGAAAGAGTTGTACATATTAAAAAATATGAATAATTGAACCTAAGACCCACATACCGAAGAGTTCACGTGGTTATTTGTTTGTAATTATTTGCCGGGTATCGTGCGCGTGGGTTACGGCCTGTCAGTTATCTCGATAATGGATCGTGTCCTCGAGCAATCCGGCCATTTCCGTATTGGGTCCATCGTCGGGGATTAATTCTGTTTACGGTGCCTGCAGCGACGATTCGCAATAATGTTTATCGGCCGCGGTATTTTCGCGTGTTCCGCGTCGGCGAATCAATAATGCGGGATAACTGAGATATCTCGGGTCCCGTCTGTCGTGGAACAGCAATGATTCAGGCTTACAGGATCGATGAGGACGACCCTGGTCCCAGGAAATCCTCTCGGCGAGGTTCGATCATTGTCGGACCGCGGAAGACGCTGCAGCACGTCTCTCTCTTCTCTCTCTCTCTCTCTCCCTCTCCCTCTCTCTTGCCGAAAAGGGTTCCAGTTTCGCAACTATCGGGTTATCGTTATTATTTCATTGTACCGGCGAAGACTCGATACCCGGACCAGGTCGCATGATCGATAACGAACCCCCGCGCATTTGATTTGGTGCAGCCCCAGGCGCCGCGCCGCGCCACGGCGTAATACTTCGCTCGATTATATACCGTTCGGTAATCCGTAATAACCGGAAGTCTTTCACCTTTCAAGCGGATCCGGACAGGCATCGAGGGCTTTGATAAGCCCGGAATTAATATCGGCTGGTACTCGACGGACCCGGGAATTATTATTTGTATTAATTTGTACTTTTCTGCCGGTGGAAATTGCGCTAACTCTCCTCTCCCCCGAGGAAAAATGTCCTGAACATTAAGCGCTTCCCGCGCGAACTTTTTAATACCTCTAGATGTAAATCGTTCGCGAACCTCCGAGGAATTACTCGCTTTATGGTACCTACCATTTTGCAGGATCTATAGAACATCGGCGCAAATCGCTGGTCAATTGGGGAGCATCCATCGTCATTTCCTGGAGATCGTGACGTTCTACGGTGTAAATGAAATGCTCGTCGTGAAATCACACTCTTGGATTTCTTTCTTTTCAATGCTCATTTCTTCCCGACGAAGTTGAAACGAAGTTGAAGCTCGTATCTAGATGAGAACTTTCGGGTTGCTCCGTTATTACCGAATTTCCCGAATATTTGATCAACCGAAGCAAATCGAACGCGAATTTCTAGATTACCAACGTTAGGAATCGAAGTCTCCTAAGTCCATTATGATTGTTTAAAGCGATGGACGGGGGAGGGATTTGTGTAAAACGATATGGGCGAGTTGAAATTCAAATCCGGAAGAATATGGGAACTTTGTGGTAGCTCGGTTATTGCTGAATCTCCCGCATGCAAATCGGCTATCGGTTGAAAGGCTCTTTCTAACGTTAGGAAGCGCTGGATCTTATGATTATTATGAATTTTATTGTTTTAAGCGTAGACTTCCGAGCAGAACGGTACGGGCAAATTGGAATGAACTTCTCGAGAACGTGTGATCCTTCGAGTCATTACAGGGTCAATCTACAGGAATCGTCCGCAAATATCAAGAACCTAATGTGAGAAATATCGAATTAAGGAATGTTGAGAGTGAGCAGCGTTCCCTTCTCGGGAAAAACCCATGGGGGTGTACCGTCAGGTAAAAAGGATACTGGCAATCTTCATGACTAGAAGCTAGCTGAGCGGTCACTCTTCAGGTGACGCTCAGTGTGTAACAACCTTTGCTTTACAATAAATCGCACTCTTTGGCGGACGGCTTCACCGTCAATACGTGTATTACTTGAACACCCGCTCCGATCATCCTGTCTAAGGGGTATATATATATAGTTACGGGTTACGGACTCTTTTCCTAACTTATAATATTCTTTACGCTAAATCAAGAATAAACGATAAAATAAAAAAGATAAAAAGAAATTAAAAAACAAACATTTCCCGATCAGCTAAAAGAAATGACGCGCTGTGAGAAAAGAGGAGCGACAATCGATCGGTGACAAGCCGGAAAGAATGGTCGCCGATAAACCACGCTGCGATAACCACATAAGTCTTGCCATCCTGATAATTACGCGCAATAAACGTTCCTACTGCAAACAAACGACGAGAACGATGGCCCGAGCGATCGCGAAGACGAGCGTTATCCGTTCCGCTCCTCCGTCTAACAACGTTCTCCCGCACGCGACGTTCAAAGTTCCATCCGGGAAGCTGGAACAGAGGATCGAACTTGGTGAAACTAGATCGATTGATTGCTCGCGGTAGCAAACTTGATTTCCGCGGCGACAGCCAACGGAGATCCCTTGGCAAACATCGATATTACGCGAAGTCTAACGTCCCCCCGTCTGTCGCCGACCTTTGGCGCGAGCGAGGGAAGCAGATTGCACGCGGTATTATATCGGTTCGCGTCTTTTGGTGGATGGCGAACCGTGACGAATCAACTAGAATGTAAAACGTCGAGATAGCGGGACCGTTTACAGCGTGGCACGGGATTGTTTCGAAGCCGGGGGCAAACAGTCGATAACGCGTTTCCCCGAGCAAAGAATCGAGCCGTTGCCGCGATAAACCGCGCGTCACAAAAACTGCGTAATCTTGTCGACTGCTCGGGAAACACAGCGTCTCCCGTTCGACGTCGACTCTCTTGTTGTCATAACGAGATAACCATCGTTCTATCGGTTGCATCGTAGTGCAACGTCATTGTTTTTTCACCCTGCACTCGTCCCGGTGTGCAATCTTTAAGTGGACGGTCTTTCGATGTCCGTGATTCTACTTTTTTCTTTTTTTTTGATCGCTAGTTTTACGGTTAATTTGTTCGGATTGTGTATTATTTTAAGAAATGGCAAATAAATTATAGACGTGATCTATTAAAATCGCTCTGCTCGCTATTCCCAGTGTCAATTATCCGATAATCCCAAATTTTAGTCTGACATATTTAATTTTGTTATTAAGAATATAACGCTATGAGAATAATTTATAAAGATATGTGTATTTTCGTTGCAAAACGTCGGAGATGTGTCTAAAATCGGCAAACCACCTGGATTCTCGATGCACAGAAACGCAGTACGCAATGCACCATCGGAAACCACTTAATTCCACTTCTATTATTAATGCTCTAAGTTCACGAGTTACCTCGATTAGACAGTGCATCCTCTATTTCATGAAACATTCGGTATTACTCATAATTGATGCGTTATCGGTTTTGCGCAACGTTATCAGATGATAAGCTATTACGGAGCCGACAGAAATTCCACCCGCCTATCCCTTAATTAATTCCAGCGTTCTGTCAAAAGAAGAAAAAAAAATTGTAGACAATAAATTCATTGGAAGAACCATTTACCACTGTACTTAATGATAGGCCCGCGTCGGACGATGTTCTGTTGCAGGCTTAAAGCCAAGAGCTTGCGTTCAGCTATCCCTTAATTAATTCCATCGGTTTAAAAAAGAAAGCGAAGACGATAAATTCATCTCAAGAACCATTTGTTTCCGCGAGCTTAGATCCCGGGAGCGCATACGGTTTCGAAAAGCGACCAACGCAAGAAGTACGCCGGACTCAATCTCGGAGCGAGAGTAATCGAGGTGTATAAATAATTGCTACAAAAATCTTTTTTCCCTCGGAGAGGGGTTTGGAGGGGCGAGGAGGGGGATGCAATTTAGATCCCCTTCAGCGCGAGATGAAGCGCCCGCACCGTTTCTTACGCAGGTTTAACGAGTTACTCGTCGCGGGAAACGTGGGAGCAAAAACATCTGAATCCGGGGGAAAAATATTTACGCGGCCGGTAAACGATCCGGTTGAATGTGCTTCCGAGACCATCGTCGGCGAACCCCATGGAACCGTCGAGGAATCGGGACACACCTGCGGAAAGGCGGGACGTTCGAACCCGTTCCAGAATTCCGCTGGCGATTTAATTACGTTTCCATTCGTTACTTCGACGTTAACGCGACCGTTGAAAATGAACGATTATATGTATAAAAAAGAAAGGAAGAATGAAATTGAAAAAGCTACTGTATCGAGAAACCAATTTTGTCTGGCTCTCCGTGCGATTCCGGCCCCGCTTCGTGCGTACCGCCAAATATGTAGTTAAGATCGAACGAGGAACCGTAGATTAGAGATTTCCAATTGTAGCCTCGAATAGCCTCGAATTGGTCGGTGTCGCGGTGGTTATTTTTTCCGGGGAACAATTACGAATGATTGCGGCTGACCGTTCCCATAAAACGGGATCGCGCGTACACGCGCGTGCGCTCCCTGCAAATTGAAACCGAAAAACGTGACGAGCGTGAAAACGGACCCTGGGCAACTCCAGGAGCCGACGAAAATCGATCGTTTTCGCTCGATCCCGGATACACCTTTTCGAAAACGGCACCTGTTACCATAAAAAATGCAAGGAGACGGCGTCCCTGCTCTGTTACCGTCGCGCGACCTAATGGAGGGTGGGAGGAGAGTGGGGGTTGGCACAGTTTCCGCGGTGAATGGTAAGCTAATTGTATGCCATTCGCCCGCACCAAGTTCGCTGGAATTTTTTTGTTGCTCGAGTTCGTTGTGCTGTTTGTGTTTATTTAATCGGGCACCGGTGACACTTTAACATTTTTATACGACAGCTTGTGGAAATTGGAAACGCGAGAGGTTCCTTCGGTCTGCGAAAAGTTCGCTGTTTCGAAACCGTCGAAATTCCGGCTGGCTATTTTTTTTTTTATTTTTAAACGTTTTAGTAACACGTTGATTGCCACGTCACGCGCAACTATTTTCAGTGACAAGCGCGGGAGATTAAAATTTAGGCGACCTCGGGGGCTGGGGTTAACGCGCACGGTAAACAAGTCTGTAAAAAATATAGGCGCCGGGATATTTTACATAAATATCGAGGATTTTATGTACATATTTTTCGCAACAGTATCAATTTTCACTGCAGCAACAGTGCAATCCTTTTTAATAATTAACTTGAAGAGAGATCTCTTCGCCAACCGTATTTCCCCAATCCGGTTCCGTTCCGATATTTTTTTCCGCGAACGATGAACTCTGTTACAAAAGTCCTGATCAAAAGAGCAGCGAGCCTGCGAAACTTGCACGCCGAGCAAATCGGCCGGAACGAACGCTATCGAACTCGCGTTCTTTTTTAACGATATTATTTATCCGCGGAGGCTCGCAGGAACCGAGTTAATTGGGAAAACACAGTGCCCGTACGAAAATTTATCGAGCCGAGTCTGGCCGTGGGAATAAAGTTAGCACGAAATTCCACGCCGCTGCCTCTGCAGTTCATCAGAGGCTTGGCACAATAAACACGCCGGGGTCTCGGTGTCTTCTTTCGAAACTTGCTGACTCGAGGAACACCGTGGTCTCGCCGTGGTCCCACCGGTGTCTGGTAAACTAATTTCTTCGCGCGAACGAATACTTCGCGGACCAAGCTGGAACACGCCAGTCTGCGCGGATTGAAGTGTTGATCAAACAAACGCCAACCGAACCCAATTATTGCCCGAACCGCGGCCGAAGCTTAGACTGTGGCTACATTATCTCCACATTCTGGCTGAAATGTCGGTATATGTTTTTTGAATACGTCTGTTCGAGCTCGCTTTTCGATACTTCGCTAAAATTCCGCTCTGCGAATTTTCTGCTGGACTAGTTTCTCTAGGACTCGAGAGATTTTCGATCATTCAGGGGTTAAATTGAAGGCGAAAGATGGTACTTTATGACGAATGCATTTGGGCTTGTAAGAAAATCGATAAAGGATAGCTGGACCAAATTTTTTTGCGTTGCAGTATAATGTTAATTATTTGATATTACCGGCATCGATTTTAGATTGTGTTCCAGCGGGAATTTACAAGCCTCTTACGGAATTAAAACACGATAGGTTTCAGATATCTCGTAAATAAAGAAGAATGTTCGATATTATTAATTTTCCTTTCAGATGCAGTCGGTTATTCGATTCCATCTGGTTCCCGCGCACTCAGCGACGTGTTCCGTTTTTAATATCGGCGCAAATATTTCCTCTGGCGGTTACGTTAACGATTTTCATTGGAAATTTTTCGCGCGGGCGTCTGATAATCAAATTTGTTGGCAAGATAAAATCGCGCGGACGTGAGATCCGAACGAAAAGCGATCGAGGGTGGGGGGAGGATGGTGCTCGTTCCGTATTAAAACAAAGTTCCTAATATTTCATCGGCGCCGGTGTTACAGGATCGCAGTTTCGCCGGGAATAGCGGTAACCCGAGTCCCATGGACGACCGATAGGTATTCCAAGCTGTTAAAAAATTCACGCGAGGTATCCGCTTGCGTTCCTCCCTCGGAGACTGCATCGAGAATGCCTCTCAGAAATTCTCCCGTCATTGTTCCCGTTCGGAACAAGGTTGGGAACCGGGGCCAACGTGAAATAATGCATCGAAGACCCGCTGGCCATCTTCAACTTTCACGATTTCTTTTACGAACAATCCGCGCTCTCCTCTCTCTCTCTCTCACTTATTCTATCCCCGAAGAGCATGTAACAGTGAACGATCATGAAAGCTCTCACGAGAGAGAATGTTCGCGTTTCGGTTCCGAGCGGAAGCTTCCGACAGCTCCGTCGAACGACGATCGATAGATCGCCGTGACGTTGCCCCGTGGGCTTCGAGAACTCGTCGATTCCCGAGATGCCATCGTAAACCGTCGAAACGCGTCCCGACTGTCGATTTCAACTGGAAAATCTGCTCCTCTCTGTTACAGACATGGGTCTGAGATTGGCGAACGCGTTCATGGGATTCGTCATCACCACCATGCTCGGCACCATCCTGCTGGGCTCCGCCGGTTCCACCCTTGTCCTGCAACAGGACATACCCTCCAAGACCTGCAGGTACACCAGGTACCGCACGATGGTGCAGGTGCGATGCGCAAACCTCAGCCTGCCGCACGTGCCTGGTAACTTGAAGACTGACATTCAGGTACGCTGGCGAAGCTAACCCCCTAAACGCCAGCCCTCGACGATCCAAAGATCCCCGCTGATCCTCTCGCTTCAATTCCTCGTAGATACTGGACCTATCGGGGAACAGGATCCGAGAACTGACGAACGAGAGCCTGGCCCCGTACAGCAACCTGGCGTTCGTGTACCTGGGCGACAACTTCATCCGGTCCATCCACGAGGACGCGTTCAGCAAACTCCACTACCTGGAGGTGCTGGATCTGACTCAGAACGGCTGCGACAACCTGCCCCGCAGCATGTTTCAGCTCCCCTACCTGCGCAGAATGTACTTGGGAAAGAACGACCTGCAGGACGACAAGTTCACGCACATAAAGGTGGCATCCCCGTTGAACTTCCTGCAGCTGTCGGTGAACAAACTGACGAGGATCCCGCAGCTGGGCTCGGTGCCGACCTTGGACACTCTGAACGTCTCCACCAACTCGATCGAGTCGGTCACCCCCCGAAGACCTGGCTCCGTTTTGCTTCCTGAAGACGCTCGATCTAACCAAGAACCCGATCAAGTTCAACGCGACAGCTTGCCAATGCCAGACGCTGAACCACTGGTTCAAAACGCGCGAGATCCACGCGAAACCGGCTTTCAACTGCTCCGAGGAGCTGAAACGAGACTGTCCTCCTGACCCGGTCTTCAGCAACAGGACCATCGAGCTGTACGATCGGTGCACGGAAGTCGAGCGGCTCCGGATCCAGACGGAGAAGGTCAGGAATATTTGGATCCTCGTCGCCTGTTGCATCGGAGGCTTTCTTCTCACCCTGTTCGTCGGACTCACGTGCGTCCACAAGCGGAACAAGCGCAGGAAGAAGAAGCTGAAGGAGCAGCAGAGACTGAACGCGAACAACGCGAACACCGAACTGTTGAACAGCAACCTGAACCAACCGGAGAACACCTGAGCGGCGACAGGATCCAGCGAGCCACTGAGAATCGTCAGGTACCGGTCTTCGTACCGTGTTCGATCGAAACTATTAGAGATATCGCGCCGAGGTCTAAGATCTGGTATTTCTCCGTTTGCAGGTGCAAAGAGAGGGCCGTTTTCCAGCGAGTTTGTTTCCAGGAAGTTGCCTGAAGACATCCGAATGCATTTACGAGAAAGAAGAGGGTGGAAGTGTGGTGGAGGGTCGAATTGAAGAAAATTGAGATGCGGTTAAGCTTTGAGATAAATTGAAAATGACTATCGTGGCCGTGGATTGCGATTACGGTGCAGCTTAAAGCGACGATTTCGCGGGCTCAATCGTTGGTCCTGGCCCGTAAGCAGCTCTTTTCGGTGGTCGATACTCGCTCGGACAGCGTCGGTCGCGGTCCTCGGATTCTTTGGAATGGTTACTCGAACATTGTACCGTTTAATATCGATTCGATCGCCGTTTCTACGTGCCTCGACACGCTCGACGTATCCTCCTAGGGTGAACGCGACAAAAAAAGAAAGAAATATAAAAAATCACCATTTTTTTCTCGTATCGTAGAAAAAATCTCGTTCGACGGAGCCAGTCGGCCCCTGTAATTGCAATTACACGCGAGTTTACCGCTGGGAGATTGTAACGCGGCCGCGTTTAATTGCAATTAGAGTCGTCAGATCGGCGAGTATTAGCGTCGCGTTTCGCACGCCGACTCGGCGAGCGCGTATTTTTTTTATTTTTTTTTTTTTTTTTGCGTGCGCGCGCGAATCCGCGAAACCGGAAACGATAAATGACATTCGATCGAGCAGCCGCCGCCGAGTGTCCCCGCGAATTTCGATCCAATCTAATTTTCGTCGCGAGCGAAACGGGTTTCATATTCCACTCTTTTTACAGTAACGGAACCGTGTTGTAGATATATACTCTTATATGTGTATGAATGTATACGTATATATCTATATCTATGTATTATTATATACTATTTATTTATATTGAACGTCGGAGAGCTCTGCATTGTTGTACCTCTTTGTTCGTTTTTTACGCGACACCTTTGTCCGAACCGAATTTATCGAGGCGTTTTTACAAGGCCGGCATTCTGCGGTCTACTTTTCTCTACTAAGGTGCCAAATAAGATTAACTTTGTTTAAGGGGACAGCTCGGTTTAGCCGTTTCGAAGATCAAATTTTTATTTTGCGTCAAGTGAAAAAAATTATTAGCTAAACAATAGCTAAACAACACTAATCGTTTGTGTTTCGTAAAAATTTGGGGTTGAAGATTGCGCGCCGATTTCCACTTTCGAGGCCCTACGCGCATGTTTATGTTCATTTCTAAAAAATTAATATATATATATTCTTTGAGAGTTTGCGATAAATAATTCGTAGCGTTCTAAACCGGGTTATCCCCTTACGTCATATTTTGTAACGAGGTTCTGTGAATTTTTGTTAACTGCGCGCATCGTACGAAGAAATCGACATTTGTAACAAGATGAAATTGATAATGCTCCCTGCGTCTTCGATTCTCCTCCAGTGCTGCCAATCGTTGTCGACTTTTGAAACACTTTAATGTCACGATGGAACTTGAAATTTATTGAGATAACCATCGAGACAACAGTTTTTAATACTATCACGTTTCATTGTAATTTAATGTAGCGACTTATACACGAACATTCCATCTTTTACCATTTTTAAAATTAATAAGTAAACAGGTTCGTCGCATGCGGCAGGAGCAATATATGTACGTGGTATTGATAGAATAAACGTTCGAATGAAGTTTCTTCGTATGCAAGTGCCCGCGATTGTACTTAAAACTGTGTTGTAGCACGTGTTTAATTAATTTTCTTCTCGTAGCGTTTACTACGTACGAAACGGACCTATATACATTGTACAAAAGATGTTACCGAAAGTTTGATGGATTCCATGAAATAAATCTTAAATCTAGTTGTTGTTGATATCATTAAAACCCTTTTATTACTTTATATTAAATAAGTAATTACATTAAAAAGAATAATCGCTGCACACGCATTACTGGAACAGATGATTCTTGCCGTTCTTGCCATAAGATGCGATGCAAATTCCGGCAAGAATCATTTGCTTCTTTCAAACGTCCGTACAGCGCCATTTCGCGTAGCGGCAAAACGCTCAAACTGGTAGCCAAACGTTACCGACAGAGCAGTCAACGTGGTATAACGGTGGCGCCCCGTGTGGCGAAATTTCGAAGCTAGGTCAGGGGAGTCCAACATGTTACCAACAGTCGGTAATTGGTATCTGTCGGTAACATTTGACTATCAGTTTGAGTGTTCTGCCGCTACGTGAAATGGCGCTGTACGGACCTTTGAAAGGAGCAAATGATTCTTGCCGGAACTTCCATTGCGTCTTATAGGAAAAGCAGCAAGGATTATTTGTGCACGAATAAAGAATTATATTTGAATATTCTTATGATTTTGAAGATAGAAATTTTAGCCAATTTTAGAATGTATTTACGTAGGAATTTTTAGACGTTTAGGGGCTCAAATTAACGATAGAGAACGACAAATTGAGATCGCAACTCTTCAGATTCATCTACTAGATAGTAAGTAGATAGAGATGATTGGACAACTGAGTTTACCAATGGCTGTTCTTAGACTGCGAATCGAAAGGAAGTGTTATTGAAGAAATGAGTGAAACGTGATGCTTTGAATGAATTTTTTTGGTTTGTTATCTAGTAGAATTATAAAAATATAAATATAATCGCAACTAAAACGTTTATAATAAATACACTTATACGATTACAGTGATCGAAATCGGTCGAATTCCGGAGGTATAATTTATTTTCGAGGACAGAGAAGTGTGTTTATGCTTGAAAACAGGCTTAACATGGATCTGGATAACCAAAGTGAAGATGGAGAGATAAAGAAAAGTCCTTCGAAAGACATGGATGACTTTAGGTAATGCTCGATTTTCTCACCTAACCTCCATCTTGATGTTGAATTAACAGACTGTCATACGAATCTTTAACGAAGCTTTTAGTATATATTACCGGTAGTGATCTTATTGTATATACAATTATATAATTTCCGCAATCTTACGTTCGTAGTATTTTTTATTAAATCTTCGCTTGTCACCAGCTGTGTTTTGAATCGTTTACATTTA
The DNA here is from genome assembly GCA_028454225.1 of Lasioglossum leucozonium. Taxonomy (NCBI): domain Eukaryota; kingdom Metazoa; phylum Arthropoda; class Insecta; order Hymenoptera; family Halictidae; genus Lasioglossum; species Lasioglossum leucozonium. The sequence goes on from CM052207.1 coordinate 10,986,044, forward strand.
TTTTCGCTTGTAACTCTATTTTTTATATTGTGCGTGTGGTCTTTGTGGTTTTGAGAAAAGTATACTTGAAGTTTTTCAGAGGAGGATGGTGGGGACACGGCAGATTCTTTGGATATAAAACCACCACAGGCTATTGTCCGGCATCACAAGTCTAACTCCTCCAGGAGAAGAGACAAACACGGGGATAGAAGGGATCGAAGAGAAGAGAAAGAACGAAAGTCTAGGCACCATGATCGTGGAGAAGATAGACATAGAGACAAACACAGACATCGTAGGCACGGCGTAGACCTGTTAGAAAGATCTGATCGCTCGGATGGTTCCAAGAGAGATAGGGAACGTATAGATAGGCTTGAGAGATTGGAGAGTCATAGAGAAAGGGAATCGAGACATGACAGGAAAGAGAGGAGCACGGGTGATCGTGTGTTAGAGGATTTAAGAGAAAGGTATAAAATTTCCTTCCTTCTTTATCTTGGAAGTAATCTTGAATCCGTGAATTTAAGCTTAACCGAACTATCATAAGCCTTTTTTTTTCTCAATAATTAATTTACAGGTTGCTGGACAAGCGAAGAGAGAGGCGAGAGGATTCCAGAGACATTCGTGACTACAAAGGCGACACTCGCCGCGAGATACGTATGGACGACTCTCGCGAATTGCGCGATTCTCGCGAACGAAGGGAGATACGAATAGATGACATAAGGGAAACTCGGCGCGACATTCGTTCTATCGCCGACGATGTTAGGGAGCGTCGTGAAATCCGCATGGAGGAACACAGACACATGAGAGTGATGGAAGAACAATATTCCGAAACGGAGCTCATCGAGCGGGCTGAGAGAAGCGAGAAACGCCACAAGAGGTCCCATAAACACGACCGTCTTCGGGACAGGGACAGGGAGAAAGCGGAACGGGAGAAAGAGCACAGAGAGAAACAGCTACGCGAGGCGATGGAGATCGTTTCCGAGGAGCCCGACGAGATGGAGATGAACGAGATGCCAATACCGCCTAAAGATCCTAAGGAGATGACCGAGCAAGAGCTCAGAAAGGAGAGACTATTGGAAGCCGATAGGGAAATGGCTAGGAGAAAAGAGGTCTCTAGGATGGAGCTGGAAGCGCGGCGAATGAAGAGAGGAGAGAAACGACCTCTGAGTCCCGACAACAATCAGGATCCCTCCATCGTTGAATTGTCTGATGAGAGTCCTAGTCCCGTTCATTCGGACGAAGTTCGTTCCAAGTCGGTGGAGTAAGTTCTTATTTATTCCGTTTTTGTTTTTTTTGTTTAGTTACGCCAAACGTGGCATCTGATGGAGATTTTTCGATTGCAGATCCAGACATTCGTCCGACGGTCAAAGGAGTATTCGTGAGAGGTCATCGGATAGACATTCGTCCGATTCATCCGAGTCTAGCAGCGAGGACGACGATGAATCCAACGATTCGAATAAAGGTTCCAATGCGGACTCGAACGATGGTTCTGACTACAATAATCCGAGTCCGTTGTCTGTAGATCGGTTAGCCAAGTCTGATCATTCGGATGGTGAATCGCCAGGACATGTTGATTCAAACGGTGCACCTAAGAACGTGGAAGAAGAGGAAAAGAAAGAAGAGGAACCCGAGTTGCCTCCCTACTTGCCAGCGATTCAAGGTTGCAGAAGCGTAGAGGAGTTCCAATGTTTGAATCGTATCGAAGAAGGCACCTACGGTGTCGTTTACAGAGCTCGCGACAAGCGTACAGATGAAATCGTCGCGCTGAAGAGGTTGAAGATGGAGAAAGAGAAAGAAGGTTTCCCGATCACCAGTCTCAGAGAGATTAATACTCTGCTGAAAGCGCAGCATCCGAATATAGTAACTGTCCGGGAAATAGTCGTCGGCAGCAACATGGATAAAATATTTATAGTAATGGATTATGTGGAACATGATCTCAAGTCGCTGATGGAAACGATGAAACAGAAGAAACAGGTGTTCATACCAGGTTTGTCTGATCTAATCATATATTAATATTAAAACATTTTATCTTGGGAAGAGAACATTGAAAATATTTGCCATTACTTCTAGGTGAAGTCAAGTGCCTTATGCAACAATTACTGAGAGCAGTCGCGCACTTGCACGACAATTGGATCCTCCACAGAGATCTGAAGACGTCGAATTTATTATTGAGCCATCGAGGTATCTTGAAGGTTGGCGATTTTGGCTTAGCTCGAGAATATGGTTCGCCATTGAGACAATACACTCCGATTGTCGTAACGCTTTGGTACAGAGCTCCTGAGTTGCTATTGAGCGGGAAAGAGTATAGTACTCCCGTTGATATGTGGTCAGTGGGGTAAGTATACAAAAACTAGCCGGTATAAATTTTTATATCATTAATCGTATCAATAATAAATAATATTTTGTTTCCAGTTGCATATTTGCGGAATTACTAAGAATGGAAGCACTGTTTCCAGGCAAATCAGAGGTCGATCAGTTAAATAGGATATTTAAGGAGCTCGGCACGCCGAATGATCGAATATGGCCAGGATACAGTAAACTGCCAATGGTGCAGAAGATCCCATTCGCTCATTATCCTGTGAACAATTTGAGACAGCGTTTTAGTTTGTCTTTGTCGGATTTGGGCATCGAGCTCTTAAATAAGTCAGTCTTTCTAAATCCTTTATGGTTTAAGTTTGATTATATCGTTCCGCAATACTTATAAATTAAAAATTATATTTTCAGGTTTTTGACGTACGATCCTCAGCAACGAATAACAGCGGAGGACGCGTTGAAACATGGCTACTTTACAGAAGCTCCTCTACCAATCGACCCACAAATGTTCCCCACGTGGCCAGCCAAGTCAGAACTTGGTATCAGGACAGCGAACGCCTCTCCTAAACCACCGAGCGGTGGTAAAGAGTATAAACAACTGGGCGACGGTGACGAAGCTGATCTAAGTAATTCCGGTTTCCACATGGGTCTGACGGAAGGTGGAAGGCAGCCGCCCGTTGGCGGCGGTTTCCATTTAAAGTTTTAATTTTTCACTATTTCTGCGAGGAACACTCCAAAAAACTTTTCTACTATAAATTAAACATTGTACACTAAAATGGAAACGTGCAGTTCCATACACTAGTTATAAATATTGAACGAAAATAGGTACATACAAAGTATTAAAGAACATACGCTAAAATTGTGCACTGATATTTTTCCAAGCATCGCCAAATATGTTTCCTTTTGTGTGTATGTTGTGATCGATGTGATCGCTAGTTGTTGCAGTGGGTGGAAGATCGAGGAGAAATAAACAGTGGCGTACATTTTTACATTTATTAAGCCTGATACAAGATAGAATTTCAAGAACTATAAGTTTGTAATACTAAGCGATCGTAATACAATTTTCGGAATGGCTCCGCGGTATAGCTCATTTTCCAGCGTTGTTTACATTTTTCGGTAGAGCCAGCAATGAGTTTATCAGCTCGGAGTTGCGTTTAGGGTGATAGAAACGTTGAGGAAGCAGTAGAAGCCTCATGAGTTGTAAATCGTCCTGCAAATATCATTGTACGGAAAGTTATTGCATTTTACGGATACGTTATAACATGTTATGTTCATTTTTACCAGTCCTCCGCCATACGGATAATTCAGCCCCAAAATATTTTTCTCCGCGTCGTCGAGTGCTCCAATCGTCTCAAACACTCCCAACATAACGAACAGGATAATTATGCGTTTCATCGAAGCCATTGAGGTATCTTGATACACCGTGCCTACAACTTTCAATCGTAATCGTTTTGAATCGTTGGATCGTTTCAAGTTGTAATCGTGAACAATAGATTGTTTGGTGTTTCGTAAACGCGATTACTTTACAGATAAAAAGTAATGTAATTACCTGTTGCTCTCAGCCAAAGGACTACTGCGAATGCTTCTGTTCGGACGTTTAACTCGCTGTGCGCTAACTGCATCCAAGTTGCGATACTTTTATATGCAGCCGAGCCCGTGGGGGAAGAAATCTGCTGGTGACAGATGTACCTGTTTGCGACAGATTTAGTTCCCTCTTCAAGAAAATTCGGAGAAAATCATCTCTTAGATCCTTCTTTTTTCTTAAATTACGTAAATGCACGTTGTGCGAATGACAGGCTCCTCGTGGTTTGTTTGAAATTTCTCCTTATTCTTTTTTCACACGACATTTCTTAGTATTTATATTATACTCTATTAAAAAATATTATTAAAACTGTATTTTCTGTAGCTAAGCATAACTGAGTTACATTAGTCGACTAAAAGTTATATTATTATTATTTATATTACAGGAGACGATAGGGAGTAACAATATGTTAAATTGTACCTCGATGGGAACTAAAATCATCCCAACGTAGAAAGGAAAGACAAATTTTTTAATGGATTATTGAATCAAATAGTCGGCAAATGAATAAACTTAATCGTTTCACATTTCTAGTTGATTATTTATCCCATTCCTTCATTGCAAATGATTTTTTCCGCTTTTCCTATAAGATACAATGGAAATTCCGGCAAGAATCATTTGCTCGTTTCAAACGTTCGTACAGCGCCATTTCCCGCAGCGGCAAAACGCTCAAACTGTTAGCCAAACGTTACCGACAGAGCAGTCAAGATGGTATGACAGTGGCGCCTCTTGCGGCGAAATCTCGAGGCTCAGTTCAGGGGGATCCGAAATGTTACCGACAGTCGGTAATTGTTACCTGTCGATAACATTTGATTACCAGTTTGAGCGTTTTGCCGCTACGCGAAATGGCGCTGTACGGACGTTTGAAAGGAGCAAATAATTCTTGCCGGAATTCCCATTGCTTCTTATGGGAAGAACGGTAAGAATCATCTGTTCCAGTAACGAGTGTGCAGCGATTACTCTTGTTAACTTAATTATTTATTTACAATAACGCGACACAAGGTTTTCAATTCAATCAACAACAACTATATACAAGATTTATTGCGTACCCGCGTGAAAATTACAAATACAATGATGACGACTCTGTATACGTCAGTTTGTTAAATTCTTTATACACGTTACACGTATACACGTTATATTATAAAATAATGTGAGTCAGACTGTTAAAAAATAATTGCGCGTGATCCTGTTCGTATCACGTACTGTGCTGTGTGAAGAGTGAGTCATCCAAAGTTAAAGCATGCGAACTGTTATCTCCCGCGTCCACGTTCAGCGAGTAATTGTCCCTCCTGAGACTGGTCTCGCGAAAATTCGACGTGCCCAGCAAACGCCTTGGCCGTCTATTGAGATCCACCTGTTTCAGAATTCGATACAGTTTGTTGTCCGTTTCAGCCATGATCGGAGACAAGTTCAAGCTGGACGCTGTGCGCGTCTTGATCATGCGAGGGCTCTTCGGGGATCGCATTAATTCGGTTGTTCTGCGCCTGGCAGATTTCAATTTAACGCCGCGTAACATGTCCAACGAGATCACTGGTCCTCTCGGTACTGGTGCGGCATTCTTTCTATTCTCCTGAAATGTCAAACGTCGTCCCCCTTTAGTCATTCTTCGACATAATTTCATGTGGTAACGACACGCTAGAAGAACCTATGATTATGGTACCCTGTCGAGTTCATTGACCGATCACCATGGAGCCAACCCTCGCTGTTTACCTTGATATTCTGCGGTGCTTTTTTCAGAGTCACCTTCAGCAGATCCTCGACGGTTATAGCTGGCCTGTTACGCAACGGCGTCGAGCACTTTCTCGAGGGTGTATTGACGCTTCTCATCGGAGTGGTCGGCGTGATCGTTGGTATCGACGACTGAAATAATGGAACTGGAGGAGGTGGCGGTGGAGGAGGTGGAGGTGGAGGAGGAGGTAGATGAAGAGAAGGAAGAGTTGGAGGAGGTGGTGGAGGCGGCGGCGGCGGTAGCGGCGGCGGTGGTGGAGGAGGAGGAGGACACGCCAGCATAGATGGAATTTGCTCTAACGTTTCGTGTAGCGTCTTCAACTCCTGCCTCATCGTGTCGTTGTGATCAGCCATCCTTTGAATCTCTTTAGTCAAGGCAGCGGACGCAGCATCGTTGGTCGCACGCGTCTGCAATCGGATTACCTTAATCGTCCTGGCAGATCTTTAACGTAGACACGTACAAAACTATATATTTACTCACGCGAGCAAATTCTTCGGTGAAGTGGTTCAAGACTGTATTAATTCGGTCGTTCTCGGAGCGCAGCGAAGCGATAGCTTCACGGAGCTCTTCGAGTTTTTTTCGTGGCCTCCTTCACAGTCGACCCCATGATCGTTTGCTTCAACCGAACGTAGTTCTAGAATAATTATACGAAAATTAATTATAAATATCTAAGCGACGAAGAAAACTTGAGCAAGGTTACTCACTTTTCGCAATGCATTCATTAACGTTTTCATCAACCAGTTGCAGAAGACAATAACTTTGTCTAGAGGGTTACCGGAGACCATGAACGATCGATAGCTCTGTTTCCAGCTAGAACGAGTACATTTCCGACAGTAGCCGATGCCCGCTTCGAGCTGCAAGCGAAAGAGTGTTTGGTCAGTAAAAATCTATCGATCGAAGAGCACACCGGTTCAAGGACTTACATCGTGCAAACTTCTGCTACAGCCACCGCAGTCCGACACAGTTGGTAAATCTAAGATAGAAGCCGCGAGGGATTCTGGCGTGCTAGTGGTAACCGTTTTCTGATCTTCAGCTTCTTCCTCATCGTCAAATGTTAAATTAGTTCTACATCTTTTGGCAGGAGGCGGCGAGATGCTGCACGGTGTCGGCGAGCGAAGCCTAATTCTAGCCGCATTGTCGTCCATCTTGTCAATATCCTCGAAAGGACGCTTATTGGTGCGTTCGGAGTTCCTCTGCGACGTTAAAGCGTGCCCGCGTCCTGTCAAACAGCTTGCATTGTATTCCTGGCTTGTCCATACCTTGAAGCTGCTCAATCGTCTCAGCTTGGAGAGTATTTTGGTGTAGTCGCTCCAATTGCCAACCAAACGACTGTCGCTAGAATCCTGCGAAGTCTTCTCTGTCTCATACTTTGCACAGTAACTCCTTTGACTGCTCCACGTCCCAAAGCGTTCGGCGCTCTTCGTATCGTCTTCGGATCGATTCGCAAGAAAGATGTTCGAAAAGGACTTACCATCCTGCAAGGAGTCAGATTTGTTCATCTCCAGTTTTATCTCCTGGTTCAACGACAGAGTTCTGTCCAGTGGATAATCGCTAGTTTCCATGGGTGTGAGATTTTTTTTTCCTCGGCGAATCGTCGAAGCGATCGTCATCCTTGCCCGACGATTCCGATGTGGTCCGTCGTCGCTTAGGCGTGATCTCCGTGCTCAGCTCATCGTAGCACATCAGCTCCAGCTGCTGGGGCTCGAAGAGCACCGATTCCGGGGAACGTTGCTCTAAAAGTTTGTCGGGCGATCCACTCTGCACTAACAGAGTACTATTATTATCGAACGAATCGAACGAACACGATCTCTGCAGCAGCGTCTCCTCGGATCCGTGGTGGCCTTGCCCCTGGCCAGATTTTCCAGAACTTTTCCGTTTCGACATGATAGCATTTTCTAGAAACACGATGCTACCCTGCGAATTCGATGTTCGTATACGTTGCACCAGCAGTTGACGACATCTCAAGAGCGAAATATTTTCCCAAGCAACACTTTTTTAAATAAACGAACCGCTTTAGTCCGAAAGACACACGCTACTGCCCGTTACTCCTCGTTTAAACCACTCTGAGGAACGGTTGTGCGTACTTGTACATACAGGTCACATTGCACGGAACAATTATCGTTCGAACGTTTAGGTATTTGTTTTGACACCGACAGACTTGTTTCAGTCGAAGGGAGTACATACACATAGACACCGCTCGAGTATAAGTGTGATGGCACACTAGATCGCTGCTATGTCGGCATATAGACAACGCAAAGATGAGGCTTTCAAGTAGTCGAACGCGTTTCATGAAAGATCGTTCAACTAGTATTCGGTTTTCGTCGAACTAAAACGTGTCCGTTATATTAAAAATGATTGACCTTCATCTGAAATAAACAGCACTATGTCCCAGAAAGATGTCAAACAAACAGAAATAATTTTAACAATTACATGTGCCCGATACGATCATGCTTGGTAATATTCATGTGCTAAAAGTTATTCCGTATCTCGAGTTCTATTAGCTATTTTCACTAAAAAATTAGGTGGTCAGATGGTCAAGGGAGTGTTTGTCGGCATCGTTGGCAAAAGGGATTGTTATAAATATTAAGCAGCCATAGATAATAAATTTATCAATAATTACTATCACGGCGATCGAAATCGAGAGATGTTAGATGGAGTGGGGATAGTTCCGCGTCGCTGCGCAGCTGCGCCTGAACGCGGCGAGCACTCTCAGTCAGTCAGTCAGTTGGGCCGCGGACTCCGGCCCGGGCGGTCCGACGGGTCCGACTGAGTGATCGCGAGTGAACGCGAGTGATAGTGAGTGACCAGTGGCTGTCCAGTGGTTGTCCAGTGGCTGTCCAGTGGCTGTCCAGTGGCTGTCCAGTAGCAGTCCAGTAGCTGTGCAGTGTCGTGAGTTTGGCCAATTTTTTTTTTTTATTTGTGATGGTTTACTTTGCGAGAGTTTATTTGTTGCTTTACAGCACAGGGTGGGCCAAGGGTTTTACAATGCTTATGTTGATTACCCTTGGCCCACCTCCAACGATTCTGCCCGCAACTACTAATTCAACGAACACCGTCGTTTATCATCAAATTGTTTGTCTCTTATTTAAAATTGGAATTCCTTCGATCGGAGGTCCCTCAGGGGCTCACTCACGGGTGGGGCCGTAAGTGGGTACGGGGTGTCGCGTCCCCGGGGCACCCGAAGCGCCTATAGGCCGCACTCGTGTGCGGGGTTAGTTTGGCTCTCGTGAGCTGGTGTTAGGTTGGCTCTCGTGAGCTGGTTAGATTCGCACTAGTGTGCGGGGTAGGCAGGCCGCACTCGTGTGCGGGGTTAGTTTGGCTCTCGTGAGCTGGTGTTAGGTTGGCTCTCGTGAGCTGGTTAGATTCGCACTCGTGTGCGGGGTTTGTAGGCCGCACTCGTGTGCGGGGTTTACAATTACTCTTCATCGCATCTTCATCATCGTTGGTTTTATTGCTCGATTTATAATAGAAATGCTTCTGAGTTTTCTCGAGATGGTCTTCTGAAAATTTATATTTCTTATTTCAAATTGGTATTCCTTCGATCGGAGGTCCCTCAGGGGCTCACTCAGGAATGGGGAAACCGTGAGTGAGTACGGGGTGTCGCGTCCCCGGGGCTCCCGAATCGCCTATAGACCGCACACGCGTGCGGGGTTAGCTTGGCTCTCTTGAGCTGGTGTTAGGTTTGCTCTCGTGAACGGGTATTAAGTTTACACTCGTGTGCGGGATTTAGTTTGTTGTATTTCTTGTTGTATTCGCACTCGTGTACGGGGTTATACACACCGTAAGGATACATCGAATGAAGAGGACACCAATCAAGACTACAGCGTATTTTAAGTTAGTTATATTTGCTCGGCTTGCGTGCGTGCATTATAAGATTGTATATCGTCGTTGTAAATACGTCGAGTAATTATTGCCTTAACTTCATTTAATTTCATTTCATTTCATTTCATTTCATTTCGTTTAATTTAATTTAATCTAACTTCACTTTGCTCGGCTCGTTCCTTTTTATTCCGACACAGCCTTCTGCTGTGTCGGACCTTGCTTGTATGTACCAATCCAGTTGGCATCGGTATTCGGCGTCAATTCATTGAGAGTGGATGGTCAAGCGATCTGTTTGCCGTGTTACACTGTATAAGTGAAAAGTCCTCTCTGTCGCGATTCCACCTGAGTCACCTCAACGTAAGTTGAATGGTACCGGTTGGTATATGAGTAAATGGGACACCGTGCGAGCTTTTCTCTTGGTCATCGCTCTTCTTGAGTTCATGTTGGATATCGGTGCTGACTGGAGTTTGGCTGCAAGCATTGTACGCGTTCGCGTCACCCTCGGACCAGAGCCTTCTGCTCTGGTTCGTTGTTGTTTCTCTTTTTGAAAGAATCAGAGCCTTCTGCCTGATTCGCCTTTGCCCCCCGTGGATCGGAGACTTCTTCTCCGATTCACACCTTTTTCCCCGCAATAATTACTCGACGTATTGTGTTACTGCGTTAGTATAAGTTCGTTGTTGTTAGGAAAGGGAGCCAGAAGGAATATTGCATTCGTTCTGACTCCCTTTCCGGGTCTCTTGTGCAGCAACCTCCTCGTGGTGAGACCTGGGCAATCGTTATTATCCTCTATTTGTAAGAACTTCTAGTATCTTACAAATAGTGAATAATATCGAGCTAATAGCTGCACATTTAGAATTTGTGTAAATATTATATCCTAGAATGTAAGACATGATAGATGTAAGACCAAATATATTCATTTATTATCAAATTGTAAGTTTCTTATTAAAAATTGGTATACCCTCGATCAGAAGTCCCTCAGGGGCTCACTCACTTAACCGTGAGTGAGTACGGGGTGTCGCGTCCCCGGGGCACCCGAATCGCCTATAGGCCGCACTCGTGTGCGGGGTTAGCTTGGCTCTTGTGAGCTGGTGTTAGGTTGGCTCTCGTGAGCTGGTTAAATTCGTACTCGTGTGCGACGTAGGCAGGCCGTACTCGTGTGCGGGGTTAGCTTGGCTCTCGTGAGCTGGTGTTAGGTTGGCTCTCGTGAGCTGGTTAGATTCGCACTCGTGTGCGGGGTTTGTAGGCCGCACTCGTGTGCGAGGTTTATAGTTACTCTCATCGCATCTTCATCATCGTTGGTTTTATTGCTCGATTTATAATAGAAATGCTTCTGAATTTTCTCGAGATGGTCTTCTGAAAATTTATATTTCTTATTTCAAATTGGTATTCCTTCGATCGGAGGTCCCTCAGGGGCTCACTCACGGGTGGGGCCGTGAGTGAGTACGGGGTGTCGCGTCCCCGGGGCTCCCGAAGTGCCCATAGGCCGCACGCGTGTGCGGGATTTAGTTTTGTCGTATTTCTTGTCGTATTCGTACTCGTATGCGGGGTCATGTATTGTTTAACAGTCGGCCAGGATACATCGAACGAAGAGGACACCCCAACGAAGAGAATACATCGTGAAGACTGCGTATGTTAAGTTATATATATTTACCGAGCAATTATTGTCTTAGCGTCACCCCCCGAACCATAGCCTTCTGCTCTGGTTCATTTTTCTTCGTTGCGATTCAAAGCCTTTTGCTTTGATTCTTCCCTCTTTTGCGACAATAATTGCTCGGCTTGCGTGCGTGCGTTAATTATTAAGATTGTATATCGTCGTTGTAAATATGTCGAGTAATTATTGCCTTTTAATTTCACTTAATGTAATTTAGTTTAATTTCATTTCATTTAACTTCAATTTGCTCGGTTCGACGTTTTGACTCCGACACAGCCTTCTGCTGTGTCGGACCTTGCTTGTATGTACCAATCCAGTTGGTATCGGTATTCGACGTCAATTCATTGAGAGTGGATGGTCAAGCGATCTGTTCGCTGTGTTACACTGTGTAAGTGAAAAGTCCTCTCTGTCGTAATTCCACCCGAGTTACCTCAACGTAAGTTGTTTGGTAACAGGTGGTAACTGGAGTAAATGGGACACCGTGCGAGCTTTTCTCTTGGTCATCGCTCTTCTTGAGTTCATGTTGGATATCGGTGCTGACTGGAGTTTGGCTGCAAGCATTGTACGCGTTCGCGTCACCCTCGGACCAGAGCCTTCTGCTCTGGTTCGTTCTTGTTTCTCTTTTTGAAAGAATCAGAGCCTTCTGCCTGATTCGTCTTTGCTCCCCCCGTGGATCGGAGACTTCTTCTCCGATTCACACCTTTTTCCCCGCAATAATTACTCGACATATTGCGTTACTGCGTTAGTATAAGTTCGTCGTTGTTAGGAAAGGGAGCCAGAAGGAATATTGCATTCGTTCTGACTCCCTCTCCGGGTCTCTTGTGCAGCAACCTCCTCGTGGTGAGACCTGGGCAATCGGTATTATCCTCTATTTGTAAGAACCTCTAGTATCTTACAAATAGTGGATAATATCGAGCTAATAGCTGCACACTTAGGATTTGTGTAAATATTGTATCCTAGAATGTAAGACATGGTAGATGTAAGAACAAATGTATTGAATGATTTTCAATAAAGATCTTGTAAATTAATATCCATGATTATTTCAAACCTATTCCCTTCTATAACATTTTGCAATGTCACCTTCCGTCAGATTCAACGACGATAAGAGTGTAATGATATTCTACAATAAAAAGTAATTGTCTTCCAAGCAATTGCAGAATGAGTAATGTCAGCATTCTGCATTTATTTATTATCTACTATACTATTTACGTGCGCCACTGACACAGTCTTACGTAAATCTCGAGCAAATGTTCTATTTAGGTAAAGGCGGAACCTTTAGCGATGTTGATATTTCAGATCATTGATAGTTCCACGTCATTAGTTCCATCAGAATTCTAAAAAATACTCGTCGCCACTGCCATACCATGTTAACTGTTTTGTCAGTAACGTTAGGCTATCAGTTTGAGCATTTCACCGCTAGGTGAACCACAGATTCGTCTGTGGTTGTACGTTTGAAAGAAGCAAACGATTCATGCCGGAATTTGCATTGTATTTTATGTCAAAAGCGGCAAGAACCATTTGCGTTAATCCTTAGCAGCTTCCCAATAAGAATATTGTAATTGTTTACGAGAAAAAAGACTTTCGTGGCGTGATAAATTAGAGGTATAATAATTGTTGAACAAGGTTTATATACATTTTATTATTTTATTAATAATTTAGTGAAAATGTAACAACTTGGTTGTATTTCAAGTACATAGGTGTCGCTGCAATTTCCTGATCTGTAGCGACGCAACGTCGAAGTGACGTTTCTACGGACACGTCGCCACACGCGCCTCCACACTGTCCATCGCTGCGCATGCGCACTAAATCGGCAGCAAGGTTTACGATTCGCGTGGACGATTTGTGACAACTTGTTGTTTAGAGAGGACACGAAATAACTGAGAAAACGGCGCGGACAATGTCGGGAAAATCGAAAGCATTTACCAAAGAAGAGGAGCTGCTTCTTCAAGACTTCTCTCGCAATGTTTCTACTAAATCGTCGGCGCTTTTCTATGGCAACGCACTCATCGTTTCCGCGATACCCATCTGTGAGTACACAAAACTTGACAAATACAACATTTTTCTTTGTTCCAATAATTTTAACGGACTCTTCAATTAAATTCAATCGATGTTTATATCATGAGTTGACGAACGAGCAAATTATTGCAAGAAGAATTCAGTTTTTGTGAAGATAACCTCTCTGTTTGTTTCAGGGCTGTTCTGGAGGATCCATTTGATTGATATTTACGCGAACTTAATTTCCTTCGTTTTAGTCACTTTAACGAGCACGTATGCGCTAGCACTTGCATACAAAAATACCAAATTCATTCTTAAACATAAGGTAAGGTCTCCGGGGTTAGATTTTAGGGTCAGGTTTCCAATCCTTCCAAACGGGGACAAAACGAATTGCCTTTGATTTACAGATTGCAGTGAAGAGACAGGATGCCGTGACAAAGGAGATGAGCAGGAAATTGGCCGAAGACAAGAAGATGAGCAAGAAAGAAAAGGATGAGAGGTAATTTAGTATCTTACATATTTGTTTCCACATTTTCTCTAACTAATGCTATAAATTATTTTAAAAATACGTATTTCCAGTAAATACTAACAGGTTACAATTTTTACAGAATTCTATGGAAGAAGAACGAAGTGGCGGATTACGAGGCAACAACTTTCTCAATCTTCTACAACAATGCCCTGTTCCTGGCTCTAGTAATCGTGTCCTCGTTTTACATTCTGAAGACATTCACTCCAGCTGTTAATTACATATTCTCCGTTGGCGCGACGAGCGCGTTGCTCGCGCTATTATCAACTGGTACCCAGTAATGCGCCCAATATGAGAATGTGTGTCTGCAATCATTTGTTGTGTAAGGTGATTTTGCGAGATTCTGTAACTGATCTTTTGATATGAATGAATGCCTACAAGTAATAAAATTTTCTCTATTTATAGTAATCTCGGCCGACCGTCGTTGCCGCTAAAAAATTTGGACGTGTTGTACTTTTATTCAAACTCTAGGCTCACGTAAATGTCCCAGATTCTTAAACGGCAATGTAGATCGTTTCTAGCTTTCTTCTAGTCGTTCACCCTGTCCTAAAGAACGTATTAAGGTCGCCCGATTCCTTGTTGTATTTGAAACGCTGTTACACTATAACTCCCCGATCCAGATTTTGCAATTATTATAACAAAACGGTCCGTGGGATATTGATCAAATTTTTTCTTCGTGTAGCAACGTAGACCGATCGGTTTCGATGCTCGGTGGTTCTAGTGCCGAGTCGGTAGAGAAATTTGTGTTGTATTTGAGTCACGATCGTGCTTGTTTTCTGTATAAGCGAGCGACAAATGATTAATCGTGTCACACTTACCGGTTCCGTCACGGTTGCCAGCGAGATCCGGCGGGAAAATTAACGGGCCGCGTGCTTATTATCAAATATTTCGCGGTTCGGAAAACCCGTGTTTCTGGCAATCGGCGACCGGCTGCATCAGCGACGCACGCCCCTGCATCCGTTTTCGTCTGCGAGTTACGCTTTATCGGGCAGCCGATGATTCTAATACGAATCAATTAGGCGCGATCCTGCCGCGGATGACGGGTTATAACGGATCATAGATTGTAATCCATTATAAGCGTCCCAACGCGGGTCATTCTAATGCTTTATTTGTTTGTTTGAATTGGAGGACTGCCAGCATATAGCCCGCCGAAGGAAAATCCCTCGCCAAATCGTATATTCTATTCCTGTGCGGCAGTGAAAATACAAACATTTACTTATACGATGTTCGGGCATTATAGTCTGTATATCACAAATGTTAGTTGAACAGCAACTATAATTAGGTAACATTTTGGATAACAATAAACAATAATTAATCACTTCAACTTGTTTACTATGTTTAAAATAACTCGGCGAAAGTCGCTTCATTTCTTGAGAAATTCGTCATTTCGACGAGGTAGAAAAATATCTATCCAAAGTGCTGACCATTTTTTAAATAAGAAAAATACTCGGTTTACAATTTTTCCTAAACCTCGCGTACTTCTGCATTTTTTAAAATAATATATACTCAAGGAAATACATTTGTTGATTAATTTCTCGTGGATACGTCTTTGCAGTCTCGTCTGCTGTTAAATAATTATATCGTTTATTCGTTAGCTTCGAAATTAGATAAGAGACTATCGTTTTAAGGATGTTAGTATTAAAATTCTCTGTCCCCCGAGAACGTGTTGCGACGATTCGAATGCAATTAAATTCGGTACCGATCGTTTCGGTATTCGCTCTTGTATTTTGACCGCGTGCGATGTTAGCGAGTTTTGCAAGTATCACCAACGAAAGGGGCGGGACAGCTGCTTTAAGGAAAACCGTGTCGCGAGTTTTCATATTATAAGGAATTTGCATTGGCACAATCATAAGTGTGCATTTGGCAGAGGCGTATCAGCTTCCTGGTTTGATTTATCTGTCCCTCGTGATGTTGACGAATTTCTTCGATTATTACGCAGATATTCGGCCGATTCGGGATTGGATGATGGTGATCTCTTGGAACCGTTCGGAGGATCGTGTGGCCGGCTGGACGATCGAGACGGCCGATAAATAATAATTTACAACGTTCGACGCGCACCGGTGGCACTTAGGCCCCGTGTGCGTTTTGGAACTTCTCCAAAAGTGTTAATCCGCGTTCTCCAGACGGAGCAGCTACGATACGATTCTCGCGTTGCCGACCCACTTTATTATCCGGCAGTGTTCCATCAATAATAACCGTGTTACTCGCACCATCGGTAATCCTGGATCACGGATCGCACGTTTTTGTGATCTGGCCCCACCGTTCCTCCCGTTGGTCGAGCATCGATTTATACACTCGTAACAATTATACGACCCCTATTTCTGATCTGATACCGATGATCTAGACGGATTTTCATGCATCTGCGAGATCAGTGAACATATAAAATACAAGTAATCCTCTATATCAAAAAATATGAATATTGCCTCCTCTATTTTTATTGTAAGCAATGTTCCAGTTCGTCCAGTTTATTACTACCTCGTTTTAATATTCGTGAAACAACCCATGGAATAATATTACCCATAACATTTCGAGCATAACAAATTTAGCTAGACGATGCAGCAAATAAAATGCGTCTATGAGAATCTGAAAATATGCATGCTTAAATTGGACCCATTAGTTTAGAAATAACAATTTCGCTTTCGGGATCCAACGTTGCGGTAGGTAATGAAAAGCGGGAATAATAGGTGGAAGATTGCAAATGTTTGTTTACTGTTGTTCGAGACTGCGATTCACTGCGGAAAAGACACTATTGACACTTTGGCACCAATCCACTCACCTACCTACAATAGTTTTTGTTAGTATTCGTCATCTTGGCAATTTGTCCTTGTTGACAAGTTTTCCGCTAGAAACATTGAAAAGGACGGGCCGCCTCCGGGGCCCTTCGATGCAGGATCCAAATTCCCCATTATTCTTTTCACCTGTTTTGACTACCGTTAAAAGAAACGTCACACATTAGTGCCGATGAGGTAGGTCTCACAGACTGTCTCTGATCCCTGTCATCAATTGGGGAGTTTGAGAAAGTGATTTTCTAAACTACTCGAAATTAGGGGATCTCGGGTTTGAAATGTAAAACAGTCGTTCAGATCTAAATGGATTCGTCAGGCTAAATCTGTGGAGCAATCTAAACAAACATGTTTCATTCAATAGACAACACCTGGAGTCTACAATCGTTGCAGGATCTTCGAAGAAAGGGTTGAAATCGTTGCGAAAACAGTGTAGCGCGCCGTCAGGATTAATTTGAGGAACGAACTAAAGACTGGAATGTCTGATTCGATAATTGGTACCTTGAACTCGGTGCTCATTCCCTGTAAAAATCGTAGAACCTCGGGAAAAAGGATAGCGCCCCTGAAAAGAGTAGCTAAGGTTCTTCGACGTCTCGTCAGGGATAATTTAAAGAACAACCCAAAGACGTGGATTCACACAATAGATGGTACCTTAGGGTCAGTGACCAGGACCTCCGAAGAAAGGACTGCACTCTTAAAAAAGTAGCTGGGACAGTTAAGGACCTCCTAAAGAGTAAATTGAAGAGATGTAAAAGATGACAAAACTGCAAAACTGGTGAGCCCTTGGAATTTCTGTAATCGATCGATATTTTAATTATCGTGGACGTAAGAGGTCGTCCCTCGTGGATCCGCTATAGACCCACTTATTCTGTTCTAGATTAGGCGTGCGCCTAAATTACTGGCACTGACCAGTCGGCGCATAGACATAAATTGTTTCTTTTGTTTCTGGCACGGCCACCTCTTGCCCCAGCTACGGTCCCGATCGTTTCTCCGCTTTACTGTCGCTTACGCGCGGATTGTACAATTTTCATTCTCTATTTTCGTAACCGTCTCGGGGTATATCGTTCCCGAGAAGACGTACGCGCGACACCGCTGATTCAATGAACGATTCAAGAAAGCCGCGAGTCAACGGGGCAGCCCCGCCGCCGCCGCGAACATCTAAAATTAAAAAGAAACACTTTCGCCCCCGGAGATATTTACTTCTTGCAGCGGCGGTTATGCTACCTCGTTTCGTTTCTCCCGCTGTTCTAAATCGAGAACCGCGAAATAATGTTTTCTTCGCATTATTCCTCGATCGATGCAACCTTTTGAGCGGCGTTCGATGGTCCCCATTAATTCTATTCGTTCAGGGTCCGAGTAGAAAGTAGTAATCCGTGGATGATGAAACGTCTCTGTAGGCTCGAGGAGCTGCACCGTATTCTCCAAACGTCCGGTGCCCACTGGTCTCACAAAAATATCTCCAGCTTCTTTACAGCCCGCTACCCACGGCGGTGGTTTCTTAGAAGCCATTAAAATTCTTACTTTGGATCAAGATGTAGGGTGCATCAACTTGATACCGTCGGACCAGCAATTATCTCCAGATCGTTTCATATCTGGACTCTGTTCAGTAAATCTGCGTGAGATCATCCTCGAGGGATTTCAGCGGCAAGCAAACAGGTGGTTAATTGTTAAAATTTGCAAATTGCTAGAGGATCTTTGATTTTTTTGGGGGATGATCGATCTCGGTAGTCGACAAAAATCTATTTTCTAGCATAGAATACGACGATTATTGTTACGACGGGTGAAGAATGGCGACAATTGGCGGAAGAATGTGTCCCTGGTGAAAGAGGGAGTCCGAAATCGAGTAGGTCGTGGGCAAATCGGTTGACGAAGACCCGTTACGTGTTTTGGGGGATGAACAATGGGGTTCGCCGGAAGAATGCGTGTCCCTGGCGAAGGAGCGAGGACGAGGAAATGGTCTGGAGGCTGAAAGCCTCGAAGACGGCCCTGATTTCGAGCCTCTCGCGGCACCGTCTGCATCCCAGAAATAGCGCAAGCGCCTTTCCAAAAGCTTTAAGGCCCGCTACGAGAAGCGAACCGAGGCGGCTAGAACAAGACCGGACGAAACCGTGCGAGGAGAGAGGAGAGAGAGGAGAGGAGAGCTAAGGATTGGTAGCTGGAGGTAGGGCGGGGTGCGGTCCGGGTCTGCCACGCAACCGCTATATCCTCCAATTCGAATATTACCGCGACGGTGGCCGTTCTTCGTGACAGTGCTCGACAGTCAGCAACACCACCACCATATACAACCACCGATCCTCTTTCCGAGTTATAAAGCAAAGACCCGTAACCCGCCCGCGATAAAATAATTTAAACCACCCTCCGGCCTGAGGCCAGTTTGCACAGTAGTATAACCAGTGTTTTAAACCTCTAAACGTTTTAAGTTAGAAAAAAAAAGACCGCGCCACCATGGTATGTTCTATTGATGATATCGTAAGTCGTCGCCCTGGTAAACATACACGTTTTCCTATTGTTTATTTATTTATCGTATTTTTTTTTCTCTTTACTTAATACACTTCGTTGATGACCGCGCCTCTCTTTTCGCCTGTCTTTCTACTATCTGTCTAGATATATTTCCCGGCGTCAGTGCGAACGATTGTTTCCTCAAACGTTTAAAGAACAATTTTTCTAAAGTAGTTTTCCTCGTTTCTAACTTTTACAATTTCCCGAAACTCTGCCCGGAGAAAAAAGGTTTTCACGTTTTCCGGAGTGTAATCAAATGTTCCGAGTGAAGGAATATTGGTTTTTGGTTCGAAGTTTCGTTCGAGTTGATGGTTCTACTTAGTTTAACGATGTTCTGTGTTTGTTTCATCAATCTGTACTCGACAGTGGACGAACCAGTGATAATGTTAGTTCCAGACGATAGAAGCGATCGTTTACACTGCCTGACACGGAATGCCTGCATCCACTGCACTCTCTGTCTCTCCACACTTTTATTTTACTATTTTTCATACTAGTCTCTGGCCTGTGATCTTTTTGTTTCATTTTTTTTTACATAGTGCACGACGATCGAAATTAATCGTGGTTATTGGTTGCCCCAGAGGCCCAGGTCCTGGAAACGTGATTGTTTCTTACATGGCGAATTTCTGTTGTCGAGATGTCTTCCTTCCTAATCGAATAAGAAAAAGAACAACAAATTTCACAAAACAACAAAAGCATCTTCAATATAAAAATTAGAATTATCCAATTGATTAATCGATGATTTTCGTTTGAAAATGTTAGAGAGTTTATGGAAGAAAGGCTGCGACTGTGTGTCCGACCACTTGCGGCTCTTTCTACTGAAACGAGTAGCGAGCGCCGCGAGGATCAGTTCTTTTTTTTTATAAATTATAATCGACGATCTCCGGTGTTCTTTCCGTACAATAAAACTTGCAAGCCACAGAACAGTGAACATTAATTAGTTGAATCTGCACGAGTTCCATCGGATCGATGTTAACATTGCACGAACACTTCGAAAGTTTCTCCAAATTAATTCGACATGACGCTCTATTGGTAACAGCTCGTAGACTCTGTGCAATTAGAATAACAAAGTCTCTCATTTCTCTTAAATAATATTCTCGAACGTCTCTATTCACATGGGAATAATTAATAAAATTAATCATTGCAACGAGTATCTTCGTCAGTGACACCGAGTGCGGAACGAACGTCTCCAGTTTCATTATTTTTGTGTTCACAGGCCGACGAACTTCCTCCCGAACAAATTGCTGGTATGTAACGATCAGTTAATTTATTAGCGACGTTAATATTGATTGTCGATCGAATCGGTCCAACGCGACAGGTTAAAAAAGAACGCCGGTCGACAAGATCGAATGTCGAAGAAGGAAGTATCGTATTTACCGATCGCGACTATATTTAGATATTGTGACGAAATTAGCGTTAACGGTTAATTGAGAAAGACCACGGAAATGTGGTTCGGGCGACTACATTCTTATACTAACTCGTTGCCAAATAATCTACAAAATACATTCCTTACTCTAATACAATTGTTATACAACTTTCCATTCGTGATCGATCCGGTTAAAAATTAAATTTAATAATTAAAAGCTGTGATATGCTGAAACGAAAATAAGGAAAAATCTTTTCTTATTAAAGTCCATAATTCGTTAAACAATTTGACATTAGATTCGAAACAGCTACCATTACGACGTTCTTTATCGTTAACAATATAAAAATTAGTATCGAAAAATTGAATTTTATTTCGTTCAATAGGTTCGTCATGACTTGTACAATATAATGCAAAGAGTTGATTATAAATCACGATCATCAATTCCACATTCTCTCCAGTTCAAACTGCTCGAATAATATCATTAAAATTCGATTTACAACAAATCTAGACAACTGAACACCATCTTAAAAATGTCACGTGCTCCCCTGTGGATCTTCGGCTAGATAAACGAGTGAAAGATTCAAAGTGGTTGCGGGTCTCTCGTAAATTGAATGTTCGTCGAACATGTCGCGCCATTCTTGGCTTTCCGGTATTTCAATCCTCCCGACATTCGTCGAAAGCGAAACGGTATCGTGTTTACTGGACGCAAACTAAATTTAGCCATCATCTCTCTCTTTCTCCGTTTCTGTCCGGCGTTGGTCGACGAGAACGTTTCCCTTACGGCTCCCTGACCCTTTCGTCAGCGTTAAGCCCCGTTCAATCGTTCCGGAAGATCTCGCGGCCGCGTCCGGGACTATCTTTAGTCCCTTCGTCGCGTCGTCTCTCTGAAACTCGCGGACCAAAAGAATAGGGTTGCTCTCTGTTCGGGTGCCAGACCACGATCCGCGGGACAAAGAAAGCCTGTCGTCGGTTTCAAAATCCGCGCGGTCCGGTTTACGCAAGCGGGGAGAACACGCTCTCTGGCCCTGCTCGAAACGCTGCGCTGTTTTCGCGATACGCACGCTGTCCAGCCCGGCCGTGGCTTTGCAAAAACAATGCAGCTTGTTTTACATTTATTTGTTGACTCGCGCCGCTGATTTATGCTTCCTGCTGAAAGCTCGCCGCGCCAGGTGCTCCGCCATCGGTTGCGACCCTAGCGCAATTTTCGGCCACTGGTCGCTGGAGACTCTTGGCAACCTTTCGCCAATTTTATGTTGACTTCTCTAGGCTCCTCTGTTTCATTTCTTCCGGGGTTTTCCTGGTTTCGATAGACTAGCAAGGCGAGATCAATCCTCGATGTTACATGGACGCAAGGGGTTGATTCCACTTGTTCGATATTGGTGCTCTGCTCGAGTTTGCTTCGTTCTACCCCGTTCTTCATTTTCCTGATTCCTCCAATTTCTCGAGAACAAGCTTCTGTAATCTGGAAAAGGATTGAAATTGTACTATTATACAAACACGGAAAGTACCTTGACATCCTTAAATTCGTTTAACAGTAAGTTTCTATTCTGTCATTTTCATGGGAGGAACGATCGGAGAATTTGGTTGTGATAATATCTGTTTAAACTTTCCAAAAATTGGATGTAAAAGTTCGCAACCGGAAGTGTTGCGGCTTCAGCAACAGCCAGTCGATCTTCTTTCGAGAATGGGACGAGGAAAGCCCGGCTTAAAAAAAAAATTGAAAATAGAGCGAGCCGGATAAGTTATCTCCGCTTCTACAAGCCGCGTTCCCAGAGTTTATTTGTGCTTCGATTCGATCGAGGGCAGCCAGCGGGTGCCTATGTATAGCTGCGGAACCGAGTTAGCGCATATCGCGTGACGATTCGATCGCGGGAATCGGATCGGTAAAAATAGAGGAAGGTTTCTCCAGAGGGAAGCGTTCTCCGGCCATCGAAAAATAGAAACCCGCCTTCGAAAAATCACCGACTTTCGTTCCGACTTGAGGATCCAGGATGATCCTTCTGGCAATCTTCCTTCATCTTATAAAAACAAACAAATATATGCTCGAACAATCTGTAACATTTGCTACATGTTCGAGCAATTGTTTAACAAATAATTGACAGACTGACTGAATCGTCAAACAGCTTTAATAAAATATTTCTTTCTTGACACTTGGCCTTAAAAGTGAAAGTAACTATAGTTTCTCCCGATTTTCTTTTCACATTAACATTCGATTCTTCAACCGTCAATACACTCAATAATAGCATCGAGATAGTACAAATTAGATAATTTCAGGATTCACAGTTTCTTATCTTTGCTTCCAAAATGACTCGAGGAACCCTAATAATTGCTGAAACTAGCTAGCCCCAACACATTCGTTGTTTTTCGGCTCGATAACGTCGTATCTGTTCGCCTGTAAATTGCCGTAAAATTTCATCGCACGGATCGCCGCCAGTCGACATCGATAAATAAACGTTCTAACTAGTATGAACGATGGTGCACCAGGCCAAATAAGCATCGAGCCAGAATCGCGGGGGTACGGAAGGGCATTAACATCGGATTCTAAATCTGAACCGTATCGTCGAGTGCTCTTAACCCGACGCACCGACGAAAGTGAGGCCTAAAATCCTTCCGGCGCGTTATTTAATCCTCGTCTGCGACCGGTTCGACGCGATCGTCTAATTATAAGTCCGCGTGCATTCTTTCACGGGCAGAAACGCATCCGATTTTTCCCCCCCCGCAGTTCTGCGCAAAGCGTTCGACAGCTTCGACAGGGAAAAGAGCGGGAGCATACCCACCGACATGGTTGCCGACATCCTCAGATTGATGGGCCAGCCCTTCAACAAGAAAACCCTCGACGAGCTGATCGAGGAAGTCGACGCTGACAGTAAGTAGTACGCGTCGGCCATTGGTCGGACGCCGTGGCGCGGAAACGCTTCTAACGGAATTTATACAATATTTAATTCTTGCTTAAAAATTCACGGTCTACCAATCGGTGTGTAACGCTTCAGTGCCAGAGAAAAGCATATTATAAATTACGCCCGCCTCTAAACTTGCAGTAAAGTGAACCGAAATTACGGGGATTGTTTGTTTCTAATTTACAGAATCGGGGCGCCTCGAATTCGAAGAGTTCGTCACGCTGGCCGCGAAGTTCATTGTTGAGGAGGATGCCGAAGCCCTCGAGAAAGAACTTCGGGAAGCCTTCAGACTCTATGACAAAGAAGGTAGGCTCTTCTAAGGCTCGGCGAAGTTTCATGGATTTATATAAACGGTTACGCGATTCGTCGCGCGAACATCCCACGATTATTGTCGCGCAACTGGAGAACGGGCGACGAGATCAAAGCGAACGAAGAATGGAGAATGATATATATCTGGTCCACCGAAATAGCCCACTGTTCTCGGAATACGTAGTAAAAGCGCTGTTGACGTCTCGTCTCGCATGGGAATGAAAGCTGACCGAATTCGAGCAGGCTGACGGGCCGCCGGCCAAAAATCGGCCGCGTCTCGCCACGAATCCTCTATGAATTACGATTAAGCCAAAGAGTTTCGGACGTGAATTAATGCAGGCGGTTCCGCTTGCTCAAAATTCCTCCTGGATCTATAAATCCTGTTGGACGATCGAACGCTAATTGATCATACGCGCGCGTCCCACGTGATTTTTCGCAATATTTTCAGTCGCCAGAACCACTACGTTCAATTAAAACCATTTATAGTTTTAGTATTAGATTTTAGTTGAAATTATGGGCCGTGATAATGCATGATGGCGACCGGATTTTCTCCGCAGGAAACGGCTACATCCCGACTACGTGTTTGCGTGAGATCCTGAGAGAACTCGATGACCAGCTCACGGACGAAGAACTCGACATCATGATCGAGGAAATCGACTCCGATGGATCTGGCACCGTAGATTTCGATGGTAAATATTTTCCTTCAATCTGCACGCAAGCATTCTCTAAACAGTCTTTCAAAGCAGCAGAATTTCTAGATTTACACTGAAAGGCTTTGAATATCTTCCCGGTGCTCCTCTTGCTACAATGTTCGTGCATTGTACGCGTAATAAATAACGCCAGCATTTGTTATCGCTTTTGAGAGCCAGCACGTGCTCCTCCGGCATACATTTCAGTTTATTTATACGTTATAGATGAATCGGGACCGTCTTTTCGTGGCTTCCTGTAACTAACACACGCTGACTAACGTTTTTCGATGGCTTAGAATCATTTCATAAAGAAGATTATATGAATACTTATAATTAGACTGCGGAATTCATAAAAGTATTTTGTATAGTGAAAAATTTGTCTCGCTGAATAAAAATAAAGTAGCCATTGTTTTGAATTTATGAAGTAACAACAGCATAGCCATTATTTTCAAGATCTCCTCGGTATTACATCACGTCGGAATCCAAGTTTCCTGTGTCTGCGGGTAGAGTCCAGCTCGCCGATGATTCTGAGTTATGCAAGATGACACCGTTAGCTCGGTCCAACTACTAACTACGATACACGACACTTGGCATTTCTCCTTTTCGAACAACCTGCAAACTGCTTCGCATATTAGCAATAATTTATCCGGCGCGTAGTGTTGCCAATACCAGCGAGATAGACGGCCCCGGTAAATAGTAACTTAGCCGCGTCTCGCCGTGCCATCGATACGATTGTTCCCTTTTGTTTGTGTTGGACAGTTGAGACGGCTACTTGTTAATACTTCCTCAACGCGTCGTATTTTCGGCGGACTGTCTTCTAAGTCTTTGTGATTTATCGCCCGACTCCAGGGCCAAGCGTTTTAAAATGTGCTTTCATAAATTTCCAATGGAATTTGACATTCAACTTTTACAGAATTTCACCTTGTGTAGGCAACCGGCTGCATGGATAACCATTTATTATATTTTCTCTTTTACTATAAAAAACATCATCAAACCGTTCTTGTTTATTCTTTGGACATTCCTATTTATTTATAGAACAAACAACAATTATATCTTAGCAAATGCACATTTGCACCGACCTAGAATTTATTTGTTTACACACTGTTTACCGGAAATTATTTATAACCGTGGATTCCTTTTATCCATATATATTCAAAATAGAATTTAATTCCTCCCGCTAAATCTCTATTATTTATGATTTCTGTTCCAGAATTCATGGAGATGATGACCGGAGAATAAACGGACTCTGACTGATGGTGCAGCACAATCCAACTCGAAGACGATAAATGTGCAACGTTCGCGTTACTTCAAAAACTAATTATCTGCGTGTTTCTAAAAACAGGAAAACAAAAATATAATGTAATGCACGAGAACAATGTCTGAACAAAATGTAAAAAAAACGTACAAAGGTCTCCTCCTAACGTCATGACGCGTCTCCGGTTCTTCAGGGGCAAGTTCGTCGGATCTCGAGACTTAATTTTTATCAAGAGATGGCGGTCTCGCGCCAATTCTCCTTCTGTTTAACGAGTGCTGCATAATTAACCGTTTCGTACGCAAATTATAATTAATTATAACGTAACGAAATCACAGGTCTCATACACTTGCATCACGCCCGCTAAGTTTTTTTTCATGGACAGTATTTATTGTTGTTAATAAAATACCATTAAAAACGACTTCGCCGTTGTTCCTTTCTAAACGTAACTACACCTAAAACATATACAGCTAGAGGTAATTATATTATTAATGAAAGAATACCCCCGAATCGCCTAGACTCCCTTTTATTTCATTAACATTTGATTTATAATCACAATAATTCGAGACTTCTTTGTAATTGACATGACAATAGTCGCAAACGTAACGTGGTACAATACTTTTAAAAAAATAGAGTCGCTAGCAATAGACTAGAAAGTTCGGTAACTATGTCATAATAGTGGCACTAATTAACTTTAAAATTTTCGACGCGAACAATCGCGGAACGTATCGTTTGCAATACTCTGAATCATAGGTACGCTAAATAGATATCGTTTAGAAGAAAGTGTCGAGCATAAATTAGTAAATAGCGAATGACTTAGAACACTATACGGACACGCCCATACGCGGACTAGACTATCGTTTATAGGGAACAAGAGACCACAACTGTTGTTTGTTACAGATTAAATTCCTTGTTTTTGTTCCAATGGATATCCTCTTGCTTTTCCGTTTTCTCTCGCAATATAGAACTTTTACAGATTCAAAATTTGTTAATAGCATAATAGAATAATATTTTAATCTGTGATTTTTATCCGTGCAGTCTACTTTAATTTCATTACATAACTAATTTCAGCTCGTTTATCAGGAGAATTCAAATAATTCTACCGTACTTTGATGGTCCTCATGCTTAGAATGAGAAAAAGTTTCTCGCTTATAATATATACAACGATTTCTTCACTAAATGCTGATCTAACTTCTGTCTTTTTTTTTTTGTCACCTAGATTTTGTAGTTTACTACAAAGATTAAAATTGGAAAAAAATATCATCTTCATGCGATCGAAAGTTTTGCAAATAGTGTGCGTACTCAGTAATAATTACAATCGGCTGAGCAAAATATATGCAAAAATCGAAGTTAGAAAAATAAAGAACATTTCTGATCGGTAACCTGTTGATTCGTACTCCGTTTTCCGCTCCGATGTATTCGATACATACCAGAGTCGCATTTATACTAGAGCTTGCAAATCATCCTCGTCCAAGTCGGCCTTGTCGGAGGACTTAAATAAATGTCACATCTTGAATAAATGCGGAAATTCATTGCTGATTTCGCGTACAGACTGTTGATCCTCTTGGCTCTCTCCGGTTTCCTCGCAGAATATCCTGCAGAACAATTTTTCTCATACAATCATATTGTACAATTTATACAGACAATTTTTACTTTACATAGAGGACTATATGCAAACCTTGTGAAGCATTTCAGTAAGTCTTCAGAGCGATATTTATGCTCGTTGTAACTGGAGGTCCGTAGTACTCGTCTGCATAATTCTAAATACTGTCTACGCTATAAAAATAATTATTAAATTGCACCTTTTACTTTTCGTGTGAAATCATCATGTAAATTGCGAAATTTTCAACAAATGTTCACCATATCGTGGCGCCATCTTCTATTTAGGAACGACAAAAATTATAACTAAAAGTTCCAAACACCACCGCAATTAATTACAGAGGGCGCTTCGATACGATTCTTTTTACAGAATTGAAAAAGGAAAATATTTTTGATTAGGCTTAGTACCTTGTCCCCGGGAAACATATCGTACAGCTGCCGCAGAATAATATCAATTAGAACCTTTACATCATTTGTGTAAAAAAGTCCCGCAGTAATATCGTTATTGAAGAGGTCAATAAATAATTTGAGTATAGAATGAGGTGGGGGTGGTTCGTGGTCAAATATCCGCACTGGATCCTCTGAAATCGATGTTATCTTAGAATCTAGTTCGAATTTGTACATTATTTTAACATACCTTCTCTATTAAACAGGAGCAAAATTTTCTCGGTAAAAATTTTTGCTGTTGTTCGTTCCTTCAACGTGCTCAAAACTATGTTCTCCGAATTTGTGAATTGTAAATTGTAGGACAATATCAAATTCACAAATAAATCCGAGATCTGGTCTTCCAGATCCATGTCTGGGGGATTTTCAATTAAATCCAAGACAAAGGATATGAACTCTGGACCCAATTGCTCTTCAATGGAATTTATCATTAGAGATTTTTAATTAGGATAAGGATATACTAACGTACACA
Source organism: Lasioglossum leucozonium (assembly GCA_028454225.1). NCBI lineage: Eukaryota > Metazoa > Arthropoda > Insecta > Hymenoptera > Halictidae > Lasioglossum > Lasioglossum leucozonium. Next base: position 11,013,942 of record CM052207.1, read on the forward strand.
AGCAACTCAGCTAATGTAGCGCTACCTACTTTACTCACCCAAGTGTGTAACTGGCATGGGTTCACCCATTGAGAAAATCATAGTAAGCAATAACGAAGAATAATTTAACTTTGTTACGTTTCTAGGATTGCTCTGCATGTCCCTGTTGTGAGATACATTTTTAATTGTTAATCGTACTATTACATAAAATTATTTAGGATACAACAAACGATACCTTGCCAGTTCCATAGGCAACACGCTATTCAACATTATAGTTAAGATCACAGAATCCAAACTACACATTACTCCAAACGACTGTAACAACAATTGCCTAATAGTCCATCTGGGTTCCATCTGATAATATTGTATTAGTACGGTAACTCCATTATACTGATCTTGCTGCAAAATATATCTAGACACGTTCGCATCTGCGTTTGTCTGCAAAATTGAATCATGTATACATATAATCAGCTTAAATACTACATAATTTGACTTTATAATGTATTTCAATGTACCAGTATCGAGGTAAGTTCTTTGATATAATCAACAATAACACATTCATCTTCGTATAGCATCCAGTTTCTCTGTTGCGAATCTTCCTTGCAGGAAGTAAGCTCTGTAAAAATTACTTTCAATCTATTGGCGTCGTAGGTCTCCTCCATGCTCAATTGCGACACGGTAAACGGTGTCTCCAACTGATGCAGCAGCGCGTCGAAATAGTGGCCCACATTCTTGGGCAACAATTGTTGGAGACCAGTGACCACCACAGTGACTGCCACCTTGGACATCTCGTAGCTTAACTGAGTATTCCTACGAACTTGGTCGAGTAATTGATAAGCTGTATGAGAATTAATATCACATTTAGTTTTCATAGGCGAACTAGTGGGAGTCTGCCTGTTGCTGCCATGCGAGGGACTCTTCCGTATCTCTGCCTGAATCTTCTGAGTCTCGGAAGAAGATTGTCTTGGCAAGGACTGTCTCCTCTGCTGACACTGCGGTACAACAGGTGCTTCCTCCTCTTTGTCTTCGCTAGCATTAGCGTGCAATGTCGTTTGTGCTGTCGCGTAAGAAGTATTGCTAGGAGCCGTGTTAACATCCCCCTCTTTGGCATTGTAAAGAGGCGAACATATTTCTTTGCTAGGCGTCCCATTCCCAAAATCAGGAGGCATCGGAGCTTGCTTCTTAGTCTTCTTATTAGACTCTGCCTGTCTCTTCTTCTCTATCAACTTCAAGAGAAGATCCTGTTTCTCCACATACAAGGATCCTGTCTGCTGCTTGGTCTCTGCTTTCACATTATCAATGCAATTCTCCAAAAATTCCAGCAATGTTTGAGCAGGTACCTAAAACCAGAGTTGGGCAAAAGTTATTTTGAATAATATTTCAGGCCACCGGATTTAGCGAAATGAAGCTAATACATGTTACAATGATTTCACAATCATACCTTGATGGTAGAGACGTAGTTTGATGGTATATATCCAATAAGCCCGTTTCTGTTGACCACCTGCCACCAATTTCTCTGCTTGGTGTTGGTCTGGTACAGAATAAAATAATCGCCCTCTTGGAAAGTGAGGGTCTTTGCGAACGTGGCCTTGAAATCGTAGAGAGCCTTAAGCATTTCATAATTCTCTGGGTGCGTGAAACAACGACGTTAGACAAATTTCAGATTCGGCGTAATATGACAGATGATCATTGATCGATCTACCGACTCACCTAACCTCGCGGAATTGTCACCCATGGTCGCGTATTGAAACGGAGAGCGGTTTCCGTTCACGACGGGACAACGCCCAGATGAAAAGTAAACGGGAAGTGGACTGCCTACCGCCGCTCACTAATTTCACTTTCATTCGTGCTCGACATTACTTTTTCCACGGTGTCCTTTTTTTGCCCGCCGACTATATAGACAGATTCGAGAGGGCCTCTGTCACGCGAGATTGGCGTAGGCCAAATGACACCGGATTGCAGTTGCAATACTGCATTGGGAGATACAATACCCAACGCATGGGCAGATTACGGTCGCATCTTGTATAGTCGCTCACGCATAACACATTCCACCCTCACCTGTACACGATAGAGCAATAGATTTTTCATGTTTACATTCTATCGATGTTAAATTAAATTTATTCTCGAATAACGCAATCTAACTTCTTGAAATTAAATTATATTATGTGTACAACTATTGAATTCGAAATATATAGACATAATATATACATATACATGTACATATCTATACTGTCCATAATAAACAACAATTTAGCATGAATCATACATGCATTGCATCGCATAAACGTATTACATATCTGGATACCATAAAATCTACATGAACTCGAATTCAATTTCTTCTATTCAGTTCATGAACTGGATGTCAATGATAGACAACGGAGTGATCGCATCGAAAAAGAATTAGAACAAAGTGGAGAGCGAAAATAGAACATTTACGGTCACTCAAAGGGGTAATGGCACCGACGAGCCAGTGATGCCAGAATCGTGGGCCGTGGGTTTTTCTCCTCCGCTTTTAATATTATATTGTCGGTGGTAATGGTAACGCATGTAAATAAAGATGGAAAAATGAGGAAGATTGGCTATAATCGCAAAAGACAATAACATTCTCACACCTTGTACGGTTGCGCAAAGCAGAATGCTACAAAAACTCTCTGCCTCCCGTATAAATACACATGTATCTTCCCACTCTAACTGATTTCTATCGAACGCATGCGGACTGTTTGTATACTGCAACTTGCAGACGTTGCTATCACGGCCAAGGTCAAAGATGCAGCAATTTGCTTACCGTAACAGCTTGCTTCTTTAATCGTGTGCACTGATTTTGTGAAATGCAAATAGCATTCCTTATCAAATTAAAAGTATGTACCTCATGAGAATTAATTGCATGCATTTGACCCCGAGTGATCAGGTTTTTAGCACTTTTCAGCTACATATCACCGCCTGTTTGTTTTTCCTTGAACTACATACGCGCACATACGCGTTGCAATCGATAACCATGCCTCGGTCGGTAATAAGTTTATAAATTTTCAAATCGAGCACACTTCTCGGTCCTGTAACCTAAAATAGAAGTATGTAATATAGAGGACATATCAAAATCACCACGATGCTCCGTGTTTGAACCAATAAAACGTAGAAATTCCCTAAAGAGCAATAATCTGGGCGCACTCCAATTCCAATTATAATGCACCGAATATACGGGTTTCGTTCATTGTTGGTGAAACGTTAGTGGTAAGCGAAAGGATACTGACAGCAATAAAGTAATCGATAAAATTAGCAGCGAGCATCGCTGTTCAGAGATTTACGGATCCGTCGCAAAAACGTTTCTTGCGGTGATCGTTTCGCGTAGAACGTGAAAAACGAATTTAATTCCCGCGGGATCATCTGTGAGAAAAGACACGATGCGTTCCTCCGACAATGTGACTATAAACAAATATCAGCTTAACGCTAAAAGAAATTTTAATCGCACCATCCGCTAAAATGATTAGCCCACGGTGTTTTCATACATGCTCGCCGAGATAAAGGTTTCGTGCACTAGTGCAGTAAATAATCCACTGGTTCGTCAAATGAATCGCAAACGATAGCTAACGTTTACGATAGCAACGTTTGGAATGTTCTGAAAGTGAGTATCTCCGCACACGATTACGATTTCACCTAATCTTACGTCTTGCGAATCAACGTTCTATCTCGTAGAAGGTACTGCATCCCATTGACAGGCGATTTGTATCTAAACATAACCTTCTTCGTTGTAGTCATAACAATCACGATCTACTTGTTACAGACTTTCGGTAGAACCCTAGCTACCAAGATGCCAGGCAAAATAAAAGTCAAAGTACTGGCAGGCCGTAACTTGCCAGTGATGGATCGGTCAGGAGATACAACGGATGCTTATGTAGAATTGAAATTTGGCAATATAACGTACAAGACAGATGTGTGCAGAAAGTCTTTGAATCCCCAGTGGAACTCCGAGTGGTACAGATTCGAGGTTGATGATTCCGAACTGCAGGATGAACCTTTGCAGATTAGGTTAATGGATCATGACACGTATTCTGCGAACGATGCTATAGGCAAAGTTTATATAAATCTAAATCCATTATTATTGCCCGGAGTTCCTCCTACTGTTAAAAATATTTGGACACTAGAAGCTGCAATGAATACTAACACCGGCTCTCAGAGTGGCGAGTATTTGATCACAGTAGAGTCTTGCTACTAGATTACTGCTACTATATTTTTTTTATAAGTTAATGGTAAAATTTACTTATTCTAGGTTCAGTCATGACTGGTTGGATTCCTGTATATGACACAATGCATGGTATTCGTGGAGAAGTCAACATTATAGTCAAAGTAGAACTATTCTCTGATTTTAACAAGTTCAGACAATCATCGTGTGGTGTACAATTTTTTTATTGTAAATAATGAAAATATTCTTGCTAGACAGAGATAATATTTCACGATAAATACATTGAATATTATTTTAGCACCAAATATACCACACGGATACCATACACAGAGCATTCACGGCTTTGTAGAGGAGTTAGTTGTTAGCGATGACCCCGAATACAAGTGGATCGACAAGATAAGAACACCCAGGGCCTCCAACGAAGCACGCCAAACATTATTTTTTAAACTTAGTGGAGAAGTACAGAGAAAAATTGGACTGAAGGCTTTGGATCTTGGTGGAAATGCTGTTATCGGGTAGGCTTGTATTTCCAAATGATTATTGTACAGGGTGTTCCAACTAATTCGAACACCTCGAATTCACTACAAGATCATGACCTTTGGGTGACCTTGAGTAGCAATAATAAACAGTAATACAGTTTTATTTAAAAAAAAAATATTAGTCGTTTTTTCACGAGATATTTTTGAGATGATTTAGTTGGGATATCTTGCATACGAAAAAATTTACGCAATACCTAATCGTTTATTTGTCCACAGATATTTACAAAATTTTGATCTGGAAGGTGAATCTGGCATTGTAGCCAGAGGCATAGGTACTGCTGTCACTCTTGTGAAGCTGCAGGACACTTTGAACTTGCCACCCGACAATATCGAAGAGTAAGTGCTTGCAATGCCTTCGACTATACATGCTTAATCTAATCTGTCGCGAACAAGTGGTTGTTTAATTATGCTCTATAATCCCAATAACCGTTGATCTGCCTTCCACTTAGCGGAACGTCTAATGCCGATATTGCCTTACAGTGTTCTGTGTTGTGAGTGGTATGCTGATTAGTCGATTAAATATTAATTATTAGTTAATCAAATATGAAATTTCTTTGTAGAAAGGAATCTGTGACACTGCTTACTACTAACTAAATGCATGGAAGAGTTTTTTCTAAATGGAACCATGTTTCTTAGCGAAAAAGAATGAAACCAACTGTTGAAGAAAAAAAGAATGATAGAATTAGATGCGATTATATCGGTAAACCTTCTAGTTGTTAGAACAATTATGCTTTATACTTTATACGAAAATATGAATGTACAACTAATAGGTATTTTTTCTTTTTAATTCACTTGCATGTGTTCATATAGGGCATTCTTTTCACAACACAAAGCACAAAAGGAACATACAGGACTCGATGAGAGTATGCCGCTATATCCCGCCACTCCTACATGTGTCCCTGATTCCTTTATTACAAACATGCGTATAAAGGATAACTTCTCGCACCACGCAAAGACGTTCAGGGGACCGAGACGAACTGTGAAACCGTTAGAGTACCCGTGCGACGAGTTCGAAGATACGAGGTCCTACGAGAGGCCACAGAGAGTAAGCGGTATGAAGAAATCCGCAGTCTCTTATTCGAGTCTAAGCGAATCTGTGGTCCAGGACGCTTCCATAAGAATTATGCTAGCTCAGGAGGACGAAAGAGGTGAGAGCAACAAAGGTATCTTGGATGTGCGTATAAAGAACTTAAAGAAGTTGTTTGGCTCAAGCGACGGGGACGGTAAAGTGAACCCGCGCGTAACTAGCTCGGCTAGATCTTCGCTAGCGAGCATACACAACCCGAGAAGACACAAACTATTCAAAGACAACAAGAGCAAGGAAGGCATCGCTTCTCTTCTGATCAAATCTATACACAGCGTGCCTCTGGAAGACGTCAACGAAGGCCGTGAATCGCCACTGACGCTGTCTAATAATATCCAAGAAGATGCTAAACATTTAGAACAACAAAATGCAGCTGAGAAACGCGAACAAGAAGAGAGAGAAAGGGAAGATTACAGAGAGAAAGTTGACGGTCTGTTGTTGAAAGCGCAGGAGAAGATACAATTCGATTCATCGTTCGAAGAGAACACACCTAGTTCCAACGATTTCTCGGACGAATCTTCGCTGGACAGCGCTAATTATGATATTTTACAAGACTCTAAGATGTCGACTGTCGAAGAACGAGGGCCGGGTTATAAATTTATCAGAGCACTCACCAGGTCTGATTCTTTCCCTCCGTTGCGATCGAGGTCGTCGAGAATCAGATTACAGAGAGCAGATAGTGAAACGTGTCCTCTTCACGAGGACGATGCATTGGTTTCGGTCAAGTGCATATCTACTAATCAAATACCGTTCAATTTGCTGTCTGCAAAACTACAGATTGACGATATCGATGGAAATACTAACGCAGAATCGAGTCAGAATGTTGGGAATGATATACAGCATCGGCAAAAAGCAGATTCGCAAGACTCGTGTTGTCCTCTAGCGACAAGCACACCCGTAGAAATTCGACCCCCGTTCTTCCCGGAAACTCAAGACGAAAGACCTACGTTAATTATCGCAGAACCGACAATTATTATTCGCCAGCCCACTCCGGTAGAGACTGACAACACGAACGATGAATTATCGTACGGCAGCGAGTCTGAGCTGTCCACGTCTGCATACTCTTTGCTGCAAAATAGCGATACGGAAAGAAAAGATGAAGCAGCGTTCGGTCAGGTGAACCAAGAAGAAAGGTTACAGATCGAGGAAATCGACAGTGGTCTCCGCAGAGGCTCGTTCAAAGACATGGAACGCTTCGATAAGATGGAGGAGCATAATGTGCTGAAGTTCTCGACGCTGTCGCAGTCGCTGCCATCGTTGCATCGGTACCAGACTCCTGTGATCACAGAGTCCCAAATCGGAGAAAACATGAACAGTAAGGCGACCGTAGACTCTGTTTCAAAGACTTCGTCCAGCATTGAAAGTCTGATACAGTCTTCCTGCAATGATATGCATAACACAGAATATAAGAACAGGCAACGTAGGATGCTGGACTTGATTAGACTAATTGACACGAAGATGATGGACCATCCCGACGACTACAACAATAACGATCATTATAAATTGAAGAGAAAGAAGAGAGACAGATTGTACAGGAACATCCACCCGACGAATCTACGGAAAAGTTTGCACAACAAGTGTCTGAAGAGACGTCTCCAGATCTACAAGTCCTCAGACATCATATATCCTCTGAACGAATCCATGCTGCCACCGCTCACGCCCGACTCCTCCTCCTACAACTCCTCTCTCGAGAGCATAATCATTAGCGACACAGTAATGAAGTCGCATTCACGTAGAACTGAGTCGTTCAGCTCGAGACAAAGTTTCACCGCAGAAAGATCCGTGATCGGTCCGCGATCGCACGAGCTCGCTGTCAAAGAGTTCATCGTTGATACGCAGAGCAGCGACTCGCTTAGGTATAGTAACGGCGCCATAGAATTGAAGGAATTAAAACCGATTGATACTAACAACCAGTCGTCGTCACTCCCATCCATTGATCGCGCGGTACACAACAGTTATAGCATTTGTAATATAAGCGAGATACCGGACAACGACGAATTCACTAATATTACTAACACTGCTAATATCACTGACAACTCGTGTGTGTCCCGTCCTTCTCCCGATCACAGGCAACAGGACGAGGCATCTATAAGTCCACCTTGTCCACTTCCGGCTGTTCCCTCCATGGTCTCAAAAGTCTGTCAGGTGCCAACGACCAAGGCACAGCCCGCGGTATCATTGCACCGAAGATCCAGTGACTCTGACCTGAGCATCACCCCGAAAGGTGAGTCTCGACCACTGCAGAATAATCACGAAATTATGTTTACCTTGTCAGGTCTTGCGTAAAGTCTGCGTCTCGCTGTTTATGCATCTTACAAGGAGACTGCACTGTTCTGGAAATCGCTTTTTGGACGAGACCGTATGCATTCCGGAGACTGGAACCGTGCGGTCTCCTTCTTAGCAGCATTGTTGTTCGATCTGTTCTCGAATCTCGAATCTCGGATCACTATATTCATCGATGCATTGCCCCTCAGGTAGTTCATTGCGGGCCCAGATTCGAATCACAGGTTGCCTCATAAAGTGAGTTATACCCGGCAAAGAAGAACATTCCTGTACCAAAATCTCTCATTAATCATGATGAACCCACACGGTTATAGGTAATCATTTTTTTACATTACATACTTACTTCTTTGCCTATACTTTGCTTAGGGTAACGATGCTTATGTACTATCAATAAGTAATCCCATCACTTTATGAGACATTCCTTTTGCAAAGAGACAATTACGTACACAAGATCAAACAGAAAGTCGATTGATTAATCAACAACAAATTGTATCGTGTGTTGCAGGCAATTCTCTTGGGACTGATAGATCCATGACTGGATTCCTGAAGACACCCACAGCTGTGATAAGAACCATGAACCAGGATGCTTTTGAAATGTTAGAGTACCCATTTATCACTATGCAACAATACCCGCCCGGATTTATTCTTCATATCGGTAAGATTTGATCGTCTGAACAAAATTCCTGCAAGTACAGGGTGGAAAATGTTATATCCTTCTGTTACTATACTAATATTATATGTATATTGAGATAGGTGGTCTTGTAAGCTCAAGGTCAGTCAAGCTACTGGAAAGGATCAGTAACTTAGAGGAGCCTGAGAGCCGCGATAGCTGGTGGAAAGAAGTTCGAATGGAGGTACGCTCCCATGCGAGAGCATTGGCGTGCAACGTTGTCATTGGTTACAGGGAAGAGACTAGCATCTGGTAAGTAATTTTATCAATCAACCTCAAAGGACTGTAGACACCTCTACGTATCTAGAAATGTTCTAGAATTGAATAAAAAAAATTTTTTAAATGCGTAATCCCTTAATTCTATCAACCCTTTATTCATAATTTGTTTTCACAGCGACGACGTCTGTGTGTTGAATGCTTATGGTACCGCAGCTGTTATCAATCTTCACAGCTCGACTCAGGACGTCGACAACGTGTTCGTTAGCAAAGTACAATCAGGTTCGGTGATAAACCCCACAGAAATAGAAAAGTCCCAACAGAAACCAGTGCCTGTAAAAGCAGAGAAAAGTGAGACAGATTCGTCAGTGACGACTTCTGTTCATCCAAGTGGTAAAGTAAGGCACACGTCAGAGAGCAAAGACCACGATGCTCAATTTCAAAATAAATGTAGTCTCTGTCACTTGCCCTACAATGAGGCTAGCGTGCCTTTCCGCGTGAGCGTGTCCAAATGTGCAATATGCAAACGTGCCAGAGTACCGGACGTGATGTTCACCACCATAGAACTTCCGGAGAATCTGACGATGACGGGGAGGGGATGTATAATACAAGCCACCGTGTGCAAAACGAAAAAAGATCTCAGGGCAGAGCTGAACGCGAAGGAGATATCAGACTGCTTGCCATTTCTAGAATACGAGCTGCATAGTTTGCTACTAAATAAATTAAAGGTTAAGGGTATGAACGCTATTTTCGGCTTGAAACTGCAAGTCTCTGTCGGAGAGAGGCTGATCATTGGCATGGCCGTGGGAAGCGCTGTATTTTTGGCTGCTTTGCCTACTCCGTCGGTGCCGCAAATTGCTTCTGGAAACTCTTGGCACAAGGAGGAACAGCTAGCGGAAATCCAAAAAACTTTGCTGGAGACTGTCAAGAAAAATAGAGAGTTCTATCGGCTCAAACCTGTTGCGGTAGGTGTTCGCGCAGGGTAAAGAAATGTTGATTTCCCGGACTTCGACAGGAAAGAGTTAATAATTTATTTGTTACAGGATGTTGAAAATGGTCGGGTTGCAACTTCGGACACCGACGAGTCCGACGAAGAACTCCCTGACATAGACTTCAGCGTTGGTACCAGGGATACTTGTGTGTTAGAAGTCGACGACATAGAGGATATGGATAGGATATCGTTGCTAATGGATGACAGACCTCCCGAAGATTTCCATGTAGTAAATACTCAAACGATCCCGGGTCTCGATGAGTTGGAGATCGTTAGAAACTTGCAGATGTTCACCCAGATCTCTAGGACGAAGATTCCTGCGGGACAGTTCGCGTCCATGCCATCGAAGTGTTTCGCTAAATTACTTCAGTCTGTGTACTTCAAGTTGAGGAAAATGATCCCGTGTGCCCTTTGCGATATGCAGTTTAAGTTGGCCCTTCCGGAACCAGACGAGATACAGTTCACGGTCATAGGCATGGCTCTTGGTTTAGGCGATCCAGTTAAAATGAGCAAGCTCAAAAAGAAGGTGATGAGTCATTCTGTTAGTAAGGATCAGGTTAAGAAATCTGGTAAGTGATTTAATAATGCTGGTTTTACTGTTAGGATCTAAATATTTATGGAACTATTTTGTTCTTTCAGATGACACTGACATGATATTCAATTTGGACGTGGACCACGCCGAAATTTCATCCGACAATGCGTCCAGTATTGTCACAGTAAACTCTTCCCACCTAGTCAACGCTGTAGGGTTCAAGTCCAGGACTCGTTCACCATTGCGAACAAAGCTTCACACAACGCATAAACACAAACATGTGAGTGTTCATCTTTCGTGGGACGCGTACGAAGTTATTACAATTAATAATAAATTTTCAGGTGCCTTTAAAAGGGAGATACGGTGTAGATATAACTCCGCTCTCGTATCTACCTGGTGGTCGGATAGAGAGGTATCTAGGGAACCTGAACTTTTTCTTCATCCGTGAGAGCACGTCGATCAGAGAGGTTCGTTCAATCTCAAGGATTATGTTGTAGGATAAAAACAATTCGGATAAACTGAATTTCATGATTGTTTTAGAACGGTGGTTTGAGCGGATTCACGCACAGTTTCATAATGGAGGTTCTGGCGATCGTTCGAGCACACATAACGGCCTTGGGAGGCAATGCCATGGTGGCGTTTTTTATGACCAAATGCGTGCTCCTCCACAGTCCCCATAAAAATCAAGTAGGATCAATAGTAATGTACTGTACGACTGTGAATGGGTTTGGATCATTTTAACCTGTTTTTCTGCGTTTTAGGGGCAGTGCCTGATAAATGTTGGCGGGGACGTGGTATCGGTGTCGTACTTCGCGAACGATAAGCACTGTGGAACCTCAAACTGCTGACCCCAACCTCCCCATTCGGCGCCACCATAGCTGCATTGCGAGAACCAACGCCGGAAGTTCGATTTTTCGGCGAACATCGTTGGCCGACCGGGACGCGCCGCGACTCATTATCCTGTGATAGGATAGGGCTTGTAAATATTCGAGATCTTAGCATAAGTACTTAACTCCTCGAGTCGCGGCAATTGGGTCGACGGTAGATAACGCTTACACGTGTAATTTTTAGCCGAGTCCGGCGGTTCTAGCGTAAATACCAAGAAATCTCACGACGCACACGCGCGACCCAGCGATTCTAGACACGTAAAGCTTTGATGATCATTAGGTGCCTTCAGAATTGTACATAAAAGTTTGCGGGGGATCGTTCTCGCCACCCCAACATCGTTGTAGTGACATTTACAGGCAAACTGTATGATTCGGGCATCTGAGAGGAGCTCAATTTTTCCAGTTTTCGTAGGTAACTGTCGGATGTGATCCGATTTATCCTTTAATCTTCAGAGGGCCGGCATTTCATCCATTGAAACTACAATTTTATTTTTACCCAAAATTTAGAACTGTTTTTCTAATTTTTTGATGACTAGAAAAACATTTTAAATAACAGTTGCGTGGTGCCTAGGAGGTAGTCAAATTTTATCGAAGCTATTTGAATTAATGGTTTGCGAAGACGCGTTATACTTATTTATAAATGCTCTCTGATAGATGTTAATTAGAGGCCAGCTCGGCCCTCTAAAATCCTAAAAATCGATTAAATTGACGAATTTGTTTTTTTAATTGCCATAGAATGTGTTCCAAGAAAAAAAACGAAAATGGCGTAGGAGTATACGTTTATTGTACTCGATTAATTGCAATATTTTTCATTGTTAACGATCGAGATCGGCGCGAGGAATGTCAGTTTCCGTTCACGTGTTAGAGGAATGCGAATGGCCTGTACAAAGTCAGAATTTTGTAGATAGTAGAACGATAAAAATCAGCGAAACTATTTTGCACCTTCGATGGAGGGAACAAAGAGTCTTGAGTGTGTTTTCTTGGAGCTGTACGAATCGTGGTGAATTAGATTATCTGATATAGGGTTACGAAATATACCTTGTACATTGGATTGTTATGCATGTGTCTTGAACCTTTTACACTCGGTTGTTGTTTGTCGTTAACAAAACATAGCTAAGTCACCCTGTGGACGTGCATTGTGAAACAATTTTTGCGTTTTATTTTTACACAGTCGTTAATCAATCTGTCTCTGTTGCAATGCGATCAAATAAAATTGTCGTCGAAGTGAATTATTCGTGTATTCTTTTCTTTTCTTTTTAATTGTTCAAGCCTGTTAAATGTTTACAATGTTGAATCTAAGGAGTCCTAAAAGAACGTCATTGTTTTAAAACATCGGAAAGGAACAAATAATCTTTTGTATTTTAATTTTTCCTTCCATTTAATATTTATTCGTTTTACTTTAAACCATTTTCGCGTTAATATTATAGCAAAGATAAATTTTCTTGCATAAATTACATATCAACTTCTTAAATGGCCGCCGTGCTGGACTCGAGAAGCACTAGATCTTCCTTCGAAGAAAGCTACTTTTTGTCCCATTTAAACATTGAAAATAAATAACAATTATATAATATTCTAATAAGGTTTCCTTCCATTTAATATTTATTCTAATGCAAACCATCCCCGCGTTAATATATTATAGGAAAGATTAAGTCTTTCGGATATTCGAAGTTACATTGGAACGAGAGGGACCCCGTCGATCGGAGGAAATATTATCAGAGATAACTATGCACCGGCCCCGTTGTTTGTCTTACGAAGTAAAATCGAGTTCCAGCTAAATGAATTAGTCGACGTCGTTTCCAAGTTGCTTCTGCTTTGGCTAAAGAATTTATTTGCAAGAAGAGACGAACCTCTTCGTGGTGCGGTCAAACGTAGCACGCTCGATACAGAAACAGCGAGTCATTCACGTTAAATAGTCTCGCTCGATTAGTTCGAAAATAAATCATAAAATATCGTTTCCGCAGCTGGACGATGAGACGATCAATTGATGAGAGGTAAATTGTTCGGTGTCTTCTTAGTGTACAGCATAATTCGAGTCGGCCTAACGACGCCTACCGAAACGGAGGAAAACGTGATCGACGTCCTGTCTTTTCACGCCGCTGTCCAATAACGGGAGGCTCTCGTGGAAACCTGAAAATAGTCGAGAAAATTATTCGTTGTACAATCCGGTTTTTAATTCTTCGTTCCTCGGTTCCATTCGTTACCTGTTATATGACTTTCTTTGTCGTCAATGTAGTTCTCCATCTCTGAGCCCAGCTCGTATATCCTGGAAAGGGCGGCGCAGACTTTGCGGATCCTTGGGGGAAGATCGTCTCGGAATCCCGGATTACACTGGGACGGCAAAGCTGTTAAGACATTGTTGCAGAGAATCACCATGGTCGTCATCGAAACGAGGATTACCACCGTTGAGCCCATCATTCTCCTTTTTCTGGAAAAACACCGAATCCCAAACTGGTTTTCACGGTACAACAGCAATTATAAACCAACAAGATATTCCGGGTAGCATAAACGGATTTACTTTTGGGATTTTGTATCTTTTTCATTAAAATCTGTTAAACGACATTAAATGAAAATGTTAATTCCGATTTTGTGTTATTTTTTAGTTGCTCCCAGTTCCTTCAGCTCCTTCCACTGTATATTCTCAAGCAAGTCCATCCCGTTGGTAATACCATGGGTACACAACTGATCAACAATTTACAAGTTAATCAAGCAGCAGGCTGGAAGTACACAGAGATTAAAAATAAGGACTACGATTTCCCGACGACGAAAAGATTATCTCGTTGCGTATGGATACGCGGGAGTCCGAAGGGAAATCAATTTTCCAGCAACAGGTTCTCCATTAAATCGCGCGCGGAGCGGCGGGTTGCATACCGGGATTCCGGCATTATCATAAAAAGCATTAACATTTATAGCTGTGTCCACGGATGCATAGAAGAATTTCAAGGAGTCTTTTATATCGACGGCACAACGCGGAAGAATTCAAGATATTCGGTCCACATTTTTATTTATCCGACATTATTGCGTCCTCGTTTTGCTAGAGGTGGCTAAACTATCCGACGATACCAGTTAGCGAAGCAACGTTCGAAAAAGAATGATTAGTATGGAACCGATGTTCTCGAAGTTGGAACTGCAGAGAGAAACAGGTGTCAGGTGTCGATCGAGGAAATGCCATCCGCAGAAAGTTCGCAGAGGGTGCGATCAGTTACGAAAGAAGGTCCACTGTTTGTCGATGCTATGGAAAACGAAGGAGGATATTGTGTTACACAAGACGGTCACGGAATATCGAGTAAATAAGTCTCGTTGATCCGAATGTGATCTCACAAGTGAGCTCAAAGTCGGGGAAATCGCATTACCGACCTTACGTGCTCGGACTCCTTAATAGTTCGCGCTTTGCTCCTGTATAACGGACGTAGCGGGAGTCTGATCCTGCGTCTTAGACAAAACGAAAAAAAGAAAAAAAAAAAGGAGAAACACACGGACGAACCTGGGATTATATTAAATAACCAATAAATTCGACTCGACTACCGGCGCTAGGGTAAATAACGTTGAAATCCGTATTTTTGGCACGTCCGGCTGCTATATCCTACCCTTATTACAGTCATCAATTAGAATCCTGAAGAAATCTCCGGGTCGTACGCCAGTTTATGCCATCTTCGTCGAAAAGATCATGACTAGACTGTGGTACCTTATGCAAATTCAGGACGAGAAACAATTACCAGTTTAGATGCACAAAATCCAGAAAGTCTCAGAGCCAGGAACAAAATAGAAATGTCTCTGTTGTTTTCATAATATTAATAAGCTGAAGATACATATGTAGTAGGATTGCTGGAAGCTGTAACTTAAAGCTGTTCCGATCTCTGTGGTTATGTAACGGGACAATAAAGGATGGTGACATGAAGAATGGGAGGTCGGAAACAACAATTTCGTGCTCAAGTAACGTTTCGTAATAAAGGAATGACGCAGCGAGTAAATAATTCGGCAATGTATCAATAATTAACTGCTGGGCGTGTTCTCCGGCTCCCCACGGCGATGTACTTGGAATTTTTCCTTGTTTCCCGGCTCTTAATTAAGACCCTGCGGTGTTAATGGTTTGTTTTTGGCTGTCCGGGCCATTAATTTCGGCGATCGATGGATCATGAATCAATCGCATGAAGGAAAGATTATTGCAGTGAAAGTGGAGTACCACTCGATTCACTGATCGTTCGTTGTAAATCGTCGATACATGTCAATAATACTTAATTAAGAGTACAATAAGGAGGAAAATGATTAAGTCTCTGCAATACTAACGGAGCAGCAATCGAAGTCTCGGCTCGCAAACAACAGGTTGCACCGCGAACGTTCAGCGAATAATTATGACAAACGCGATTGCACAACGATGGTAATTCTCGCGCAACGTGGGGCGACATTGTGGGTGGCCTAATCGTAATTCCCTGACGGAGACCGCGCGTATCGGACCTGTGGTTTTTATAAGTTTCAATTAACTGCGGAGCGGTTCTGTCCCATAAACTACCACCGGATGAGTTTAGTTCCTTTCACATAAGTGAAAAGGCAATTACATTTTTCTGTTATGGTTCTGGGTTATATCTGCGTTAACTCCGGCGTCACATTGAAAACTGCACTCTGTAATTTAATTCTCGGGATGGCAAAACGAAGACCAGAAGTGCAGCGCAGAGAGCTCGCGAGCAAAAGCAACATTCTTTCGGCAAATAATAGCCCTCGTCTGTTCCCAGGAACACTAATCTTGTTTAATAGCACCGGTGACCAATCTGCGGAGCATCGGGAGCAAAACCGTCTCCGACCTAGAAACACCTCGAGTTTGCTTTTTAAGTTACGATCCGACGAAGAAGAATACCCCGAGTTCTGACCTTATTCACTCTTATATCACTGGCGCAGCGGAGTAACTCTACGCATGATCGTACGAACGATGTTTGCCCCGACAAATTTGATTTAGCGAGGACCTACGATTATTTATTGCTACGATCGAACATCTTAATACCCCCGTGTCCCACCGGCCGAGTAATGGTTTCGCAAGTCGGTTTAAGAACTTCTGAGAACGAATTTATTAGGGGTACGCTGTTACACAACTATGTTAACGTCGTCTGTTTGCTGGTGTAATCCGTTTTGCCAGTTTCTGCTAACATAATTGCGAATTTCTGAAAGCAACAGGAGGAAATTGGTTCGTTCTGAAATCATTTTCTTTCGTGTCTTCTTGTATAAGTTTTGGTGGTCTCATAATGAACGTAAATTGCAGAAGCGAGTAGTACCATCAAATGGAAAATGATTAAGAGTCAGTTTCAGGGAATTATAGTTTTTTTTTAAGAAAATTTTGAAAAGATGTTTGAAATTGAAAATAATGCACGTTTTGATAAAGAAATTGTTGGCAAATGATTGTGTTAATATGTTTCGTAGCAATTTTGAAGAACGTATGAACACTGCAAACGTGTTGAACATACAGTAAGGGACACTTCAGATGAATAAAAAAATGTGCGAAAGGAGTTTTTAATGTTCTAGAAATGCAGAAAGAGCATACAGAGAAGAACTTGAAAAATATACATAAAAGTGGAAGAAAACGCGTAAAAAAAAGCATAGAAAATATACAAAGGCTTTAAATGTGGAGGCAAATGCGGTAGAGGCTCTGAATGAATAAAAAATGTACAAAAGGTGTTCGAGTTTATGGAAATATGTTTTAAAAAATGTAGAAAGTTTATAAATTCACAATAAAATTTTAAACGGACCAAGATTTTGGCAGGGGAAACATAATAAACGAGTAGAATAGATTTTCGAAAAAGAGACTCGAATTGGAAATACAAAAATCGTCAGCAGATTGGGACAGTGTTTCGATTGTTATTCGCGATAGAAGGTGACGGATTAGAGCGACTGAAACGCGGGTTCCCGTTTCCGCCCGTTCCGGGAAGTTTTAAATTTCAATGAACGGAGGGAAACAAGGGATGTTTGCCCGTCAAACAGTTTGCAGCCGGCGACGATTAAATTCCTGAGGGCGGAGTTGCGAAAATTCCTCCGGTTACGTACACGGTCCTTCCGGAGGTCTCCACGCAAATCTCGACGATTCAAGACATCTGGCGGAGTCGAACAGAGAGAAGAGAGACGGTCGACAAATCGATCAAGAGGCCAGGAAAGATATCGCTCGCGGGATTGTCGCCGGAAATTAATGTCAGTTCTTAATCGAGTTTGCGTGCCTGAACTACCGGCCGATGAATTTACGATCTCGCTATTGTTGAACATAGTCGGAGTCGGTGGGGACGATCGCGGGGGTGTCTTGACACACGCGTAAACCTTTTCTTGGGAACTGTCCACCCAAACAGTTCCCGGGATACCCATGAAGATAGTTTAGGCTCGCGTGACGTCCACGAACCGCGAATATGGGTCACGATATCGTGATCTTCATAATTGTTTGCTCGAGTGTTTCGTATACTTAAGAACTTGCAATTCGTCGTATACTTAGCAACTTGTAGCCTGGTTGTTTACTTGGCAGAAACTTCGAATATTTAATGATTTTATTTAATCAATTCTGGTTCTAGTGACGTCGCATGGACAAAAAAAAATATTTCTCACGAACAAGCGTTCTTTCAACCAAAGGTTTTAATGAAATATTTCGATCATTTTTTAAGAAACGAACGATTTCTAAATAATTTTTATGAGTCGATTAAAATGATGTATTTTTTCGTACAGCAGAACATAAGGTTCTGCCTAGAATAATTTCATGGAATAATATTAACGAAAAGTTCTTTCTTCAAACATTAGCAAACTCTCATTGGAATGGTAAAGTATTGTATGTTCTACGGAGAAGCTATAAGCGTTCAAGTACTTATGAACTCCAGCGTGTGTCCCAAGGTACTCGAACAAGTGGCTAAATCATTATAGATCGCAGTCTAAATATTTTCTATACTGGAAGTTCCAATGTTTGAACAACTAATGTGCATCGAGTGCTTGCGTTAATCGATACGGAAATAGTCGAATAATTTTTCCAGTGCTTAAACAATTGATCTTTGAATATTCGAGGAACGTTCCCAGTGATTAAACAATCGATCTTTGAATATTCGAGCAACTTTCCCAGTGCTTAAACAATCGATCTTTGAATATTCAATCCACAATTTACGTTTTTTTAAGTAGACACAGAAAATCAAGGACAATATTTCAAAGTACCGACTTTCTAAGTAGTTGAAGCATGAATTGGCGTAACAGAAATACGTCAAATGAATCTTACACGTTGAATTTTATTTATACCATTTTTCTGGATTGAAAGTCATTTGAAGGTCATATTGTGTTACATGCATGAATTCGTTATTTTGTCAGCTACAACATTACGTTAACGAAAATATATCATTCCATTTAAAAAAACATCGATAACCTTGAAATCTCATAAAAATGACCTTGAAATTTTTGTTTCCCTTACACCGTTATATGTGGCCCTTCAAACAGTGTAACTTTGTCCTACGAAGTTTTTTTGTACAACGAAAAGTAACGGAGATATTTAGGTGTCCTGCCTTATCGAATTCACCCTGTATACAACTCGAGTAACTTTAATTATTTTTACTTAAGAAAAATCGCACGTATACTTCAAATCTCAGTAAATACGTGTGCAAAATTGCAACGCAAAGGGTTCGATAGTTTTTTCTGAAAAAATCGTAAAGGCGGCCTCGACAACCAGAATACTTAAGACGCATCAAGGGGCTGTTAATAATTCTTGAGCTCGACGATGCGAGGATTTACAGGATCGCGATCGAGCGGATTCCATGCATGGGAACGATGCGTCGGCAACAATGCTACACGGGAAGGAAAGAAAATGGTGTAAAGCGTGGAAAAAGGGTGACCAAGGGAGAAAAAGGGTGAGAAAGGGTAGCAGAAGGTGGAGAAGGGTGAGCCGTAGGTAACGCGAGTGCAATGGAATGTCGGCCGGGATTTATTCCAAGCGAATGCTACGCGCGATTCTATTCCAGTGACATCGCCCACCGATTTCATTCTTGCTCGCAAAAAAGAAACGCGACTGGTGCGAGGAATATTATGCGAGAACACTGTATGATGGAATCTGCGAACTCGCCAGGATGCTGTTCTGCTATCACAACATCCGTATGTACGCACCTATCTTGGAAATTAATTATATTTTCTTCAACAGTACTGTCCTTGCAGTGAAATTATGCTAATGTATATCAAGAAACCATAACATGATAATATTCAATAACGTATTTTGCAATAACTCGCAGAGAAAATGTGTGGAACGCTCGAAGACTAAAATAAAGTATGTGAATGTATTTTAGAATAAAGGATTTAAAAATTGATTACCGAAAATGGCATCGTTTTTATGAAGGAGTGCACATGAATGCTTCGTTGGTCCACTGCATATTTCGTTTATAGATTATCGTTCTGTATTGATAAAACTCGGACGAATTTGTGTTGATTAAACATTAATAACGACGATTGAAATGCAACTGTTCGACACACGTTTATAAATTTCTATCTGCTATTCTTAATTACAGTTCATTGTAATCGAGTCAATCAATATTTTAGGTCAGGATTAACAGAGGCGAGAATCGGATTAAATTGTATTCCATGTTGGTAAAACGAATTTATTGTCTAACTTCAATTAAATGACGAAAGTTGTATGTGGGTGGGGTCTTCCTGCATTTATAACTTCTAACAATTTGAAAAATTCGGAAGGTTAAAGTAATCGACATTTCCTCCCAACAGTACCATTATGATTATTATCGAAAAGAACTGCTAGAATTAAAAACCAAAGAAAATCACATTCACAGTTGCCGGGCTTTTAATGACATTTAATAGGTGAATACATTAATCCATGGCGCCCACAATCAATCAGTACTATGGTCAATCGTGAATGAATTTTTACCCGTTCCACGTTGGACCCTAAATTCATCGAAAAATAAAAAAAAATCCCGTCAGTTCTCGCTGAAAGATTTCTCGGAAAATTTAATCAGAGAGTCGCGGGTAGGTTTGCATAAATTCGCGGCTTGCGCGAAAGAAAGTTAATTAAGCAAATGAAGAACCGTAATCGGTGCAGCTTCTCGCCCACATAATAAAATAAACAATCCCGCGTAATTATTTACGACATTATAAAAAGAATGCGACATTATATAACCACCGAAGACTCGAGTCCTCTGTCTGTTTCTCTCTCACTTTCCGAGAAGAGCGGTGGTTTAAAAACTTTTGATTAAATACGTGTCCTGTCACGAATCCTCGTCCAGGGACACTGTTAACCCGATCAGGGATGCCGGGATACGTCGCCGAGATATATTGGAATTTGGCTCGCAACCGGAAAACCGTCTCGGAGACAACGCGCGACTCGGAATCGTCCCGGAAATATTCCCCGGGGAACGGGACATTCCGCAGGTGTCCCCGACGGAATTAATGTTTCCCGTCGCGCGGCAACATCTTGCACGCATCCTCCGCCAATCTTTTGCATTCGCGGGAGCTCGCATTTCACAATTTCCGCGAGCGTCTTCCGTTTCGGCCGCTCGCGACTTCATGCGAGACTAATGGGAATTTACGACCGCTACCGGTTGTACAGGTGTCAACGAGGCCATTCGTTTTGGTCGCGCAGCTTCTCGGTGATTTTATATCGCCCACTCTTCAACTTTCCACTTTGTTCCTGCTATCTGTTGCAACATTCTGCATCTCTGCGAGCAAAACGATACTTGCAGAATTTTTTCTAGCGCTACAAGAATTTCTCTCGGCAGCGGCTTACATAGTTCAAACATAACATCATGAATATATATTATGAATTATAAAAAATTGTCACGGGGTTTTTATGAATTTTTAAGAAAAATTTTTTTAATGAATTTTAACGAACTCGAAGTTGCGAAGGGGCGAGAGCTCGTCTGCAACTCGTCGACAAAATTGTCGTTCAATGAATTAAAATTGTTAGCAATAATATGAAACTCGAGTCGCCGTGATAAAATTAATTGACTTGCAAGATGGCGGAGAAAGTTTGTTGCAAGCTTAGCGTGTTAAGATTAATCGTTTTTTCTGTGTTTGCTCTGCTGCGCGAGCATTAGTTAGCATGACTAATTATCTTGCGCGCCTGTTGGCGTTAATAATGTTAAACAGTTGTTGCAACATGTTCTCGGCAACAGGTAAATAATTAGCGCACTGAAAACCCCATAAAAAGAGGATTGAATAAAAAAGTAAGTACGTAATACAAAACTTCGCGGTGTTGGGCTGATAAAAAAAGTTCGGTGAAGCACTTGCTCGAAGTAATTAAATGAATACTAATAACAGGGCGACTTAAAACTTTGATTAAAGATTGCTCGGAAGGCTTCAATGGTGGCTTGATCGTGTACCAGCCTTCGCAGAATTCGTAAGCGCAATTTAATACGAAACTGGACCATTTCATACTTTATTATTCATACTTTATTATTTAGATACTTTATTGTCGAACAATCTCGATAATCAATTACGATTATGGAAATACAAAAAAAACATTTCTCTTTAAGAATTTTGCTAGGAAATATTAAAAAATAAAGGCTGTACTTGGCCACCTTTTGTCTTTCAATGTGCACGCAATTGATGAAGGAATCAAAGTAATCTTCACCATTGATGTTTCATCTAATAAAAATACATTTCTCTTTGATCTCTACACAAACCTACTGGAACCTACGAAAATCACTCCTATTTAATAAAAATCGTCCTTTCCTTGAAAATTTTCACAAATATCACGAATATACCACCCAGCAAAAATATCCCCTACTAGAAAATCTCAGGAAACATTCCAGAAAATCCCCATCCTCCTGACCAGCTAACAAAAACCATTCCCAGCTGACGAACTTCAACAAACATCACCACCAGCCAACAGCAAACGTCCCGCCTTAGTCGAGAATGCAAAGCGACGTATCACCGTGTGAAATCGTCCGCTCCGTGGGCGTTTTCAAACGGCAAAAATGATCTACTCGAAAATTCCATTCGCCCCCCTAAATAATTCACAGCCGTGCGATTTCCAACCCCCCTCGTTGAAGAGGAGCGCGGAAGACCGTGACGTAGCGCGTTAGAAATAACGAGAGACATCGCTAACCTGTTGCCCGGTCCTGGACGCAGCGGCCTTGAAAGGTGGTGTCCTTGAATAGCTTTGGCAGCGATGACACGGTGGTCCTCCAGCGATTGTCTCCGATGTTCGACTTCTTGGTGACCGCGCGTTGCACACTCAATTCGAAACGCGTGTTCTGATGCTTTGCGTTGACAAAGGGAGCGTGGCTTCGGTATGCGGGGGCGTCGATAAGATCCAAGGGTACGGCTGATAGTGGCGAGATTCGCGATCGTTCAGCCCTTAAATACGAGCGGTTCGCGCGGGCCAGCCATGCGCGTTTCGCCGGCCCGGCCGGCCAGGCGAAATCGCACGCATATCACACCCTCTTCTTGACGCACATTTTCAATTTCATCGTGACACGTCCGTTGAAAATTTCATGGGGCACCGCGCGGACCGTTGCGCAACCCCCCTGGCCTCGCAAACCAAGACGCTTCTCTCCCTGGAGCGTCGCGACGCACACCAACCTGATTTTTAACTACTGACTTGGCTGGCGAAATCCCATTTCTTCGCAGTTTAACGTTGCCGAAAATTATGTAAGTTGAATTGCACCGATAATGTGATTTTTCGATATCGTTCGCCATGGGGAGCTTCGAGGGGAGACCCCGGAGATCGTTTCCCGAGTGCGATGCTTCTTCGAAAACTATAAAACTATTCTTTCGTGCACCGTGAAGACCTTCCGGCAGTGATCGAGGTTTTTCGAAGGTCCTCGAGGTCTTTTAGATGCAATCAAGGTTCCTGGTACTGATCCGGCGATTCGAGTGCTAATGAGGATCATCGAGGACCAGTTAGAACCGCAAGAAATTTAATACTGATCCTTCAGGATCGTGAGGACCTTTCGGAGTACATGTTTCAACGATTTTATGGTGAGTCGAAGATTCCTGGTGGGCGATTACAAATCTGCGATGGTTTTTTTGTGGTTTTTCAAAGGACACGAATTTTTTTTTGGCAAACTTTTAATTTTTATTTTATTTTTAAAGATGGAACTACATTAATAACACCTTAAAAGAACAATTTCGAGAAAAGTGTCGTCGTCTAACGCAAAGTGTTATTAATTGATTATTAAAAGATACAATGGCAGAAAAACAGTTCTTTTCTCTGGTTCAGCCAACGCAAGGAAAAATATTGAGATACGGGTGAATCTTGATTCTTGGTCGTGTATCTTCGGGAGAGCCAACATTTTTTGTTACGAAATCGTTCTCGCATGCTTCACACTACGATCTCGCGCGATTTAATGTTTAAATGTTTTTTAATCGCGGTCCCTCCCCTGTTTTTCCATCTGGACCGAAATACACATTTTTTCAAGGTGACTGAAATATAAAACAAATCTCTGATCCTGCAACATTCATTTCTACATTTGAATTGAAGATGTGACGCACGTGCAATGGTCAAAAAATTCTATCGTATTTTCGCCAGTCAATTTCTTGCTTTATTAATTTATAAATCCACTCTTTGTGGAAAGGTTGGGAAAATTTGATGGCACAGCCAGGACACCGACTACAATTTTTTCGATCATGTATGTAGGTGAGTGCATGTATAGTACCTCAATTTTACCGCGACATTTTTATTTTAATGATAATGTTTCGTTAAAGAAATATTTATCGACAGAATCCACGACTCCAACAAAACTTTATTTTCAAAAAACCGTCCATCGTTTCGATGTATCGTCTGAAGCGATTCTCCGAGGCTCGCTGCAGCGTTCGAATTTGAAAAAACGAAGACGGAAGCTCGTAGGAAACTCGAGGAAAATCGTTTCGGTGCTTTGTAAGAGCGAGTCGACCAATGACAGAGCCAAAATAATCGTTAAATAAAAAGGCTCGACGATAAAAATAAGGGTGAATCGATTCTCGAGTCTCGGAGACGTTTACGTTTACGCGCCCCTCTCGCGAGACACCAAAATCTTGAATGACCTCGATGATACGAGGAACGAGGAAGGGAACGAGTAATAAAAATCGCGAGGTATATACACCGAGAATAATTGGATTGCGATATTAAGATATCGTTCGAATAAGATCTGCTTCTAAACGGGGGGTCAAGCAAGATATCGAATGGCGTTGAGTAAACAGAGAAAATCGTTGATTGAATGATACACGAGGCGATTAATAAGCGGAAATGGGGAGGGCGGGATGTGGCTCAATAAGACTGGAATTGGCAAACACGGGAAGAGCGATAGTAAACGAACGGTTTTTGGCGCCCATAAAGCTGCAGATTACCAGAAAAAGCAGGGGGGAATTTTTGTTCACGTGTTGCGAGGCGACCGTGCATCGTACGGACAAATTTTATCTCTTCGTTTCTCAATAATTTCGTATTGTGGTATAATTTTTCCGACCGCAGCCGACTTCTTTTCAATCACAGTTGTTGCGCGTACGTACTATTACGACGCAGAACTGAATCCTTAAAATTTAAACAGTTTTATGTTTTCGGCCAAACTTATTTACGTTGCAATTTAATAATTTGGTTAGTGAAACCGAAATTAGAAAGAACAAATTTACCTTTACGAAAAATAAAAATTGTCTGCGTCCATTTGCCTCCTGTCTCCTGGGGTTAACGCGGACCATTTTTATCCTGCATAAAGATACACAGTCTAGTAATGAAAAAGCAAAGATCCTTTATTGATCGGTGGAACTCGTGAAAAAACTTGTTGTCCTAGGCCCGATGAATTTTTCAGCGAGACGTTCCTTCTTCGCGAAGTTACCGCGTAAAACAAACCTCTCCCAAGTGGGACGGGCTTTAATGTAATTTTTGTGAAACGATTAAATTTGTGGCGGCCCTCGAGAAGTCGTTCCGCAGTATGTATCAACCTCTCGGGAGGCGAGACTTCATCTCTCGGTGTTCTTGCCTGAACAGTTCTTTGATTCGTGCTCCACCTTGATCGTCTAATACACCGGAAAATTGTGGAAAGTATATTCGCCGTGACACACGCTCCCACGGATACCTTAATCACGACCGTATCTCTCCCACTTCCGCGAAACCGACTTATTTTGCCAACCTTTGCAAAACCGCGATCGAAAAGTTGGCAAAAAGACGGCGACAAGTTGTCGAAAGTCAGAGAAAATATAAAAGACTCGTTCCTGGGCGTCTTCGATTTATC
Source organism: Lasioglossum leucozonium (assembly GCA_028454225.1). Lineage (NCBI taxonomy): Eukaryota > Metazoa > Arthropoda > Insecta > Hymenoptera > Halictidae > Lasioglossum > Lasioglossum leucozonium. The sequence goes on from CM052207.1 coordinate 11,039,441, forward strand.
AAGTTTCTTAAGAGAAGATAGAAATCTCTTGTTATGTTTATTTTACAAGAACCAAGCAGAGATTTCTATCATTTCTTAAGAAACTTGAAAAATGGGGAAACTGTTGAAAATGGGGAACAGTGTTCAGATTAATTAGATTTTTACAAGTTATGTTTGCTATTATAAAGCCTTTCAAACCCCACAAACATTTTTTTTATTTAAACTTATTTTAATTCTAGGAGGTTGTTGGGTATAAAGCAGCCTACAGTGCCGACGGGTCTGGCGACCTGCTCGCGAGTTCACCGATCGTCACTCCTGTAACGAAAGTACCGATGTATACAGTCGGCTGTTTAAATAAACGTGATAATAAACACAATTGGCAGTGGTTTAAAAGTTACGAGTGTTTAAAGTTAAGATTTTTAACAGTGTTTTTGACAGATAAGAGTGCCGCCATGTTGGTCTTTACCGAGGAATAAGAAAATAACGGTTTTGGTGGGGCGTTCAACCGCCTGACGAATTCAGTTTTAATTATATGCGATGACCTACGGGTCAAAGTTTAATCAGGACGTAAAGTCGGTCACGTGACTACCACATTTTACTTAGAGAATCGGTTTTGCTTCGCGATCCTCAGTGTCGACGTGCCACGAGTAACCAAAAGAGCCGACCGCGATCTACGATCATTCGAATCCTGTTCGACGCGAACTTCGGAAAAGTTGCTCCGGTTCGAATCGTATTGGATTAACAGCCGGAAAGTTGGCCAAGAAATATCCTAGACCTCAGACGGTACTATCAAAGCTAAGGACTTGGAGATCATCGAGATCCACAGGTAAAGTTCAATGAAAAAATCACTTGTCTCGAGTATACGCAAGGGGAAGCTCGAGTTCGCTTGTGGAGTCGTTTTTCCAATCATTTCAAGCACACTCCGATTTTTAAATAAATATTTATTGTAGCGAGCAGCGTTCAAACTAAATTTGTACCGGCAGCATATCACTTTTCGTAGCTGCCATTTTATTCATGGCATGCTCTTAATTTATATAAGACTGGTTGTCTCATGGAAATGTTAGTTGTGGGGAATAATGCTACACTTTTTGGAATAATGTTTCGAATTTTGTTCTAATATGAATATGTTGCAGTCATTAGTGATCTATGAACAAATCTCAAAGGATTTTTAGATATCTTAAAAATTGTTGATTTTACAGACGTGTAAAAAACGTGTCACCCTTTTTTCATTAAATCATAAGTCTAAAACTATCAAACCGATGAAAATGAGTTTTTGGGAGTTTACAGTGAAAACATATCTACTAAAAATATTGTAATTTGAAAAAAGTGTCATTTTCACCATTTATTTTGCAATTGTTTTAAACAAATGCCGTATTTTTATAGCAAAACACTTTTTGAAAAATTGAAAAAAATGAGTACGGACCCTTTTTTTGAAAATTAAGATTATTTAAAGCGAACGCTGCACCGCAATAGTATAGCCTCAGAGGGCTGCCGGCGCTTGATACGAGCAGCGCGCAGCGGCTGGGCGGCTACATCTACTTTGTATGAACTAGATATTCTATAATTTATTTTGCTAAGAAATAAGATTGGACTTCTAAATTCTATAAATTAAACTTTTAAATACAGAAATAGGGTCTATGACCTCTCCTGCCGTGTCGTTTCTTGAACGTCAGTTTATTATTCAAATCGGACAATTTTGTTGCTACTTATCCGCATTTTTCTCATTACTTATGCCATCACGTCAATGTTAATATGCAACCGTGCGTGCTCATCTAGTAGTCGCTAGGGAACGTCTACTTAATATTTATATCTGATTAGTCAAAGTTTCTAATTAAAAATGTCTACCATGCTCGATGTACCAGGAAGCGACGTTTCGAAACGAATAACATCATTATTTTATATAATTTCGACTTACAAAAAATTGTAATATAAATCCGAAAGTTGTAGTTTTGTAGTTCCGAAAACTTGGAATTTTTCACTTGGTCTCTAAAAAAAATTCGGAAAATTGATTTATCTTTATACAACTCTGAGTAACTTCCCCCCTTAAGCGCTCGTTATACCCCATTTCGGCGCAGTTTGGGAACACAGCGAGACACTGTCGAGTAGCAGACCTTGTGCAGCCAATTTCCTATAGGCTGTCGATTCGATGACGTCAAAACAACAGCGGTGGGATTAAAAGCGAGACGCTAGGGAGGAAACCGTAGCCGAAACTTCGTTTCGAAATCAAATGCGCATATCGGTCGCTGGTAGAACTGCACTTTGACTGTATGTCACAAATCTCACAGAACCAAATATGTATTTCACAAGCATACACGCGTATACAGAGTATAATTTTCCAAGATTGCTGAAGTTTTTCTTTTTAAAAACAGCACATCGATTTCACGGACCAAAAAATTTCGCCGCGATTATAATGTTCGACCGAGATGAACACGTGTCTCGACGGATCTCCGGAATAAACTCTTTGAAAGTCAAACATATGGGAGGGTTGGTTTCGGAGAGGGAGAGGTGGGAGAACGACGTACAACCCTAATTTTTTCGGCCATCCCACGGACAATCCGTGGCGCATAAATGTCCGAAAATATATCTTTCCACCCCTCGACCGATGCTAATTTCATTTTTTATCCTACCAAATCCTCTTCTTCTCTCTGCTACTTTTCGGAAAATTTTCGAGCATTATTTCCACTGTTTCGTCAACATTTCACTGGGGATGGTAATCGGCCAACTGTGAATTTTATTCACTGAATTCTTAATAATGCTTCAAGATTTTTTCAAGATTTTTTTATTTATCGTTAAACATTGATCTCACTATTTTGGTAACATTTCGTTGGGGACGATAATCGTTCATTTGTACATTTTAATCAACGAGTTGTCTTTTTATAATTTACAAATTTATACGGTACGTATAATCATGATCATCCCGATGGAAAAATATAATAATCAATCGGTAGAATACATATTAACATATACAAGCTTTACCAAGTACATATTAAAGACATACTGTTTATTAACGTAACTAGTATTACTCAAAAATACAGAAAAGCACTCTGCTGGTATTTCGTGCAGTTTTCAGTTCAAATAACAATTGCACGGAGGCGTTATCGAATCGCTAATCAAAGACGCCTACCATTACTGACAACAGAAGACACTGTAAGACATTCGGAGAGGAACTTCGTTTATCCGAATATGTAGGAAGACACGCCGTTTCTAATAAGCCATAATTTCCCAACGTGGGCGCTGCAGCCCATCGGTGGGCGTCGGAGAGATCCGGAGGGTGTTAGAATTTCTGCTTATCTCATTTTTCGCGCTTCCCGTCTAACCGCTCGGAGTTCAACAATTGAAATTATTACAATAGAGACTGTTTACTGAACCCTCGGATATCGGTACTCATATGTAGTATACATAAAGTCGGAACGGAATGTCGTGCTAATGAAAAGCTAAGTATATTTTACATCCTTATAAGTAACATCATTGTTACATTGAAACAAAATTATTCCTATACTTATAACATCGAAAAAAAAAATACATTGTTATCATTTTAGAGTCGCAATAATTTACCGTAGTTAGAAAAATATTACCTATTGCCAGGATTTCAGCGAAACATGCTACTGCGCGCCTCTTCCTGTGCGATGCCGTTATTTGTCGCCCTGACAGACGCCTATTATTTTACATTAGATGGAGGGCCTAAGCTGCGCACTGCTATAATTGGGGGATTGTTTATCGAACTGTTGTTTTCAGCGACGGATTGGCCGACTTCAGCGATCTCGAGCAGGAACAGTGGCCGGGAGACATCGTGGGTGGACCCGGCCTCGAGCTGCCGCCCTCGCACCCTTCAGCCATCGAGAGGACACCGAGTTTCCAGAACTTTTCCAGACGATGCTGGGACAGGTGAGCGCCGACCTGTGCGCCCCGCAGTCCCCCGACTCGCAGAAGACGAATTTCCAATCGTCCATCGCGAGCGAGAGGACGCTGAACAGAAACAACGACGGTGAGTATTTTTCCACGTCGCAAGCAAAACGAGCGGGAAGAGTTTTCCGCGGGAAAAATACGCGGAGAACTCCTCTTCTCCTTCGGCGGTATTTAAATTATCGGATCGGGCACAACGCCGGTTTCTCTACCGTGTCGTCTTTAAGTAAACGGTGAAATATCTCGCGGAGGGAATAATCGAGAAAATGATTTTAACAGGATTTTTACAATTATTTAAAGTACAGACTCTCTGGTGTGACAGCATCGAGGAATTTTCTGTTTCCTTTTCATGCTTTCCAGTTATTTATGTTGTTCAATTCCATCGGTCCCGGAAAAGGAAAGTTTAATTGCGTCCCAGGCAGATATACTAGGAAATGGCTTCCGTTACAATGGAGTGTAAGATTCTTTTCCCTTGGTGAAAGTTCTTTTCCGAATTAGTTAGAACAAGAAGAACAGTGATCGTTGAAAATTCAAGAGAATTATGTTCAACTGTTTCTTTCGTTTTTATTTTCCAATCGGATAAGGACGCATTTACGACGCATTTTGCCGGTAACGCGATTCCCCTCGGCGCCGCAGCTGCGCAAGGTGGTGCTCGTCGAAATCTCATTGTCAAGAAACACGCATAATGCCTATTAACGCAATTCGATTGTTCGTCTACAGCTGCTGTCTGCGCGCTAAACGTTCACGTCTAATTGAACAGCTCGGATCGTCAACACTTTCGCGTATAACAATTTACTAGACAGTGAAATATAGTATTTGAATTTCCTGAAAAAACTTATGGACATTAACAGGAGCTCCTATAAAAGATGACAATTTATTAAATTATTGCATTTTTAAAAGTCGCTTTATTTTCATTTTTTAAAAGCATCGAATCATTCGTTTGTACACCAAATAACTGTGCAACAAGCACTCTGGAGTTCAGCATGAGCAAAAAGAGAACCTGAGCAGCGCACGCTGTACCACCGTCTGGCCTAATCTGACGTTTACTACTTGAGCTGCAGAGTATTTGCGATTCTAAGCGGAGGAATTTGACTTGATCGATTCCTTACAAACTCTAAACGTAATTGTTAACCTTTCAAAAGACTGTAGGTGACCCGAGGATTGACTCTTGAACGCGAGAACTGATTTACAATTTCTCAACGAGCACGAGACAATGCGTTCTGGACAAAAATTAAAGATCGAAAATGCATCGATACATTACGATTGCGGTGATCTGAGTGAAACCGTCATTTACTATGGTTCGTCGTGGTGCAAGGTCGTCGCTAAACGATTCGTGCGAAAGTAAAGCTCTGATTGAGCGCCGCGCCGCCGGCGAGACCGTCTCACGGCAATTTCACATAATACCCTTAATTCACGATACACGGAAAAGCAAACACGTCGGCGACAGTTTAAAGATGCGCGCGCTGCATGAGAAATTACTATGGACTCTGCACCGACGACTGCCGATGAATAATTCATCGTCGAAGGTAAAAAAAATATATCGGTAAGACAATTTTCTCGTCATGGGACTTCAAATATTCATGAGACGCGGTCACACGCGGCTGATTAAAATTGACGTCAACGATCATTCTAGATACATTTGTTACTATTATACTTCATAAATAAACGATTGAACAATCATTTATGAAGCGAATTCCGATTCACGGCGAAATCGCTACTTTCTTCGAAAGCGTAATTTTTATCCTTTGCGGTATTGTCGGACATCGATGAGTCATTTAAATTTAAACAGATGGTAATTAATGAACTATTGTTCGCTGTCTCTTCACCATAATCAGCAGACACTGCGTCGTGGTTCCACCATGGACAACTCTGAGACAACTCCATGGAAAAAATTTTTTAAGTTTTGGTTGGAGTTCATTTTAAAACGGTTCCGTAGAGAGGAGCCTCTCCTTTAGGACAGAACTGAATCTTAAAGACGGTGTTTCGTTGGTTCCGCGCTTCGAAAACGTCGAGAAGCGGATGAAATTGATTTTTACACGAATTCATTTTTTAAATCAATTCGGTACACTCGACATGAAGATTCTAGAGGCCGGATACAAGCCAGAAGCCAGCGGTACTTTAAATAAGGGATGGTCCGTGGATCTCTGCGGTCTGTCAACCGGAAATCCGGGGTTGAAATCCAATATGACTCTCTTTATCCGGTCCCTTTTTATTTCGGGCAGGCGTTACTGATTCGAGGAGTTCCATAAATATACGACAGTATTAATGGAATTACAGCTTCCGGAGCAGGTAGTTTACGTCGCGCCGCGACTCTAGGGGAATAAAATACATTCTCCCTTCGAAAATTTGATGAGAATCGATGTGGATCTTCAGAAATTGAAATGCTAAAGAGTCCTCGAGTTTTAACACTTCGTCGGACACGGAATTCACAAGGTAAGATGAAAAAATGGATATTTTCACGGGAATAGAAGTCGAAGTACAAGTGACATACTTGTTATACTTGTCGATCCAGGCAAGTTCAAGGCCCCCGACCTTTCGCCACCGAACAGTTTCGTTAGAATGATTATCGTATGCATGTGGCGGCTCGCATGAGTCCAACCACCTCGAAACGAAAACGCGTCGAAACGATTTCTCGGCGAGAATAGAATAGCGTAAAATATTCATAGATTCGACAGTATTCGATCCCGAAGTTCACCAGCCCCGCAGTGAGCCGAATCGGAGTCTATGACCCCGAAATCCCCAAAAACTCCTCCGGTTGTAATTAATAATTTATAATTAAGAGAGACGAACATGCATTTTGTCCAGCTTCTCGCAATTCACTGTACGGGCTGAACAGCTAATTAAACAGTTCCCGGTAATTTGATTTCGCGCTAGAGAAGAATGCCGGACGCGGTAATTGGCCATCTCTGCGAGGACAATGAAGAAACCATCTCCGCGAGTATAAACTGCCCCTGATATTGTCCCAGAAATTTTATAATGTGTACACTTTTTTTACACGCGCCTGTTTGGAACGGTTGATTATATGATAACGACAAGACGCATACGTTTCCATAACTTTTAATATCATTAAAGTTCTTCGTTACTGTCAAGGTCTGGAAATCATGAATTTTCAAACACATCAATATCGTCGATAATCTGGTCAATTTGTTGCATCTCCGGGGGAGGGGCTGGAGCGTTGACCAATGTTGTTCATTTTATTTCAAGATCTTTTTCTATGGTGTGAAGGACGAGAAACTGGAGACCTATTTTTTCTTAAAAAACGCTGCAAATTCGAGCCTCTGAAAAAATTTTCAAAAATTTTTTTTGTGAATGAAACTGCCACAGATTTGAAGATTGAAGGTTCGACTTTAGAACGACGCCTTAAAAATTGAAGTACGATTTTTCTTAATCCTTTTATCGAGCTTTGAATGAGATGTGCGCCGCACACTCTGAGGGTTCTACGCGAGCAAACTTCTTCCTCGCTGTTGTTCTGTAGAACAGAAGGAAAAAATCGTATTAAGGACCCATCGTAAAGTGGAAGCTTCGAATTTGAAATCTGAGGCAGTTTTGTCGACGAGAAAAAATTTTTTCTAAATTTTTCCGGAGTATCTTTTAGAGGAAAATTAACGCTGCTCGGCGAGAGTAGGGACTTCGATGGTGTTCTATGTATAGTAATCAATCGCGAAATAGCCCGCGTGTACCATTTTGAGCAACAGGTGTCATTCGCGCGGTAATCGATACCGTTGCTCCTTCCCACAGAAATTCTCCTCTTCCCTTTAAAGTGTTTATGTTCGCCGACAGTCTCGCGCATCGTGGACGTGCCATAAATTCGTGGCGACGTTTATTGATTGTGATTCCTCATAAAATTAACATCGATAACGTCGAAACAGGTATCGCGCGAAGACGGCGATTTTTTACGAGGAACGCAATTAGTCATAGTCAACTAGTCTGTTATTCTCCGTCGAGGTAATGTCACTTCCTGACATTGTCAGTCGCCTGTAATTTATATGTATAATAACAGACTACTGTTTCTGTCTGTTCTTTTACGACGTCGCCCCGCGATAATGGCGAATTACGAGACTCATCGATGTCTCCGGTTCGATGAATGGCTCTTATTACGATCATTGTTATTCGACAGTGAAGTAACAACGCTTCCTGGCGTCGCCAATTTGCCATAGTTAATTTTATGGCAGTGTCGTTCTTTGCGCTTTCACTCTCGCAATAGCTCGGAAACTGCCGGCATGCTCCAGTCGTGAATGAAATTGCAACGCGGGCTCGAAATATCGACGATATTTTCCTCGATTATATCGTACTCCTCGACGAAATTAAAGTACAATACCTCAGGAGAAAAGTGTGAAATTTTGTTTTTAAATAATTAAGCAGAACTTGGATCGATTCCGACGTGTCTACGAAGTTCGACAATTTTTTTTGGCGACTCGAACCACCCTGAACTTGAAGATTGATGTCTGCCCTTCGCAATGAGTTCAAAAAACTTGATGTACGATTTTTATTTGCAGCGTTATCGCGACTCTAATGAAACCTGTACCTTCGGGATTAGAGTAACGCGAGGGTCTCCGCGAGAGATCGAAAGAAACTAAATCGCATGCGATGCATTTATGTTCTTCAGATTACATCGTCAGCCCTTATTATGCCCGTTGTCCCGCGTACGACAAGGCGTACCAGAGGTCGCTGGAGGAGCCAGAGAAGTTCTGGGGCGAGGCGTCAGAATGCATCGACTGGAGCAAACCGTGGACGAAGGTCCTGGACAATTCCAACCCGCCATTCACGAAATGGTAGGTGTTCATTTATAATTTATTTACGTCGTCGGGACGCCATCGATTCTGTACCTCGTTAATCTTTCATGAGCCATCATCCCGCAGACGCTCGGCGTCGCTGGCACATCGTTCCCGCGGAAACACAATGTTGGCAATTATCCTATAAAATTGTTTATTGCCAGACAATTATCCTGCGTCGATAGCACCACCACGTTCTCGCCACTTATCACTTTATCTAAATTTGAAGCGACGACGTTGTTTCGATGCATTTCTGTAATGTTTAGTCAATAGAATTTTAGCATTTCAGATAAAGAATAATGTTTAGTCTGCGATAACAACATTGCCTAGAAGCAATTTTACTATATTATTTATAATTAGACCGAGGATTTTTATGCAAAATAAAAATTGTCTGCATCCATTGCGGATTACATTGATCGTCTTAATAAGTCAACAATAATAGCAGAATAATTTTAAATCCTCGGAATATTTCCACTGTTTTGAATTTGATCGCGGTCTGTTCAAAACGAATGTAGCGAAAGAGTTGAACAGCTGTGACCTGAGAAATAAATAGCAGAGAACAATTTCTAATAATGTTAGGAGTTAAGAAAGAACAGGCTAACTGTTTAAGCATGATATAAACAAGTACGGAGCGAGAAAAAATATGGGTGGGAAAAGGAGAGGGTCTTGAATAAGGTAATGGAAGAACGAACGAAGGCTAAGATAATGGAGGAACGGAAAGGTCAAGGTGTTGACCCAGTCCTCAGTTTCTCGAGGGCAAAGAGATATCAATAAATGTAACTAACAATAATCCGAAGCATCTTAAATCTTCGATGAATCTTAAGGGATCTGCGAAGGTTTCAAATTTAAAAGATGAATTTGAAAAGGTTCGTCGGTGGAGAATTGAATGCCTGCTACAACGCGGTCGATCGCCATGTTGCGGCTGGGAACGGTAACAAGGTGGCCCTAATTCATGACAGTCCGTTGATATCGACGATCCGAAAAGTGACTTACAACGAGATGCTCGAGAAGACGTCGAAATTGGCCGGGTGTCTGGCAGAGATGGGTGTAGGCAAAGGGGATGTCGTGATCATCTACATGCCGCTGATTCCGGAAACCATAATCGCCATTTTGGCGACCGCGAGACTCGGTGCTGTTCACACGGTAGTATTCGGCGGTAAGTGTAATTATCGCAACTCTGATTATCAGCTTTTATTTCCATAAAATCGAAGTGATCTATTCAACCCACTTGAGAGAGATTACCTCTTGATAAAAAATTTTACTGCAAAACGACTAAACGGCATCACGACGCGAAAGTTATGGATAATCTTTACAGGATTCGCTGCGAACGAACTGGCTACCAGGATAAATCACGCGAAACCGAAAGTAATAATCGCAGCCAGCTGCGGCCTAGAGCCTGCCAAAGTGATTCGGTACGTTTGATCTGTCTTTCTCACAAATATTCACATTCCTCGTTAATCAATTAACGCTATGATTTCGCGTACAGTTACACAGACATGCTGAACAAGGCGTTGACCATCATCACCGTGCAAAAACCACGATGCATAGTGTTCCAGAGGAGGAACGTTTGGCAGAGTACGCTCAGCGGCGATCAAATCGATTGGGACATCGCAATGGCACGCTCGAAACCTCATCCGTGCCAGCCTGTCGAGGCCAACGATTCCTTGTATATCTTGTACACTTCCGGAACAACAGGTAGTCCTCCGACGTAAATGCAGCTTCGTTCAATGTTGCAAGCATATTTTATTTGAACTTTGCCAGAACATGGCGTCGCGAGTGTCGAGGAAGTTGAGGATCTTGTTAGCGATCAATAGATCAGTTTTTCGGTCGAAGGTCAACCGAAAGGGATCCTGAGGACGATCGGCGGACACCTCGTGTCCGTTTGTTGGACCATGAAAGCGGTTTATGGGGTGAACAAGGACTCTGTTTGGTGGGTGGCTTCCGACTTGGGATGGGTAGTTGGACTTTCGTATATTTGCTACGGACCTCTGCTCTACGGGGCCACCAGCGTGATGTACGAGGGCAAGCCTGACAGGACGCCGGATGCTGCGCAATATTTCAGGTTCTATGAGTTTGTTTCGTTACAAGCTTCTTCGTGATTGCGAAACGATTGTCGAAGCGCACATTTTGTTAATAAAAATCCCACGTTTCACAGGGTGATCGATCTGCACAACGTGAACGCGTTGTTATGCGTGCCGACGGCGCTTCGAGTGATAAGACGCGACGACGAGGAGCTGATATTGAGTCGGAAGTACTCGACAAAGTCGTGAGTCCTTCTAGAGCCCCTCATCCCGTGTATTATTACTAGATCAATTTTGTTAACTATACAAATTCTAATGAAAAACGTATGGTTCTAGATTGAAGACCATATTCGTGGCCGGCGAGTTCTGCGACTACGAAACGAAAATCTGGGCGGAGCAAGCGTTCAAGGTGCCGATCGTGAACCATTGGTGGCAATCGGAGACTGGACACCCTATCACGGCTCTGTGTTTAGGTTACGGCCACTATCCCAGAATACCGAAGAACAGCACTGGTCTTCCCATCCCTGGCTATCGCGGTACGTTCCTCAAGAAACTAATTAAAAATAAATGACAGGGAATTGATTGTAACCGAACCGACCGATTTTCCAGTTGACATTCTAAGGGACGACGGCAGTATGGTCGAAACTCGCGAGATGGGTAGGATAGCCATAAAGCTGCCACTGCCTCCAGGCTGCATCTCGACGCTCTTCGAGGCAGACGATCGTTTTAAGAACATCTATTTCTCCAGACATCCAGTAAGTCGACTCGGTACTGGTAACGTTATTAAACGGGTAATCGGTGAAACACGTCTCAGGGTTACTACGACACGATGGACGTCGGGTACAAAGACGAGTACGGATTCGTTTATGTTATGGCGCGCGACGACGACGTCATCAACGTCGCAGGTCATAGATTGTCTACGGCGGCACTGGAGGACGTGATTATGGCACATCCTGACGTCACCGAGGCTGCTGTCGTCGGTGTTCCCGATCCTACCAAGGGGGCGGTACCTTTGTGTCTTTACATAATGAGACCAGGTGAGAATTTTGAGCTTTCGTTGGCCCTTGGTACCGAGATGAGACTGTTTTGTTGAACAGATGCGACGAAAAACGAAGAACAAATTAACGAAGAGCTGGTGGCCGCAGTGAGGAGATCTATAGGGCCCATAGCATCTTTTAGGACCGCAGCAGCTGTTCCAGCTTTGCCCAAAACGCGTTCCGGGAAGATAATTCGCAAGTCTATAGCCATGTTGGCCCAATCCAAGCTCGTCAAGGTAAACCGCGCGGAAAACAAACGTTCCTACTCGCAAAAGAAACACTAAATTAACATTGGAGAACGTCCTAAGTAAGTTTCCTCGCGTTAATTTCGAGCAGGCATGGACAATAAACGCCATTTGCCCCGAGAGCCATCGTAATTGCCCCCGGGGGGCATCTTGGGGCGAGTAACATCTGCGGAAGAAGAAACTTTTGGTCCCGAGAGCAGAATAGAAGATTATTTATACAGGGTACACCAAAACAACGGAGATTTAAATTACAGATGCTCTATCTTGCTCTTTTTTTGTTTTAAGTTAACAATTGGATTAACAATTGTGAGTTGACGAATCTGTTCAGTGAACATCCTGTTACTGTACGAATGGTTTTCTGGCAACACGTGAAACTAACAAATGATGTGTTTCTTTATTCAATCTAGTTCATAGATTATCCACATTTACATAGATTAAAAAATTTTCGCATTTTTTTGTGTCCGATGACTACAATCATGTTCGCCAGCAATAAACGTATTGCCTCGAGCATTGTTACAATTGTTGCTGTAACTTCGATGAAAATTATTATGATTAGGTAAAAAAAAAATTTGAGCACACTCTTGAAATGTTGATTAATAAACGTACCGAATGTAGAATTACAATGTTCCATAGTTTTTTTTTTTGTTATAAAAATTCTTGTTTCATGTCTCTTAACAAAATGATCTTAAAAATACATGACCCCGTTATTTTGGCGTACAGTGCAGAACGACCCTAGAGAGCCGTGGCACTGCCCCACAGGGCAAATCCGTGCCCATGCCTGATTCATAGTGTTTCCCGTTATCCGATAGTACCGGTATAGTGAAACGGAATGTGAAATGAAATTACGGGTCTCTCTTGTACGAGATAAAGAGTAATATCGTTTATTCATTCACTATTCGCCAATGTAAAATATACCGTTCTTCGTTTCTCTTCCAGATTTCAAGTACAATAGAGGACGCGTCGGTGTATCGCGAGATAAAAGAAGTACTTCAGAAGCTCGGACACGCTAAACTAGCGCCGGATCCTCAATGATAACTGTTAGTTATAAGCTTTTACCATTTTTTATTATATAAACTTTTGTCTCTTTTTTTGTTTTCTTCTTCTCATAATCGTATATAAAATTGTAATAAACCTACGTACGATATATAGCTGACACGCATAGGAGTGTGTGTGTGTGCTTGAGAAAGACGCGTCGACGAAACTCCGATTACCCAACAGTTAATCCCATATAAATTGCACGGAAATCTATGTGTAACATTGTTCTGAACGGTACAATAAAGTGAACAACCTTCTCTTTTTTTTGGTTTTGTTTTTTAAAAAAACAATGACGGTCTCCATCGTGATCGGGAAACGAGGTCGGAGCTCAAGCAACTTAATTCATAGCTTTCCACTCGCTGTTTATAGGCCTTTTCTTATCTCTACGTTTAATAATTACATCTGAACGAATTGTTAATGTAAAACGTTAAAAAAAAAAGAAAGAAAGATTAAGAACAAGAGTAAAAGAAATTCGAACGAAATCATTCAAGCCTCGTTAAAAATCACCATTATTCACCATACATCGCATCATGTCGCATGCGAATCGTGAGAGAGAAAAGGAAAAAAATCTTTGTATACGTGGATCGCAAAATCTCGCTTTAATAATGCCAATTGTGATATAATATTAACAGCTTTAAAAATATAACATAATTCATAAAACGATCATCATCGAACAATTGGTAGAAATCAAAGCTGACTTGGTAACGTTCTGATTAGTTCGTAGGCTTCGTTACGAAAAAAAGAAAAAGATGAACGCCGAAGTACAATGTTGTAAATAAAAAAGGCAAAAAAAAACACGAGAAGAAGAAACAAGGAGATGCGAACGTGTGTAAACGGCAAAGAAAGAAAAGAAGAAGCAGTTAAGAACGTGTAAAGAAAGCACTCACAACAAATGTATGCTTTGAAAATTCTCTATATTAACTTTTTCCTTTCGGTTCAATCTCGACATATTCAATTTTTTGTTTATCGTTCCGTCTTGTTGTTCCTGTGTCGCATTATCAACTAGTAAATCGTCGAGACTTTTCTCCTGGAGAAGCACAGCGTTAAGAACATCTGGTGTTAATTAATTAGTCATTTAGTTACATCGATACAATTACACGAACGTTGGCAGCGTCGAACGCGAAATCGTATAAATTCTTTATTTCTGCCATGAGAAAACGGAGCACGTGCAAGCGAAAAGCAAATGAACGAACTCAATACACAAACCGTGAGAAAAACCAGAATTAACATCGAAATTAGAAGAGCAGTGTCTTTGTTGCAAATTTGTTTTTAATGACAATTTAATAAGAAACAGTATAATAATAATAATAATAATAATGATAATAATAATAATAATTAATATAATTTGTTTTATAATTATAAATTGTTGTGTAACACTATTCGGCTGATTTTTATCTGAATAAATTTTCTGCCTCTCCTCTTTCCTTTCTCAGTTTTTCTTACCACCAAATTTTTAATAATAATTATTCAATAATCATTACAATAATATTAATAATATTTGTTATTTTTTTTTTCATTAGTTTGTTTTTACTCGCGGTAAAACGGTGATCCTCTCCCCCTGCCCTCGTTCAGTGTCTCGCACCTCAGAAGAATAAAAATATCGTGTTTTACAATATTAAAGGAGACACCGGTTCATCGTTTGATCATTATTCGATTTCATATAATTAAACTCCGCTGCGAGTGTCTGTCGTTCCGCTTACCTAATTAGAAGGAACACGCGCGCGCTCTCGAGTTTCATTTACTTTACTTTAGCTGCTTGTCTCCTTTTCTTTTTTTATCTATATAATCAAATCTATTTGCTTTTTTTTCTTCCTCTTTATTTCAGGTTATAAATACCCACCCCCCCCCCCCCTGGTTTTCCCCGAACCCCGGCCCAACTGTCTGTGCATACGATGTAATGTGCTTCTTATTTTTTTTTTCCATTTGACGCAGAACTTCGTATATAATTCATTTTTCATATTTGTTTTCATTTACTTGCTTCTTTTGCGTGTAGATGAGTGTATGTTACAATTAACGGCAGCCCGCGAATAGTTCGTTTACGCTGGTTAACGTTTTGCTCCTTGTTTAGTTGTTTCGTTTGTTTGTTTTGCTTTTCTCGTGCGTACTGTGTTCGGCTTTGCGTACTCTTCTGCATGTGTATGTTCGTCGTATTTCCCAAAAAATTGATTAATAATCCCAATCCGTGGTCACAGTTGAGCAACATTTACTCTACCACTTTCAGCACCTTACCGATCGCGATAGTCTTATCTGGAAAATACAGGATAGAACCGGTTAGTACGTGTATTATCGAATCGCTATATATAGATCCCCTATAAGTACCAACTGATACATTTCTTTGTCACTATCTTTCGCCGGAGCGAAAAAGTGCTGTCCAAGAATAATTCGCACATTTTTTATTCCCCCCTCTCTCTAAAATAAAGAAAAAATGGAATACTCACTTTCATCCCTGAGGGTGAAACGTCCCAGCTGTGGAAACAATTTAAACATTTCAAGGCATATCACACCGGAGCATTCGATTCTCATGATGGCCACTTGGTCCTGTTTGACGAACCTCGGCCTGGTTTTGCTCTTCTCGCCCGTCTTTTTATCGACAAGACAGATCAGTGCCTTTACTGTGACTTCCTCCGCCGCGCAGTTGATGTGCATTACAGCACTGTAACCGGCACAGATGATACTTTTATGCTCCAGAATAACAACTTGAGCGTCGAACACTTTTCCGGTCTTGATGGGATTGTTGCTGTCGCACAGTACAAATCCAGGACTCACGTCCTCCTCCTCGATGCCCTTCAACTTAATCTTTACGTTCTCGCCGGGGCCAACCGATGTCACTTCCTCATCATCCGACCACAATTGATCTACCGTCACTGCCGTCTAATAACACGTAAATAAACGTATCATAACGAGAACTACATCTACCATTTTTATACAAGATGTCTCAACTAAATATCCTTTTTATTGTCATACGAAAAACAAGTTAAGCGCTCAAACTAAATAATTGTTGTACTATCTAATAATAAATCCTGACCTCGTTTCGTTAGATTTCGATTTACAGGGTAAGCTAAATGATTCTTTCATACAACAATAGGACAGATATTTAGGTGATCCCATTTAGCAGGAATACCCTGTATCTCGTGCAAACATCGATACATTACCCTATTAGGCATAACGAGTAGTGACTGTCCCTTCTTCGCTTCTCCAGCCTCAACCTTGCCCATCACCACTGTTCCCATGTCCTTATACTTATCAACAATTGGCATGATGAAGGGTCCGCTGTTCTTACGATTAAGCGAAGGTAGGGAATCGATGAAGGATATGAATGGCGGGCCGCTGTACCACGTGCATAGGTGTTCCGGTATTGGGTCTTTCAAACCGATGCCTAGTTGTCCGGAGACTGGCATAAAGGTGAGGTCTTTTGCCGGGTTGAATCCCAATTTGCGAAGATATGGCAGTATTTTGTCTCTGTGTATAAAATCAAACGAATAGTATATTTGGATGCGGATTAGCCGGTAATCCGCGACGCGGGGTCTTCAATCGTAATCCCGATACACACCTGCATTCATTGTACCTTCCCTCGTCCCACTCGACGGTCGGATCATCCATCTTATTTACTAACACAACCAAATGCTTCACGCCAGCAGTTTTGGCCAGCATAGCGTGTTCTCTTGTCTGTCCGCCTCTGTCGAAGCCAGTCTCGAACTCGCCCTTTCGCGCGGAGATTACTAGAACTGCGAGATCGGCCTGTGCCGTGCCGCCGATCATGTTCGGTACAAAACTCTTGTGACCGGGAGCGTCCAGGATCGTGAAATGCTTTCGCTCAGTTTCAAAATACGCTCTGCCGACTTCTACCGTCTTTCCCTTCTCCCGCTCCTCTTGATTCGTGTCGAGCGCCCAACTCAAGTACCACGTTTCTCTACTTCTCTCCTTCGCTTCTCTCTCGTACTTCTCAAGGGTTCTTTTGTCCACCATCCCCGTCAATGCCATAATTTGTCCACCGATCGTTGATTTTCCTGCATCTGTAACGTACAATCGCCATTATCATCACCTCGTCCTTATATTCCTCTGTATTCACGTGCAATGCACCACTTACCAACGTGTCCTATAAAAACAACATTAACATGCTCCTTTTTACTCTTAGTGTCTTCCGTTATTTTAACAGGCTTCTTTTTAGGTACTTTAACAACCAGTTCCTCGTCTTCCTCATTGTCGACCTAGAAACAATTCGGATTTGGAATGAAGATGCCGGGCAACAAAAGGGAACGTTTGACTACCTACTCAAGCTGTTTGAACGTTTCTTAAGGGACAATTTAATACGAGTATTAAGAATTGAAAATTAAACAAACTCTGAGGGAGCTCCTCCTATGTATGTCAGGCTATTTATAAAAGCTTGAGCATACTTCTTCATCTTCAGGAGTTAACAGAGGATCTCCATCCACCGCTGCTTCTTCCCAGGAGTCAGCTGGTTGATGTTCAGGACTAGTATTTATTTGATCAGTGACATTCGGAGGTGGAGCCCCTCCCCCGGCAGGCGGTTCCTCCACACGGCTGCCAATTGGATCTGGTAGAACCACTGGAGTGGTATTGCCTAGAATAAAACCGTTCAATTCGTTAGATTCGAACATTCTGATCCTACTTGTTAGTAGACTACAGATTTTCTCTGCTTATGACGAGAATGATTAAGTGCAAATTTAAAGCAACGATCGGATTAAAAGAATTGAGAAATATCAATATGTTAAATCCAGCCGATTAAAATCAGTAAAGAGAGAATGAACTTTCTATTTGGCTCCTATTTCATTCCCTTTATACAAACTTTATTCTGTGTAAAGACCCGTAGTCTACTTATTAGGCATGACTTATAGACCACAGATCTCTTGTATAATGGATCACCGTGCAACCGATTAAAAAATAATCATAAAAATAATTCTTATGTGAAAGTAATCAAAATTCTCTAGGGCCTGCTTATATAATCAACAATTAGAAAAGTCAGACCAATTACACAATGTTTACGCAGCAAATAAAATATTATATTAGCTCAAACGCTACTGAAAATCTTCCCAAAATCAGTCTAGCAGTTGATTGTCTACCTAATGTTTTGATCACACATGTAAATATTACGTATTTAATATTAGCACCGGCGTTGCACAACGTTGAGTTATCATTCGTAATATATGCGCTATGTAACTATGTTTGCTTGCGCTACAAGGAAGAACAATTGCTAATATGTATTTATAACTATAGTCTAAACATTTGATCAAAACTACAAAGTGGATTCGCTCTATGATCATGTCCTGCGGTACCAGCAGGCTGCGTGGATCTCTGTGCGAGCAAGGCAATGGGGGTTAGTCGGAGCAGCTACAACAAAGGATGGTGAACCTCAGCCCGACAGGACTGCACAGCTGGAAGATTCGGGGTCCAACTGACAGGTCGGTTACAGGATCTGTTTCGATTCTCTGTTACAACTAACCATGGTGTATTTCAGGGGGGCACAGAGGTGGTTACACTATTCGTCATGACAGCGACATTGCAGGAACTGTCGGCCGCGTTACTGTCCTGCGGTGAAGAATGAATGCAGAATGAAGGCACGAATTCCGCAGCGTTCACGTTCAGAGTTGAGAATTTGCTCTCGATGGACTTGTCCTGCGGCGGGCCGATGTCTCCGTTGTCCGCCTGCTGTTCCCACGAATCTGGTGCTACACTGTTCGCCATATTTAACAGAGTTCGATAGTCGAGCCGGCCTCGTGGATAAATCGTACACGAAAGTCACGCTATGCTACGTGCAGGATCTCGATCGTAACCGCGACTGCGATTGGGACGGGGTTTAAAAAAATAATTATTTACGATATCCGCGCACACCGTAACACGCGTATCGGTACCCCGCGTGCGACCCCCGTGGTCTGTTTCGTTGCTCCACTTCGCCGGAACTACAAACATCAAAACACCAACTTTCAACCAAGGGAACGTTCCTGCGCGCGTGCCGCGGTCGCTGGCCAATCGGACGGAAATCGACAGGAAATTCGACGAGCCGATTTACCGCCGCTCGACAAACAGCCTTTCCAAATCGTTTTTTTTTTCCTCCAGCCGCGATTTTTCCCGAAAATATCTCTAGCCCCGCAACCGGTTATGTTGGCACCACGAACCCGATTCCTGGCGCAACACCGAAACCCATCGTGATAACGTGGAACTTTCCACAAAAAAGCAATATGCTAAGGAGACACCCCGTTTTCACGGCCCCGCGCCTTCACCGAACGGGAAACAACGACTCTCCGGGACGTGTTTCTTTTTAGTTCGTCGAAAATGACAACGTTTTTTACTGATTTACCCGCAGCATGAGCGTATATGCGCATGCATGCGCATAATGTGTACGCACTATATATAGAAAAATGTTATCAAACTTATGCTTAAAGTGTAGAATTGTATATTTTAATACGCGTATTTATATTTGCGGCTGATTTTCATTTTACAGAAAATAATGATATATTATTTTCTTACGTATCACCGATGGAATTTGTTTCTCAGGAAAATCGACTCGGGATGCATAACCCCATATCTTTTAGGTTTTCATATAATCGGTTTAGAACATATTAAAACGCGTTGTTACCTTGAAAAGAAATCTTTATTCTCGTGTATGAGTCGAATCGTATTTACACATGTTATTGCTTTCGTTATTTCTGTCTCGTATAACATAGTCGTCGCGTAATAGTGTAACAATGCAAAGTGATTATAGGTTATAAAATAATTTATTCTTCGCTATACATATATTTAAAACATTTAATGTACAAAATACACTTGAAAATACATCTCTCGAAAAGTACAATTGATTAGTGATCCTGATTCTCCTTTCCCTTCTTCTTCTTCTTCCTTTTCTTCTTTTTGTTTTCAACTGTTTCGGTACTATCTTCCATATGTTTATCTTCGTCTAACTTTCGTTTCGATACTTCTGCTGTACTCTGTTGTTGCACAGGGCATGAGATCTGTGCACTCATTGGAGGGACACTAAATCCTTGGATCTATATCAACATAATTTTTTACTTATTGTTACTAGTAAAGATTGTATATTATGATTTATTATATGTACTTACAAATGGATGAACCAGTTTGAATACCAATTTTTCGTGTTGGACATTAGACCTATCCAAACGAATTTGTACAATAACAGGATCAAACGTGCGAAACACGATATTCCCACAAGTTTGCGAATGATCATCTATGCTGTATTGGAACGACACCGCTGCTTCTTTGTTGTCATTCAAGTACAAAGTTCCTTCTAGACCGTACTTCGGAATCAACACTTGCAAAGCATTCTTTCGTACGAAAAGTATGTATCCCTCTTCGTCTTGTATTTTCTCTCGGAAGAATAGCTACATAGAAAAAGAAATGATCAATACAATATTTAAACGACAAGATGAAAGAGTGTAATAAATACGAACATGAGTATTAAGTGCAACGGATGCACGACCGGCGTACTGAGCCATTCTATTTCGATAATTCAGATTATGGCAGAGAGAATGATTTTTCTTTTTGTCCAATAATTCAGGATAAGTAGCATCAGCTCCTATGCAGACCGCCAATAAACGATGAACCATTACGTCTGCATATCTGTATATTAAATGAAAATGTATTATATATATGGAAGAGGAAATGAAGTGATAGGAATCATTAGAAACTCTTACCTTCGAATGGGCGACGTGAAGTGGGTATAAATAGGGCATGCTAAACCATAATGGAAGTATTCGCTTTGCTGGTGCATGCCACTGATGAAGTACACAGCCTGCATCATGCAACGAGTTGCCAATATTCTTAACATGGTGTTGAAGTATGGATTGCCCTCTTTATGACACTGATCTAAAGATTCTGCCAATTCCTTTCCGCTGTTGACGTTTATAGCGAAGCCCTGTTAGACCAGGATAAATTACTAACATTGCCCATTGATCTTCCAGTGAAATTTTTGTACCTGATTTTTTCCGGCTTTTATTAGAGGCTCGAAATTGGCCGGCGGTGGTTCTGGATGTCTTCTCAACACTGCACACTCGGGGAATTCTTCAACAATCTTTTTAGCGACCGATATGTTTGCAAGCAACATGAACTCTTCAACCATGGAATTCGTTTCTTTTAATTTCTTCGCCTCCACGTCGATAGGATCGTGAGTCTCGTCATCAACTTGGAAACGAATTTCTGGCGAAGCTAGTACCAGTGCACTACAACGCAAAAAAATCAACTATTAATAAATCACTCGTATCTCGTAGCAACAGTGAACGCACCCATTTTCTAAACGTTTCTTTTTTAACTTCTTCGCTAAATTATTAAGACCCCTCAATGACTGTGCAAGCACATCCTCCTGGGTGTGGTCATCTATTTTGAACTGGGCTTCGTCGTAGGTCATGGCTGCCCGTGAACGAATTATAGACTTGCAATATCTGGTGCTAATTATATTTGCATCGGCGTCAATTTCCCATATACAGGAGAATGCAAACCTTTCTTCGTTTCCTCTTAGAGAACATAGATTTGTACTGAGCAATTCTGTAACCAATATTTTATCAGTTGTTTTATCAATGTACCATTGATACGCTGTTAATTAATTCGTGGCCTTCACCTGGAATCATTTGAATCCTCGTGTCAACCAAATATACAGTCGTCGCTCGCAATGCAGCTTCTTTGTCCAAAGCTGTGCCAGGTCTAATAAAGTGTGTTACATCAGCGATATGTACACCGACTTCAAAATTACCATTGGGTAATGGTTTGCAATGGAGTGCATCATCAATGTCTGTACATCCTGGAGGATCGACCGAGCATACATCTAAATATCTGAGATCCTCTCGCTGTGCTATGTCCTAAATAGCGTTAAAACGTGCGTTTAGCTTGCGTAAATTATTTTGGCGAATAAATCTCGTCTTATCGGTATACATACAGATTCAGTGATGCACCAAGGCATTTTAGGAAGCGAGCTGAGAACAGCATCGGAGAACCGACTATGCGGAACATCGTGTTCCAAAAGAATGACTTCGTTCTCGGTTGCTTTGTCTCCGATTTGACCTAAAGCGCGAACGAAGTGTCCCAGAGGGTATCTAGAGTTGCGCGGCCATGAATCGATGGCAACTATGATTCTTTGTTTTCTCAACAATTCGTACTGCCTAGTCTCGATTCGAATTTTTGGTATTTTTCGTTCAGCCGGAACGAACAAATGTTTCACATTCTAGTGAGAAAACATAATAAGGTTATGAGATGCAACTATATGCGTGCAATGAATGTGTGGGTTAACGATGAGCACTCCGAACTCTTTACCCCGTCAATGTTACTAGGCTGCAATATCCCGCAATACTGCCTCCAATTTCTTCGAATTATACCAACAATCTTTCCAGTAGGCGTTTTTTCCATTGCACTGGTGATAACAAATTTGTCTAATACTTTCTCCTTTTCCAGAACATCATCTGCATCCGCTTCTACTTCATCCTGAAGGACAATATCACTGGGAGAGGACCATTGATCCTCTGCTAAAAGTTCTATTGCGACTGTATCACCATCAACAACTCTGTTAAGGTTACTTCGACCTTGAATAAGAATCTAAGAACAAGTATATATAATAATTATAGTCATATTTAGACACGACAAAGAATATAGAAAGCAATTTGGCACCTACAGATTTTTCTCTTCCTTCCGTGTTTACATAACCCTCGAGGAAATTCTCTCGAGAGACTGTAAACGTTCCTTGCAAAAATTTTCCATTTTTGATACCATCGTGTAGCTGGACCGGAGTAAGATGACACGGGAAAAATTGTTGACCCCTGTTCTCTGCTCCATAACTGCGTTTGCATAATTTATCTGCCAGCAGGCTTGAATTTTCTAACGATAATACATAATCCTCCACTGAAAACAAATGTGTACTTAGATGTAAGTAATAATAATATTTGAAACTCTTTGTATTCACAAAATTAACAAAAAAAAATTACTCGATAAAACTGGTACTCCCTCCTGTTCTGCTAATTCTTTGTTCCTCGTATCGTCTGTTAATAGCACAGTTTTAATATTGCAATTGCTAGCAACCAAGTGAGTGTTGTACCACTTTGTCGCAAGACGAATTGCTCTGTCATTTCTGTCATTCATGCTTTCACCGGGATTACGTTCGATGTATGTTTCCCTGCATAACGAAAACATATTCTAACAATACTGAAAATAATTTTCGACTAAAACATTTACATACTTGTGGTGTTCATTAACGAATACATAGAATCTCCTATGTGTCTCGCCGATGATAGCTTTCAACTTTTTAAATACTGTGGAGCTTCTATGCTTCACTTCCTCTAATACCGTTTGCAAAATGATGACATTAGAAATAACATCTTCTTCCAAAATGTCGATCTATAGTGTAAACAATTTTCGTATTATAAATCGATTCGAAATGTCATTGATGTTTCATACAAATCATACTCACTTGATCTAAAACGATATTAGTGTCCAATAAAAGGTAGTACGGTTGCGGGAGTCTAGAATTTTTGACACTGGTATCTTCGTCGTCCAAAATAACATTTTTGTTTCTGTACAAGCATTTATCGCAAGCCTGCGAGCCACAGTGGATGTCATCCCGGAGATAATGTTCCCGGACCGTCTAAATATAAAAGAAATAAATGCATTTATTTAACGATCGCCGAGCTGCAATTATCCGCGTAACTCAATTAACGTTTTCATCTGTCGTTTACCTTAAAGACATTGCCGCTTTTGGTTTTCCGGAAGAAAACCTTCGACGTTAACATTTTCCTTGTTATTATTGTGCGACAAACGTTTAAACAATAACACACAGGTGTTCTTTAAAAAAGACAATAAACAGTGTCTATTATTTCTTAAATTCGAACATGTCTATACACAAACAGAACAACACTACACGTGGATCGAGCATCCATGATGTAGATATTTAATACCGTACTACCACGCCTGTTGAAAATCGGAACTACATACGCAAGAGCGGGAAATTTAAATTACGTCAACTTCTGTGCACGAACGGTTTACTCTATAGATCGACGGCTCTCTTCATAAACATTTTTGCAACGCTGCTCGAGTTTATAACATTTCAGTAGTTCGCACATATCGTTAGATGTATATATTCGATTGATAATACCCGTTTTAAACAAGGAACATAGCGCGTACGTACACGCTAGTGGTGCAAATGAGTCAAGAGAAACGGAAGTTGTTTTTGAAAAAATGACATTGGGGTGGTTTATTGTTGTTTCTGTTGGTGTACGATCTATAGAACGCAAACCATAGATCATCGCAGCCGGTATAGGGACCTCCGCCTTCGCTAGTGACTTTTCAACGGTAGGAGTGGGGCGAACAACTGCATACTTTATCGCGGTTCAAAACCTGTCGGTCTACATTCCAGTGTGCTGGTAGACGCCAAGCGTCGTGTTCTATAGGAAATCGAATCGATCGAACCCGAACCGACGATCGGCGAAACGAAAAATGAAGTGATTCACCGGAAGAAGATCGCAGGAACAGCTCGTTCACCTCCGAGAGGAGAATTGGTAACGAGTTTGCGGGTATCCCATAGGATCTGGACAGGGAAGATCGTACAGCCGGATCGAAGGCAAAAGGGTAAGTGTGCTACCCAATGGAATTGAAATGTTTCTTGATTACGCCGATTTTGATTGTTTCCTATTACCGTGTCGCGCGTCGCGAAACTGTATCTGAGAATTCGTGATCGAGATCGAGACCGTGTGACCAACGGGAGTGCTCGTTCTTCGAGATGATACGCTTATGGTGTCGCAGCGTAAGATCACCTGCCGGAAGGGGTGAGCCACCAGTATTTTCGTTAAAATTCGAGCGGCCGGTGTATCGGTGGGAGCGTCGGAGAATCTGGTAGCCCCACGAGAGATTGTATTTACACGATCGTTCGAATACGAACAATCAACGAAATCGTTGTTCGGATAATACCGCGCTGTTTAATGCGCCTGCGTTCCGACGTATGTAAATATGTACCACACGTTACGTGCTTTTTGATTAAAGTTTGATAAACGCGCGGTAATATTAGTCGAGCTGTCATCTACCCGGCTAATGCGAGATCGGTATTCGTGTGCATCGTAACGCACGCACACGCGGCGAGAGACACGGTGCTCGCGAGAATAACAGGTCGCGACGAACAAATAAATCGAAAACAAAAGAAACAATGGTATTACAGTTATGGTTTCACTTAAAATGGAACGGTAATGGCACCGGGCATAAGTGGCGGCTATGGGGAAGCAGATTAAAATAGCTTATGACACATATACGGCTAAATATTCTTCGCTCGTTTTGCCTAAGCAAGTCGCCCTGTGCATACCGAGGAAGAGAATTAAGTTAGTCGCACGCGGAGGAGCAGCGTTGGGCTGGTATCGAACGCGACGATACGAAACCAACGAAAGCCGTTCACGTGATTAATCGGCGATCGGGCCGAGAGGAAGGGTCCACTTCTCTCGGACCTGCACGATCAATGGGAACCCGATCTTCCTGGTTCCTGTTTGTCACGTGTAACGGAACACTGTACTTTACTCTCCTGCGCGAAATTAATGCCAATTTAATTCCCCCGCGGAGTAGCACCGCGTCTTCGGGAAGGTTCAGAGAATCGATCAATTGAGAACGGAAGATTCGATAAATCTAACCGCCTCTAAACCGAAAGGAAATTACACTGCGCGCTCGCGATTATCAGATTATCTCGATAAGTTCAGCGCGAACAAACATTGGCGGTCTGATTTATTTTGAAAAATAAACACTCGCTCGCATACTTTTTTTTTTTAAGTACGTGCGAGCACATCAATGGACTTTTATCCACCGCTGCTGCGTTTCTGGGTTGTAGATTAAATTGAATCCCGGTTGACGTTTAGCTGGGTGGGAAGATCGTTGTATAACGATTGGGATATAATTGAAACGATTTATTTCTAGCTCGAATTGGTTTTAACAGCGTAAGTAGGTGGGACGGTAAGATTATTTTGAAACTAGATTGTCTCGCGTGGAATCGTAACAGCGGAGATCGCTCGTAGATTCGGCACACCGTTACGGTTCCCTCGATCCTCCGGATCTTTCCGCATTTCGGTTGGCAACGACAGCCCAGCGGCCGGGTCAACGAAAGCGGAACCCGGGTTTCTCGATCTTGGATCGATGAACGGGGGTCGTCGACAGTGTGCTCGGGAATGATTCAGGAATTCGGATGACTCTGGTTAAACAACGATCGCGGGCGAACGAGTCTAATTCTCTCTCGTTCAGCTGTTACGATCGGGACTGGCGAGCGTGTGTGCGTAACCCGGGTGGCATTGGCTCGTCCGTAAGGTTAGGTCCGCCGAGGCATCGAGTTCGAGAGGGCGCGGGGCACGGCGGGGGGAGGGGGTTGACAACCACTGCTTTGGAATTCGAGTTCTTTATTTTTATGAGAGGCAACGTCGGAAACCAGCCTCTTTGGGGCCCTTCTCACCTGTTACATACCACCGGCATTTATGCTACCATTTAACCAGAAGTTAAGAGTCCTCCCGTACATAAAACACGTTAAACTGCATCGCGAACGGGCCGAACGCGTGCTTTTTGTGTCCCTCGTTCCCCCCCGTGGATTTCGTCTCCGATGAAAAATGCCCCTTCGCCTCTCACGACGACAATGACGAATCCTCCCGGACGAATTTCTTTCTTCGCCGTAACAGACTCGTCATCCTGTCCTAATGAAATTCTTAAAAGGCCCGAAAAACACCGAGTCGCGATCGTTTCGTCGAACCACATTTATCATAGGAATTTTCTATTATAAAATAAAAACTGCATCGGTCTCTTTCGAACCGAATGCAGGCTTGCTCGAGAATATGATCGATGAAACGTGAAATATAATTTCGTGTCCGATAAAAGAGGTTTCTCGGTAGTAGGAGCGCAACGTTTCCTAGGGAAAAGGGAATGCGTGTGCGTTAATTCCGTGTGGCAGAGTGCCGCGTGGGCGAGCATCGCGATGTATACCGTGAATGGATCTGCCTACGTAAGGCGCGTGTGTTAGCCAACAAATAATTTCCATCGGGCTCGGACATGTCGGTACGGTTTTCTGATCGTCACTTGCGATGGTCAGGCGGCGTCGACACGTGGGTGGAAAGCGGTGCGCGCAATGATCGACGATTTTCGTCACCGTATATGGCCATTTTTCGTATTGTTATTATGGCACCTCTCGATTCTCTACCGATGACCTTGCTTCCTTTGTTCCACCGATGCATTTTCGATTTCAGTCGCTATGATTATGTTTCGAAGATTTTTTTTTCAAGCGAATCGTTTATACGATTTTTATGCTAAAATTTTTTACCTTACACGAGGAGAAGGAAGAGGAGGTGTGATATCTAAAAACGAAATCGGCTTCTTTTTGTAAAAGGCCGTTAAGGGTCTCAACCAATCAGGTTACAGGTACTTCCTGCTGAGGTCGCACCGGTAGCCCCCCTCTCCCCTTCGCCCCGTCTTTCGCCGCGCGCTAAATACAAACTCGATATGGTGTCCCGAGAGACCTTTCAAGGATAAACAACTGGAAACCATCTGGAATCAAAGTTATAAATAGATTGCGGATTTTATGCATTTCTGAAAAAATGTTGCTCCTATTTGTTGCAACAGATGCCGGAAATTTTTATGTTGCACAAAGCTCCAGTAATTTTCATTTCATTAAAATTATTGGATTATTGTTTTCGAGTGAAAAACGATTCAAATATCTCCGACAGTTTATCAATTATTGTTAAGAATGCACGGACGAGGTATTGCGAGTTTTAGGACCACGCCGTTCGGCAGAGCGCACGCGGGAATTTTGAAAACGGGAGCGTAAGCCGGTCCAGCGTAAATTATATCCATTCGAGTCTCGGGGCTCGGTATGCGCGGTCCCATTAAAAGTGTTGACGTTTTCGCGTCCCGGAGTCGCCGAGCCACGATATCGTGAAAACTAGAACGAGAATGCGTTCTATTTCCACGTTGAACTCTCCGCCGTTCTAAACTTAAACGTGCTTGCCGGGCATTAATTTTAGTGGAC
Organism: Lasioglossum leucozonium; assembly: GCA_028454225.1. Taxonomy (NCBI): domain Eukaryota; kingdom Metazoa; phylum Arthropoda; class Insecta; order Hymenoptera; family Halictidae; genus Lasioglossum; species Lasioglossum leucozonium. The sequence continues at coordinate 11,067,419 of CM052207.1, forward strand.
TCTTGCCGGCGCCTCGGGTCTCCGCGAATTTCCGTCCCGCCCCCGGGCAACGAGGTCGGAAAAGCGAATGAGACAAATCGGCCGAGTAACGCGTGGCGAATCTGTCTCACCTCTTCCTTCATTCCAGAATGTGTCAAGATGCAGCCTGTGCCGTCCCTGTGTGGCGTCGTTGCGGCTTTGCTTCACGTTTTGGTCAGTTATGCACACGGTGAGTGTCTCCCGACCGTAATTAATTTATCGTGCCTCTGATTCGCACGTATCACAACGTTCTTTCGTTCACAGAACAAAAACAAGAGGTGGGCATGTCGTTCATCCGACACCCTCAACCTCTGGACGCACCTTTGGACGACGATGTGAACTTTGAGTGCAACCTGAACCTTCCCGCGGAACGTTTCGCTTGGCGTCATAGGCGATTGAACTCCGACAAATGGATGCCAGTTCCTCACACGCCTAACAATAGTGGTAAAACGTCCAGGCACGTGGTGAAGTTCGACGACGAGTCGAAAGCCGGGGACTACCGGTGCATAGCTTTCTATGGTAATTTAGTTTATTCGGGATCGGGTTTTTTTTCTCTTGGGAATCCCGAAATTAAATAACTCTAATGTCCAGACTTTATTTTTCTTGGTCCCACAACGTCTCTACCTACCGGCTGATCTTTATTCACCGTTCTAGGCTCCAGCGGATTAGCTTCTGACCCGGCGCGTTTGACGCTTGCGACTCTGCAGAAGTTCACAGACAAAAGCGACGTCGTCATAAACGTGGCAGCAGGGAACACGGTGCCTATAACCTGTCCCCTGCCCTACTCAGCGCCGGAAGCTATAGTACAGTTTTACAAAGACAATAATCTCGTACCGAATGTGAACGGGAAGACGATGATCATCGAGAATGCTAAGATGTCGGACAGCGGAAACTATCACTGCACCGCTACCAATTACATAACCAGTCAGCTGTTCACCAGCAATCATAAAACCGTTTTGAACGTACAGATTAATCCGACTTTCCAAACGCCGTACTTCATTAAACAACCGCAAACCGAGTACAAGGTTCTGCGGGGGACGAACGTTACTTTGGAGTGCTTCGGTGCTGGTTACCCGGTGCCTCACGTCGCATGGAGTAGATTGGGCGGTTCGTTGCCAACGAATTCTATAAAGACCGCAATTGGCTTGACGATAATGGACGTGCAACCGTTGGACAGGGGGGAGTACGATTGCATGTGGATCAGCAAAGGTGTACACATTAAGTCGGTGATCATATTGAAGGTAATGGAGGCGCCGAAGGTAACCAAGTCACCGAAGACGTCCACATTCTCCGAAGGCGGAGAATTGGAGCTTTCCTGCTCGGTAACCGGTGAGCCACATCCGAAAGTCGAGTGGCTGATCAACGGAGAATCTTTAACGCCTAACGACAATCTGGAGATCAAAGGGTCCACTCTTGTCATCTCGGAAGTTGAGAAGAAACACGCAGGCATAGTACAGTGTACCGCGACCAACGACTACGGTTCGGACTCCGGCTACAATTTATTGAGGGTGAACCCGAAACAACATATCGGCACGACCGAATCACGGCCGGACTATGGGCTTCCTAGTTCGAGGCACAAGCATACGAAGGGAGGGGGAAGGAGGAGAAGCAAAGAGGGAAAGCGCAAAGGCACCGGTAATTTCCATTGTTTAACTTGACGAGGTAAAATGATGCCGGTCATTATGGAAGTAATGAGACTCATACATATTTTGTTTCGAGATAATTACACCTACAAGTCTCATAATAGAAAAGTATTTCACCACTTTCATAATGTCTGGCACAAATGTGCCGACCGTTCTGAACGTGCTTTTTGAATTTTTTAGCTGTCCTAGTGCCACCGACCTCGCCTAATGTCACGAGACTATCGGATGTGTCCGTGATGGTGCATTGGTCCGTACCTGCGAACACAGGATTGCTGATTCAGTTTTTCAAGGTTCAGTACCGGGAGCTTGGACCGAAGATCAGTGGCAAGCCGGCGAAGTGGATGACCGCGAACACTGAGATACCGAATAACGTGAGATCGTTTGAGGTGACCGATCTGCAACCTGATCATACGTACAAGTTCAGGATTGCTGCAGTTTACTCGAATAACGATAATAAACTGAGCCCGAATTCGAATCGCTTCCATCTGAACAGAAATGGTGGATTCGAGAGCAACAGAATGCCTATACCGCTGTTAACGAACACCGAAGCTTTGAGCCCGCACGAAGTGTTGCTCATCTGGCAGAATCCAGATAAATCGATAGAGATCGATGGCTTCTATGTGTACCATCGGGCTTCGACGTTTGCCGGTGATTATGTGAAGACCACGGTCGAAGGAGAGAACTCTTTCAATATAACAATATCTCATTTGCAACCCGATACAACGTACGAGTTCAAGGTACGGAGTTTCTCGGTGGACGCCGCCTCGGAATTCTCGAAGATTCTTCGGCAGAAGACGAAGAAGCCAGTTGTAGAGCACCACGAAAGCGACAGTCCCAACGATCACGGTGGCAATCTGACGTTAGACAGTCGGGTAAGACCCGCGGACGACAGAAACGCGAATATGTATGCCATAATCGGTGGTGTTCTCGGCGGATCGACTCTACTAGGTGGCATAACCGCGGTAGCAGTGGTGTACAAGAGGACTAAACACAAACAGAGCCGGGAGTCTTCGCAAAGCGAAGGTGACCACAACTTCTAGTATTAGAAATAAAATTGAAACGACGATGCCAGGCTTCATAAAATTGTATTCTGTTCTCCAGGGAAACCTATCACAAATGGAAGAGTAATGAACGGTGGAGTCACCGACTCGAAAATAAATATAACATCGAACCCGCTCGCTGGTCTCGACACGTCCGAAGACATAATACAGCCTAAGGTCGGTATTTGTAAGTAGCAATATCAATAACTGTTGCTCTGTCTCAGAGGAAAAGAATGACTGAAGGCTGATTTCATGAAAAAAAGAAAAAGAGACATGCCACTCTGGTTTCGTATACGAGTTACATTAACTGAGCTTTCGTTGTCTAAAGTCATTCGACTTTCCCCTCACAGTCAGAAGTACATTAGGCGAACGTAAACACAGTCTTAGTCGCGTACGTGTCCACTGTGTGCGCCTACGATGTTTGTACTGCGAACATTCGTATAGTTCTGTGTGTATGTGTGCGTGTTCTGTGGAGTTGGAACACAATCCAGAGTTTGACTTTTGTCCAGCGAAACGAGCATGCCACGAATGTAGTTCTCAGAGTTGCCGCTGTTTTTCGTAGATGGCGTGGTAATCAGAGTACGGTGAAAAGGAAATTTCCGCTAAATTTATTCTTGATTAAGTTTGTGTCTATATTGTGTTGGATTCGATCGAGCTCCATTGTGTTCCAACGGTACGCCTTGAAGTTTGGCACGTTCACCTCTGCGGTGCTTCGGCCCTCCCCCCGTTCTATTTTAAAGCGAACCTCTATTTTTATTTTATTTTTTTTTCTTACGCACTATCTTCACGCGACTGCATCTATGTATTTACATTGGACTAACGTGTTTCTGCTTTCAGACTATTCGATATTAAGGAGACTAGTCTTTCCTAGCTTTAGCATTGATCGCGTGTGCTGCTACTTTAATTCTACTCGCTCTCTGCACTCTTCTCTGGAGCCGCTTTTCTTTTGTTTTTCTTCCGAGCACCGCACACGTACGTTACCCCCACAAAACTCGCTCCCTTCGAGCTGATCTGAAAGAAGCGAACGAACACGCATGTTTCTAAACAGAGCGGACAACAGTCGCCGATGGAAATGGCCTCGTTTCTAAACGGGCAAAACAACAACAGCAACAACCATAACAACAGTGACACAGCTGGAACTGACGTGAACACATCGTATACTGAGCCCGCTCTGCTCCAGGGATCACTGCCTATCGAACAACCCCTGTGAACGACATCTAGATCTTTCGAAACCAGTTATCGTGCCAGGATTTTTTTTTTCAATTTTAACTATATACATAGACAGGAACTACGACTCTTCATTTTAACGCATTGGAGAAAGCGACAACGATGCTTCTTTTAGTGAGACTTTTAAACTTGTAGATCTTAGTTGTCATCGAGTCCAATGAACAAACTGTTTTAAGACATGTACAGGGTGTCGTAATAGGTATGCTCAAATACTTGGATTAATTACCGGACGAGTGTTCGTCCAGTAGTTTCATTCTGATTTTAAGTTCTAGGTCTTTCCTTTTGCGCATGATATCTTTTGGTTAAGCTCAAGGTAGTTTAAGAGAATCAGCGTTCAACTATGAAGTGCGTACCTTGAAATTATTAATAATGTACCTGTTTGACGAATCTTTGTCTTGTTCGATGTTGCTGTCCGTACGCACTTTATGGTCGACAATTGATCAAGAAATTTTAAGTGTAAGTCAGCCAATGCGCGCATAGATAGCTCCTAAATAGAATCGCGCAAGCTCAGAACTGAAACAACTCTTTACTTTTTTCTCTCTTTTTTTTGGCGGGAAGACGCATAGTTGTCTCTCGTCGGATTCGCGTAGGTTTTATATTAATCTTACACCAGGCAGCTTTTAAAGTTATTCTTGTTTCCTAATTTAAATTAACTAGCGTTCACGGTCTTGTATATACGCGATTTATTGATAGTTAGGTGGAGTCCAGACGCGGATTAAATTGTGCCTGATAAGAAAAAAAAAGGTAGCTGTGCTATGTGTTTTATATTGTGCGTACACCGTTTTGAAAGTTATCAATGATATCGAAACTTTCGGTTGCTCTTACCAATCGCTGACTTGTCACCGCTTGTATTCAACATTCGTCGCGTCGTTACCGACGAAATCGGCAGCATTACCTTGATGAAACTACTACTTTACATTAGGAAGAATCTGACACGAATCCGTAGAGTACATACGTTGCTAACAGTATTTGTTACGTAATGCTACGAAGTTAACTTATAATAGCAGTATTTTTTCCTAGCTTCAAGTTAGATGCAATAATTTTTTAGTGATCGTTGTTGTATTCCTGACGGTAATCAAGCTTTACAATGACTCTCGCGACTAAAAAACTCGTGAAACTAACGAAGGTTCTACGACCCGTTGGAATTTCGATATCAGAAAACGTGAAAACGACTAAGTTTCTGTAAATAAGTATTTGTAAAATTTTACGACGCTACATCCTTATATATATATAAAGAATATTTATACACATACACGCGCGCGTGCGCGCTCCCACACACACATATCTATGTGTATTTTTTAACGTAAACTTTTGTACTTTTTAAAATTAATTGTATAACAATTTATGCTGCCAAGATAGCATTTTGTGGACTAGAGGAAGAAACAATTTTGTATATATTATTAAGATAGTTCAGATTTTATGCAGAAGCATACGTGCCTTACATCTTGCCTCTACAAAATAATGTTAAGATTAATTATTTATATACACGTATGTATGTATATCAACATTTTATGTACTTAACATTTTTTTAATAAACATATCAGGAAAAGTCCGTTGATTCGAGAATAAAAGATAGAGAAATTGCTTCTGGACTTTTAGAGCTCCCATTGCCCTCCCGGGAGGTCCGTCTGGCTCGGTACCTCTGACAGGACTGATAATTTTTGCCAGCGCATATTTATTTATGTACTCGATTGACAGTGCATTTATGAGAGCGCGTATCCACGGAAATTTCTCTTGGCAATTAGCAATTGTAACCGAGACGAAATTGAAATTTCTACCAAAGACACGCATTTATTTACACTAGCATATTGTCTTTCTACTCCTCCATAATTTGTTCAATTAACAATCGGTAAAAAAAGAATGCTCTTATCAATCTTTGATTTTTAAATACGGGAGCTATATAAGTAATCCGTCAATTTTTAAAACGCTACATTGTAACTCTGGTCTAGTTCATGATTCTAAGTAGGATAAATATGAAATTACATAACATCGGATATCTGTGCCTGTCTTGAGTCTATGGTCTGTCCTGGAACTTTGACGTTTCGCCGTTGATGGCGTCACATACCGTTCCGATAGCTACCATTATACGTAAACAAATTAAACGTCAATTGAAAACATTGTAATCGGCAGTTATTAATGTACGGTATTTCTTCGGAATTTGCGGAATGTAAAAGAGACATTTGATTGGTATTTGCGCATTGTATGTACACGTATCAACGTACATTCAATTACATCTCATTGATTGTGACAGCGTAGGAGAGGTCATATTTCAATTAATTGTTTTGACCGTCGGCGCACGTGTATAACGAAACATTCTAATAAAGTAGCATTGAAAAATGGCTGTGGCTGTTAAGGATGAGACGATTCCTATAAAAGATGCCATAAAAATATTCACGGACACCATGCGCTCATTAAATGAACCAGATCAACAAATTTTCTTATCGTTTATCGCTGACAATTGGAAGCCCGAAGATGTCAAAATGCGGTTGCTTTCACAAAGATTCATGGGTATACCTCATTTACTACTCATAAGTTATAAAATGTAAGATAAACGATAATGATCGAGCACTATTTTACAGATGGTTGTTCAAACAGTAGCGATATACAAGAGGAACGGCTAAGAAGCATCAAACAAATTGCTCTTGATATCAGAGATAGAGTACCATTCGATAGCATACTGCCATCAGAAAACATTGTGCCACCAACAGTGGGAGAGGTCTGTTGTCAGATGTTATACAAAACTACAATTGCACGTTAGACTTGCAAACTGTTAACAGATACAGAAAATGTTATTAGTTCGATAAATCTTTAGAATTCTGATTGTGATGCTATGTCAACAAAGCACATTGATGCATTTCTTTATGACAATAATGAGGTCGACGATCTCATACAAGAAGGAAAACTGGACATTCTGTATTGTGGTCAATGCGGATCCACAAATACAAAAACGTTCAGTAAGGAAATATCCATCATATGTTCCCTTTAACGACGAATAATCCTCTCAACTGGATGAAAACAATGCAACAACTTTGTTTCAGATATCATATCGCATTCCATGTCCGTGACTACCATGGTCTATGTATTCTGCAACATTTTACCACCCCTGGATGGAAAAACTGTGCTCGATGTAGGATCCAGATTGGGTGCTGTTCTCTATGGAGTAAATTACACGACACCGTTCTAATTCCGCAATTTCATTATCAAGCTTACGTAATTAACTTACGAATGCATTTTCAGGCACACATATTCTCATCGGCACAGAAGATCATTGGAGTTGAGATGAATAAAGATCACTGCGCGCTACAGTCTGTGACCATACAAAAGTTCAATATGAACGACCGTATAGAAGTTGTAAACAAGAAAATCGAGGATTGTCCAGACATTGTACAAAGTAGCAATATCATTATCATGAACAATCCGTTTGAATTCTATGTTTCAGAATCTGTGCATACAGAGATCTGGAAGTTCTTAAAAGCTAACATCCAAAAAGGAACGATTCTCGTCACTAGACCGTCTATTGAAACAACCTTTAAGACTTTAAAGACAGGAATATCTATAAAAAAGTGGGTAAAACCGTTCGAGGTAGATAAAAGTACCCAAGAGCCTCAGGTATTTGGATCCCTGGTGTTGGATCCAAATGAGCATTCTAATATTACTTTTTACGAAGTCTTGTAGACAAGCGTTTGAGCAAGGTACTTTTTTAAAATAAAAATATAAGAGAAAGACGAAGACCCTTCGATCCTTCTTCCGATTAGAATAATAAACACGCACCGATTGCGGTGGCGTGACGCTGAAATTTATAGTGCATTAGATTTCCATGGTCACTGGGGAAACCAAGCAACGTGTTTATGAAATCATATGAAACCTAGCGGTTCACGTGGTATCATAATTACAAGTTTTGCGACAATCGTAGGTGTAAACCTTCCCTTCTGGGAGAACTGATTTCAATGCAATCGATCCCCTCCTTTTAGACAGGAACTCGTGTATAGGTGGTCACCGCGGAGTGGTCAAGTTCAAATCTCGAGTTCAGTCAGCCATCAGCTACGATTGACGTACAATCATCGCACACATTGCTCCATTCAGTTACCACGATCGAAAATTAACACCCGTGGTGATTGCGACCGATAATGAACGCCGAGGACGTCCGGTCGAATTCCTTGAATTCCAAGCACAACAAACGAATCGTATCGCGTCGTCTACGTGTTGCTTGTTAGCATCGAACGATCTGTTGCGAATCAATTATTTCTCTTTTAAAATTTCGCAATTCTCTCGTACACCAAATTCGATGCTCGCTCAAACTCGTTCTCATGTTATCGGTCCTGAATAAAATGCGGAATACAACATCGGGATGGACAGGTAAGACGTGAAAATCGAAAGCATATTTTTCTCTCATTTATCTTGTGCACGTTAGCAACGCATTTTTGTTATCGTACGAATCTTTCCCGTGTCATTAAAATGACGTCAGAGGCCATTATGTAGTTAACGTCTTACAATATTCGCGGAGAGCTTAAATTTTTGTTGTTTACGCGACGTTACGATCTCACGGAATCGTCGTCGGTACAATTATAAATCGTACGAATTGTCCGCGGAGCATCGGCCACCTGATGTTTAGTATAATAGCACAATTTGTTATTGCTTATCTGGAACACGAACGAGTCATTAGCCTTGGGCCGACATTGACCCGATTTCGTCACAAATATGAGCCTGGCTACACAGTCTCGTCTAGCCTTCCTCCGCGCGAATCATCTTTGAATTCCCAAATAGAAAGGCCATGAAATCGTTCTAACTTATCCACCAAATTTCTCTATAGACAACCAAATACGAGACAAGCGATCGACAACCGGATCACATACGAATTTACGCGCGTCTATTTCCGAATAACCTTATCTGCTTTTGCGAAATCCGAGACATAATCGGACAACATTTCGTCACGATTATTCCCGCGCGAACCGAGTTCCCGGCGTCTTCCGATTCCTCTAAACTTCTAACTAAATGTTGAGCGAGGGAAAACGCAAAATTCGGAATGAAAAATATATTTCTATCGGCTTCCTAGGAACCAGGGGGAAGGGGGAGTCGCAGATTTCTGTGGAATTCGCGTAGACGGCGTTCTATTTACTCGTTTCCGGGCCGTAAAAATGACAACGGACCTCCTGTTTTGCAATCTTATCTCGCGGTTTGCAGCGTTGCGCTGGGTGCAGCCGGGAACGGTTCCCGGCCGCTGGAAACTGATGCGTGGGTGATAGAAAAAGAGGAGAGACGGGGAAAAAGAATGAAAAAAAAAACTCATAATTCCACTCGTTGCGGTGCACGGCTATTTCGTACAATGAAACAGCTGAACGAACGAACGAACATACGAACATACGAGCGAATGAACGAACGTACGAACGAACGGTCGCAGCACAGATAGGCTCAAGTGGCCAAGGGGCACTTGAACTGACGAGATAATGGACCGTTTGTCGAGAAAGAGAAAGAAGCAACGATACGCGAGAGCAGCGGTACGCGGCCGCTGTAACCGCCGCGCGATCATTCAATCGCACTTTCTTGTTTCTTTGCCTCCGATGACGCACTTGTGACGTCAATCGCAGGAGCAAGGAGCAACCCTGGCATACCTCTTCCATGCATCTTTCCCTCCGCATTTCTTCGACCCGGATACTCGGTCCTTGACTTTTGCACGGACCAGCAGTCTCACGAAAAATAATCCTTTTCTCACTCTCTCTCTCTCTTTCTTTCTCTCGCGAGAAGCCTTAGATCTATTGGTTCGGCAGAAGCATCCGCGAAGACACGATTTCGGATTATGTCCGCAGAGGAGCTCAAAGCGTAAAATAATAATGACTGTTTCGTATGGGGAACAGCTAGGCACGTAATAGTATTATTCCGAGATTAGATAAGCGCTCGTAATGACTGCGCTGGTATTAGAAAAATTTATGTCCCTTCGGGCGAGCGTATTATCATAAAACCACTTTGTCGTCGGTCGAGTATTTTTTTAGAGGGGAACTTTGACACTCACGATGGATAGGAAATATGTTTGTTTGTAGTCACAGTTTTCGGTCTAGTTATGCATTGTTTTTTAAAGTGTGAACATCTTTTCTCAGTTATTTTTAGCTTTCGATTAATAGAAAATTCGCTGTGGCCACGCTGATGGCGACATCGTGTCAGTTTATGCTACATAAATGTATAATATGATATTACAAACATCTTTGTTTGTACTGTAACCGCGAATAGATTTGCGTTGTAAAATAAAGCCCGGTGAGCGTGCGCGCGATTAAATTTCGAAAACAATGGACTCCGATTGACTCTCATATAATGGAAATTTGTATTCGGAATGCAAAATACTGGGCGTACTATTTGGGAATTGCTTGGCTAAAGGCCATTGTGTATTCCTAAAGTGGGACGCAAAGGTAAACACACGGGAATGTATATGTGGTACTAGCGAAATAATGAGCACGAACTTTCAATTCCTTCTTGTAAAACGGCACGATGCTCTGCGGTACGCTTCATCTTCAGGGTTACATTTAAATTCACACCGTCGTTTCTTCTCGCTATACTTATATATACTCTACGCTGGTACAAACGTAAACATTGCTTCTTTATTTTTGTATTTTCCAGCGATGACTGTGCGATAAATACGAATCATTATCAAATCAATTCAAATCTCAATTCCAAGTCGTATTTCACCTCGTTTCGTCCGAGCCGAGATCGTCGCACGTGTTGGCAAATAAAATCCTCATGTCCTTTAATTTGGTATATACATATATACTTTGCTGTATTTGTATTACCAACGCTGCAAAATGTCCTTCTATAGTAGACAGTGTTGTTGAATCTTCTTATATTAGACCATTAGATCATTCAAAATTTATTGTTTACAATAGCTTTATTTATTCAAGAAAATACACGTTTCTTTTATCATATAGAGAAGTATGTTTCAACCAATTACTTTAACCATTACATCATCACCGTACGGTCTACTTGTAATTAGAAACACGTTAATGTATAAATTGGTTTTCGATTTGTTTCTATGTATGTGATCCGTGTCTCGCCGGCAAACCACAACACGGCCAGCAGTGCGAGAAGGGGCCCGGTCGAAAAGAGGGTGAACTTCTCGAAGATCGTTCGTATAACGTACGACGAGGAGGCGGTGGATCCTGTCGCCGAGAAATGTGCAACGATTGAGAAGAAAAGAGTGTGGAAAGTGGACGACGAGGCTGGCTCCGATCGGGAAAGAAATCGTTCAAAGTCGCCCCGTGCCGGTGCCCGATCGTCGAAACCAGGTCAGATGATCGACGCGCGTTATCCGTCTAGCTGCCGCGTGGTCTACGGAATTCAACATGGCGGCTGGCCGAGCCAGCGTCGACGCCGTGGTCGCGATTGGTTCAGGCACAGTGCGCGATGCGTCTCCCGTATTTCAAATCGAACGTCTGGCGACCTAGTGCGGAGAGGACGATGGGAATCCTCCCGGGACCGGGGTCGTCGCGATGAGGAGGGCAGCTACGCGGTGCTGAGACGTCGGCAACAGTCGAAACAGCTGTCGCGAGCTGTGCAGCAGCATCGGCAGCAGCAGCAGCAGCAGCAGGGGCCCGAGCCCGAGGAGCGGGAGCCGATCCGAAGCGCGGAGGAATCGTCGTGGAAACGGAACAACGTCTCGAGCAGCACGGCCGCGGCCGGCGGGCAGAGGAAACGGCGCGTCGGTATCGTGGAGAATCAGTACGTCGCCGAGTGCGAGGGTGGTTCGTCGGTATGCGAGCTGGTGCACGGTCTCGAGCGGCTGTTCGGTGATCGTACGGAAGCCGGCGAGGAGGCCGGCCACGCGATGAGGTCGAAGAACCAACCGGTCCGCGAACAGCAACAGCAGAACCAGCAGGAGACCACCGTCGTCGACCCGGTCGAGGCGAACGAGACCTACGACGAGTTCGACACCGTACGAATGCCGGTGGTCAGGTCGCTCAGCAAAAGTCCCCAGAGCGACGAGGGGATCGAGGCCGATCCGGAACGGAGGAGGGGATCCGTCGCACGGTGTTGGAGCCTCGACTCCGCCGCAGCCAGCGACGAGGACCTAGCCTCGCTGACCACCACGCACCAGCTCAAACGGCACAAACTACGGGTCACTAGATGCTGCAGCTCCGACAGCGCGGTCTTGAGCGACGAGGATCAAATCAAAGGTGAGGGGGATGCATACGCGCGTCGATCGTCCGATGCCGTGACACCAGTTGCTCGTTGCGCCTTGCCTCCTTGTTGTACCTTTGCTTTGCTTTGCCTCTTGCCTTGCCTTGCCTTGCCTTGCCTTGTCTAGAGGCGCGAGAGGGGGCACGTCCGTTCAAAACACGTCCCCCTGACCCACGCGCGCCGCGCTCGTTGACGTCATCGTTCTCCATTTTCCCTTTTTTTTTTACCGTGGCACGTTCGAGACCGCCACAGGATCGCGTAAATAAGTGGGACTCTGTTTTGCAACGTTCTCGTTAGTCCTCTCTCCATAGTTTTTTACCTTGCATATTTCGGACGATTTGTTTTGGTGCAATATTTTCGATTTATTGTCCCTTTTGTTCTAGGACATTATTGTACATCGGCCCCCGCGTTGAACGTTGATAGGTACCTGTTGTCGCTTCTTTCACTTTTATTTTTATGTATGTTCCCTCTTTGCCAAAATGCATATATATATACACGTAATAGTATGAAAATATCTAACAAAAGTGTTAGGCCAACATCAAGGTTTTTAGTTTTCAATAATTAGCCGGTGTACAATGCGTCTATGTTAATGCTATAACCAGTGAAGGTCTATGTCTGTTAATACTACTTATCGGCAATTTTTTAAATAGTCATTAACACCAAAGGTTATACTTTTGTATATTGGTCTTAGGAAAAGATAAATTATTCCAGATACCTTCTTTATTTGCAAATTATGTTATCTACAGTTACTGCATAGGTTACTAAGAAATTCTTGGTCCTTGAATAAAGATGACTCGACAGCCTTCTAGAAAGCATGGTTTAACAATTGAGAGCTAGAACGTTTTTTTAAGCTTAACCACCAAAGCGTTAGGAAAGGCTTTCTCTTTAATATTGTAACGCGAGAAACAGATAATATTGTTCGATATAATTAATATTGTCCGCAGGCTGGGACAGCACAAATGCGGTGGAAGGAAGCGAGGCTGAGCACAATGAAGGGAGGCCCAGATACTGGAGAACGCCGAGCGTGGTTGTTAGCGACTATTCAGATTATTCTTATCTCGACGAGAAGTTGGAAAGAAATGACCTAGAGCTTGAGAAGTATGAGGGAACCAGTGGCACGCCTAGCCAAGCTAGCAGCTGTTCCTGCCTAGACTGCGATGAGATTAGAGAATCCTTGGACAATCAATTCCTGGGTGTTTGTCGCAGTAGGAGGCATTCGGACTCTTGTTGTTTGTGCCTTGATTCTATGAATGCTACCGTTCAAAGGTATCTTCTTAAAAATTCTGTCGATACCACTTCGCTGCTATTATTTCTAACGTTAAAATCTCTTATTTAGGAATTACAATGAATCTGGGAACAGACGGAACTCCTGTCTAGACTCGACAAACTCTTATTACTCGAAGCTGGACTCCCAGCTGTTACAATATACTCAAGAGAACGCTCAGGAACTGCAAGAAAAGTCGAAGATCGAGTTCCTGGATATCCCTCCTTCGAGAAAGATTTCCGATTGCTCGACGACCTCCAGTCTCAGCGGCGACGAGTCCGACGTGACCGATCAGCCGCAACAGAAGCCCAGAGTAAGTGTAAAATTACCGTTATCGCTTTTCCCCGTTCAGATAAGAGAGGAAGAATAGAGAAAGAATCGCGAAGGATGCGGTCTCGGTTCCCAGAAACCCATCTCGAGGAACTCCGCTCGCATCTCGCACCGCAATGAGCCCGGAACTACAATATTTCAAGGGGAGAGATTCTATGAAACCAAGGAGCGGCGGGGGAAGATAAATAAAATTACCATAAATTCAATGAACGGCTCGGTTGTCCGGCCCGTTCTGACGTATTCCCATTACAGGTGTATAAATATTTCAATGTTACACCGAAGGAAAAAGCTATGTTTAGCGCGATACCGCCACCGCCGCCACCACCACAGGCTCTCGTTAGCCGTGCGGCGAACACGCGGCTAATTTATCTTACGCAACGTCACGCTTGTGCTCCAGTTCGCGAACAAACGAACCGTTCATACGACGAATACGGAATTCGCGTCGGTATTTAGGGACGCTTAATGAAAACGGGAACGTGACCGCGACCACGGCGAGGCTCAGCTTTATCTGCGTTTCGCGCGCGCGCGCGTTCTCTCCCACTTTGGAGGCTTATTTTTATCACACGAGAATTATTCCCGAGCATTTCGGCGGGCGAGAGAAATTGATAGCGGCGCGGAACGACCTCTGAGAACGTTTTCCTAGAAGAGGACACGTCGAATAAGAAGACACGCGTCGTCGCTGTTTTTTTAAATGAGGCTCGCGACAATGCAGCGAACAGAGGAATCTGTTATGCATGCCTGTCCTTTGTACGGAGCAGCGTGCGTATTTACCTGGCCCTGTCTCTGCATACTCGTTTTCCATACGGATGGATCAACGTGTTTACAAACCCGTCGCGCACGTGCACGCTCGCTTTGTGCATTCTTTGCGTGGGTTACAGTGACGTACACGCGATCAAGGAACGCGCCGCAGCCGATGTTCATTCTCTTCCTTGTCTCTCGCAGCCTCTCGCTCGCCCCGGGATCAGCCCATGCGTTCATCTATCTCCGATCCATGTGGAAGATTGGTAAAGAGTTTCGGGGAACTTTATAATGTTAGAGCGAGGGGCCGGGACAGTATTCATTAGTTTCTTTTATCTAGCAGATAGTACAAGCGACGCTTGAATAGACAGCGGCTCTGACGTAGCCCGACTATCACCTGGCGAGAACCACGGCTTATAAACACCGTTGTAAATTCCACAATTGTTTGACGTCACTAGTTGCGCCTTTCCTCTCCGCGAGCGTGGAATCGAGCTTGGGAACCGGATTCGCGGCAATAGCGGTCGAGCAAGACCGGCTGAGGCGAATTTAATCCCCGTTCTGAGCTCGTTTCTAGCGTAAACTTGGCAGAATGTGAACCGAGCGATTTAATTCAATTTTTTATGTTTGTTCGGTGATGGAAGAAAAGAGCTAATCGATGCTAATTCGTGCATTTTTACCTTGGCAGAGCTGCATCATCTTGCTAGGTTAGTCGGTCGTGTTATTTCAATTATTCATACAAGAATAATGAATTTTTATGTTCACTCCTCGTCATAATTAATCCTTTGCGATCAGCTTTGGTAATCTAGTCTGTGTACAGTGTGATAAACTTGTGACTCGTATTGTATTCGACACTGAAATAGTAGCTTCGCACAAGTAGTCGACTCTTTTCTCTAAAATATCAATATATTTCATACGAAAATTGCACAGACTCGAGAGGGGTTCAAAATGTACTAATTAGTTTTTCTGTTATCTTGCTTTTTTTATAAAAATACGTGAGACACTTTGAGTTTTTCTTAAACGATCCAAGGTGCCTATTAACTCTATAAAGAAGCAATGTAACAGAAAAATTAATTACCACATACGAATCTTCATTTGATACACTATGTATGTCGGAAACAATTCTTCATGCGATGAACAATAAAGCAGCACGCTAAGGAGTCAGAATTAAATGGCTCGCACTGTACAATTCCGTTCTTGATGTCCTTTAGGAAGCGTGCGTCCATCAAAGACTCCGCTATGCCACTGACTATATAACTGACCGGCCTCTTCCAGTGTCGGCTCGAATAGAGCAAGCAGGCCTAGCAGAGACAGGCTTTTACTTTCAAATGCTCCATTATCCCGCCCCCTTCAAGGAGTCAGAAAGTTCAAGCTCGAGGCATCACCAGTCTAGCCGAGGTACTCGATGTGGTAACAGTGAGCCAGTGGAGGACCGGTGACGGTGGTGTGCGGTCTCTCGTCAGCGTCTCCGTTCGCAGCACCGTTTTCCACAGGATTCGGTCAGTCTGCATCCTCTGACATTACTAGTCAACAATACTAGATTCTCCGTGTGGCTGGAGAACAAGTTAATAAATCCCACTGAAAAGTTTCTGCGCTGTTGGGTACCACGAATTCTCGGTGAAACATTACTGGAGGACCCTCGAGCTCTCGAAGAAGTATCGAAGGTTCAAGCAAACTCGGTGCTGGGCGGGCCCTTTGTCGATGGTGTCGCGACCATCAATTAGGGCTTGATCGGCCCCATATATAGGACCGAAACGCGATACGGCCGATCATTAATCCCGATGACTCCACGCCGCGCCGCGGCTCCGCGACGGGAAAAAATAGAATTCCAGCGAAACCGGGGGAGTAAGACGAAAACTTGATTTAAATAAAGCCCGGCGAATCGGCCTGTGTTTATTGTGTGCGGGGTGGAGTCGGTCGGGAAGAGCGGGTCTCGAAGCCGCGGTGTATTTTCGGTCTTAGAGAGGACCGTACAATCAGCGGGAGTCGATTTCGGCGGACCGAGTCGCCTGGAGGATTGGGTTGGAACAGGTCGGTCCTGAACCCTTTCGTTACTGTCTCGAGCTAGAGTCCACGATCGCTGAGTATTCAACAGGACAGACCGTCAAATTTAGCTGAAAGATCCTTGGGGCAAGTGTGTTTGCAAGTAATCGGTTAGGTTCTCGGGATGCGCAGTTCTGGTTCGTCAGCGGCCGACTGCCATCTGATAAGAGTCTCTCGCAGCGATTTCCACGAAGGGATCTCGTCGCGTGCTCGCCGTCGCGCCGGCCGGGCCGGGCACTTATCAACAAACACTGCCAGGCGATAATGTGCACCGGTGAGTCGATGGCAATCTCGCGGTATGCTAGTTTCCGCGGCGATCCGCTACCGATGACTGCGTCTCCGTCGGGAGCGAAACCTGAGGACGCGGAAGATGAAGCGCGGAAAGCAACGGCCTCTGGGCCTGCTCAGGATCGACCTGGACGAGATCCTCGACGGGAATATCGCTTGCGACGCGTTGCTCTACAAGGTATTTCGAGATTTTCACCTTAACGCTGAAGGATTCTCTGATCAGCAGGCGGCTACTCTGATCTTCAGGTGATCTTTCACTTCACTCTGCGAGGAAGTAATGTAACAGCGTCAATGTTTCCAATTTTTCGGAGTTATTTAAGAATGATGGTAGACAATTTTTATTTTGCATAGAGATTCGCAGTCTAGCTATCATGCTCCGCAAAGTGTCCGCGATATTTTTGAGATAGGTAGACCTCGGGCTCCTCTAATCTTACAAGATCGTTTATCTTGTTTTGCCTGACGTTTTCGAAGGTTCTATGATAAGAACAGGTCATTTTAGTCTCTGCACCATCACTTATCTTAGACTAGCATTTTCGAAGGTTCTATAATGGAAGAATAATTGAGAATTCCCCTAGTGTTCTTCGAACTAAATTTGCTCCAGATGAATTCCCAAAGACTCCCCCGGCTCGTGTTATTGATGCAATCGATCGTCGGAACGTTTTATCAGTGGGATGATACGGAGTGTGCTCGAGGAGATTCGACGAACGCGCTTCGATCAAGACGATCTAGTGTAGCAAAATAATCCTATCGAAGCGTTGCAAAAATAGCGAATCCCTTGTTCATGAATAATTGATTCCACAAGAAAAACACATTCGTAGATACCAGCGACGAATAAATTATTCGAAGGCCTATTACAATTAAGGCAAAGTGCAGAGCCATGGAAATTGTTGCAGGATCTGCGAGCAACATGCCCACGAGGCAAAATAATTCATGGAGAAGTGTTTGTCCAGTGAAACGGTTCCAGGGATATCTCCGTTGCGATACATCCTTTGTTCCGATCATGAAACAGCGACGCCTCCGCGATTGAAACGCGAAGACAATAGCGGCCCGAAGATTTTCTAAGCGTATTCCGAACGTCTATCGATCGACCCACGCGTTCCAGCTCCCCGACATAGAAAATTCGCGTTGCACACGGGATGACACGCACGCGTTATGAATAAAACATCGCGCGGTGTGACCGAAAATAATATCATGGACGTGGGTCGTCGGAAATCCCGGTGTGCCAATTCGTTTTCTAATCGTTCCGTCGCAAAACGTCGTCCAACTCGATCAATTTATTTCAAAATCGTTCTCTTTCCACATTTCGCACAATCATTTCTTTTATTCTTGGAATCAGGCCTGTCACGAGGTAACCGGATTACCCAACGTGTTATTGTTGACAACAATAAATCAATATCCTCCGACGGAACATGATTAGCCACGATACCGATAAGCAGTTGTTGTTGCATCTTATCACTCCATCTCGTTCTGCACGGCAAAAATAAATGCTTACTCCGAACAAAATTGTATTCTCTTGTTATAGTAGCGCCACTCGACGCCCACATAATCGCCACGCCTATTTGTTGCAAAGCTAGCCAATGGTAGACGGTCAGGGCCGAGCCCCCGGCCAATCAAACGCTTCCTAATCACCTCCCATAAGCGCGTCCCCACTCCACAGTGGCGTAGCCTTACACGGGGATCGAAAGAGACAGTTATTTGTCATATTTAACCCTTTCGCTGCCGTTGACGAGATGTCTCGTTTCCACGATGATATCTTGACCACTGACCACTCGATCACGAGTATTTAGTTTCTTAACGATTATTTAATAGTGAATCTGTTTGTTACAATGATCGAGGACCTTGAATGTCTGTGGTGAAACATTTTTATTTCCATAGTTTGTGGAATTTGTGAATTTCTCGTGTGAGAACATTTTTTAAAAATAGCACTATGCATTTATGTTATAAATAGAAATTATCGGGAGTCTCCAGCAATTTTAACGTATGATTTATAACTGAACTTGCGACGGGCTCTGCATCTTTTATTCATCGGTCCGAACTTTTTCCTCGTTTGCTAAAGTACCCCGATTCGAATTGCATTTTGGCGATCTTCGAGCCAGTTAAAGCGAGCAGCGCGGCGCAGCTCAAAGACAGTCTCGCCTAGAACTCGGAACGTGTCCGTTAAAAGGCAACCAACTTCCTTTCACGGCTGGCCAAGATCGATACGCTTCTTATCGGGATCGAAACGCCCATATTTAGTAGATTGTGCTCGAAGTTTTCGTCACGAGTCCGACACGCTATTGCGTTGCGAGAGGTCAAGAGATTTGGTGATTATGCAGCTTAGCGATTCACTATTCGCTAGCCTTTATTAACCGGAAGCCTAATAAAAGAAAGTTCATAACACCTTTCGAAGATTCAAGTGATTCATGAACATCGATCTGATCTAAACCATACTCGTGGATCTTCTAGGGCCCTTCGTACTCGGATATTTTTCTGTGCCTTGATCTTTCTTGTAGCGCTGCGTTACTGATCGACCCGATCGCTGATAACAGTGATCCCATTCACGGGACCGCTGATAACGATTCTCGTCTCCCTCCTGGCCTCTCTTGATTTCTCTTGGTATTTCTTCTTCTCTCGCTCGATTAGAAACCGGCGCGTCCCCGCGATATTAATGACTGCCGTCCGGCAGCCACGGAAGAAATCATAAATCGTCGCGCGTAGATCATCGACGAAGGTTTAGTGAAAGTTAGGTGATCCGTTTGTTGTGACAGTGCGGTGAACGATTGCCTGTAACTTTTAATTTAAATAACAAAGTATGTATAACGACAATAACAAAGTTTTGCCTGCCACGTAGAGACATTATTGTAATAATTTGAAGAATAATATCGATCGGTGTCGAAAATTAGCACGGAAAATTTTCTGCGGGACAAAGAGGCTGCTAGGTGCAGGATTATTGGCGCGGTAGGCGAATGGATTACGTCAATCGGAGGATCGGATACTGGTTCATTATGCAAGCGGAGGATACCGCGGAGGTGTAATCGAACACCTTTTGTTTCTGCACCGGCCGACAGTCCGGCGGATTAGAATCGTAGATTTATGCTGGGAAAATTGCTCGCTTGCTTCCTATTCATGATGCATCGGGCAAACACATACGTGGGCTAGAAATCTGTTAATGAATTTAATTAAGCTCTTCAAATCCTTTATTCTACTTTCCATAAAACAGTCCGTAAAAACGGAAATTCACGAAAACACATCCAAATGCAGTCTTCAAAATTCGATGCTTCAAAGAACCGAAAGAGGATCAAAGATATCCAACCTCCATAGTTTCAGATACCTAAATCCTCAGCAACCATCGAAATAACCTAACCAGAGTCCTCGCAGTGTTTGCGTAGCAAGCCTAACAGTCCTCCGGTAGGTAGGATTGGCACCTGTGGCATCGGCCGATCAGGTGTCCGCGCGAGCCAGCGCGATAGTTGGCACAATAGTGAGATCTACGCGTCATATAGGTGATACACGCGATAGATGATCGAGTAATACGTGCCCGGCTGGTTAACAGGAAGCACTCAATTCGGGTCAGTAGAGGAAAAGCGTGCAGCCGGGCCCTGCACTCCGCTGGATCCCGGTTTCTCCGTGTCCTCGGGAGTCTCTCCTTCCTCCGCGGGAACTTGGGAACCTAATCGACAATCACACTTATCACCGGCCGCAACCTTTCGCGGTATCTGTCCGTCGAGGGGGCTGGAACGCAATAGAATATTTTCGAGTAACATAGGAGAGAAACAAAAAAAAAACTGGCAAAAGGAGAGTATCGTAGCTCGCGGCGCAGGCTATTAGATCAACGGCGAAGGCTAAAGTTTTCGCTGTTCCCCCCCGACAGCACTATCAATTGACCGTCGCGCGAATTAGCAAGTACTCCCGGGAACCGCGACAAGTCCGCAGAAATTGATCCCGCCGCGGAGTGTCACGGTCGTTGTTATTTTTTTTTTCTTTTTTTTTTCTTTTTGCCACGACACTCGGCAATGAATACGATGCGGGTGTTGGTGTTCCGAGGAACGTTGCTGGAACTGCGGAGACGACAGTGAACGTTTTGAAATGTCGCAGTACAACTACAGGATCGCGAGGAGGAACGCCGTCTGCGAGAACGGTCCTGGAAATCGTCCTGCGGAACGACCGGCTGCATTCTAGGACCTCTCCTGCCTCTAACTACTTCGTCTAACAGGACCTAAGAGGTCACCGTGTCGGTTAGTCCTTGCTGAATCCTCCCCGACGAGCCGCAGAACACTAAAATTCTAAGGAAGGATCTACAACTGTTAAATCCTTGAGAACGAACCATATTTGATTAGCGACAAGAGAGTTGGAGGATAAGGATGTCTTGATAGTAGGAAGATTCAGTTGGGGGAACTCTAAATGAAAGGAAGATTTAACTAGAACTTATCTTGGACCACTTATCGAGCGATAATCTAGAACTCCAGTCCCCTAGAGTCTCAAACATGGAGCAGGAAAAGAGGATCGGTCGCTCGCACCCATCATCCCCAACGCTCTCATCGCCTCCAACGCTGAACCTAATGGAGCAGATCCTGCTGGCAAAGATCGAGAAGCAGAGTTTACGCGAGGACGAGAAGAACGAAGCAGAAAAACGAAGCAGCGCGTCTCCGAGGAGGAACCTCTTCCTGAGGAGAGCCGATTCGATGGACAGTCAGACCAGCGCCAGCACCTACAACTCGCTGCTTTCGAGCGATTCCGCATCGAGTGGGAATTTTTACTGCAAATGCGACGATTGTTTATTGGGGATCGTCGACAAGCATCAACGAAGACCGCCGCCGGTTGGACAGAAAAAGGTAAAACCCCGAATAACTTTCTTGCGACGGACGAGGTGGATCTCGGGCAATTTTATCGTTGATAGAATTTGGGGAATGAGGTGTGCGCTCGCGCGACCGAAATTTCTATGCATTCATTTTTACCACTTGTGTTGCACGACACTTGTAAATATGACGTTTCTTCAACTGTTTTCGGAGCATCTGGTTTTCACTTTCGCAATACTAAAACTGTCTTAACACGTTCGTCATCAGCATTTGTGACGACGATCATTATGTACTTGACGTAAGTAAAATCAAATTAATTTCGTTGCACGTCATTACGGACAATTGAATTATTCATTATTACTTTCGATCATATCTCGTAAGGCGATACGTGTACCGGTGGCGAACGTGTTGAAATTTTCACAGAAATCGAATGATGGTAATTGTTTACGCATGAAGATCGGTCGTCGCTGATAATTACGCGTGCGTCCGTGAACCTCTTTCTGTCGGCTCCTCGTTTGGCCGATCGATGTCTCAATGAAACCGATCGATCGGCCGGTGACGTCTTTTGTCAGGCTCTTTAACAAGAACATTGTGTCCCTCGACAGCCGGACAAAAAACTAGGCGAAATGGATTTCGAAATTTCGAGCCATCGATACGTTTCACTTTGATTCGGTATGCCGCGGGACAAGCCGGGCATAATAAATGCAGGGACCTCGACAGCTGGATGATCGATTAGAAACGTATTACCCGGCCTGTTGCGCAAGCCACGCAACGCGGAGGCCTAAATTCTTCGAGATTTCCTCGCGGCTGCTTGCTTTTTCGCTCGACGCACACCATCGAGGAGGAGGTTTATGCAACTTGTGGTCGTCCGCGAGAAAAGCCGCGCCGGTCAATTAGCGGCCGTGTTCCCGTCTCGTTTTGATCCCATTGGCTAATCAGCCGGCTCGGTCCAATTAGCTCTCGTGGCCGCTCCAGTTTCCTTCGGACGAGGAATGCCGGTCTGCCGACAGGATTCCCCGGGCGGTTTCTCCAGAAAACTGAGCTAGACAGTCTCCCTAACGGTCCTTTTGGGTCGGCAACTGATTGCGGATTTTAAATAAGAATCTATCGACAAAATCCGCAATCACTTAGTTGCCGACCCAATAGAATTTCGCAGTCCCCATTTTTTATTTCATATTCTGCGTTGCTAGGGCAGTCCTAGAAAATCCTAGACGGTTCTAGAAGGTCCCGAAGGGTCGTAAATCTTTAATTAAAAAAAAAAAACGATTGGAATCGATCGTAATCACGGTCAGCACAATTTCCTGCTGATTTTTATACAAATCTACCTCGCCGAGGACACCTCAGTGAAAACTGCAAGCAAAAGCCGATCACCTCGATAAGCAACTTTGTTAGCACCGGGAATCATCCGCGTTGTTAAGTTATAAATATCAAGATTATAATTTCGTAGAATCGAAGGCGTCCTACATCGCGACAAGTCCGGGCAGACGCGATTGCTAGTTTGCGAGTGAACATTAACAATCGTTGTCAGCGTCGTCGGGCGATATTAGCATTGAAACGGATTTTTTTCGGATGACCGTCAGCAAAATTTGCTGGAAACGCATGAAGATCCACAATCTGAACAGCCTTGCTGTCGCCGAGGCATAAATCACGATCCAGAAACAAGGATCCTCGCGCGAATCGTCGGAAAGAGACGGAATCGTTCGATTTTTGAGGTGGCCGAGCCTTGGCGCGTATTTATCGAATATTTTGTTGGCCGGATGGCATCTGGGTCAAGGGTTTTCGCCTTGATCGGGCCGCGCGCGCGCGCGGTCTCTCCTCCTTCGCGTCCCTTTGCTTTTTCGCCAGTGGATTCTACAAAAAGCCGACCGCGGACCAGCCATTAATTGCAAAACACACCGACCGTCGGATTCGCGTGCAACGGAGAAAGCAAAAAGGACACTTAACCCCGATAGTCCCGTGCTCGGTTTTACGACCGCCATCGGATCACCATAAAAAAACGCGAATGGACGCGATGTTTGCTCATGAGCAGACTGCGGGGTCTTTATGCAAAATAACATTCTTCTGCATCATCGACTCTTCGCTGTACGTAAGGATTTTATCTTCAATTTATGTTAAACAGACTGACCAAACTTTCTCGTTTTTCATTGTTCGCTGCTCGACGAATATCTGACGGCCACAGTCGTAGTTTACAGTCGTCGCATTTACTTGTTTGATCCACGACATAGTAACACTTCTATTATCCGAACTGGTCATCTAAATTCTCCATTATCCGAAAACCGTTAAATCCGAAGCATTGTACAAATTGATCTCGTATTCCATCAATTGGTTCGGATAATCGAGGTGCCACTAGATCGTGTATTACACGAGCGAGGTGTTCGGTATCGTTTCAATCGGAAGAATGTCGCGGTAAAAGTTTCATAAAATTAGCAATAGAAAAATTGGAAGAGAGAAAGAGAGAGTTAAACATTCGATAGATCACGGCGTTTTGGTAAAGTTCTCGGAGCGTGGTATAATTTTGACAAGTGGAGCGCGGACGATCGTCGCGCGCCCGAGAATTGAATAATTAAACGGCCGGCTTCAAGTCATTTGCGCCTGTTTTATTAATCACGAGCGGCGCGTAAAAGGTAGAGCGAGAAGCGTAGGCGTGGAGAGGGACGAGACGAGAAACTGCGAAACGACCGTGAATCCGCGCGCGTGTTCCGACGCTGCTTTTACGAGCCACTGGCCGAACGAGGATCGACATCAGGGACGGATGGCAGCCACACGTGGATGCCGGAGATGTTGTTCGATTTTTACAACGTCCGAGAATCCCGCGCGAACAACTCCCCGACCGTGTATTATAGAAACGAGAGTCTCGCGCGTCGCTCTGTCGGAATTAATGACCATGATGCCAGAGTGATTCGTTTGCGGAGATTGTTAACGCTTCGTCCCGATAGCCGCCTGCTATGTAATCTTCGCGATCCTGGCGTCGCTTCCTGTGTTGCGTCACTGTTATAACATCTGCGATTCCTGAAACAGTCGATCGAATAGTCATGCCTGGTCGGGAATCTGGAGAACGCGTGACTTTTTCGAAATTTCTCTGAAATAACTCGCTGAGTTTTTAACCGATACCTTAGTTGACAGTGCATACATTGCAGAAATTAGTGGCAGGCTCGTTCCTTCAAGTTGTCTACCTGAAGATCGTCAAAAATCAACAATTCCTGGAGATTCTAAATATATTAGAAGTATATATGATTTTATCTAATATCCGAATGAATAAAGCTTTCTCACCCATCATCGCATTATAGAATTTTCTCGGAGGAATCCTTGTTACATCTTTTATACAGCCAATTACTACGCCACCGGCCGACGATCACGTTCCGCGCACCTGTAAAATCATTCTCCATGTTAGTCGACAAAATAATTGAATCGCCTTTCGGAGTTCCCGATCGGCTGCCCCGAGGGGCTGGCTACACTACCTTGTTCATTTGATGTTACAATCGTTCTCGAGCCGACCTTTTACTCGCCGCGGCTTCGATGTATTCCGGAATGCCGATCGGGAGGAATGCGTTTGAAAAGTTCAGGAGTCTCTGGTGGACTGAGAGTTAAGCGATTTAGCTACTCGCGACCGTCCGTGGACACAGAACGTCACAGTGCAGAGAGAGAGAGAGAGAGAGAGAGAGAATGTTTACAGAGAAATTCATGCGTCCGTAGAGGGCAAATGTTTTGCTCAAATAAACACCTCGTCGGTGACCCCAGCGGAAAATCACGGAGAAATTGCGCGAGTCGCGACGGTGCCGAGGAAACAATCGGAATGTCTGTGTTCTACATTCTACATTATCTACATTTTATTCTATGGTCTACATTCCCCATTCTCTATTCTATTTTCCGCATTCCGCATTCACTATTCTCTATTCTGCATTCTGCATTCGCTATTTTGTATTCCATGTTTCTACATTTTATATTCTACATTGTTCAGTGTTCCACATTATACGCTCTGCATTCTACGGTCTATATTATGCGCTCTGCATTCTACGCTCTACATTCTATTGAAAAATTGAAAATAAAGAGAACAGAATCATTCCACCCGGTATGTATAGTCTTTCAATTTTGAAGTGTAAACGTCGAGTCAACAACTCCCGCGTCATTTGTGACGGTGCAAAATGAAATTGTCGACAAAATTCCTCTATTGTCCACGTTGTAGCTGTTTTTCTATCGTGAAGCATGCATAATGAGCCTGATGAGCCTGATACGGGTCAAAAGTCCCGGGTCACTGGCCTGCGCTCCGCTCTTTTTTCCTAGCGGGCATAACTTGTGACAATCGCGACTCCGCTATTTGCATAAGACAAGCTAGAATTTATGTATCTTGCAAAAAAAATCGTGACGCAAAGATCATAGTACCAACCAAGCCCAATTACCATATTTTTACAATGCGATTCCTCTTTTCGTCCTTGTTCTTTTTCCGTGTTTGCTCTATCTCTCTCTTTCTCGTCCGTTTTATATATATATATATATTTCTTTTTCCATATCTTCGTTTGACGGTAATGACTTTAGCATCATCGATAACGATAAACAATAATTTCCGCGTCGGTTAGCCATGGTGACGTTCGCCACAGCGTGTTTGGTCCGCTCCTGATAACTCCGCTAATGACGACTTCGAGCGCCGGTTAATTAGTCGATGACGCATTTCGCTGTACGCGATCTGCGACTCGGAATCGATGCCATCCGCGAGCTTGTTCGCGCGTCCCATCGGTGGCTCCCTGTTGAAGAGTACACCTGATTTTTAAGAGATTCCAGCAGGATTAAAGAACACAGGGACTATCGTACAGTGTTCTGTACCTTCAGCTGACTCTTTTAGCATCTAAGATCAACTTCCGGTATCCATGATACGATCCAGCGGGAGAGACTACTCTGCAAATTTCAATCGAACTAACCAAGATACGAGTGACAAGACCAAAATACCCAACCGCGCTTCCATCGCGATCGATAAAGGCTGGAGCTTCGTAAACTTCCGCCATCGGCTAACCCAGACAGGAAGTCCTGGCGCCGTCCAGCGATTAACTGAGATAGTACTACGGGAGATAAAGCCGGTCCGCTGTGGAATTTTCTCCGGCGATTCGCAGCGGCGACTTCCAAGATTCCCCTGTGCATTTTGTCTCCAGCGATTCACAGCACCACCGAGATCCTGTTCAGTTCAGGTTTCCCCAGGGATTCACAGCACCACCGATACTTCGTGCAATTTTTCCCAGCGATTCGCAGCTCCGCAGGGAATCCGTGAAAATTCCCCAGCGATTCACAGCGCCGCCGAGACTTCGTTCGATTTTGTTCAGCGACTCGCAGCGTCTCCGAGGTTCGGTACAATTGTCTCCAGCGACTGGCAGCGTCACCGGGATTCCATGCGATTTTTCCCCGGCGACTCGCAGCCTCTCGGTGATTTCTACGGAATGACCGGTCGCACAGACGCGCGCGCGTGGACTCCGCGCGAGGATCGAGATCTGGGATCTAAGAAACGGCGTGTTTCCGCGCGCGCCCGAGCGTCAACTACGAAGCGGATCCTTGTCGCGCGAGGCTCGGCCCGATCGCGTTGACGTAAACCATTTAAATGGAAATAAATGCGGTGCCGTCGATGCGAGACCGTCACCAATTATGTAACACGAGCTTCCGAGAGAGGCCAAAGGCGCCAGTTATTTGGAATGTGCGCCGATAAACAGCCGTGGCAGTCCAACGGCCGCGCTTCTTGCTGATCGAGCGATCGTGCGATAGAGCTGCCGCGGGTCCTGCCTGATTAGTGCCAGCCAAGACTCGCGTGGACCGCCGCTAATTACCTGCCGCGAATACACAGGGTGTCTCTAGAAGAAGAGACTGTCTCGCTTATTCGATTCTACTCTGAATTTTTTTGAGAATTCTGTCGAGTCACCGCGGCTGGCTTCGAGACTTTCGAGTTTTTGAGAATTTGCTGTTGCAATTAAGACGCTACTTACGGTGTTGTTGAAGAAGGTGGGGAATCGAGGCGTTCGATGAGGAACTGTCCGAGTTGCATTTTCTGTGTGTTCAGTTGCGAATGACCGAGCGAACACTGTGTATTGAAGCGTCTGCCGGAACAGTCCGTACACTCGCGTCGACGTTTATGCTGGCTGGTTTGTTGCGCTATAAGAATAAGACTATCGGAGGTGTTCTCGACCTAAAACTGTTCCAGCTGCATTTTCCGCGTGTTCATCCAGCGAACGAAGTGGCGAGCGAACGGCGAAGGCCGCTTGCCGGCAGAATCACGAGCCAATTGATCGAACTGTAGCTTAGAATTACGCGGGATTCGTGTATTCGTGTAATCGGCGACATTTACAAACCTACGTTACGTAAATAATAACTGGTGATGCGGGACGATCGTAGCAAAACGAAGATCGAGACACTCGGCGCCGAGTATTTCACGAGAACGCAGAATTATTTTGCCGATTCAGCGCGGCAATACACGTCGATTAGCCTAACGTTGCATAAAGAACAGGAGGGGAAAAAAAGAAGGAAATCGAGTTATCGGACGTTGTCTCGATCTCTTGAACGAGTGGTAAACACCGGCAGAGGAACAAGCCGATGCAAATGTTGCACGGCGGAATTCAGCAAAAAGAGAAGATCGAGGTGTTGAACTTCGTTCCATTTTCTCGAGAGCCGCTTGTTGAATTGGCCGACGCGAATGTTGCATAAGTGATCCCAGAGTAAAAACAAGATTAAGTATACCGGAATCGAAGCGCTTCGTTCCATTTTTTTTAAGCCGGCTCGACGCGAATATTCCGCGAGGAAGTTAACGAAAAGAAAGTTGCCGAAATCCGCTCGTCGATCCGGCGAGTCAATAAGTCTACAAATTCCATCGTATACGTTAAAAGTCTGTTTTGGTATGTAAACACGGTCTCGACGCAAATGCCTGTATAAGAAACAGTGGAAAAAGACGATGAAAAACAATTGTGATCGAACCGAACATTTCTACAATTTTCCCGATCGGCTCGCCGAGAATTAACGAGTCGCGTGTTAATTGCAACGAAGGGGGAGCGGCTGATGCAAATGTTCCACGGAGGATTGGATAAAAGGAGAGGCCGATCGAACGGTATTCCAGTTTCTTGAAATCCGCTTGTTGATCTGCCGAACGATCGGCGGACACCGGCGTTGATAATCGGAGAGAGATAAGTTGTCGGTGGGAAAACATCGAACGAACAGAAAATTCGGAGGAACCCAAAGATCGTAAAGAAAGAACGGCAGGAAGTAGACTAATCGAAGAATGCGAAGCGTCGGGGATTCCGCTCGCGCGTCGAGAGAACGGTTGCAGATAGGCTCGCGTTATCGGCGCCGATCGTAGTCGGAAGCCGCCACCTGCGGGAGGCTCGAGTCGTATTTGCAGAGCCGACGGAATTTTGCGTAACGCGAGCCCGTCCGAGCTCGGGCCGCCGCGCCGCGCCGGATAAAAAGTGGCACACGCGACTCGCTTTCCACGGCGGGACAGGGGGCTCGGAGAGGACGCGCGACGTGGGTGGAGAAGGTGTCCAGTCGACTCAGGTGTCTCGATTCGATCGCACCTCGTGATTACAGCAATTACGGCAATTACAAGCCGCGCGCAAACACCTGCTGGGAACGACGGGTTCGTAAAATGAACGCGTCGCCGGCCGCCGCGCCGAGTCGAGATTCGAGGCTGTTTGACGAGAGCGACCTGGACACACGAGGAGGTACCGATAGTTTTTCGCGGAGATCATCGCGCAGAAACGATCCAGCTCCGTCGCCGGAAATACTAGATCCGCGAAGAAGAACGTGAAAGTCGGGTGGTCTCGGGTAGAGAGCCTGTTGGCATTCGGGCAGGACTCGTCGATAAAAGTGGGACGCGGCCACCTGTCCTGCGTCGAATTCATTGTATGGACCTGTTTCGATAATAGCGCGGCCCGCGGAATCCTGGGAAACGTTTCGGCGATAGGATAAATCATGACGCTGTGATCTTCGAAAGTGTACACCGAGTGGACCTCGGAGTTGGATAACCATGGATCGGTGCGTCGGTTGCAGACTTCGCGCGGCTTCGTAGAATCCTGAAGAAAGGATTAAGAGTCAGGACAGTTTCGATTACAAAAAGGATTGTGTTGGACTGAAAGTTTAGAGATCGACGGTGATCTTCGGAAGTGGTGCTCTGTGGAACGACAGGGGCTTAGACCAGTCCACCATTTGTTAGATCCGGTATCCCCTTCTTGAATCTTCGTACGATCCTAGAAAGAGGATCGCGCGATAGAGATCGTGAATTCTTCAGGACCAAGGACGCCGGTGAAGTCCTAAAGATCCACTAGCCGCCGGTAGATCGTCTCGTCCCGGAAGATGCAGAAGGCGTACGAGTGTATGACAGTACCGAAGATAGTGGTGTGCTCGAAATCGGCGTTAGAGGATTGCGCGGAGGTGGACGACTGCGAGAAGCTGTCGCCGGGTTTGCGGAAAATGATCCGATCGCGTAGCAGGAGGATGTCCAGGCGATTCTCGACGTCGATCGCGGATCGACGTTCGCCGTCCTCTTCTAGAAGTCCCTCTCCGTCGTTACTGAGAACGCAGGAGCAGGAATCGCGGACGGAAGGAAACGACGACGAGAAAACGAACGGTACCGTAGAACCCGATGAAACGGTAAGCCAACCGAACGCGAGGACCGAGTCCGAAATGAAGGAATCCGCTTTGGACAGGCTGCAGAACGGTTTCTCCAGCAACGAGGATCGAAAGGAGGTTGTCGGATCCTGTCCGAAAGTGGTTGTGGACTGCGTCGCGCCGGAAAACAAGACCGAAGAGCGCGAAAACAAACAGAGGAGCGACAAATGTGTCAGAGGACGGAGTCACAGGGACGAGGCTTGCCTGAACAGGTGCTCGGGGTACCAGCAGTACCTGAGGCTGCTCGTTGTGCCGCACACGAACCTGGAATGGGGGGGAGGGTAGCGGTGACGATCTCAGCTCCGAATGGGACTCCGATCACACGGAACGGTCCAACGAGCGAACGATCGCCAAGGTAACGAGGACCAGCCTCGAAACAGGTTGCCCCGACTGTTTAATAAACAACCCCTGTACACCTCGTTCCCTTTAAAACCGCGCGGTGAACGCGGTAATCCTTGCTCCTAGAAAACGAACGTTTGATCCGCGGAGGAGATCGTTCGAGTATCCGGTTCCCCGGATAATCTCCTTGGAGATTGGATAGTCGAGACTCTACAGTAATATCGGGTTTCTGTTTGGTTTCAGTCGTCCGGCTGGAGGAAGCTTAGGAATATCGTGCACTGGACACCGTTCTTCCAGACCTACAAGAAACAGAGATATCCGTGGGTGAGTGGAATTACTTTAATATCATCCTCTGTTCCTTTCAAAGAAGCTTCAACGTTGTCTTTCGAGTAACGATCCGAAAAAGAATGGTTGATTTTCTAATGACTCATTGATGTTGACCTTGAACGACCTCCAGCATACGTAACTCGTTGTACAATTGAAATGCTCCACCAAAATATAAATTAAAAAATACAACCATACTTATTGTTAAAAATGTATTCATTACCGTTGACCTTGAATGACCTTAAACCATATTCGCCATATAGCTCATTGTATCCATCTCGAAACGCGCTCCATCGGAGCGTGAATTAAAAAGAGACACGCTTTCATTTTGATAAGTTAAATTATAAAAATAAATTCTTCTAATGTTTTTACCGTTTTAAATTAAACTCGCTCATTGCTGTCATGAATGCTTACAATTCCCTGTCTACGTACGAATGTAAGGAACGAATGCGCAGTTGCCTGCAACAATAAGTGAATGTGCCTGTTTCTGGATACAGGTGCAGTTGACAGGACACCAAGGGAACTTCCGAGCAGGACCCACCCCAGGGACGATTCTAAAGAAACTCTGTCCCCAGGAGGAGGCTTGTTTCCGGTTGCTAATGAACGACGTGTTGAAGCCGTACGTGCCGGATTTCCAAGGTGTTCTGGACATGAAGGAGACGGAGGAAGGGAGCGTAGACGAGCCTGAAACAGGGGAAGCTGGT
This sequence comes from Lasioglossum leucozonium, assembly GCA_028454225.1. Taxonomy (NCBI): domain Eukaryota; kingdom Metazoa; phylum Arthropoda; class Insecta; order Hymenoptera; family Halictidae; genus Lasioglossum; species Lasioglossum leucozonium. Next base: position 11,098,940 of record CM052207.1, read on the forward strand.
CAGAAAGACGGCGTCAACAAGAGGACAGTGCTGTGCTCTTACCTACAGCTTCAGGATCTTCTTGGAGACTTCGAGCATCCCTGCGTGATGGACTGTAAGGTCGGCGTTAGGACCTATCTTGAATCCGAGCTCGCCAAAGCCAAGGAAAGACCCAAGGTACAGAGTCTGATGCGGGCTCGAGTGGATCAGGGATTAACACTTTGACTGGATCACCCTGTATAGAGCGTAGAACATTTTTGAAAAGATGACGGAGTTGTTTGTGTAGTAGCGGATTTAACAAGATTGTAAACATCTAGAAAAAAAGCTCAGGCCAATTCGAAGTATGACGAGTGAGGTGGCGGTCAAAGTGTTAAACCGGATGGATAAGGCAGGCGAGGTTCATGAGAGTCTAATAGCAGCTTATCCCCAGTTAAGGAAAGACATGTACGAGAAGATGGTACAAGTGGACCCGACCGCACCGAGCGCCGAGGAACGTCGCGTGCAAGGTGTCACTAAACCGAGATACATGGTGTGGCGAGAGACTATATCGAGCACGGCAACGCTCGGCTTTCGCGTGGAAGGCATCAAGCTTGCCCACGGTGGCTCGTCCAAGGACTTCAAAACGACCAGGACGCGGGAACAGGTTTGTCAATTAACTCGCTAATTGATTCTGGCTCGCTGTAAATACGGAACAAACGAGGTTACACTTGAAGTAAGAAAAACTACAGAAAGAATTCCGGTTGTGAACCAGGATAGAGAGAATCCACAGGGTTTTCAACGGAAACGATCCTTGTCTCTTCTCGAATGAAAATTAACACGTTCGCTACGAGCATTTATTTCAGTGACAACCTCCATAGTTACAATATTCTATTAATCTTGAGGGAGGGCCGGGGTAGCGCCAGGGATAAAATTAGGAATTTTACGTAACACGTTGGATGATTTTTGGCCGATTTTTATTAAAAAGATGAAGAATTTATCGATACCCTACAATTGCAGGTGACGGAGGCGTTGAGGCGATTCGTCGAGGGCTACCCTCACGCAGTGGCCAAGTACATCCTGCGGCTGAAGGCGATCAAAGCGACGCTAAAGGCGTCTCCGTTCTTCGCGTCGCACGAGGTCGTCGGCTCCAGTCTGCTGTTCGTTCACGACGCTAAGAACGCTGGTATCTGGATGATCGATTTCGCGAAGACATTGCCCCTTCCTCAACACCTGCCGCGTATCCGCCACGACGCGGAATGGCAGGTGGGGAACCACGAGGACGGCTACCTGATAGGCGTGAACAATTTGATAGACATATTCCAAGACATACGGAACTCCGAACAGACATAGTTGTTGTCCAACCGTGCTCGACAAACGCACAGTGAAACAGACGCCGGTACTTGTGCGCCCCTTCATCCCCTTGAAGTCTTGTACATACATAGATATATTTCGCATTTCTAGAACACGTTCACGGTAATCCTCGCGCGAGAAAACGGACCAAAGACGCGGCGGCCACTCGCCGCCTAGGTATTTCACAATAACATAGACCGCAGAGAAAGCCTTTGTAAAAATAATTTAATCTTCTACGGTAATTACGTAAGGTTTATTTATACGTTACAATACGACGCCGCTGAATCTTCTTGATACAAGAGAGAAAATGTACGTTTGCGTGAATGAGAGTGTCTCTGTGTGTAAGTGTACGTGAAAGAGAGAAAGAACGAAAAGTGTTTTTGTATTTAAAAATCGTACCATGCATTTGTAAATAATCCGACACTTAATAGAAAACAAGGTCAATGACTCGCGTGTATACTTATTTCACCGCTACCATCGTGTGTTGTGTCACGACACCGAGAGGAGATATATCTCGCTTCCTGAAAATTGTATGCACGAGCATCGCCTACGCGTTTACACTGCTTTTTACATGGGTGTCGTAGCCTAGCTTCACCTCAAACACCGAGACTACCCCGCGGAATTCAACTGAACAAAGAATACGTAATGAAACAAAGAAAAATGAGTATCAATTTTGTCAGGGTGTGTTGTAAGGACTGTTTCTCGGCTGCTGTTGAGCCTGTATCGTTTGCTGCTGTTGGTTCCCCGTGGACTGGGTCGAGGTTATCGTCGTCGGCGCTATTACTCGCGCGTAAACTGCAGCGCCGGTGGTTTTCAGACCCGCCGGCGTCGGTATCACCTTCAAGCCGTGCAGGGTCTTGATGTTGAGCAGCTGACTCGGTAGGATGATCGGTTGCTGCTGCGTTTGCTGTTGCGACGACTGTTGTTTGCCGAGTACCACACTCCCGCTGCTACTCATACCGACTCCAACGTTTTTATTTCCACTGGCTAAGACGATCGGCTTGCCCGCCAACTGGGCCGTGACCATTCGCACCGTCTGGCCTTGTTGCGGCTGGGACTGCTGGGTGCTCACTATAATCTTCGACTGCCCCGATGACGTTTGCGCCTGCGACACAACCTAGGGATTTCATTGTGATTATTAAATCAGATTTTTAAAGAAAAATTTAATGCTAGCGTAACCGTTCAGAAAGGAAGTTCCCACCTGATACTGAGTCATGACTTGTTTCCCCTGCCTGTTAAGTTGATTTGCATGACTGGTAGTGGTTGCCAACTTGAGCCCCTTCTGAGCAAGTAGACTCTCCACAGAAATTAACTGACCGCCGCCGGAACTCGTCAAGACTTTGGCCAGTATCTTTTGCTGTTGTTGTTGTTGCTGTTGATGCGGCGACTGTTGGATCTGCACAGCGATTGGCTTACCACCTATCTGAGCAATTATGCGTTGCATACCGGATGTTTGTAACGATTGTTGTTGACTGGTCACGACCCGTTGCTGAATCTGCGGTTGCTGCTGCTGTTGTTGCTGTTGCTGAAACACAATGAACATTCCGTAAGAAATTTTATCATATAAACTGATGATTCCGCGCGATTCAGTACCTTCAATTGCTGTTGCTGCAGTTGCTGCGGTTGGTTCCCAGATGGCGACGATTGTTTGATGAATATCGTTTGACCCTGAAGACCGTGACCCGTCAGGAGCGATTTAATCTGTCCCGAACTAACCAGTTTGATCTGAGAAGCCAGCAAAGTTTTCCCGGGCAGCACGTGCTGTTGCTGAGACTGTTGTTGCTTTATATTCGCGGTTTGTAATATGCTCTTTCCGCCTTGGTTCGTCACGATGGTCTGCGACTGTTGCTGCTGCTGCGGTTGTTGTTGCTGCTGTTGCTGGTTCTGCACCTTGGCAGTTGGGAATATGGTTGTCAGGTTGGTGTTCACATTGGTGGAATTACTGGAGGCGCTGCTGGCTGCAACGGACTGAGCAGAGTGCAGCACGGAGTGTCCGGACAGCCTGATAGTCTGCAGGCCAGCGGAAGTGGACACTTGGATCTGATGATGCGGAAAGTGTTGCTGGTTCGACTGCAACAAACTCTGGGCGCTGGTCTTGACCACAGCGACCGGTTTCCCTCCGATATTGGCCACTTTTTTAGCTGGGGCTGTTGTGGTGATCAGCGGTTTCACGTCGCTCGTTGCAATCTCCTTTTCAACGGTAACGGTGCTGATCGAAGCAGAAGAACTGGGTAGTGAAGTAACAGGGATAGAAGAGCTTGCGGCGCTGATCACGGGAGGCGTGGTCGCGCTCATGGTCGTCGTCACGTTCGTAACAACAGACTGCTCGGTGGACACACAATGCTCGCTTGCCGCTTTCTCCTCGATTTTCTTTTGCTCCTTCCTGTAACACGATACAGCAATGATATACTCGATCATTAGTTATGCAACAACCTAATAATTAGACGGTGGATTCTGGAACTCGCCTGGAAATGACTGGCTGCGCAGCGGTTGTGGTTTTCCTTTCTTTCTTGGGCGTAGACTCCTTGCTGTTGCTGGGAGATTGCTCTTTGTTGATGTTCGTAGGCTTCATGACGGGAGGCAGCGCTTTGTTCCGCGACATGCTGCCCATGTTCTTCTTGTTCTTCGCGACGCCTTGCAGTTGCTGATGGTACATTTCTGCAAAAAAACGACAGCACGATCACGTATTTTATCCAAAACCGTATGAAATCAGTGGTAGGGAATACAAACCAAATTCAGATTCCGATCGTGCTCGATGAAGGTACAACCACTCCTTGCGTCGAGGGTAGTATCGCACGCAAGGGTCTGTTTCGTAGTGCAACCTGTCCAAAGCACCGGACACCACCGAGTGCAAGTATCCTTCCTTGTCGTCGCTGTCAGTTTGTTCTCTGATATACTGCGAGTCCTTCAACAGTTGGCAAATATCGGCACGCGTTCCTTCGCCGTTAGGTAACCTGGCTGTGGCGTCTCGGACCAGAGCTAGGATCGTCACGAAGTTTGGACGATCGGCTACTAGCAACGAGTGTCCACGTGCCTTGGTCAATCCTGAAGCTATGAAAGGATTCGAGTAAGTTAAAGGTGTGCCCGAAGAGAACCCAATGGTTGGAACGGGTCGAGTGATCTAAGTGAACATACCGACGTTGTGCTGATAAATGCCTTTCACGGGCCCGACGACGGATGCGTACCCGTGCATTCTATACGTGAACGCTTTATGGGGCGCAGCATAACGCATACGCTCTTGCCTCCTAAACTCTTCACGCTCGTCCACCGTGGAAGTTCGAACCTTCCATTCTGTGGGCCACAAAGCTCGTGGCGGCTCCCATTCAGCTACCGTGTTGATGGATCCTCCGTCAAGGTTGATCGACTCTATCGGAGGACTACTAGCTCTAACATTCACCGTTGTATTCCCATTTCCAGAACTACTGTTAATATTATTGCAATTAAGCTGAGCCGCTTGAGACTGCTGTTTCACAGGTACCACGGAGCAAGTAGTAGCAACGGACGTTGGCGGACCCAGCGAATCTCTAAACACGAGCGATTTTCTTTGAGAACATCTCACCCGCAGAATAATAATTGACATTATAAGGGTGTACTTCTTGTTGCGCGGACTTACTTGTGCATCAAGAATTTTGCGCATAGATCCGACAGTCGCGAATCCGAATCTCGGCCAGCGCCAATCCACGCGTAAACACCGTTTCCTTTGTTTTCTAGATACGGTACGAGCTCTGGTTCGCGTTCCTGACGATCACCCACGTCTTGAGAGTACGTGTACTCTCCGGCGAGGAAGCCTAAGGCTAATGGGACCAATGCGGTCCAAGATGGCGCCATAGAATACCTGTGGTTAACAAGGATTTGCAAAACGGTTGAAAAAGTACTTGCAGTATCGCACTCAAAGTATTACGCAGAAAAAGATGTTGTCGGTCAGTTGTACTAACCAATCGTTCAACGGTGAGATAGGATTTCCTTGCCACAACGTGACAGCATCCTTCATCTCGGCGGCACTCATTCTGTACTCGCCCTTCGAGGTGAAGGCGTCCCTCAGAAGCGAGAAGAAACAAGCATGCGTTTCCTGCATCAATTCCGCTCCGCTGTTGATGTCGATAGTCTCGTCGTTGGTCGGAACATTCAATTCCTTGTCTGGTAACGATATAACGCCTTCGTCCTCGCATCTGAAACAAAGTTGCAAATAAATATATCAATTTTAATCACACCTTGAAAAGAGAGTAAGTACACACTTCACATCATCCAGTATATCGATCCCGTCGTCGAGTTGGATAGGTATCTGCATCATGTCGATGCTGTCCAAGTCAAGCTCCTTTTTATCGTTCTCTTCGTCTTCCTCGGTCTCGGGCGGCATCTCCTCGTTCATTCCACTGTTCAGCTCCGTTTTAATTTCCTCGTACTCCATGTCCTCCACTTCCTTCTTTATTTCCGGTGTCGACAGTATCGACGACTTGCTGCCCTTCGGTGTAGGTGGACTCCTGCAATAACGAAATGTAGAACACCAATTGTAGAAAAGCAATTCCCGCCAGCGCGTATCCATAACGAACGTACAATTTCTTTCTCGTCATCTGATGCACTTCGTACGGATCCACAGGCTCCGATTTAATCGGTGTCAGCATTCTGTGCTCCATGTCCAATGCACCAGGATGTCTATTGTCGTCGGTCGTGTGAGAATAGTCACTGTTGTCGCTCTCGTGTTTTATGTTGTTCGAGTTGATTAATCTTGGCGCGGGTGGGCAGAGCGGCGATTGTTCCAATTTTATTCGTTTCTTCGCGGGTGTCATTCGCATGGATGGCCCGATGGTTAATTTGTGCTTCTGGCCGATTTGTGCTCGTTGAGTTAGGTCCGCCAGGGCGATACCCTGGGTGTTCAGCTCCGGATGAACCTGAGATAGCATTACCCAATAAAAATCAATAAAGTGAACAATTTACAATGGTGCGGAGTTGGGCGAAATTTATTTCGAGTAACGAATAAACCTATTATAGTTAATAATAACTCGACAACAACTTATGCAAAATATGCACATATTTACTCTGATGTATTTGGGTCTTGAAGATATTTCGTTCGTTATTCGAATAACGCCTAACTCTGCAGTAGTTTCCTACGGCAAATAACATGCTACGCACATCGCGTCGTGCTCGTCGCTTTTTATGCTCGAGCAGCATTTCACGGTACATTTCCTCCGTTTGTTCCCGAATGAAGAACGACCTATTCATGGGGAAATCGGCTCGTTGCAATGTGGAGAAAACAGGCCGGATCGTCTCGTCGTCGTGATTCATTTGCAAGCCCCTGATGGAAAGGCCCTGGGCGCCCATGAGCAAGCGCCTCTTCTTCTTCTGCTTGGCCCCGGAGAGTTGATAGTACGGATAGTTCTCCTCGTTCTCGGACGTGGTGTCGGCCGCAAGCTTCGCGCTCGCCCCAAGCTCGGTCCTCAGCGCGTTCAGTTCCTCCAAATAGCGCAGTTGCGTTTTCTCTTCAACTGTCGGTGCATTGCTTGTTAGTATTGTCCCTCGGAAGTTACTACATACTTCTCTGCCAAACGGCTGGAGCGTGGGGTACGTATAAACAGCCAGAAAACTTTCGACAATCGTTCACGACGGTAGCCTGACTTACCCATTGCAGGCTTCGGCTTCCTCCAGTGGATCTTCGACATGGTCCTTTGAGCCGGCTGACAGAAGCCTTGCTTGTATGCATTCGACAGTAAACTCTCCCGGGATTTTAGCAGCTGGCTCGCAAGCTCGTAGGATCTTTTCCGTTCCTCGAACAGCAACCTCCTCTGCTGGGCTTTGCGAACCAAGCTGCACATCCTCCTGATGTCTGGCCGGTAATGGCCAGCGGACAAGTGGCTGTGGAACGCTTCCAATGGCGCCACGCCGAATCTGGAATAAATGCAAACGCATCCACGCGTTCGGTGTTAAAACATTTATTTTGATCAGAAGTACCAGATGAGGTCCCTGAATCCAATTCACCTGTGATTCTCATTATCGAACAACATACGCAGAGTCTTCTCTGTTTCTAATTCTACATCACAATCCTTCGGGAACGTAGGTAACAGGTTACAGAGAGTCTCCCTTTGATTCTCGGTTAGGCATTCGTTCCATATATAGGGGTAATCCAAAAACTCTTTAAAAATTACAGCATGTTCGCAGAGATCTTGTGGTAGTTTCACTTTGGTATTCGCGACGACGCAAGTCTCCCACTTCTAGAAGTAAAAGCGTTTAAAACAACTGCGTATTTAAGCGTAAACAGAAAAGCGATAGATTCTACCAAAGTGTCTGGACTATCCGCTTTAACAGAGTACTCCGTATTCTCATTTTCGTCATCCTCGTCCTCCCCAGAGCTATGACTCTCGCTACCACTGGAGCCATGCTCCTCTCCACTCTCGTCCCCACTGTCACTTGTTGTGCTGCTTCCGCTGATGCTGCTGCTACTGCTATTGCTTCTGGATCCGTGAGAGGACGCGTCATCCTCATCTTCCTCTGCTCCACTGTCTCCACCAGCCGAACATTCGTCAACCTACACGCACAACAAATTACAAAAGATGCGAACGATAGAACAGAAAAAGACGCGAACAGTCGATGAACACGCGTAGAACGTGTCAGGCGTAATTAACCAATTAATCGATTATCCGATCCGTAACGATTGAAATTACGAGCGTCATTGAGAAAGACGAGCCGTCGGATTTCAGAGTAAGGTGACACGGGGTATGCACCGCGCGTTTCCATCGTATACAGTGTTATCGATCATGCAATCACGTTATTTCGAAATAATTAATCGCGACCAACCTCCATTCTATTCGGTTCCCCTGCGCTTGCTCTCCCGTTGCCTCCGCAAGTTCTGCTATTCAAACGAAAACACCGAATTTCCACGGTGAAACGATAATTCCCGAAACAGAGAAACCAAGTTCCGTGGAGAGAACTCGAGACGTTTTCGCGATGCGGGAAATCCTCGTCCTCGTATCGAGCGAATATTAAGTAATCTCGCTGTTAGCCGTTTGACCTGTCACTGCTACTGCACTCCTACTCTTCCGACAAATTTTAGTCATGGCGTGGAATACAGCAAACAGAACCACGGTGTTTGTATATTGAAGGATCTCGAGAGCGCGCACCTTCCTCGCCGGTTTATAGCCGCGGCCGTTCAATGGCGGAGATTTTAGGGCCGGTTCAAACGCTGCTTACGACTTAACGATTCATCGTATCGTTGAAATTGCCGTGCAACAGGGCATATTGCAACGTTTTACACGTTCATATATCCATATATTTGTTGGATTTACTTTTGCGCGAAGAATAAAACCGAGGGTCTGTTAAATTCTGCGAGACTCTTTCTAGTGACATTTTATCGACGCTCGTGACAGATGGTATCCCCGAAAGAGAGCGAAATTTAATTCGAATTCAACATTAGAATTCGGTGATAATTTAATGTAATTAACAGACCACGGATTTTTATTTAAAATATAATATGTTTGCATTGATTAAAAGATACAGGAACCAAATTTCAAAATTTCTCTCTTCTTCTAATAATCCTATTGAGTAAGTCTTTTTAGATACGTACACAAACTTTGAATTGTACGTACCCATTTTTATTATAAATGCATAAAATCCGTAGTCTACTAATTAACGATTAACAATCATGATTGAAATAAAGTATTATCAATTGCAGCAGATACTTAATTGTCCATTGGATCAATAATCGAATCAAGTTTCATCATCTTTTTTAAGTGGTAAACACTGATCAATCAAATTAAAAATTTCAATCGATTGAATTGAAACACATTGGTTTACGGAATGATCAACAAGTTGCATCAGCAAATGCAGTATTTTTTATTTGCAAAAAGAGGTATCAATAAACAGTATATGTAAACGATAACAGCAAAATATATTTAGGAACTAAAGTCACCTGCATAAAATTTCAGAAAGACTTGTCTTTCGTTTCAAGTTACCTATGTTTGGCAGTGCAGGAATGGAACAATCTATTGAGTTAGGATTATACAGGCATTCTCCTATTACTTCTAATTTTAGTTCGCTAATTCTACTAGAGTATGCTGTGATTTGTACTATTGTCGCTTAAATTATTACAACTCTTTAAGATATTATTGCAAAAATACGAATACCCTAATTAACTGTACGTATCAAAATTACCGTTATAAAGGAACTTTATGTGTTACACATATTTACATTGTTAATACTGTTGGGCAGTACTGCTAGATAAGTCTTTAATCTTGACGGTAACTTACGTAGACTATGCGCAAGTAATGAAAATACTGTTTTAATCGTATCTTTCTGTAAGATACACTCACAGGTTGGAACATAGTTGCATAGTCATCTGCAATTCTGGGGTGGGATTGTTTTGATTGACGTTTTGCGCGAGCCCGTTACAAACTCCATCTGCAACGACGGGCAACACCGGTGCATACGGCATGTAATGCGGTTGTCCAGTAACTGCATACCAGTGTTCCTGCATGTTCTGAGGCGGTACGCTGTATGGAGCAGGTTGAGGACACATGTACGGAGGACACACGCCAGGATAAGCCTGTGCATAGTCCATCCCAGGGCATAAGTGCGGTGAGAATGGTTGCATGGTACCATTATCAGGCATATCTGAATGCGGTAGACAAGGCATCGGGAAGAATCCTGGATTAGGAGGATAATAGGGATTTGCAAATGCTTCTGCCTCATTCGCATAATACGGTATCCCGGAATACATGCCTTGTTGCATGTACGGTGTTTGATAAGAGTTCACCGCTGCAGTTGGAGAACCATGTACCTGCTGGGGTACCGCCCTCGATTGTTGATAATTATCACTATTAGTTTCTTGCGATTTAATGGATTTTGAATTTCCACCACAATGCGAATACTGATTACCCTGTTGCGCAAATTGTGAAGTACGATGTCGATCTGAAGAATAAATTTCGTGTTTGTTAAGGTCATCGTTAATACATTTGACAAATTTGTTGCTTTCGGAACGTACTGTCTGAATTCTTCTTATATCGGGAACCCAAACTGTTCCTACTTGGACGAGAAGAGTCTCTGTTAACGGGCTCTTGATCCTTTATTTTCTCGCGCGGTGATTGCGACAAATCTTTCACTTCGTCCGCCCTCGGTGCTTCCGGTTTTTGAATCTGCGCGTCCTTCTTACCGTTCACGCATTTGTCCCCGTTTTCTTGGCTGAGCGATTGGCTGCTGTTCTCTTTGTAATCGTTATTGTGTTCCGGTTTCTGTTCTGATATCGTGCAATGCTGCATCATACCGTTCGTGATTGCTGTAACGTCAGCTTCGTTTTGCGGCATACCTTCGCAACAGATACATTTACATTTACAGGGTGCAATAATTAGAGGTGTGTGAGAACTCGTCCCGATCCCGAACAACCAATTCTACCAATAATGTATAGGCATGTTTTTATGTATGTAGAAATGAACGCACCTTGGTACCATTGTCCTATACCGGATTGTTCATTTGTCAAATAATTCCAGTTGTTGCTTCCGCGAAAACATTCTAATCCTAAGTTATAAAAAAAAATCTCAAAGTAAATGGATCTATAAGGAAAAAATACAATATGTAAACGGCAAACAATCAAGCGTATGCATGTACGAAATTATTTTTACTTATACCTGATAATGGCAAATCACTGCCATTCACATCGACGCTTTTTTTGTACTGAACAATTAATGGAACGCAGCATATTGTCCACCTGTGCTGCGGAAATCGGCTCCCCTATAAAATGATCAATAGCTAGAGAAACTATGTCCGATCAACGATGTGATGATCTTACGTACCGGAATATGGAGAATAAAAATTTTCGTTTTGCGTTGTTTGGTTCGGGTACGAATCGAATCCAGTATTGTTATCGGTATTCATCGTGTTATCCGATTTCGGATGTTTCGCCGAATGCTTCTCGCCATTCTTGTTCCCAAATGAGCTTTTTTCTTTATGTCCTTTGTCATTCTCCTGCCTAATATCCAGAGCTGAAGACTGATTATTATCAAGATTCGATCTTTCAGGGAACATTTCAGAAGAAGCCTATGAACAAAGACTATCTTTAATGTTTTTTACACTTATGGATTTAACATTTATCTGTAATAATTCAACGTACACTAACTGAGTGATTAGCATACTTTTCCAGTTCATAGTTTTCATATGCTTGCGTATGTTCCTCTTTTCTAGAATAAAAGGCAGATTAATGTAAAATAAAATCTTATTGTGTGAAATGCTTTTCAAGTAACATAAAAGGAACACTTACAAACTATCCTTTTTCCACTGAATATTATTTTTGTTAATAACGTCGGTGCAATTATCATTATTTCCATTTTTATCAATGCTACTTGAAGAAACGGCCACACTGGACATTGATTGTTTCATTTTGCGCGAAGCTGCACCATATGGTTTTTTCCATTTCTGATCTAATAACATTTAATACAAATATTTTAGCAAAAGATATAGATATGTCTTATGGTGTACGTGCTTTTTCTCAATTACTAACTCGAGTCTACAAGTACATTTCTTTTGCACACTGGCGCCCAATTATTCTGTTTGCCTTTTTTTATAGGTAACGGCTTGAGAGCACAATACGGTACAATTCTTTTCTCTCCTAGTTCTTCGATGAAAACTAACACTGGTCCCTCATTTTTACTCATCTCTTGTATATGACCATACAGAAGAATGGGATTTTGTTTGTCAGTTTTTTTGCAATACTTTTGTATCATTATAGTTAGCATCTTTCTCAAGCGAAGACACATAAACATTATTATTGTTAGCTCTGTCAAAATCATCTTCATTAAAATCCATTTGTATCAAACATTTACCACCAACTTGTAATTCATGACTATTGTGTCTAGTCCAGCCTGCATTCTTTACTTCTACACGATCGAAATTATCATTATTTTAAGTAGAACTAGAAGTATATCATTATAATATGAACAAAGTAGTGTCACCTTTCCTAATCTCATGCCATATATCGAAGTCAGTATTACGATAAATATTGGGATCCAGAGCTTTTGCAACTCTGTAAGGAAATGGTGGTATATTCTTCGTTATACTTTGAGCATCGTCCACCTCATCATTTCCTCTCTCCACTTTATTAAATATTTCTGCAGTCAACTGACTAAACGGACACAAAGTAAATTAATGTATACATTTTCAATTGATCGCTAAAAGTACAAGCGTTAAAAATCTTACTCTCGTATCTCTAAGTTTCCTTTAAGGAAAAATTTGTCATGTCTAAAAGTAGCAGTTCGGTCATGTAACATTTTGTGAACAGTAGTCTCTAAGTTAGCCATATTGAAGACACCTTTGTAAAGTATTTGATAAGCAATAGCTGTAAAATAATGAATACATAAGTAGGTGTACATATCTATGATGTTAATAAGGAACATATTAGCGAAATGCCCGAGCAATGTAATCTTACATTGACAATAGGCAGCCGATGCAACAAAATCCTGGGTGTAAATACTTTCATATTGTTTCTGTGGGGTATGGCACAAATAGATTACATCTTTGAAACAATTGTTGGTAACATTACGTTGCACCTGTTTCTGACCATTGAATATCACAAATTCTCTTTTGTATAACAATGACATAGCTTGGATTTCATTTATACCGCCCCATTCAGTGAAACATGCCATTTGGTCCAGGTAGTCGTCGAATGGAATTGCTACATTCTGTGGAACAATAGTTTCAATACAATAACTATCGATAGGATAATACAGTTTCAAGTCTGCTGGTGTACCTCAAAAAAATGATTGTTTCATCGTTCTCATAAATTCCACACACTCCTTTCTCACCCTAAGATGATAGTGTTGCGTCATATAAACTTGTTCACTGACTGCTCTGAACAAACAAGTCGGATCTCTAGGCGCATGTTTCCTAAAATATCCTTTAGCTTGCAACCATTCGTCAACTGGTTCTTGTGCGCGTTTCGACGGTTTTCTAGGCGATATTTCCATTCTATTTCTAAAGTAACCTAACATTTCATGATTGATGATTAATACAATTAATCAATGATTATCAATTAATAATTATAATTAATAACTAACGACTAACTACGTCTGTAGATCAGTCGCGATCTTTCGCTATCAGTTCGTTTTAATCATAGGCATCAAACGATCGATCAATTAATACAACAGTTATTAAATAATATAAAATTTCCATTGATCAATGTCTAACTCGGCTTTCGGTAAATGTGTCGCAAACATCATGTAAACATCGAAATATCGGTACATCGAAATTAAGATTCTATAGTAGCGATAACAGTCTAGGACATTCGAAAAACACGAAAGGACATTGCTCGTCGTCTTGAGTCGCTAATTTGGAAATAAACAAAAGAAGAAAAAAAAAAACGCGAGATCTAAATTGATAAGAAAATATGCATATATTTGTACCTGTTTGGTGGAAAAGTAACAATAAGTTGTTCGGAGCTCGTTCGACCAGGAGATCGTCGATCGTATTTAAAGTTTCCAAGACGAACGATTAAACTATTTACTTCGTACTTGCGGTAGACAGCATGGCTACCAAAGGACTAGCAACAGCAACAGGTCCTTTCTTACGAGGTAGTTATTAGAATCGATTTCCACGAGACTATTGGACAGAAACGAATCGCCGACCAATCGTGACCCGTTGTTCCATCACTTTCCGACTTGGTTTTTGTTGGGAAAAGAGATTACCACCATAAGCTGACAGACGACACTCTCCCTTTGTTTGAACTTACGCGCGTCAGTTCAAACGATCGGAAAATCGCACAGGATGAGAAGTATACAGAAAAGAAGTATTTCTTTCAATAAAAAATATTCGTATAGGCTGATGAAAAATTTATCCCTAGGATTTGGAACCTAAATAATTTTTTTGGTTTTTTAAAAATAAAATCGGTTATGATATGTACTTCAAAACAAACAAAATTAATCGATAAAAGAATTATTCTGTAGATACAGGCATCGGAGAGAATTCGGCAACGTTTCGTTATTTTTTTTTACAAATTACTTTTTTATTCGTCATAATTTTTTATCGGAATGACAATGCGATGTGTACGAAATATTAAAAAAGTACAATAGCCCGTTTATATAAAATATGATTTTTACACAAATATAAGGTCAACCGCTGTACCATTGCGATATATCTGTAACGCATGCAATGCTACCCAATTTTGTTGCTATCGAAAATAACGTTCGTCTGGCGTGCAGAGCTTTTCTTAGTATAAAAAGTACATCCTTTGGCGAGTTAGTATATAAAGACGGATGCTGATACAAGCCCAAAAATGCTTAGATCGTTGGTAACGTTAGGAATCGAACCGGTTGCGCTTTATCAAAAAACTTCGTTATCATTATTTTTCGTTTATGTTTGGGCTCGAACCCTCACACCGCCTAACCGTTGTTAATACAAATAGGTCCGTGTAAAAAATCGACTTGTACGTGTCTCGCCGAAAGGAACGCTCGTGGCGGTAGGATAAGTATAATCATAAGATTACATTAACACAGTGTCTCGCATTTTCCTTTTTTTCCTGTCGGCAATGTATGAGTAATTGTTATAAAATGTCGTGATATAGAAAATGGAAGAAATGAGTCGCTGCTCCCTTTCTTTTCTGCTTTTTTTTTCTTTTTTTTTTCCTTTGAATCACAAAAGCTTCCCTTTAAGCAGCTATTTTCTCGGCGTCGATCGCTGAAACAGGCAAACATGACTTCATTTAATTTTCTTCTCTTTAGAAATACTCTGAAAAGCTTTTACAGGATGATTCAAGTGCAAGACCTACCTTCTTTGGTTGGCAAGGGATTTTTCTCCAGCGTTTCCGCATGTTTTAGTTTCCCCTGATCGAAATTTTCAATTCCAGAGATTAGCTGTTGCTTACCCTTCTCCTGCTGGATCACTGTACAACAGAAATACACACGCTATTAAATTATCGTTTCTCAAGTTTCTTTGCAGAAGAAAATAAGAGGATACTGTACCATCCTTGTCAGGTAGAGGATTCTTTTCTTGGGTCTCGGTGTGTTTTAGGCTGGCCGGGTCGAATTTTTTCGATGCCGGCGATCAACGTTTGTTGAGTTTTCTCCGCGGCTACGTCTACAAAACGGGAAATCATTGTTAAAAAATAATATAAACGATGCTAACCAAAAGACATGGCAACCTTGTTCCCCTGAAGTACATCACAGTTCTGAAGAAAATAGCGGAGATGCATGTTGCCTGTATTCAATGTACGTATAAGCCAAATCCAAGGATTGTTTCACTGAACATGGACATAACTTCATAATTAAATTTGGTTAAGTCCTATGTTACACATGATTAGCTAAATATACATTCAGTTGTTCAGAATAAAAATCTCGATCACGACTGTTAAAATTATGTCCATGTTATCCAAATGGACTTATACTATGTACCTAAGCGATCAATGTTTGATGAGCTATCCCTCGGCAAGTAAAGTTATACAGTGTTATTGCGATAGCTCTACAATGTCTATTTACCCTTTAGCCACCATACTTTAGCTTCTTGATCATTGCAATCTGCTCGAACGATCCTTAACGATTTTCTTTTGGGTTGGTGAACTCATTGATCACGTCATCTTACTCAAGATACTTTGATCACGAATGAGACTGCCATGGTTACAGAACAATTTATCAATTAGGTAATGGCCAGCAGCTAAAGCGTTAACTTCGTCGACAGTAGAGAGCAAGAAACCAACAATTTCCCATGAGAGGTACTGCGCAGAGATAAGAAGATGCGACTCCCATTGGCTGAATTATTAATATACAATGGAGTAGGGCAAGCAGAGATAGTGGGGAGTCCTCTAGCAATCTTTTCGCCTCCGCACAGTACAATACGTAATTCCTAAGCTCTCCGAAAGCGAAAGCGTATGTATCTAGTGTACATAAATAATTCAGGCGGTCGCGTGCGAGTGTTTGCTCGCGCCACCTCAAAGCACCAAAAGCAACAGGCCCCTCTGTTACCGGCTGATGAAACCTGTCTGCGGTACCTTTGGCGTTGGGTAAAATAATCTTCTCTTTCGTGTCGGCGTGTTTCAATTGACCTGGCTTAAACGACTCCACGCCGTGGATCAATTCCGAATGCTGTCGTTCTTGTCGCACGTCTACATACAATACTTCTGTTACAATCTCTTTCAACAAATCGGATTTACTTTCGCCGCTGTGTCGGTTCTTCCCATTAATTACGAAAGTGCACACTTGCGTTAGAGAACAAGACGTGTAATACAGGGTGTCTCTGCGGTACCCTCATCAAATTCTCAAGCGTATACGGCAATACAGTCGGTCAGAAAAATATACATATTTCAAATGTTGAGCAACTCTTCAGAGTCCGTCTAGTTTAGTTTCAACTGATAAACTAACGCGTTCACGGTACCGCGTCTCAAATGTGCCGGTGCCGCTAATAATGGCAAAATATTTATTCGTCAAATCAAACGCAGAAGTCTAAATATCCAGAAGAAAGAAACCACGACTTACTGAACTTTTATGATCGCTGGCACATATACGGATTACAAGATCATGCGCAATTGAAGACAACAAACTCTACAGATAAAATTAACTTTAAAGCCTCTTTGAAGTATGTAGAACAATACTGTAATCTACTTAAGATATGACAAAGACGTGAACGCGTTAATTTATGGAAACCCTTTGACTCTGTGTCTCGTGTACACCCCTGTCCACAAGTATTAGGACACCTTTTGAAAACGAATATGTTTTTCAAAATTTGACCAAATGATTTGAGTTTTTCTCTCTTCGAGATGGTGGGACCTAATGCTTACGGACGGGGGTGTAGTTGAACGGAAAGCTGTTACACTTTTGTGACCGATTGCAGGTCCCACGACCACTTCTCTCGAAGACACGGTAAAGAGTTAAAAAGAAACATTTCTGCATTGAACAGTTGTGACAAACGATGATTTGTCTCGAGGTGAAATGGCTCTAGGGCTCACATTTATAATAGGTTTTTGTCGGTTTTGGAGCCGTTAATTCGAGGACACCCTGCACGATGGGAGTCCAGTGGGACATGTACCTTCGGCGGAAGGCAGGACATTCTTTTCAGCGGTGGCAGCCTTCTTCATGCCGCCGTGGTTGAAGCCCTCCAGCTCACTTTTCAGGTCTAAGGCTACTTTCGGCAGATCCTTCAGCGACGGACTCGACATGGTGGCTCTGTTGTACTCCTTAATCTGCAACAAGAGACGATCGTCGTCAGAGAATCGATCCGCCAAGGGAACATCTCATTCGCATAACCTCGGCGAGACCGTCCGCTCGGGTACATAGAAGTTACAGCACTCCTTAACGGCATTACGCGTTTTTCTGATATTTTTAATCGCGACCGGGCAACAGAGTGTTTACTGTCGATACTTCGGCGACACGTAAGCGGCTTCGGACCAACAGAAACCCTCCCAAGCGAGATTACAGCGAGCAAAAGCAATTTCTAACTACAGAAGTGACATCAACAACACAGTACCATCTGAGATTAACCATTTCGTTTTTTCCCCCGCGCCGCGCCGCGCCGAAGCGATACGTTTCTGTTTACCGCGTCCTGCATGACGAACCGACCGCAAATTTGATAAACGCTGGTCGCACTGATAAAAAGAAAACCCGATTTCTCTGGCCGAACGAAAATAATAATAAATGGTCCACTCGTTTATTGCAAAAATGGTACAAGTCGAAACAGTTAATCATTGGACAACTATGGTACCGTTTCCGTGTAAAGTTATGAATAAACGGAGTAATATTTAGAGACACTATGACCTTTAGGGAATTTTGCGGACCATTTTGTTTAATGGGTCCACGGTCTAATTAATTCCACGGAACAATAACAACAACGAATTGGATAGAATGCAATCAGAACGAAGAAGGAACGCGCTCCGGGTGTCGGCGAACGCGTCGTTTCATTGTTATCGTGTTACCGGGAATGGAACAAGGTTGTGTGACAACGTGAACCGTTTATGCGCGAGACTATAGACACGTATCGATAGGACGATGTCTTCGACGCAGCGCTTTCCTAAGCGAATTATTGGCAGAAACGTCGGAGTACGTTAAATGCGGTTCGACGCGCTCTCGATCGTTTCCAAGCCTCGAATCGATGGTGTCTCTACCGGAAAATGCCGTCTACTTTCTAAATTATAGCGATTTCTACATTTAAAAGCTACGGAACCTAGGCAAAAAGAGATCGCTACATCGATCTGTCTATTTTCGATCAATTTGAAAAATATTAATTACTGTTTTCGACGTCAAAGCACGTGTAAATTGATCATTTCAATGACCATAGTCGTTCAAGGTCGTTCAAGGTCATAACCACGAAAAATAGAAATTCTCTTCGGAAAGGCAGCACAATCGTAGATGTTAATGGTGCCATTAAAAAGAAATGTTAAGTCGACGTTCCAGTCTCCTAAGCATCTGAAGGAACCGAACGACTTTAGCGTGTCTTCAGTGATTCACCCTGTACAGGATCGTAATGATTCATTGTCAAACGCGATATGGCAGTGAACGTGTTGAAAACTGTACGTTTCAGAAAGCACAGTTACCTCTTGAAACCATTAATTTGTACACTAATAGAGTTTCGCAACGAAACAATGAATCCTGTTTATTAGTTATTAATTACACCGAGCTAGAGCCGACAGCATGGCAGACGGTAATATCCGCGAACGTCCAGTCAACCGGACCAACGTTGATTCTCGCAGGACACGGATCCTGCTGGATCCTGAAGACGCGCGAGAGCCGAGGAAAGCCGAGTGCCATAAATTCCGGGCGAGTAACGGCACCGTTTCTACCGAATGCAAAGCCGAAGGCAGCTGTTGCTCTCGCCTAGCATTTCCGGTGTTACTCGGTTTGCAGAAAATAACGGATTTTCGGGTCTCCTTCGGGCAGACGCGCGAGCTTTTTTCCTCTTGATCGCTAATTAACGCTCCTCGCTTCAAGCTTCGACGGACACCCGAGGTTTCATACTTAATCACTGGACAAGGCGAAAAGAAAAAGAACGAAAGAACATGTTCGTGCGAGAACACGAAACAGGCTCTCGTGTTCTCTCGTTAAAATTCGGCCGGGAACGAATCAACGACCGAGGAGGCTTTTCTTTATCTGCGGATCTTTTGCCACCGTTGCACGCTGCCAACTAACGCGTTACGAACCGGAAGCAGCAGAAGCTCAACACTTCCGGTCCCCTCTTCCTTCCATTTCGTTTCTTGTCACACATCCTTCGCCGCTCGTAATCTCCTACCGAAACGCTTACATTTTTTATCGGCCGCGATCCTAGCCAAACCGCGTTTCCGACGGTTCGAGAGTATATCTTGGTTCTTCATTTTCGAGAAATCGATTGTTTTTTCTTTTTTTCAGTGTTTCTTTCAGTTCAAAAGCCAAAAATCGACTTCTCGTGCCGCGACTTGTAATTGTTATTTTCTTCGAAACGCTACTTTTACGCCGGGAATCCTTATCGCGCGTTTCTAACGTCGCTATCGCATAATCGTCGTCAAAGGTACGAGTCTGGCACGTCCGGCAACGCAACAGCGTTCACAAAAACCCGCGCGACGCGAAACAAAATTTTTCTCGGGCACGAGTTGAAAAAAAAAAAATGAAAAGAAAAAAATCAAGATAATTGACAGTCCTCGCACGTCCGATGACTCGAGGACTCCGTCGTTCCTACATCGAATCCGGTACCCGCGATGCTTTTACGATTTACGGTTGTTAGACCAGTGACGCGCAACCGTCGGCACCGTTTCCGCAGCCAGACAGAGGCTGTATTTTGTTAAACAAATCGGTTAGAACGTGATGCAGAAATACTTTAATTCAATGCATCCTGGGGTTATTAATTAACGCTGTATACGCGGGGCCTCGTTGCTCTTAATTTATACGGAATAAAAATTGTTTCAATTAATTGCGATTCACAAGAATTTATTAGCAGTAGGAGAACTATATATATACTTTTTATATTATTTTTTCAACCTATCATTTTTTATTTTACGAAGATCCGCTGTTGATTTATTACTCTGTTCGCTGACTCTATCAAGTTGCAACTAATTTCTTTAATCACTCTACTACCTGAAGTTACGTCTGCCCGTTTCTGCCATAAATCCGCGGTCTCGTTACGGTCGTTTGAAGTCAACGATTGAAAATATTGCGGCAAGAGAGTAGGTCTCGCTTCGTCTGTTCTTCTTAGAGCTTTCCCATATCGTACGGCGCGGATAAATGATTATTAGTCTGCGTGTCTTTATGCAAAATAATAATGTTCCGCATTTGTTAGAATTAGCAAGAGCCGCTTTCGTACTTTCTTTAAGAATTTTAATAGACCGAATAACACGCGTATCGATACTTCTTGCTCCCTTTAGCGCACCTACCGATTGCAATAGCTATCACTAATTTTTTTCCGTAAACGTACGAAACCTGTGTACGCTGTGATCGTTGTTCAGGATCTACGGAATGGTAATCGATAGTTGAGTAGCTTAGGATTAGAGTACTGTAAGAGCAAACGTGATTTCGACTTTTCTCTGTCCTCGGGGCGAAAAATTGATAGCTCGCGTAACATAAAAACGTGACAGAGTAAACACAAGTGTGTCGCAGATAAGCGTGATCGTAGTTTGCACTGACACGTAATTAAGCAAGATTGTGCACCACTGGAACCCACGGTGACTCACGGTCTCCCCCTTCTCCGTTTCATTCGCCGTTTTTGCTTCATTTTT
Organism: Lasioglossum leucozonium; assembly: GCA_028454225.1. Taxonomy (NCBI): domain Eukaryota; kingdom Metazoa; phylum Arthropoda; class Insecta; order Hymenoptera; family Halictidae; genus Lasioglossum; species Lasioglossum leucozonium. Next base: position 11,119,884 of record CM052207.1, read on the forward strand.
GCCATTCGCGTTCGTTACTTTTAGCATCTAGATGACTATTTTTATAAGATGATATACCGCTGGGAAGCGAGACACTCTCATCTGCATTCCGCGCGGCTTAAGTCACCCACGAGAAATTCACCAAACGTTATCAAAGCGATCGTGCTCCCCCGCGGCTCTTTATCGCGCGATTGAATCACCAGCTCCGATTTCGAAAGCACTAGCCGCGCGATTTTGCATTCTCAGAAACTAATTCTTAATCGTTTTCCGCGTCGTTTGATGTTGGATATTTATCGCAGCTCTTGATCGTTTAAAGAAATTTTTCTGCGGAATCACGACTAACAACTACACCGCAGATTCTATGCGTTTACGACAAAAACGTTGTAGCTTACAACGGCAAATAGATTTTGAAAATTCAAGAATGCGCTCTTCTCAAGTGTTTTTTTTTTTATCAAACAGAGGAAGACACCGTTGAAGCTACTGTCTCTCCCGATCGGTGCAGACAATTTTTATTCTGTAATGTTCATTTTATCTTTCTATTATTCCGAAATGAGATGAAACACCTTCATTTCGCTTCTGCTGTTAACGATTGACAGAGCAACATTTTTTCGCGCAAGTTTGCTGATAAGGCAAAACTATGGATTAGTTTCCGTAAGGGAAACGATGGTTTAGTTTCCACAGAGAATGTTTCGAAAGCTTTCGACGCACAGCGAGACGAATCGAAACTCCGGCAAGCGTCGAATTTCTTCGCGGGCACGATTAAATACGCGACGTTTGCAATTAGCGATCGTTGTACAAAAGAATTCCAGTCAGCGTTTCGATTACACAAGCCTGACGCCTCGCGATTCTCCCTTGTAGCGCGAAAAACGCGTGGAAAACGCTCGCGGAATGGAAAGCACGGAGCAATTGCACCTGGAAGACTGTTTGGTCCTGTTAGAACTCCGGAGTTTGTCTGCCTCGCCGATTGCCCAAAAAAATCTGCCAACTCTGTCGCGGTCAATTCAGAGAAGGGATCTCTCGGAGGATTCCACCGTTTGGTGAAGCCGTTCGGATCTTGCGTTGTCTTCGCTAAATTTCGCGTTTGGGCGAAGTTTAGCCACGTTTCGCGACGGGGAAGAAGGAAACGAGTCGAACGGGTAAGTGAGTCGAGAACCGGGCAAATGAGTGTACGCCAGTGGCTCCGGGAGAGCGTTTCGAGGGATACATGTTCCAACGGTGGGTCAGCATCGACAAGGCTGTGTATAGGACCTTATATGGTAGCCGGTCGCATGGCTGTATATAGCGAGAGCTCGAAACAGGCCGAATACGCAACCGTGGAGCACGCTCTCGCGTCCTTTACGTATATCCAGCTCGGTGAATATTTCTTCTCTCTTCTCTTCTCTTCTCGTCCCTATCCACGGCGTGTGGGAGTCTTGCATCGAGTGCGCGCACCCATACACACGGGAACACAAACATCGCGTAACGGTAACAAAACGACGAGGAGATGCCTCGACGATTAGTCTCCTTTAAGGCTGGCGCGCGCGCGTGGACCGGACCTCCATCGATATTTCCACCATCGAACGCGTCCTTAATCGTTCGTCGCGCGAGAGAAACGCGAATTTCTGCTCCGTCTTCGGGATCTATTCTATCTATCTAATCTCTCCATTAAACACTTAACTCTACAAGAGCAAACTGGCGCGTTTTTCACTCTTCAATCTCGCTTCTTTCCAATTATTATTTTTTCCCCATTAACGCCAGGCTCGCGAAGCACGAAACGCGACTTTGTTACATTACTTTGGGAAAATAACGAGAGAGAGTCTATCCAAATACTTTTATCTTGAAATTTTTCCTCCGAACGGTTAGTAGCTATGCATTCAAGACGATCTATGCGAAGAAATAAATTGAAAAATTGATTATCGTTATGAACGATTGAAAAAATATCCCTATTCGGGGATGGCGACGCTGCGCGGCGCTTGTAATGTGCATATTTAGTTCGTGTTATGCCACTCCTTGGTGCAATCCACGCGCATGATCCCAAATGGGATGGCTAATAATTACACTGCGGATTTGATGCATTTATGGAGAAACCGGATTACATTACTGGAGAGATCGAAACAATCGATACGTTATTTTCAACTTTATACAATTTTTAAACAAAAGAAGCAGTTTGCATTTGGTTGCTGTGCCTTGGCATTCACGACGAAAATATTTATTTTGCACAGAGACCCAGCGATAATCTTGCTCGAGACAACCCAATACCATTTTGCATAAAGATCCGCGCACTGGCGACAGCGAATTGTACAGAGTCCTGGAACGGAGTGTAAAGTCGGTCGATTTCACAGGAGCCAGGAAACCCGTGGCGTGTATCTCGCCGGGATTATCGCGACGGAGGAGAAATGAACATGCTCGGCACAGTGAGCACGGTTGTCTGGAGAAATCACTGGATGGATTCTACTTGATCTCGCGAGGAGAAACGAGGGCCGAGAGTTAATAAGGAAACTAGGTTGGCCGCGCGCCGACTCGCGCTAGCCGGTTTGCAGGACGCGCGTCGGTGTAAGTACTCGTGGTACGTACAAACGAACGAGAATCGTACTCGTCGACAACAACGTCGACGTACAACAAGGCAGATTCGCGTTCGACTGGTCGCCTTGGAATCCGCGAGAGTCATCCATAAAACGGACTCGACGCGCGCGGAATTTCAATGTCGCGCGTCTCCGAGACGATCAGCCGACGATTTGCGTAGGACCGACGCGGAGATCGATCGTCGAGGAACCACGGATTCGGGACCAGCGAGGATCCCTCGCGTTTGTAACCTCCTGGAAAATTTTCACGATCGCTGAAACCCGGACTATTCGTCGTTGGACTGCAGGATCTTCGGGCAAAATAAAAGTCGTCTTTATTACCTGGAAAACAACATCGCGCTACTCTTTAATTGTCCTGACGTGCTCACTTTTTCGTATTCTTTTCGATTTCTTCCATAAACGCGTAAACTGCGAACGACAGCCACGGTTAATCCGTCACAGGTTGACGAGTTCCGATAAAGCTCTTGGAAACTCGGGTCGAGATCGATCGAGTGCATCACGGCGCGAGGGTCGTGGCATTGGATCTCTTCTCGCTGACTAGGGCACAGATGCATAACTGGATTATCGAGCACACGCTGTTCACGATTCTGCTCCATCCGACTGCACAGTCAACGTGCGAACACAGATTTCGACGCTGCAACTTGCTGCAGGAAAATTTCGAATTCGCGAGAACAGTAGTGTCTCCTAAATGCACCTTTTTCATATAACATTCCTATCCCCGGTCCAACACGAAGAATATCGAATATTATCTCATAGCGAATTACGACTTTAGTTAGAGATAAACGTATAAAAATTTCTTCAATTTAAGGAATACCGACCGATACGTTTCCACTCATTATTTATTTAGCGAAAGAGAACACTTTTCAGTTTTTCTCTCAATCAAGTATTAGCTTACCGAAAGTCCTAGTTTTGATCTATTTCATAACATTTCGTAACACGTATTTTGTAGGAACGGCCAACTGCGCGACGAGTTTCGGACATTGTGTCGGCACATCGCAGCCGAGCAGGAGAGAACGAGAGCGAGATATCTTACGGATGAGGGCTAACGAGTTCGCGCGGGCTGCCAATTAACTTGGGGTAATCGCGTTTAACGGAGAGCCGAGGCGGAGGCTCGATGCAGCAGGCGTTTCGGAGCGTTTCGGAGCGTGTATCGACCGGTGGGCTGCAGTCGGCCACCTACGTGCACCTAATACCCACGTAAAACCATGCACAGCGTGCGCCTAGAAAATGCGTTGCGATCATTTCATGTCGCACTCCTGGCCTAGGCGAATACGATATGGTCGCGCACTCTCTCTCTCTCTCTCTCTCTCTTTCCCTTTCTCCTTCCTTCTTTCTCTGTTCGATGCGACCGTGACGGCTAACGAACCCTGGACGCCGCGCGTATCGTATCGAGCGGTGGCGAGAACGTTCAGGAGCGTATTACGTGTTACCAAGCGGCTGGTCCGAGCCGTGGACCTGAATTTGATAGAAAGTCTGACATTTCGTGTCGCATCGTAGTACTACAAGATAGCAGCTTCGAAGATGATAAGTACGATTCTCGTTGTCGAGGGTTTCTAGTGTACGCCTGCTACTTTTGGAATTGCAGCAATGTCTTTCACGCTACTGCAAGACGATTACTAATCCAGTGACGAAACGTTTGTTTTTAATCATCTTCTTAATGATACCGCAAACGGCATATTCGTGGCATTTTTCTAATTATGAGTCCAAATTCGGAGCATATTCGCTTGTTCGAGTACAGTAGAACTTCGATTATCCGTGCCGATGAGTTCTCCATGATTTGCATACGTACGATCGATCTAAAACGATACAGAGATCAGCGAAGATTTAACGTTCCGTTCTATCCAAAGACTAGCTTGGATAATCGGTTACCCAACAGAACTCAAAGCTTCCATTACCTTATCCCAACGATCCAACAATTTCTCCGATTACCTTTTTTTTCTATCGAAGCTTTTCTTCCCTGTAAACGGTTCAGTGATTATTACACCGATTTCGCAAACGATACACACCTCCCGTGATCTCCAAATGACACGAAAGCAGTTCAAGACGCAGTCCCGTCCGATTTCAAGCTAGTTTCGCGGAGAATTAGCGCGCCGAATCGATCACGATCGCGTTCAAAGCTGGGACGTATCTCGCGTCGTCTGGAAATTGAAATCGTCCACGCCCAAAGCATAGATCCGTTTCATCGGGTGATCCGCGCGATGAATTATGCGAACTATGGCAACACCACTCCAGCGGTCAAGTTTTCGCGAACCACCGCACCGCCGCTAGGCACACAAACGGTGAATGAAGCGCTTAAGGGAACCCTTTGACCCAATCTCGTAGATTGCAGATTGCTTTCGCCATTAAGGCTCCCGGGCGACGAGCAACATCCTGGCCACGGCACTTGACGACGAGAACGCAAGGGGTGCGGTACAGTCCTGCGCAACAGTTCGCGAATCCTTGTTCTCCGCGTGCAGAAAACGGCTCGTTCCGCGATACGAATCCGCGGAACGACGTTGAATACATCATGCGTCTAGTCTTCCAAAATACTTCAACGATCGTATTGCGAGCCCGCAACGAGGACATCGAAAACGAAGACTCCGCCATTTTATCTTCTCGCGTCTCTACTCCTCTAAGATAATTTAACGATATTTGAGAACCTAGCCCGCAAAAAAGAACGGCACGCATTGACAATGAGGAAATTGTGTGCACGAAGCTACACATTCAAAGTGAGAAATAGGTTGACCATTGTGATCGTTCGAATGTGTAGGTGTTTGTGAATATCTCTTATTGTTACGCGATTGATTTTCTGGAAGGCTGACTAGGGCCGAAATAAGTTTACCGGGGAGAATGCCGGTGATCCGCGATTGCTAAGTGCGTGCGCGATATATTTCTGCAGGCAAAAGTGAATGAAACCTGCGTGTGCGCGCGTGTGTACACGAGGGGTTGCACCGGGGGAGCGGTCGACGGGTGGCAGACGGTTTCATCGATTGGCAATGCGGGGGTAGAAGAGTGGGGTTCGTGAACTCCACGGCTATCTGTAAATATATGTTCACGTATATATGTATATAAAAGCACGCCGGCTATATATAGTGCCGCCTGCAACATGTATACCGTACGAGTATAGCGCACACAACTCCGTATCGGCGCGTATCGACGACCCAGAGATTTCATGGTCACGGGTAAAAAAAAAAAAGAAGAAAAAGAGCCCCGAGAGATTTTCAATATTCCGCGTGGGACTGGTCCGCCATCTTTTCTCGTTGATACGCGACGCAGTACGAATCGGGTAAATCGAATTCGTAGAGTACTTATTCGAAATGTCCTCCTCTCTCGCTCGCCTTGAGGCGAGCCAACTCGTTCGGGACATGATAACATGCAAATACTCTCCCTCGAACCGCGACACAACGTACAGAATACGCACACAGTGGCAGAGAGAGAGAGAGAGAGGGAGAATACTCGCAGGCGAGCGAAATGGCGTTTGACAAAATTGCACGCGAAGCCGTCGCCGGACTACGGGGTTAACGGTTCACCTGCCGTTAACAGTAATAACACCTCGAAAGCCGAAGATCGACGGTTCGGAGCTTCTTGGGCAGACTTATCGATAACACCGTGAAATAATCGCTCGCAGACATTGGTCGTGGTACAATACATGGTATGAAATTTTTGGCGCACGGTTCGATCAGTTAATACAATAAAATAGCTATTTTTATGGAAACTTTTAAACGTTAACAATTCGGGTTTGAATCCATTAACGTCATTTAGCCACGTTTTGCTAAAAATTGTTTTTCAATTGGAGGGACAGAAGGTGGTGTTTCGTCCTAGACCCGCTAGAGGACTCATCGGTAAGGCTATCCAGCGGGCCCTGCCTTGGACACACAAGTGTCTTTTTTCAGAAAGTTATTAATATACTGATTGATGACATTTCAGTAACTAGCGAGAAAGTTCAACGATTTTGTCCATCTATCGGACGGGGTTGCAACTAATATATTGGTCGTGGTACGTTCGTTCCCGTGAAAATTTACCCATTTTCAAACGGACGAAGGATACCGGTAAGATCATTCGTCGCAACTATTTTTTGCAAGCAGCGTACACTTCCGGTAGCCGAGGATCGTTAATGCTTTCCTCGATCAGGTTTTACGCGATTCCTGCTTTCACAAATGGCTCCCGAGGACCGCGAGGTTGCGTAGCAACTGCGAGAGAGCTTCTTCGGGATACGTTAAACGTGTAAAAGGAACGCGGCGGCGTTCGCGGTTCGGCATTTATTTCGAACCGGCGCGGCGGAGGTAAGATGAAAAAGTAATATGTAGCGCGCGTTCCCAACGGATGGGATTGCGCTCGCCGCTCGGCAACGAGAAACGCATTCGCGCGGCCGATGCGCAACGGTGTGCATCTGTCAAAACCACGCCCTTGTCCCATCCTATCGCCCTAACAAGGATGGACACGGGAGTGAGAAAGAGAGAGGAGCCCGGTCGGTAAAGACGAGGTTCCCGAAATTCTACGGACCTCGGACAGATTCTTCCGGAGACCGAATTTACGTCGGTTGTTTCTCAAGTTTCGAACCGCTCTGTCATCGGTGACTTCCGGTTTTGCGCGGCGGTAAACTCGTCTCGAAGTAAAAACGAACCAAACGCCGCGCAGCTCGCGAATTTCCCCGAAAGAGATTCGATATATCCGTTTTACTTAAAGGATTACGCCGCCGATCGTTTATCGAAAGCTCCGTCGAACATCGGAGAAGGGGAGGACAAAGGTTTATCGTGCCACAGGATAACGGCGTTGAACGGACTAGCCGATGTTACTATCGGTCGGTTCCGGCTTCGAAGGTACCCCGTATACGTTTCTAACGGCGTGAAGCTCGCGCGAAATCGGTTCGAGCCGAGACGCCGCGCCGATATTCGTTGTACACACAGAAGAGAACGGGTGCGAGACGGTTCACGACCACACCCCACCATTTTCGATCTTTGAGCGCCGAAGTCGATCAATATCGAGTCGAGAGCGTGCCAGGGCGCCGCTAGTCGATTCCCCGGTCGATTCTCCGAGCGTTCGTACGCTCGTAAGGACGAGCAACGCGAATCGATAACGACCGGACGAAACACATATGCGCGAACGCATGCACCGACCGTGTAGCCTCTCGCGTTACGCTAGATCCCTTTTAACCGAGTAAAACCGGGCCTTCGCGAATCGGTTCTCGCTCGTGGAAAGCATCTCGCGTCTTACGCATGCAATTTCTAGCAAACGGAACACCGCGGAATGTGTCGCGGCGTGAGAGGAGCACTGACCTGTCAGTTGACACTACGATAGGTAGGCGAGAGCGCAAAGAACACCGTCCAGCCGAGCGTTCAAGGGCAGGAAGGAGACGGTACACTGACTGACCGGCTAGTGATTCTGTGGCACGTAACACCAGGTAACACCGGCGAGCCACTCTACCACTACCACTCTCTCGCCTCCGTCGATCCTACGCTAGCACCGTGCTCGCGACCCCCACTCCGAATTCCGTGCCCGATCGTTCGACCAATAGCGACCCGCCGTTCGTCCCTCCCCCATCGACGAATCACCCCCACTGCTCCGTGAACGCTTCCTCCAATCGTCTCCTTGACCGTCATCGGAGTCGGAGGGTGGCTGACTCACCCTTCGCGACGGAACACGATTTTACATTCGACGCACGAAAAAAGACGGGGTCCCCGCCGTTAAGCGTGAACTTGCTTTTTACGGAATCTCTCCGCGGTTATTGAACTATATTTACGTATATATCTCTGCTGGATGTCGCATGTATCTCTCTCTCTCTCTCTCTTGGAGAGAGCCACCCGTTTCTTTACAGCCTCCGATCGGTCCCGATGGAAATACTTCTGCAGCTATTTCGGACGCGGTAGGAACAGAGAGAGGGCAGGGCTAAAGGACGTTCAAGGGGTGGATGCTCAGCTCGAATGACTCATCGGGCAGTTATCCCAGCTGCGCGTCATATGGCAGTTCGGTTGGGTATTTCCTGTAACTTCGGAATCATATGGTCTGCTCGATAGTATTGATCGGTGTAGAAGGGAGATCGGGGAATAATACAGCCTGTGAGATTTTTTCGAATTATGCAGTTTTTCGGATAGCGGGTGGCTCGGTCGAAAATTCCTTTCCGATTGGTCGATGGAAATATTCTGTATGTTACTTTTTTTAACGAAATTTTATGAACCTACGTCGCAACGGTACGATGTTCGACTAGCTTCTACGGAAGTATGTCCTTCGTGCTGTAACAAAAACAACTAAGTCGCCAGTTGACGAACTAATGCATTAAGCATGTTATCCTCTGTACCAACAAGTATACCCATCTTACAGGTAATATAGATACCGATCTTTGGTTCGCAGACAATTTATCAGAATAAACCAATCGCTATTACGGAGTTTCGACGCAGACCGAATACAAGAATAAACTTACCATCTCACGGATTCTCGCGTTGCTTAAAAATTATCAATCCCCCCTCCGAGCTTCGTTATCCATTTTCCATTTTACCTTTCTTAATCGTTTGCCATCCTTATAAGTAAGTATATGGGGTTTATAAAAAAAATTGTTTAATTGTTTCTTTATATTAAATACATTAATCTTAGGATTCCACTGCTGTACAGTGCGTAAGAAAAGTATTAGTCTGGCTCGTGTAGAGCAAGTACAAAATATTACGCGTTGGTATGTCGTCGTTCGGTGATAATTGCACTTGTGATCACTGAAAAGTATTCTTTTCTTCTTCTTGACCTAAGGCACACTCGATGCCTTGTTGTGTGACGAAAACATTTTGTGTTTTCGATGTCAGATTCCCCTGTAACAGTACAATTGATATAGTTAACTGATACGTAGAGTGTCCTCTATCGAACGATGACACTTTTAACACGGACTCTCCATTTTAATAGGGATACATTTTAAGATGTTACACGTGCCTGCGCTATTGTTGTAGTAGAAGTGTGACTGGTATTCGACATGCAGACCACCACTAGCTTAGCACCGCCGCCTGGTATATGGGTCTTTTGTTGAACAACATTTGTCTGAGAAATTATAACTTGTTGCTGCTGCGATTGCTGTTGCGTCTGAGACGGTTGTTGTTGCTGTTGTTGCGGTGCTTGTATTGCACAAGTTGCGGTCGGCGTTTGCGATCGCGATTGCAGAATTACAAATTTTTGTCCACCCCCCTGTGGTAGTTCCTCCGGGAGTCCTACTTGTACCTAGCATTATTGTCCGTCCAGTTTGTTGGCCAGGACTGGAACTCGTCACTAGAATGAAATATTAAAATAAAAAAAAAAGAGGAAGTGGAAGAAGACAATGTAGAGGCATTCGATATCGCGACGAAAACGGCGATTGCTCGTAAAGAATCGAATTACCAGCCTGCATGATGGTCTTCCCAGTACAAGCTGGCCCTTGTTGACTAGTTGTTAAAGCCGCTGTTGTAGATGCGGTTGTTGCTAATGTTGTCGGTTGCGTGCGAGCCTTTACAACCGCTGCGCATAATGCAGGCCCTATGTAACCGTAATCTTGCTTGTAATCTTCTACGTAATCGGGCGGCGACCGTATAGTCTTTAAAACAGGACCAACGGATTTCTGGAAATTGTATTAAAGCTTAATGTCAATGGACGTGCCGAAATATTTAGATTAACCGAATGTTCCACTTACCACAAGTAAGCTTTTTATGTGACCTGCTCCATTCTTATCCACGCTCGACAAACCTGGCCCTTCGATACACGACTCTATCCGCTCAGAGATAGACTTAATCTTCGGAATAACCAACGCCTTTATTACCTCCGGACCCAATTCGCACAATCCCTCTATCGCACCGTAAAGAGATGCTAATGGAGTCTAGAAATGAATTAATCGACAATTATTATCATTATCTCCTATGGTTACACGATGGTTTTTACTTCGATTGCCGCACCTGATTATTCTTGGCCAGTGCTTGACTGAACATTCTCGTTACACGGGTCTGTACATTATTCGTGGACGTATTAAAATTTTTACATATTTGAGCCATAAGGCGCGAGGCGAAATCGCGCAAGGCCCAGTGATTATCTACTTCCGGTCTCATGCATAATTGCCGCGATACTATGCAAGTGGCGATGGACGGTATCAGTTCGTGTAACTGCAAATTAAAAGTATACGTTAATGCGTGTAGTTTGAAGAGATCGTTAAAATGATTGTATGGGACAGAGACTGGAGTATTTACATATTTCTCTAAATAGAGGCTCGGATTGTCCAAGAGGGCTTTAACCATTCGCATTAGATAAATTAGGAGCGCAAGATGATTTTGTACAACATTCACGCGAACTCCTTCGGCAATAAAGGTGCACATGCGTGCCAGCATTTCGTGCAAACCAGGATCGGCGGAAAGAGATTGAAGCGCTTCTGCTCTGCGCGCTTCATCCGATCCGACGCACGCTTCGGTGATTTCTTTATAATACAATTGCTGTTCGACGCTCAATTCGTGGGTCGCTAATTGCTTAACGTGAACAGTCTCCACATTACGTAATTTTTTGACTCTTGCCCCCACCACCAGGTTTCCCAACACCAATGTTTTGGTTCTTGGTCGAGAGTTTACTCGTAGGATCGACGCTTTCCAATTTTTGGACGTCTGCGATGGAATTGGTAAAAATAATGAAATTAACGAAGAGCTAACATTTATATTACAATTTGAATTCATTACCTTTGGAGACTGGAGGCGGATTTTCCGGTATTGTGGGTTGGACGCCGTCTATGCATAGCCAGTGGGTACGTAGTGTAATTTCCAATGGCAACTTTGGCCACGATTGTCCACCAGACATCGATATAACTTCGTTTAGATCGATTTCCTTTTCTTCTACAAAATGTAATTCTCTACCACCTCCGGAAGCGAACCGGAATGGTACATGGTCCTTGGCAAAAAATCCATACGTTGGTTCAATATTCTTAATTTTTAGAGCACAGTCTATGTCATGTGTAGTCATACGTTGACGTTTGCCGTGCCTCATAAATTTGGCTGCATCCTAAACATAAAATAATATTGTTTAACGGGAAATTTCGGTTTAAATAGATTCTTTCAAAATACACTAACCTGAATTATTTCCTTAAGTCTATAGCTCACATCTTCTGCGAGATCTTTGGCAGCTTCATCAGGAAAGTTTCCAACACCTATGCTTTCTGCAATTACCTTTATCGATTCTTGGGACAATGTAGTCCCATAAACAGACTCACTTTCACTCATTTTTAGAATATTCTGGTCATTGCAGTCCATATGATACACTCTAAAGATATAGACTTTGTAGCATAACTAAGCAATTATTTGATATTACAAACGCTGAAAACCACCGCTCTGCCAAATACAACAGTTACACTATTATTTGAAGACTAATCAAGACTTTGTTTCTACAGGTTTCTTAAAATACTAACCTCAAAAGAAATCTGCCACAATAGTGCACTCTATTCAACAAACATTGCAACTAATCGAAAGATTTTCTATGTTTTGACGGGATAGTCGGTAGCAATGGAAACTATATGCAATACCGTTTTGTAAACACAGACTGCTACCTACGTTCCAGGCAGTGTTGGGATATTGCGCGGGTTACACGCGCATGCGCGACAATTTTAGCGTCAGTAAAGTACTAAATTGAGCTAAAATGGGGTACCTTGGTCACCCCGCATAATTCCACAAAATCTGATTTTTTACATCTGATAGTCTTGTTGCATGCAATACAAAGCGCTTTATTTTCTACTGAAGAAGGAGCTAACCATAATTTAAAGATATCATCTTCCAACCAAGAATTTTGGAAGCGTTGTTCTCTACGCTTCCTTGTAGCTCCTTTTCCAATAGTTGCCATTATTAAACAATTGAATATATTAACATTTTCGGATGACGCTCGTCTCGTCGTGTCGTCTTGCACTTTTCCGATGGGTTCCCGCCAATAACAGTCCCCCTCTATTTTCCCCATAAACTTAGGACTTACTTACGTTCCTGCATTTATTCGCGCATGCGCGTGTAACCCGCGCAATATCCCAACACTGGACCCAGGGCCGAAGTTTAGTTTATACCAGTTTATACCATTCCAGCTTATACCCCCTGACACAGAATATATGAAAATAATTTTGAATTTCGACCAAAATGGAGGATCTAAAAAAATGGCCAATTTTTACTTTGTTGTCGCCAGAGTTTGTATCAACGATTCGAATGGCTTACGTATATGGTAATGTAAACATTGTTGCTTGCAATTTATATGTAAAACATAAGCAAACATGTTTTGACATCATAGTTTATTAAACAGATGTTTACACTGCTTTAATTGTAACAAACACTGATACGGTGTACCAAATTCAAAGCAATAAACAGAGTGCCTTCAGCCCACTAATAGTTGAATCATTGTGCGGACTGGATATTAAAACATTCGCATCTTTCCAGGGGCCACATGTTTTAATACTGACATACGGAGGAATGGTATTTTCTTTCAACTATAAATATTAAATTATATTTCATGATGTTGCATTGATTATTATGATAATTAATAGGTGTATTCTCTTGGCAAACAATTCTTTAATAAGAATAAGTTTATTATTGAAGGATCAGTACCAGTTATAATTAATAGTCACTTTAACAGTGAAATCATCACAGACATAGCTTGTGGACAGAATCATTTTTTGGTATTAACATCTTCTGGAAAGGTAAACCAAATCTTCCTTTTCAAGTCAATGAAATTAGAAAAAGAATTTATAAATTGTTTTATTTCATTTAGGTTTATGAATCATTGAATGCTGTATCATCAGCAAGTGCAATAACTGATATAAACAAAAGAATAGTTTGTATTAGTTGTGGACATTCATCTAATGTAATAGTCACAGATGATGGGGAGGTTTATAGTTGGCATTCCAATAATGTTAAAAAAAGTCCTTCCAAAATTACAGAGCTTTGTGGAGTTACAATAAGTATGAATAATTTCTTTGAACTAGGAAATACATTACAAATAACTGCTAATAAAAGTAATTTGTACTTATAGAAAAAGTAGCTTGTGGTTATATGCATGTTCTGGCATTAACCAATAATGGAGACGTTTATGTTTGGGGTGCAAACAGTTGTGGACAATTGGGTATTGGCTCAAAAAAATGAAATCCATACTCCGACGAAGGTAGACTGTTATTAACTGTTTCAGAACTGTTAATAGATGCTTGAACTTTTCATCTAGACTGTTAAAAATCTTTTCAGTTGATGACAGATATAGGAAAAATAGTGGATATAGCAACCAATTGTTATAATAACATAAGTATAGCTGTGGGAACAAGCAATCGTATATTTATGTGGGGCCAGTGCCTAGGACAAGACGTCATTATCCCAATTATAACATCAGTGAGCTCCATCCACGACGCTTTTGCATATTATTCGTCGACGAAAGTTATGCATCAGCCGCTTGTTTTTAATAAAAATAATGAGAATTCTGTGCTTGATTCACTGAAGTGTGCATTTAACGATTCAGTATGTATCTGCATTTACTATTGTGATGCCATTAACTACATTTTTATGCATTGTAGACGAGTAGTGATCTTATTATTCAAGTTCACGGGAATCCTATAAACGTACACAAATCTATACTGATGATGCGTTGTCAGTACTTTAGAACGAGGTTCCAAGAAGATTGTGAGAATAAAGATCAAAGGTATATGGATATTTACAATGCATGTTTTTATTAATACCACCAAACATTCATTTCAGTGTTATAGAGGAGAACATGTTTTCACATGATGTCTTCAAAGCTTTCCTGAAATATTTGTACACTGATAAAATTGATGCGCCTCCAGAAGATACGGACTACGCTGTTTTTTTTAGTAGAATTCTTGAAATTAGCTGATCATTACTCACAAAATCGGTTAAAGAAATCCATTGTACAATTCATATGCCAACACATTACGAAAAAAAATGCAATATTTTGGTATAGCACAGCCATTACATACAATCTTAAGGTATACTATGTATTTCTTGCATACTGTTAAACTATATGTATATTTCATAGCAATATATAATATTTGTTGTACAATATTTTAGATATTAGAAAAAAGTTGTTTTAAAGTTATTTTGAGAAACATGACAGCAGTGGTACAATCTCCAAGTTTTGCTGAATTAGATGGATCAATGATAAAAAAATTGATAATTAACTTCGCTGAAGCACGTGCATTTCTAACATAACATTGTTAACATATGAGACTTCCCAAAATAAACTACATATTTCTTGATAAAAAAAACGCTGAGACTTACAATATATTTATATGTTGTTTTATGTGGTATGTAAATTTTATTTATTTCAGAAACACATTTTCCATCGTTTAAATGTCGCACCCTGCAGATTCGTTGCATCCGGATGAGATATTGACCGATTTATCCGGCGTACTTACGTGCACAAGACAGTATCGTATCTATATTGTGAGGCAAAGGTAGCGGTGCTGGAACAATCTGTTGCGCACAAAAGACGTGACATGACATGCGATGAGACGAGACGCGTGTCCTACGAGTTGCAGAAAATACACAAATACACATGTTGTATATTCATTTTTCACAATCAAATCATAACATTTTTTTAAATTTTACAGGGTGATCAAGATACCCTACCTTATCCAGAATTATGCATTAATGATGCTGAAATCATCGCACATGCGCGAGAAAACAGCCAATATCCCCAATATTTCCTCATTGATTCAAACTCGGCTCTCAAAAATGCAATTCACAATAACAAGTGCAAGAAAGACGTAGCAATGGGCACTGTCGACTAAATTCGACTATTTACTATTGTTACTATTTATATAGTCGATAGTTTTTAGTCATCTGAATCGCTTGTCTGGATTTTCTCTATGTTCTCGATGTTCGATGACCTTAGATCATATAAACTTATAGACACGATTCAAATAATTTTTCTTGCAGTACGAAGATAAAGCAATACGTCGCAGCTCCAAAAAAGAATGATTTTTCTTTTTTTTTTAGTCGATGGCTCCATAAACCAGTCAACTGGAAAGAGTGACTCTCGCCACCATAAAATTCAGTAAAACAATCGAGTAAAAATAATACCTGCAAAATTCAGCCCATGGTTCAGTAAAACTAGTCTACTGAAAATAGTAACAGCAAATATCGACTTAGTCGATAGTGCCCATCACTACAAAGATGTATTTATTTACTTCAGGACAGTGTTGGGATCTTGCGCAGGTTTCACGCGCATGCGCGACGATTTTAACGTCAGTAAAGTATAAAGTTGAGCTAAAATGGGGTAACTTGGTCACCCCGGATAATTCCACAACATTTTTTTTTCGATTTTCAAATATCAATGTTATGACATATTAAATTTTGATGTGTATGTACATACATATTATATGTCCCACAATTCCTACAACTTCCGGAAATGGAGCGTTCCTGGGGTGATTTGAAGCAACATTTTCCTTTGCAAAAATGTCCACCGGGGCTTGGTTTAGGAGTTATTAACGAAAGACACTGACCAATCAGAATGCGACCTAGACGCATGTTGGCAAAGATGGTTCGGGGCGCCAGGCGGATCCCCTCGCTGGAGCGTTAGCGGTCCGCCGCGAAGAAGAAGTGAACAAGTGAGGGAGTAGAAATTTTGAATTATGTATTGTGGGTCACTGGCCCCACTCGGTGACGAACTACATAACTGGCCTCAGGTATACGACAGTGCCGAACGGTAAGGGACGTACGGTCAGGTCAACGAATCGCACAGCTGGTGGTGAATAGTAGGTGTACCACAATCTAATGTCCAAGAGATGCGCGGTGAAGTCAAAGATCCGGACCTTCACTTTCACTGTATGATTCTTTCATACAGATGCCATGAAATTTTTCTACACTTGCGATCACTCTTCACACTTATCGCCACATAGCTATGCACTAATAACAATTCCAATATCATTCAACATAATTCAAAATTTCTACTCCCTCACTTGTTCACTTCTTCTTCGCGGCGAACCGCCAACGCTCCAGCGAATTTTGGGACACCCTGTATATATAATATAATTGTGTATATATGTATAATATAGTTACTGCTAATTTTGGAAGCATAGTGCTCTACGCTTCCTTGTAGCTTCTTTTCCGATAGTTGCCATTGTTACACAATTGAATAACTTACCAAAATTTCGAATCACGCTCGCCTCGTCGTGTCGTCTTGCACTTTTCCGTTGGGTTCCCGCCAATAACAGAGTAAAATGTACACACGGTCCTGCATTTGTCCGCGCATGCGTGTGAAACCCGTGCAAGATCCCAACACTGCTTCAGGAAGAACTATGGATGTGGAAGAACCTGTTTAAAATAGGGTACACAAATATTGTCTCATTGCTACGATAAATACATAAACGACGATATAAGCATGACTTCAACATTGAACAAGTGGCCAATATTGCGTCTTTTAAATCCGGAATTTATATCAAAGATTCGCATGGTTCTAGTATATGGTAAACATTATATGTTGTTATTCTTAATTTACTTTACAATACTATGAAAACTGTTTACGGTTTGATATTAAATGTATTGAAACAGGTAATTCGGGCAGCTCTTGTCTAATTGAAACAAAGGAACGAATGATATATGCCTTAGGAAATTATATTGAAAGTACAGGTTCGGATGATCCTTCGTTTGGTTTCCCAACGAAAATTGGTATACTATGTGGAAAAAATATTAAAACCTTTGCATGTAGGTCAACACCACGAGAGGGGTGGTTAGCATTAACAGAAAATGGAGAGGTATGTTCAGTTTGTAGAAATATGTATATTTATAAGGTAATTATGAATATGAGATAATTCATGTTATAGGTGTATGTATGGGGATTTAGGATACACAATCAAATTGATGACGTGCGAATACCACAGGAAATAGAAATAGAAATGGACAAGACTGACTTTGTTGTGGACATTGCTTGTGGATTTGAACAATTTAGTGTACTAACAAACACTGGAAAAGTATAACATATAGTAAAAAAATTAAAAGAATAGCATTATTTATAATAATAAATAGAGTCTACTTATATACAGGTACATTCTTGGCATTATAATGCTAACCAATTATGGTTAAAAAACACAAATCTACTTCCTATAAAACTTGTTGGCATTAGTTGTGGTGCCTACCACAGTATGGCAGTTACATGCGATGGACAGGTATATAGTTGGGGTTCTAATAAAAATGGTCAGTTGGGATTATGTCAGAATGTAGATAATTTCCAGATGTACCAAGTCAAAGTCCTTAGTGGAATTATAATAGGTAGTATCAACTTTCAACTTTCTAATATATGCTTTATATATGTTAAGCATCTCTTGAAATAAACGAGAGTTGTGTGGATTATTAACAAGGTATATATGGATTTGTAGAGAAGGTTGTCTGTGGCCACAGACATACCTTGGCACTAAGCAACAAAGGAATTGTCTATAGTTGGGGTAGCAACACTCACGGGCAATTAGGTGTTGCCACGATTAAAGATTTTAATCCTAAACCGGTAAAGCAATGAAATGCAAATGGCTTAATGAGTTTCAATTAATAGATTTTTTTTTTAGGAGTTACCATGTTCAGATAAATTATTTGTGGACGTGGCAGCTTCCAGTAGCAGTGATATAAGTGTAGCTATGAAAATGGGACAGCAGATTTTTATATGGGGATACTGTTTAGGACAAACCATCACAGTCCCATTATTAGTCTCAGTAGATAGCATACATGATGCTTTTGCATTGTATGCATCGTCAGGCGTTATGCATCAGCCATTTGTCACTGACGATGAGATAGAAAAGGAAGAGGATGACGTAGATATTGAAGGAACAATGAGCATAATGGATCATCTAATGGCAGCATTTGATGATAAGGTATCTGCTTTCCGCGTGTAACCAGGGGCTTCTAGCGAAATGTGAAATATATCAGTATCATACCTGTACACAAAAAATCGGAAGGCGGTTGAGAACGGTATATATAGGGATCGAGTACGGATCAGAGAGAGAGAGAGAGAGAGAGAGAGAGAGAGAGGTAGTAGCGGGAAAGATCTTGACTATTTGTCCATCTTCTGGTGAGCTAGCTAGGAGATAGCCGCAATATTTATCGGCATATTTTCTGTTTTCTTATTTTATTGTAATTTCCAAAGTACTTTTTAAGCACAGATTTAGAACCAGTATTATTTTATTATCGAATAATTGTAAGAATTTTTCTGTATGTTGAAGGATACTAGTGACCTCACTATAGAAGTGCAGGGAAAGCCTATTTACGTTCACAAAGCTATATTAAAGATACGTTCCGCGTACTTTAAAGCAATGTTTCAAAAAAATTGGAAGGAGAACAGTCTCAGGTGAATCACACAACTTAGTGTTTTCTTCTTACATCATGTAATCTATTTGTCATCTATATGTCAACTATTTTTTTAATGTAATTTTAACTATCACATCACTACCGCCAAGACTCAATTTCATCGATGCGTGTTTCCTTTATAGTGTCATAAGGGAAAGCAGTATCTCCTATGCGGCATACAGAGCATTCTTGAAGTTTCTGTACACCGGCAAAATTGATGGAAGTCTACCAGTAGAGAACGCTGTAGGTAAGATATCCACATCTTTCTAGCATGTTTATCACGATTTTACATTTTGTTTTTCATTTGTTTAGAAGTGTTACAATTGGCGGACCTTTCCAATGACGATGATTTAAAAGCAGGTTACGAGGATGTACTAATAGGAAATATTTTAACGGACAACACGGCGTTTTTCTACAGCGTAGCTGTGCAATATAACGCTACAGTATATGAGAATTTTCAGCGTTACAATGTTGAAATTCGTTGCTTTGTATACCGTTGAAATTTCAATGTCATTGTATGTTCTCAGGTGTTAAAGGAGCGCTGCATCAGATTCGCCGCGATACACATGGCAGAAGTTACTAAATCCACGAGTTTCTCTGAGCTAACCGCAGAGACGATGAAAAACTTCATAATTGAAGTTGTAGGTCATGAGGATTTTACGGACTGTATACGATGTACTGCCCGTGACTCACAAAAAGCCAAGCCGGATCACACAAAGGAACAAATAAATGACAGTTCTGATGACGATTACGATGAGTTTTACGACTAACTTACGGCGCCCCTCCTGCCGCTTTCCTGTCATACTACTTCTTGTGAGGTAGTTTGTTACAATAATGTAAGTTAACCGTTTCTTTTGTAAATAGTTTTTATTATTTACAAACAAATAAAAATAGTGTGTTTACTGCGGACTGTCTGTACACCTCTGATTTCTTGCCTAATTATCGTGATCTTCGGAAAGGGATTACCTTTTCGAAGACATAAGGATGGAGTTCTTAAAACTCTTCGTTACTGCCTTACTTTGGCGGGGGTAGAACTCTCGGTCGTCTAATTTTTATGGCTATCGCGCGCCAAGTTGGTTGCCACGTGTGGAAAAGGGACTTTTCGGGAGCGCGCTTGCCGCGCCGTTGAACAGGTCCTAGTGGGACATGACTTGCAGCGTTTACGGCGGGGTCGTTAAGTTCGTTACATCTGTGAACGCAATTTTCAAATTGATAAAATGATTTGCCATTCTGCAAACCCCAGGTTTACTATCCTAGACTCTAACATCTGCAGGCGGTCAATTTTAGCATTTTGCGCTGCGAATCATGTACCGCTACAATTGTATTTGAAGATGTGATATTCATGCAATGCTGCTGTTACCATATCGAAACAGTTTTTATTTTTTTACAAAACGCATGCATTAATACATAACTTGTCCGTATACTTATACGGTACAAGACATTCGATGAAAGGAAAAATAAAGAAGACTCGTTGGATGTGTCGTTCGTACATTAATTTTATTACGGTAATCTCAATATATACAAGCAGTAAATTTTTTTTGTTCGTATAATATGTACGTAGCTAGCGATTATTAATAATATTCAGTATTGGTATTTAATAAATAATCATTATATTTTATATTTTTATATTTATATATATATATTTATTTATTTATTTATTTATATAGGTAATATTAAGGTAATCGATTTGCCGTTTGGAAAGTAGTTATGTGTCTTTATTTCGGCCGCCGCAGTTGAACGGCCCTGTCCCCCAGAATCTCTGTCCGCGGCGTGGCTCTGACGAATTTCTCTTGTTCCAACTTAAAGAGAAAAGAGCCAGACGATATTTCGTGGACTTGGTAGATTCGAAGACATGCGAGCCCGTGTTTTCCCTTGTCAGCGCATCAATTTTACCCACACTATCGCACGGCTGACCCAACAATATTTCTCTCTGGATAGCGTTTCGTCCTTACCGTCGCGTCGCATGGGGCAACCAACGGTGTACCCTTGGGAACAGAACGACGTTGGGTCCGCTACTCCATAGAATCACTCTGTGTATTTGGTTCGCCCGACGCTAACGAGGGAAAGCTGGGCTGCTGTTTTCGAGAAAGCGCTGTTGGCGTGTCTTTCGGCAAGATGGTGTCGCGTGAAACAATTTCGCGGATAGTGAACAAGGGGGGACGATGTCGGACGGTCGTTCAACGGCTGACTCGAACCGAGAATCGCTGTTCGATACGACAGGGAACCGGGAAACGCGATCGATGCCCCCCCCCCCCCTCCCCCGCGTAGAAAATGTGATCGTATCGAACAACTCGATCAGCTATTCGGCTATGATAATTAATTAATTAGTACTCTCTCTCTGTACTTTATTCTTTCTCTTCGGAGTTAATTAGAGCGTATTTAGGCCTGCGGGCTACTTTTCCAGCGACTCGCTGTGAATCCCATTGACAGAAGGCGAGATATATATCTCTCTCGTCCTCGACGAAGGAGAAAAGGAAAAGAAAACAACGATCTCTCCGCTAAAATCGTTTCTGTTACCCGTCTATATAGGTACCCGTCGGCCCTCCTACGCCTCTACCCCCATTGTCGTCGTGATCCGTTTCTCTTGGGATTTGTTTCGGAATGCAACAATCGTTCTTCAACGTCGTGTTCCGCTGATCGACGAAGAAAAATCGACTTCCCACTACTCCCGAGGGTCCCACCAGTCGGGTCACGGTTGAGAAACGATCGCTGCACGGTATTCTCTCCATAACGTCGCGTTTCGGCGATCCCCTCGACGCGACCGTCACGTTCAATAATTTTTCCTATCAGCTTCACGATCGGTAGACTTGCGTACCTTCAGTCGAAACGTTTTCCAATCGTCGACGTGCTTTCGCGATTCCTTGAAACGACGTATGTACACGTATACGGGGTGCACGATATTTACACGGGTACGGTTTCGACGAATGCTGCACAAGATTTCGAACACCTACATAAGCCTACATTTAACATTATCGAGTTACCGTTGAATGCTAATTTTGCCCTCTCCGAAGAAGAATTTCTTTTGCTTCCAGCATATTAATAATAAGTCACTGTAAATCGATCGTTTTCTTGGAACATTTCAGCTAGGATGTCACCCTGTCGTTCGACCTATATAAACGTTCTTTGTTTTTTCAATAAAGCAAGAATTTCTTAAGTGAAAGTACGATATTGACAACTGTCCTCTATGTACAATATTATAATTTCTCTTTTCGCATATACGGCCAAATGTTATCCTTTCGACAGTCTTACTCGTGATTTCGATCAAATGTTGTATAATAATGATTTTCCATTCGTCAAACTGTTCGTTTGCGTTCTCTTGGATCTGCACGCGTTTACAATTGTCCTGTCGAGCGATCGACGATTGGAAATCTCGTCTCTCACGGGTTTATTTTCATTGGGGCGACCATGAACAGTGGGTCGCGGAGGACCGACGTCCCGACAGCTTGCGATTATTGTACATTAAATTACATACATAGAGCCACAGTTATAGTCGTACCGTGAGAATCGCGGATTTCTCTTTCTTACGGAAAGAGTTTCTTTCTTTCTCGTTGCGTCCGATTTCTTTGCTCGCGGTTCGACGAAAGAGAAGCAATCTGTTGACAGGGCTTGAAACGGTTTCGAACGTAACTATTGAAAACTGTCATACAAAAGTTCCGACCGAAACAGTTACGAAGAACCTCTGCTCCGAGCAACAGCTCCGGAAGAGCGAAGCTCCCACCTATCATCCATTCCGGCTTGGGTTCCTAGCTTTAGCGTGTATATCACCTTATTATACCCTAAGTCCATAGTAGCCACTAGGTTGTTGCATATGAAATTTCTGATTTTATAATATATTTATTACATATACGTATACCAATTCAATTAGATATCCATATAGTTTTTATTTAGATGTCCAATTTTACTTTTGAGCGAAGTTTGTTTCAATGTCAATCGATGCGATTGTGCAGTATGCTTTTTATAAGGGCGAAACAATAAACACATTGGTGAGATGTGGTGGCGAATGAACTCACTAATTCCTTAATGGTAGAAAAAGCTCAAAAATGGAGATGACAGTCTTATAAATGACGAACACGAACGACTAGAACATTCAATTTCTACCGTAATACAATTAAGGAACTTGTGATTCGGTTGCAATCGCGTTTACTTTAACGAATACGATTTATTTAGAAAAATTCATGTTTGCTTAGGTTCGCTGTTTAAACATCGACGTTTCCGTATGCAACAACCTAATATAATGTACAGTGAAACAAAAATCATAAACACGAAATCCAACGTTCTATTTATCGAACATACTCTATCCTGAACAATATAACGTGCGCGAGTGTGAAAAATACGTGGCTGTATTATTTGTTTCGACGTTTTGTTAGACATCAATGATATGTATAAATGTGTCTCCCTTCTCTAAATTGATTTTGTACAAAATATTCAATCGCGGAATAGTCATCGTACATCGCAAAACCGTTGATCCGAACGAAAGTTTTTTCGTAATCGTTTCGAGAACCGAAATCGCGATTGCAAACAGCGTTCAAGCCCTGTCTATCGATGCGATGGCAGGCTTCTTCCCGTGTCTTACATATTTTTTTTTTCGCCCTTGTTTTCTGCGCGCGCGCATGTTTTTTTTCTTGCCGTTTTTTTTTTCACCGTTTTCGTTCTGCTATCTCGCGTAGCGTTTTGTTCGTTCGCTCGAATTCACCGCGACGCCTGGCGCCGCGGTGGAGGATCGTTTAGAGTCCTTTGTACAGACTTCTAGGAAATCGTTTCTGAAACCTCTGCCGGCTACTCTGCGTCGATCCCGAGGGGTTCGCGTCTACTTTTACTTTTGATACGCTGCTTTGATGTGTCCCAGGACCGTTCTCCAAGTCCCGGACACGTGAATTTCGTTGGCAGCCGCGCGATCCACCGAACGCTCCCGCTCCCAACGCGGTTTTCCCTCGTTAGCGTCCTGTTTTCAGACCCGCCTCCTTTCTGCCTCCGCCCACGAGGCGTCACCCGGTCCTCGACCAATAGGAAACGGTATCCTCGCCAGCGAGGAAAAACTATGCTTTTCGCAATGTTAATATGCTTCATGGAAGAAGAAGAAGCTTCTTCATCGGCTCATTGTTTGAAAGCTACGACAGCGACCGGAAAATGTGAAATCGATTGGTTCTGACCAGATTGAAGATTGCACAGAGGAAAGTGGAAGTGTGTTGAACCGGTTCGATTGCCTGGAAGTCTTCTAATAGATTTTTGGCTGGCGAAGCAAACGTTTTCTTTCGTTCTGTCCATTCGCAAGCCACGAATATGCGCGGACTGAATTTAGAGAAATTTTAAGTCGACTGTACCGGATCAGCGCAGAGTCCTTTTTAGTCTTTCGATCGAAGGCTCGAATGGAAAAAGGAGATGCAAGTTGGCAACGATATTATGAAATCAATTGAACTTAATTTTGAGGGACGAGAAGATGCTGCAGAATTTCTGGTATTCCTTTCCATGAGAACCCTCTGTCCAGAACAAATTCTGTTCCGAAACGAGACGTTCGAGGATTAAGCTGCAGTATTACATTCCATACAATACGAGAGATCGCGAAAAAAAGTGGAAACGTCGAAGCTAAACGAACAAAGGGATCGGAAGAGTCGGAGATGGCTGCCTGTATCGACGCAAGATGGCTGCCCGCGGCGATACCCGCTGCATACGCCGCCGAAAGGATACGAAATAAAAATCAATAGAGACAGACAGACCTCCTGGAAACGTTCCAGCCGACGTCATTCTTCCAGTTTTCCCCGGCCATCGAAGATCCGCGCGAGCAACATCCTGATCGCGAGATGGACGTCGCGTCGTCGGGGAACTCGATCGAGTATGAACCGGATGAAAATTAATCAACTTATGGGAGCAGGCGTTCGACGAAGGAGGAAGCGCAGAAGGAAGCTAG
This sequence comes from Lasioglossum leucozonium, assembly GCA_028454225.1. NCBI lineage: Eukaryota > Metazoa > Arthropoda > Insecta > Hymenoptera > Halictidae > Lasioglossum > Lasioglossum leucozonium. The sequence goes on from CM052207.1 coordinate 11,144,594, forward strand.
GAGGAAGGTTTAGTTCTCGATAGTCTAACTTTGAAAATTCCTTCATGCTTAAATCGCGACGGTGGACCGATCCAAGAGGAAGGAATAGCTTTTGAGAACCCAAAGTACTCGTAAACAAAGGAACGCGTATAAATATTAACTCAATGAACGATCGAACATCCCTTTTCTTTCCGGCCGATCCAGAATGTAGAACGAAGCGTTCCGGGAGTAAATTTCGCCGCGGTTGGCAGTCGGATTGACGGTGGATCGTATCGTTCGGGAACTCTTCGCTTCATCTTCTAGCGATCGAGTCGACGCCCCCGATAGGAAGAGACAAACAGCGAGCCGACTCGTGATGGCTTGAAAGACTTTGTCCCGCGAGCCCGTCTGTTCGTCAATCTGCGTTTTCTCGACTCGTCAAATCCATGGTTCCAAAGTCCTTTTTCTATTCGGGTGTCCCGAGATTTCGTTTCCGATTAATACGTTCGCTATACCACAGTCGCGTATATCGGACGTTCGCAACCTTGCAATTGATTTTTTTATACATTTTGTTATCCAAAGTCGTAGCACACAGAATTTTGTTCTAGTAAATTGTTTTAACCCTTTGCACGCGGAACTATTTTAACTCGAAAAGAAAATATTTCTTCCGACCTAGAATATTTCCAATATTTTCTTTTTTCTCATTTTACGAAACTGATGCAATTCGCTCATAGAATACTTGAATGTTTAGTAATTTATACGTATAATATCGATGCAGCAATTTTCGCTATATTCGAACCGTTGTTGGCGACGACGGGCTCGCGGCACATTTCTTTCTTGTTTCGTTTCGCGACCCTCTATCGCGAGCCGCAATAGTTGCACGTGACAAAGTATGTACAAACGTACGACGGTACCGTCTCTATAGTATAATATCTCTATACACGCTACAATATGTATATATTTATATATGTTTATATGTATAGTATGTATAATATTATCATACATAATGCATTGAAATCATCGCAGTGAGTTTAACGCGGCACGGGCACGAGCACGAGCGCGACATTTCCTTCAATGACGTCGCACAGTGCCACGACCGACCTATTACAACGTTTCACAGTCGAAATTAATCCTTTTTGTAGATAACATTCTCACCTTTTCTTTTTCCGACTGTTGGCACGGTCACGCGAGATGGAGTATTAACTTTCACAAACGACAAAATCACATTTGTATCGCTTTACCTTTCAGTCACCTGCAACATCATGGGAATTTGATTCCGGAAAACGGTGGTGGATTTGATCTGCGAAAGACTTAAATTCGAGTGCAAAAAAAAAAGACAAAGATGAATACGATCTACAAAACGGATTAATTTGCACAATCTGTGCGTACGAAAGAAAAGCCGAAGAATCGAATAAAATGTTTAATCCCGATTTCCATCGGCCGATACTCGGTTCGATTTATTAATTTACAGTTCCCCTTGCCTTGGAATTTCATTCCGAAGTTCCTCGTTCTCTTAGTGTCGTTTCTCGCTTACGTAAAAGCGTACGAATGATATACGGAGGTATAATAATGATAAAAGAAATTTGCTGTAAAAGCGCGCGACGAATAGCTTCGAGCAACGCGCGACGTCTCCGAGATGGTATTTTTCTCGACAGGGGATTAATTTGTTGTGCAAGTCCAAAGCTAAATGAACAAGAACGAGTTTCGCTTGTCCGAGAGAGACAGAGAGAGAGAGAGAGAGAGAGAGAGAAAAAGAGAGAGAGAGAGAGAGACGAAGAGAGAGAGAGAGAGAGCGTTCGATCGACAAAGATCTAGCCACGGATCGTTCGGCGCGTGCTCGCGGCCGCGCGCTCTATAATATTGTTAGTTACTATAATATTGTTAGTGGTTAATCTTAATTTAACATAGCCTGAGAAAAACGGGATGAAAGTCGGGACCCGGCTCGTCCCGTTTTCTTCCTTTGATCCCGTCTTCCCCCTTCCGCGTCGTGGATCGTTCGTCCCGCTGGATCACTGATCCACGGATCTCGAACTACGCTGCCCCTTTCCGTTCGACAGCGAACGACGACGTTCATCTATCCTCGGTACGACAAAAGCTCCACGTAATCAAAGTAATTTTTAATCGTCGCAACGAAAATTGCAGAGCTAAAGCTTATCACAGGGATCGTTTCTTGAACTCTTTTAGATTAGTAAAAATTAATTATTTTACAGACACACGAATAATAGTGCCACCCATATGTATACGACCGACGTGGCAGTCAACCATCAACAAAATGGCGGGTGTAACGATCTCCCAGTGCTGGAATTTCTTTCGTCCAGCGAGAGATTCTCGATAGTTCCTCTGACCAAGCGGCTCCTCAACTATTTTGGAAGCTTTCGTTCGTGGAAGATGGAACGTTCGTGATAAAGATGGCCGCCGGCTACGTCCGCGGACATTTCTTCTGTCGTCACGGTGAGTAAATGATTTTATTCTGCATCGATGCGAATAAATTCGTAATTTTTTTTCTTTAATATTTCTCTAATATCGTTGTAAAAAAAAATCGGAATTTTCACCGATAATTTCGATAATTTTTAATGAAATATCGCTAAATACGTATGTAAATTGCCAAATGGAAATGGTTCGACAGTTTTACCGAAACAAAATCCCCAAGAAATTCCGTGGAAAAACTGCTTCGAATGCCAGATCAGCCGATTAACCGCGTTGCACGGGGATTTGTTGTAATTACAAAATGAGAAGCCGTTCGATCGGCCGTAGTAGGTTTAAATACATAGTAAGACGAAGCGTTGATCGGGCGCTTCGGCAGAGTGCAGGATCGTTTAACGGGAGTACATATTTCGCGGAATGGGTGGCGGCGAACGTGACCAGGCCGAGTCGCGCCGACGCGACGCGACGCGGCAACAGACCCGAGACGAGGCGGGTTCCTAAAGGAAGACGACCCGCGGCTTGAAACATTAAGACGCGACCTTCGTCCGCAGCCGGGCCTGGAAGAATAGAAGCGTATTCTGGCGTAAAATCGATGCGGCAGTCTCCTCGCGCGAGGAAAATAGAGGGCACGGGGAATTCACGTAGGAGAACGCCGCCGCCGCCGCGCCGTTCGAAAGAGCGAGTCCTGCTCCGCGATGTCGGTCTGTCTCCTGTCGTGTCGGTTTCGATCGGCCACGGTGCCACAGGACCGGTCCCGTTTCCAACGCGGAGAAACCATTCCCGCCGCGTCGCAACCTGCATTCGCCGTAAAACTTTATGGCGTCCGCGCTCCGAATTCGGCGGGCAAGCTTAAGGAGAATCGACCCGCGTTATTACCGGTAAATCTCGAACAGCTGTCCGTTTTCCTAACGTCTTTAATACCGAACTACCCCCCGTAAAGTCCTCGAAGATCAAACTAAATTCAAACAAATCCTAATGACATTCGATTTAAGCTACTGTTGACCGTACAAATTAAATCGTGGCCCTCGCAATTAACACCGATTGTTAAAGCGACCCTGTCGAATATTAAAATTACAACCTGTTTAAGCTGTTGCAGGATTTGCGGCGATCGGTACTCGGTGGTCGTACGGTTGAACAGAATCTGGGGGCTCGCCTGAAGTCATGAAGATCGTTTAAACCAATTATTCGGCCAATCGATTGACGATGAATAAGGAAAACGTAACTGCACCCGCGCGAAAAATTCGCAAGCGACGCTACGGTCGAGGAGGTTGCGATTTGTGTGGTACGGGTCTTTAATTCGATAACGTTAGGAATCGAGGGACACCTTGCCTATCGATCGGTCGGCCCGGCCGCGGCCGTTTCGAACAGCCCCGAGCGACTTTTCGATCCCGCGACCGCCTTTATGACGAGCCGTCGACGACGGACAGGTGATCGAGTATTCAGGCTGCGTAGGCCCGGTCGATCAGCGGGAGCAAATCAGCCGCGGCGAACGCGATTTGCAATTCTATCGGGATTGGCTCGAGGAGGCCGGCTTGATTTACGTCAATTTACCGAACGGAGCGACGCGACGCGTGCAAGCGAAAATTAATCGGCGGGCCTGGACGCGGGCCGGCGCGTATCGATGCCCCGTGGCCAATAGAGTCGCGTGAAATTCGAGTTGCAACCTCGTCATTTTTTTCCAGGACTTACGGATATTCTGTGAAATTCTACGGTCTGTTTTAAATACACAAACACCCCCTAAAATTTCCGAGAACGACACGCAACGATCGGGAATAGAGAAATGCTTTGGATTAGCTATAAAAAAAAGAAAAAATGGTAGTTATTGTTAAATTGATCGATAGTTTCAGGTTTCAGACAGGATTCTGCGAAACTCCACAGACTTTTATTTCAAACATTTTCAAAATTGTCTGTACCCGAAATTAGAAGAGAGTTGAATCGGGAACACAAAATGGCACCTTGTCGCTTTGGTTGCAATCGACGTGGGTCGGATTTCGTTCGGATTTTTACAATCAACTCGGGTCTCCGAAAATTTAGAGGATCGTGTGCCAATACAGTTGTCGAAAGAGAGCGCGATACCTTGCGGATCGCGATCTTGGCAGTTTCGACGAGGCTCGCGTCACGTCGTGTCGGCCGTCAGGTTTCATTGGGAACGTTTCAGCGGAGCCTGTCGCAACCATGGTCGAACCATGAAATAATCGTTTGCCTCGCGGCGATAATATCGCGGCCGGACCGGGCCGGGCCGGGCCGCGTGTCTCGCTCGGCTCCACGGCGTTTAAGTCTCCGCAATTTGGACGAATGCAATCGACTCTGCAGTGGCTGCACCGCATTACAAACATGCGCATGTATAGGCGGCCGCAGAGCATATAGATCGAATTGCGGCTCGCATTACCCTGCTTCTATCTCGCTCTCCCTCTCCTCCCTCCCTCTCTCTCTCTCTCTCTCTCTCTCTCTCTCTTTCTCTCTCTCTCTCTCTCTCTCTCTCTCTCTCTCTCTCTCTGTATGTGTACAGATAGTCGCTCCACCGATCACCGAGGCCAGATTAAACGCCGCCAGGATCCTACTCTCGCGAGCAACGCGAAAAGAATCGACTATTCGACCGGATCGCCGCGTTTTAAGCCGACCAGACGACCGGACCGATCCTCTCGACCATGCTCCGATGATACTGATCTCTCGCCGACTAAATTTTTTCCGCCCTGGTTTTCGGCCTACACGGCTCCCATCCGGTGCAGTTTGTGCAGAACTAATTCCTCAGGCTTTTACAGGTTTTGCACTCGAAATTAACCCTCGCACAGACCAAGCTCACCCTTTCTATCGACGGTGACTCGAGAATGAAACGATAGCTAACACCATTTTATCGCTGTTTTTTATTTGAAATTCAGCGAAAATCTTATTGACTCTGCGCTAAACGAACAAGTTCCTTCCGATTCTTCGGACTATGAACGTTCGGTTGATGTTGTTAACCCTTAAGTGGACGCGCCTATTTTTGTTACATAACTGGGCGCGCGGAGCACTTTGTGCACCATCCTTTAAAACTACGTATATCACTGTTCATTATCAGTTTCTTATGAAATTTTATAACTGATAATATAATTTGATAACTGAAAACCATATCGGCTCTAGTGGGATGACACTACAGTCGTAGGTTATGTGGGGGCGTGCCAATCGTAACTAGCAGAAATAAAAATTATACTACATTAAACTACAAACGGAGCACTCGGTGCTAATGCGCGCCCACTTAAGGGTTAATCATTCGTTCAAGATTGTCGCAACGATTCTAGAAATGTACATGTTACGGTGAACGTGGTAAATCCGGTGATTATACATAATCGCCAATTTATCACATTTACCGTAACATATATGTACACGTGAAATTACCTCGAGCAACGATAGAACACCCATTATAAACGCCTTTCGTCTACAGTGTACTGTTAAGTAAGAATTTTATTACTGGCTCATTGCATTTGATTTTGCAAGAGAATTCACGCGTGATCTGCAGAACGGTGAACGCGGAGTGCAAAACATGTTTCGCGTTCCCGCCTTAATTGTCCTAGAATCGGAAAACAAAAGATCCAAGACGTATGGTCCAATGTGGAGAAGATTACCGTGTCTTTTGAAGAACATCCGAATATTATTGCGAGCGACGGTGTACGTAGATTTTGACGTGACGAATCCTGATTTGGGACCGCCACCGGCGCGTCGGATAGTCCGGGGAACGGAGGCTACGTCCAGGAAGCGGAGGATAACGAACACGCGCGCGGATAATGGCCGGACGTTTTATTAAATTTTCCAACGGCCCGGCCGGCACGAATTATCCTGGATATATATCCAGGGGACGAGTGCGTCCCGCGATAACGTCCAGGTCGGCGGCGATCCCGCCCATAAAATAAAAGCCCCCGATCCGGTGACCCACATCGGTCTCCACCTCTCTCTCCCCCTCCCGCAAACCACCGCCCACCCCCTCCTGTAGCTAAAAGCCTGAAACATTCCACGTGCGCCCCCGAACTGCTAGCCGTCGACTCTTCCGAAACGGAAAAATGCCGCAGGATCCTCGGTACGAGGAACGCAATAATTTAATCACCCCGTTCCCGGTCGTCGACTGGTCTGCGCAACTTTCCACACCCCCGTCGATCCCTCCCCGCCCCCCAACGAGATGCACCCCCGCAATTAGACTGCAGGGTTGCATGCACTTGCCTAGTGCATGCTCCTAGAACTGCGGATGCTCGCGCGTTTCGCGTCCGACGAGAACCGCCGGGTTTATTAGTGTTACTTTGAAAAATAGTCGATCGCTGCTTCGGAAAATCTCCGTCCCGAAATTCTTGTCGATTTTGCAACAGAACGAGATTAGGTGAAACCTTTGGAGTACCGTCTTCGTTATACACAGAAACGTTTTGAAGATCCTGTACTAATTCTGTATTTTCCTTTTCTCCTTTTCAGCAAATGGCCGACCGAGTGCCACCTCAGCGGGCCACCGATTTGGTCGACCCTCTTCCAGGTGACGTCACAGTGGAAGCTGTAAGAACGATTTCGTAGACTCTTCCAAACACAACGGTATAATCTTCTATAGAATTGTGAATATTTAAACGATTTTAAACAACAGCTCGAAGAGAGACTCCTTCAATGATACAACTTCCACGGACATCTTTCAATTCATTTGAAAAATCGAGACTCCTCTCTCTCTCTCTCTCGGGAAGCTGTCAGAAAAGGTTGGTACACAGATTTCATTTGCGATTCAGCCGAGAAATTGGCAATTTTGCGATTTCGTTAGCTCCGTTCGACCATTTCGATTTTATTGTCATAAGCTGCACTCCGGGATATATTTTAATCAAGTTTTATAGAATTTGTCGCGCGTTCTAAAATTACATTCGGAAGAAACGCGTGCGCGAGGTGGGATTATCAATAGACTGCGAATCTTTATGCGAAATCAAAGTTTTCATCATAAATTGTAAAAAAACAATTGACTAAAAATTTATTGCTAGCCTTAATAATTTTCTTATGTGTTTTACTGTTTTGCGTTTCATCGTTCTCCTCGTGGAGACGTAAAATCCGCTATAGTTGCTAATTTTTTTAAAGATTCGCACGGACGAACTTGATTCTCCAAATGGAACGGCTCGAACGTATGTATAATGTTATTCGAATGATCGCGAGCTATGGCTGACGCGAGGCAGTCAGAATAGCAAACGCACTCGAGGTCGGGGAAGCTTTAATTCGATTCTGGTTAGAGGTTCAAGCCTCTCGTATATGTAATCCACTATTTGCTCGCATAATCCGGTAACATCGCGTGGATCGTTGTTCGCGAATTTACGAAGAGAACAACGAGGAATAATACTTTCGAGGCACAGGTTTTCTAGTTCCCCGAAAATATTCTATTTAATGGTAACTCGTTCTTAATTTGAGAAGTGAGAATTCGCTGATCGAACCGACAGTTTTCCTTCGCCGAATAAATATATATAACGCGCACGTGAGATGAATTAAGCTTCGATTAAATTTAATCCGTTATCGACAGCGACCGTGGATGGAAATTCGATTTTGAGGGTAACACGAGGCCAGGAAGAAACTATAAAAATCACGATAAGATTCGGAGATTGCAGTTCGCGTCGGTATACCGTAAGAAAAGCCGAGGGGATGGAAGATAAGCGAAATTACGAAGCGACGATGGCTTCGCGTGTATAATGGTATGGTATAACAAAAATTAGTAAATCAACTTTTCCAAATTGTGGAAGAAAATCTGCAAATCTTCTTCAGAAAATATCCCATCGCGTGGCCTACAGAATCTTCCTTTTGTCAGGTTGCTTATTTCATTTGAATACTGTCTTTTCAATTAATCTTGTGTCTAATTACCGAGTGGAATTCAGGAGAAATCCTTCTCAGGATCACGTGCCCCGCGACTCGCGAACTATTAAGCTTCTCAAGCAGGAAGACCGTGTTCTCGAACCGACATCGATCAGAGGAACTTTCGACTATCCTCGCTGGGAACGAGTATAATCGTTTCTTTCGACCTGTAGCGATCCTTCTCTGGTCCTGACGATCAGATCCGAGACACTGTTGATTATTAGAGGACATTGTCGAGTTGTCTGATCCAAATTTAATATGATAATTCTCGTGTCACTGCCTGCCGAGCAGAGTTGGACACCGATCAATCTCGATCGACGCAATAAATAAAATATGTAACCTCTAGAAGCTTCTTTAAAACACACAATCTTCCGAATGCTCGTCGTCATCGTGAAAAACAAATGCGTGTTCCGTTAAGTGCACCAATAGTTACTATCTTAGCCACATTTTATACTTAAATAGAATATTCGGAGAACTATGCTCCTAAAGTTTAGCGATATTCCAGTAAAAAATGTAACATTCCGTGGATTTACTTTTAAATTGCTACAGTGTGTTTATTGGTACGCTTAACTGTTCGCTGTCTGAGCTTGAGTCAACAGAAAGCAACGAGTATAGGAGTTGAAATCGACTGCAACGTGTTATCTTTGAAAATTGACAAGATGAAATTCTCATTGTAGCACGACAAGCGAAGAAATTTACTGATTGCCAAATATCAATTAATTTAAATCGATGAAAATTCAATTACGACATTATTTTCTATTAGGCTCAACAACTTTCCAAACAGTGACAACTCTTCTCGCAGTGATCTCCAAGCAGAATCATTCTAGTATGAATTTCGCCCATCCCTAGCACACCACTACGTGTCGCCAAAGTTTCGTAATTTTCGAATTTGTATTATTGTTTCAGTTCTAAGACGCAGAAGAAGACAGAAATTCGCATAAACGCCCGCAGTCTACTCACCAGGTCCCTCCCGCACGCAGGAAACCACTACACCCGTCCTACCCGGGCAACGTTCGCTTGTACATTCGGTGTCTCTAGATCACATCACCTTTGGGAATCCAGTGGAGGAGGAGACGCGTTCGTCGATCAAAGCCGAATGGACTGCACTCTCGGAACCGGAGGAACGTAGCCGGAAGAAAGTCTCGTGGGACAGAAACGAAAGGGAATGCAGTGAAACAAGGGGGATAAAGAAAAAACGTAAGTCAGCACTTGTAGCGACGCGCCGCGCCGGTCCAAGGAGATCCTCCAGTCCAGTTTTCTAGCGCGTCACCGGGATCCGATCGATCCCGGATCTCTAGTTTCGTGGATCGCGTCGCGGATCCTCATTTCAGCACCGAAGCGGAGACTCGTCGACTGCGCGACCGATCGAGCGCGCTCCTTTCCATATATATATATATTTTTTTTTTGATCGAGCGCGTTGATATGTCTGTTTTTGTTCTGTTCCGTTTTTGTGTTTTTTGTTTCGTATTTTGTTCGTCTCTTGCTTCCACGTGGTTCTCAGTTTCTCTGTTCGTGCCAGCGGTAACCGACGAGTCGTTGCCGTTGTTGCACCGTTCCCGGAGACCCTCGAAGAGCGGGGTTGTTCCTAGCATTCTCTCTCTCTCTCTCTCTCTCTCTATCTATCTATCTATCTATCTCTCTCTCTCACTCAACCCTCGCGGTGTTGCTGTGTGTGGTTTGGCTTTGTCCGTGCTCTCTTGCGTCCTCGTCCGTTCCGCGCGCGTCCCTCGATCCGGGCTGCTTCGTCTCGCGTTCCTGCCGATCCTTGGCTCGCTCAACGATCGAGGACGGTCCGGACCACCGGACGCGCGAGCTAGACGAAGCCTCTGGTGTCGAAGAGCGGTGGCACGCCGATCCTCTGGTTCAACAGGACGCCCAGTACCGCCAGACTCAGCACCAGAAGCTGATGGGCGCCGCCGTTCACGCTCGTGCCGCTGCACGTCTCCTTCGACGAGCGGTCCAGTTTCGCTGGAACAGAAACGGAGAAAGAAGCGTTAGAGGCTGCTCTACGAGTTGCTCGAGCGGGCTAAGATTTTCTGATGGCTGAAATAAGATAGAGAACTAGACGAGGGGCTGGGGGACGGGTCCTGAGAAGGACATCTGGGAAGGGACTAGGGAAGGAAGTAGGGGAGGATGTAGTGGGCTGAATAGGTGAGTAGAGAAGGGACGACAGTGGAGAGACACTCGAATACAATTGTTTAATTGGCTGTCGCCGGAAAAAGAGGGCGCCGTAATGAATCTCGAAATTGTTCGCAAGGGTAAGAATGAAACATCGATTTTCAGACCGTGCGATCGATTGCTGTACCATTACTCAAAATATTGTTTATATTATTAATTATGTTGGTATCTAACCAATTACTAAATATTTAAATATTCATGGAATGAAGAAAAATAATATATAGAATCGAATTATTGTAGGTTGGAAGAAATTGTTTAATTTTCAAGTTAAAATGTAGCTGCGAGTGTAAAGGGTTAAATGGCCACTCGTTAAACGTTCAATCCGTACCGAAACAATATTGATTGTAACAGTTGAATCAAATACGAAATAAGAAGAACCGAAAAGAATAGCGTCGACCTCTCGGCAAACGCTTCAGCTATAGTTGAGCTCTAGACTCGTATTATGTGGGTTACTGGAGTGAGGTGGACAGCTATTGTGACTATCGTTGTATCTCTCGGGTCTCTTCTTTCGGAAAATGGACCATGGAGCGTAGTGTGCGCGCCCGTGCGTGTGTAGCGTTAACGAATTTTAAGTGAAGCAGAAGACGGATGAATAGCAGCTATTCAACGGCTCTGAAGGATACATCGCGAGGACTCTAGCTGGCAAGCTCCGCTGAAAGAGGATTGTCATTGCCAGTTGTTTTCAGCGCTCCGGCCGCGGCCTCACTTTTAAAAACGTTTTAATAGGTCTCGACCGTCACGCGTACCCACCAATTCGGACTCGCAATTAATACATTTCCTATTCAAGGGAATCTCGTACTAGAACGAGATTCCCTAAAACGAGATTTTCGAAAGATTCGAGAACGATTTGCCACGGAAACCGAACCGCCTGTCAAAGTTTCGATTGCCAGGGACAAGAGAAGAATGATATTGAAAAATATCGCAAGAATGTTTTTTCAACTGTTGTATTAGAAATTTAAAAAGTCCCGAGAGTTGTGCGTTAGTTTTCTTTATTTTTTGTGCAGAGGAACGACGCAGCGCTGTCTCGGGCCAAACATTTCAAGTGCGAGAAAGTGTCAAAAAAAATTGTGGACCGAGAGGCGAGCAGCGAAAATTGCCAGGCGGCTCGTGAAAACCGTTGTGAAATTACGGCCAGGGTTCTCGGAGGGTCCTGCGATCTCAGCGGAGAGGCGAGGGAGCCGTCGTTTCTGCGAGAGGAACACGTTCCGCCGGTCTCAGCGGGGCCCACGCGAGCGAGAAAAATTCCTTGTCGCTGCTCTCTCTTGTCGCGAATATTAATGGGCTTCCGCAAATAGCCGCGGGCCGCTGCTTTGCTGTGGACATTTCACAAAACGTCCGGAACAATGGAAACAGCCGGGCAGTCGACGACGACGACGACGAACGACGAACGACGACGATGCAACGTCGTTCGTCTGACGCAGCGGCCACATTAATCGGCCGAATATAAAAGTAATAACGCGAGAGAAAGAGAGAAACAGATCCTGTTTACCGGCAGGAGATCGGGGCGGAGAGAGGATCGGGGAATAATTCGAGTCCCGCGATGACGCGGATTACGGGCAACAAAGAATTAATTTGGCTTTGCGCGGCAACGAGCGTTGCGTCGCGCGAATCCCCGGCTCAGCGGCCCCCCGCGAAATTCAATTAAAATGCGCCGGATAATCGGGGATCACGATAGCTCTCGTTGATATCGCCGAGCAATTAACAAGCGACCGAGATGCACCTCTGCCCGCCAGGCATCCGACGATTCACTTTTCCACGGGACTATCCTTGACGTTGAACGATATCGTATCGTCGGAGTGCTTCCCGGACCGCCGTCCGCAAGTAATCTTCAGATATTTCAGGAATTTTTTAATTTGCAGGTAGAGAATGTTTTCGTTCTTGCTTGCGAGGGGTTCATACAATTAACAAAATTCCTAATTGAAAAGTTGCCGGTGCTTCGGTGAAAATATCTTCTAAAGATTCCCAGATGTTAACAGGTTAATAATTTTTCAAACAGAATTACGAGCTGGGTCGACTGGAAAACACAAATTTGACCTTCGCATGCCCTCTACGCATACAAAAGGAACTAATCACGCGAAACAACGTGTCCCCCGCGATTCCAGCATCTCGAGCGACTCCAGCCGGTGTTTACAGAAGGGTTTCAACGACTCGCGACTTTCGCGAGGAACGGCGATGCTCGGAGAGCGAAAGTTGCCGGCAAATTGAGCGTCGCGATTCAACGCCCGCCACCAGAATGGCTCGATTCCGAATGCCGGGCCTCTCTGCTCAAAGGGAAACGACACCGTTCCCTCGCCATTCTAATTGCGAGTAACTGCTGTTTGCAAACTTCCCGGCAGCTTTGCACGGCTCTACGCGGTGTGTGCACGCCACCTCTCCTCTCGCCGCGCCGTTCGTTTTCCTTCGTTTCGCGACCAAAGGGGAAACTGTTGTCTCGGACACGAAATTGCACGGCCGCCGGAGAACAATTCCCTCTGACGCCGCGTTACTCTCGCTTTTAGCGGCCGTGCGCGCAACCATAGCAATCGTGGCGGATGAAGAAATCATGCGACAGTGGTGGGGACGATGATCTTCGACGGGCCGGTGCTTCGCACGCTCGCGAGGAACGCCGCTCGATCACCGATTTTTATGAAACTTTGCACAGTTGAGACAAAAATAAGAGCGTTCCCTTTTTACAACCGCTTGGTCTTTAAAAAAAAAAAAGTGGGGCGAACAAAGACAACGCGACGACGAATTCGCGTTTGAAAGCGGAGGTGCAACGAGGGTCTCAAAAACAGCGCCGCGGGGCACGCGATCGATCACGCGTTTCTGCCGGCGCGGCGCGGCGGCGAAGAAAAAAATCCCGGTGGACGAATCGGCGATTAACGCGCGGCAGCGGAGGCGTCCACGCGGGTCCGCACACGTGCACAAGTTTGCGCGCACGACGCGGAGAGCCGCTGCGGCATCGATCCACCCTGCGGCCAGTTCCAGCCCCGCACCCTCTCGTTTGCCCTGCTGCTCGTCCGTTCGTTTCGTTCCTGGGTGCCGCGATCAACCCCCTCCCTCCTTCGCCACCCTTCTCTTTTTTCCCCACCCCTCGACCGCCGCGCAACCCTACCCCTCCGACCCGCCCCTTAACTTTATCAGTGTTTTGTTTCCGAGGCGCGAGCACCGAGAAAACGCATCCCCGCTTCCCCCTCGCCGACCCGTTCCCCTCATTCCGCTTTATTTTATACCCCTTCCTCTTCCCTCTTGTCCCCCACCCCACTCTTTGTATTACATCCCAGCATTCTTTTGTCGTTCTTTATTCGATAATTATCGCCCGATAAGGGACGGCGAAGAAGCAGAAGAAGAAGACGGTAATTAGACTGGCGGATCTTTATGCGAAATCGTATTTCTGCTCCACAGCGTTCAGATGGGATCCCCGAGGGGAAGCCACCCCTATTCTTTAAGATAAGGGTTTCTTTTTTAAAGACCGTTACGGTGGAACGCGAACGGGGTGTTGCGTTTAATTGCTGCTCGATGTCTGGCGGTTTGCGATCGTTTGAACGTAATTGGTCGACGGGGATGAAAACCGATGCACCCCCCTTGGATGTAGACTCACCCCCTGCCATTAGTATCAGTATATTATTGTATTTAATTATAGATTGTTTTAGATTTAATTCTATCAACGAGTAGCGTGACCGAAGTGCAGATTGTTTATCGTTAATGGATGTTCTAAATTGTTCGTTTTCACTAAACGCTCATTCGATCGCAGGCTATTTCACAGTGGATTTAATTCGACCACCGACGTCGCATGCTCAGGTTAGGATACCCCTCCCCCCAACCCCTCGCTCCCTCACGCCTCTTCTATATTTATTTGCGTTTTCATACATTTGCATATTTATTTCCTTATTTCCTTCATCTCTAATGCAAACACCAGCACCGAAAGTAGATTGCATTCTTATCAGCAGGCTGTTACCGAGTTATTTATTAAACCGTTCGCCAGAAAGAGCGAATGTAAACATGACGCAGCTACCAAACGGATACGATCGATTAAGCATATCAGCGCTCGGCCGGTGCACGAGTTGTTCAAGTGGCCGTATAGTCTTCAAAGATCTCTCGCAAATTAAGACTGTGTTACCTTAATTAATTATCGTTCAATTTGACACATTTCCCGCCGCCGCCGTGCCGCTGCCCGAGACGACGGTACGCGTCTTGAGCCTCGATTTATTATTCAAGAACGGTTTCTCATTTTCCGAGGAGGAATGTGCAAATTTAATTCGCCGATCTTTTCAGCTTATTAATCGTTTCGCATCGATACACGAAAATGATTGGCACCTAATTTTTACTTTCACAATTATATGATTGAATGTCCGTATCGTGTATTAAAAAAATTATGCGACTACACGTCAATCGCATCTATCACGCGCGTACAAATTTTGTCACGGGAACGTCGCGAGCAATTACGCTGCCGATTATACATTGGTGTGTACGCTGCAACGGGCAGTGTTCGTGCAACGCATAAAAAACACCGTGAATGAAGAGCGATCAATGAAGCGAAAGTCAAGTGCGTGTGTCGCGATAGTATTTTTCGCATTCGTCGTTTCATCCGTCACGCCAACGTTTCACTTTTATTGACCCTTCGTTCCCTTCGCGGGGAAAGCTACGAGCCCGCGCAGATTCGCTTTGTCGCGATTCGTTCGCATAAATATCTTCGGCAACGAACGGAAGAAGAAAGCGGGGGGCGAGCAAGCCCGGAGGATCCTCGAGCTCCGGAGCTTACGCCGGACTGCTCTAGATGACGTTCCTAGAGTTAACAAGGTGAAAGATCCAATTCCCTTTCCCTTCGTGGTCGGGCAACTTTGAAGATGACGCTCGAGAGCCAACGATTCGCCGGCATTCAGTCAAAGCCGACCAATTACTGTATCCGCGGGGACGCCGATACACCGTCTACCGATATACAGGGTGTCCCGTGACAAATGTCTCCCATGCGACCGGAATTCTGTTAGATAGTCTGCGTCCACGGTCAAAGTAAATGCTCAGGGCGATTCTCCGGGAAACACCGCGTCGAAAATAAAAAAGGAATTTTTTCTCTACGAAGCTACGTTTCCGGGAAAAACCAGCTCGAAAGCGCGCCATCGAATCAGCTGATTTGCCCGCCGATGACTCACCGTTTCTACACTTATTGCACCAACGCACGCTCGGCCAGTTTTCAACCCGGTTTTTCTCGAAAACGGAGGCTCGCACGCAGAAATTTCTTTCCGCACTTTTCCACGAGGATTCTCCTGCTTTCTCGTTATAGCGACGTCGCGCACATTCGAGAACCCGCAGAACGTAGACCTCATTATCCGGAGCGCATGGAAAATAATCAGTCTCTTCCATCGCAGACAAAAAAAAATGTCGGAGCTTTTCATTCCGCACGGGAATCTCCCGAAAATTGTGCGGCCACAGAGCGGAGCATTCTGACGAGCTGAAAGCGTCTTTTAATTCGCGTTTACGCGTAATGCGTTGATGGTTTACGGTGCTTTACATTTCTCATTAGGGTGATCGTTGATTAAGAATATTTTCATAAAGTTCCGCAGTCCAGCGGTTACAAATACAATGGATTTCGCGATTTTCTCGACGAGAGGGAACCGTTCACGCATCTCGTCGGGCTCTGGTAATTATAGACCGTCCGACGGGGCTAATCAACGGTGATTCGGGTCAGGTGACCTGTTCGCACCGGGGTGGGACGTGTCAGGTCGTCGATCACTTCGGGAGAGTTGGCATACGAGACGCAAAAGTGTGTCCTCGCCGCCGCGATTATCCGCGGCCTCGGGCTTCCGCTCGCCGGGAAAGTTGGTCCGGGACGGGACGATACCCGACGACAGCTGGCTCCGGGAAAGTAATTAAGTGAAAACCCGTCGGAAGGGGACGAGGAAAGCCTGGTGAAAGGGGCCGGCCAGGCTACGAGATGGCTCAAGTTTGATTACCGCTCTCCTCTTCCAGCGAACTTTTCCAATCGATCGTGAAATCGATCCCGCTCCCAGGGGCACGCTTCCGCGGCGCGGTCTCGCGTACGTTTCCTTCGCACACCAGGTGTCCTCGAAGTATCGTGACACCTGGGAAAGTGTGGTTTCGATCCCCAACTTTCGGGGCTGCTCTCGCCCCTTCGATGTGCATTGCAAACGCGTCTGCGATTTTCTAATCGTTCCGAGCAACAAACGGTCAGAGCGACCGTGAACATTCGGGGCAACAAACGTCACCGACGAATAAGTTACGAACGTTTCGCTCCTTCAGAAATATGGATTTCGTACTGACGAATCATCAAGGGTCGATCTCTACGATCGAACCGTTGTACGTTCGCTGGGAATATTCTTCCGAGCAAACGGCGAATTCGATCGGGCCGACGCAAACCGGTCGCGAGAGGCTGAAAAGGCTGATTCACGGCTACCTGGGCTCGGCGCGGCGTTCACACACACAAGCACACCCCTTGACATGGATTTCGGTTGATTGATTGCGACCGGCTGCCCTCCCCGGCTCTTTATCGGCCACTCTTCCGCGTTTCCCTCGGTTTCATCGCGTTTTCCTCCTGCTGGGAAACCGGACTCGTCCGGAGTGTGCAGGACCGCGTGAAATCGAACTGTCCCGCCAACGGGTCCGTGCCGCGTTTCCATCCTCGATCCAACCAGCGAAACTTTATCTCGATCGCCGACTCGATCTTTGCGGCGCGAATGGCAAACAGTATTGCGCCGCCGAGGCTTTTCATTCCGGGGCTTTATACCAACGAACGACGCGTCCCCGATTCTGTTTCGTTGCGCACGATGCAAAAAAATTTCGTGAAGAACGTCGAATGAACTAAATTATGCAAACTTCGTTATCGAGCAAATAGAATTGCATTTCGATTTAAAATAAACGAACGACATAATGTATTGGTAGAAGCTAATCGGATCAGAAAAATGAAATCGGAGGCGGTCGGTGTGCGTGACTGAAAATATTCGCCGTTTCAGGGGCCGGCATAGCACCCTCCGTTTAAATAGCGATCCTCTAAAAGTACCACGGCTCGTTAAGCGATATCAGCTTCCGGCCGTGGCGCGGTCGCCGGAAACCGTCGCTTCCGGCCGAAATCTACGAGCACGGGTCCGTCCGCATTCGCGATTGGTCCCGTACCTGTTCGACGGTTCGATCGCCGCGAACATTTTGGACCGGAGTCAAAGCGGTCGCTCGCATAAAGTACACTTTTACGGGTGGCGGGATCGTTAGCGGGAGATAACGGCGCTATCGGCGAGGACGTAATCGTTGCGGCCCGTTTTCCAGCGGAATCCGTGCTGGCGCCGTGTCAATGGCAGTTCTGTACCGTCGTTGCATCGCGTCCATTGCACACCGAACACGTCCGACCACGAGACGCGACGCCGAGAGCGCAAGGGTGCATTTAGCTCG
This sequence comes from Lasioglossum leucozonium, assembly GCA_028454225.1. Taxonomy (NCBI): domain Eukaryota; kingdom Metazoa; phylum Arthropoda; class Insecta; order Hymenoptera; family Halictidae; genus Lasioglossum; species Lasioglossum leucozonium. Next base: position 11,162,360 of record CM052207.1, read on the forward strand.
GTGACGTCACCGATGCACGGCGCACGGTCGGCGCAGCGGTACGCGAGCCGGTCTCACGCGTCCAGCGCTGCGCCTCGAATTCGGATCGTTAGCGACGATGAGAATGACACCTTTGTCCGGTGACAGGTTCAAACTGCACACTGCACTGCCTCTCGCCGAGGAATGATCTCGAATCCGGATATTCGAAAAATTGTGAAACTTTTGGGATACGTTGCACAAGGCATCGTGTGATCTTTTTTCTGCTGGCCAAATTTAAAAATTCAAACTGAAAGAGCCGATATCGTTAGCTCAGAAGATATTCTATCTGCAAAGTAATAATTTTATAGAATTTTATTTTTAATAAATTTGTAGGGGAATCTATTACATAAAAATTTTATAGAAATAGTTAATTTTATATAAATTAATTATTTCAAATGAAAATTTTATAGAATTTTATTTTTAATAAATTTGCGTGATTTTCTCGGGGAATGTTTCGAATACATTCCGAAATTTCAAGCAACAAGAAAATGTGTGAAGCGGTCCCTGCAGTTTGCAGCATCCCCGTTGCTTCCCGTTGCCATCTTCGTCGTCCGGAATGCTGTACCGGTACGATTTTTTTCCGAGGAGTGCTCGGACGTAGCAAGATCTCCGCGACGCGACGGCTTATCGGCGGATAGGTCGGATAGAATTGCAGGTCCGCGGAGTGCATCTGCGGTTACGTCAATGGTTTGCCGTGTAAACGGGCCATTAACGCTCGCGACAACGACGCCTCCCTGTGCTCTCCGCAGACTGCCTTAACCGCCGCGCCGTGCGGTTAACCTTTCGATGTCCACCGACGTAATTATAAAGCAATGCCACAACGTCGTTTTGTGCTATTTCGACGATACCGTCTGCCTTTTATTTAGCCATGCCGCGCGGCCCTAGCTTTATGCACAGATCTCCGTATTTAGCGTGCCGCGATGGAATAACCTGCTCCGAAAATGGACCAACGAAGCCGCGACTTCAGACTGTGGCGACTTGGCCGGGTTTCTTTCGAAGCCTGCGCCTTTTTTCTTTTCGGGCCCAGGATTTATTCATCGGAAGCTCTAGGAAGCTGGGAAACTCTCGAGTTTCCAGACTGATTTGATTGGTTCAAATTGGGTTAAACGTGTGCCCGAACGGTTTCGAACTGCAACTTTCTGGAACGAAGGATTTGCTCGTAAGACATCTGCGGAGCGAACGGGAGCATTTGTGATAGATTTAGGATTATCGTGTAGCTTCGAATCGACAACGGTACAGGTCCGATTCAAAATGTCGTTACCCCCGAACGAGCACAAACCGATTTTCAAACGAATGATCGATTTCACCCGAATATTTCCAATCGGCAGCAATCTCCAGGATCAAACAAAGTTTCCATTGCAAGAGTAAGCGGTACAAGAGCGTAATCTCCGGGTAATCCAGGAAAGTTGGGGAAGCTCGACGAGAAAACAAGAGCACCGTGTCGCCGAGCTTCCACACACGCAAAGAGCGAGAGAGGAAGAGAGAACTCCGCGGAAACGGTTCCTCGTCCCGATGCCAATAAAAATTGGCTCTGACGTAACCGTTCCCAGAGAAGGTTTTTATTCGGTGCATCAAGCCGTGTTGAAAGCATAAAGAATCGGATGAAAGACGAAACAGACGTTTTCGAAGCGGGTCTGGCCGCTGCACCGCGCCGCGCACTGGTTGGCTTGTGGCCATTTCTTCGGTACGCGAGAGGCAACTTTCTTCGCAAGGGCCGAGCACCCTCGATTAATAGCCCGCCTCGGAGTCAATGGGATGCGAAATTGCTTCCAGAAGAGGGCCAGAGACTCGTTCCTCGATCGTTGCCAGAACTGGTGGGCGCGCGCTGCTCCTTAACTGACGCTCGATCGTTTAATCAACCGGGATTAATCGGTAAATAACTGGGTTGTTCGGGGAGCTGGCCGGAGAATCGGAGTCTACGCGATTATGCCAACGGATCTTCCTCCGTGCCGTGATCATCTTGCGACGTCGGTTCTACAAGCACGGTGTATTATCTAGTGTTCAATTATTGCAACGGGAATTTCAGGAATACGAGGATTCCTATTTATCCACGCTCACGTGCGTCTCGTGTTCATTTCGAGGGATGATTTCACTCTTACAATTTTATCACGGTATTAGTGAAAAGACGGTCGTATCGTATATGAACTGCTCCAGTTGCACGCAAACTTTTATAATTTTCTGAATTTTATACAGCTTCCTTACCCCAAATCATCCCCCGGTGCCACGAAGAAACAAGTCTCGCGTGGTCTTCGGAGAACGAATGAATTTCACCGTTTAAGATCGCCTTGTAACCGGAACAAGCGATATCATGGTCTTTCGAACGGATTATCCTAATCGGGAACTTCCAGAGTTTCCTGATCCTCCACTCGGCTCACGGAATAAATGCCTGCCTCCAGGCCCAGCGGAACGCGCGGCTCGGAGAACCGAGAAAAAATCGTTTTCCGAGGGAACGCGTGCGATTCCGCCGGAGCGATTACCGTTTCCAGTTTGTCGGGAAGACGAGGCGCGTCCATCATTTATTCAGAGCTGGTATCAAGTGTCGGTGGCTGGCGAAGCGTTTCCACTTGACGCTCATCGAAGAAGCTGGAGAGAAGCTCGCGTCTCTCTTCGCTCTCCTCCCGGCGAGACCGCTTTGCCTCGCTCTCGCGAGTCCCTCCCCTCTCCTTCCTTTTCCCCGGGAGATATACGCCGGATTTCGAATCTGCTCGGAGGATTTACCGAGGAACGGAGGCTATTACGTTAAAAGAGGCTGCGCTCGAGATATTCAAAGCCGATCGCCTCTCTCTCCTCCCTTTTGTCATCGCGAGCGGCGAGCGAGCTGCGCGATCGCGGCCAATAATCGGATCTGCATAATGGACGAATCGAGTCCGCGGAAAGCGGATCAAGCCTCTCCTTCGGCATCGGTCTAGGCTCCCCGGGCTGCTTAGGCGGAATGGCGCGGGGCCAGCTCGCCGCGTTAGGTCCACCCTCGGCCCGCGACCTTTAATATTTCTCGCAAATATTAGGCTTAGCGAGGACATATTAATAAGGATATATCTTCCTTGGAAGCCGGCCAACCTCCCCGACTACGGAGACCGCGAACATCGTCTTTCGAACGACTCTGTTCCACTCCCGGGGCAAATGAGGACGCCGGAAGAAAGGACTCTTGATATCGAGGGTTTCGGATTCGTGGTGGGTGGTGTTGTATAGCTTAATTTTTCCGCGGGCAGCTCCGAGCGCGCCGCTGAGCCGGTGGGCGTGGCTTTGTTGCTCTCGATTTCAGACGGGGCTAGGACAGTGTTCCACAGAGAGGTATGTTCTTCATCAATTTCTCTCACAAATCTTTCGGTATGTCGCGAGCTTGCGATCTATGGAAGACTATTGTATAACTTGATTTTTTTGTGTAGGCAGCTCTGGCCTGAGTGGGCGTGGCTTTCCTGCTCTTGATTGCTGCTACGATTTTCCTTGCGTACGGTGCGTTTCAAAAATTGTTACGTACAAGCTCGTTGGCTCGTCGCGTCGGACGAACAGAAAAACAATATATTCGAGTAATCGCGAAATTCCATTTCTGCGCACGCGTCCCGATGTCCACAGACGTCAGTTTAAATGTCCTGTTTGCTCTCATTTCTCATCCCGGGAACGATTCAATCTCTCCGCCCTCGGGGAATCGAACTTCTGTTCGCGTCTTGGCGATGATGAATGGAGAACTTGCGGGGGAATCGACGACGTCGGGACGTTGTTCGTCCCGAGAGACAGCCAGTTTTTCCACTTGCTTTTTGGAGAAACGTGCGTGTTTCGATGGACACCGTCACGGCCCGCACCTGTTACTTATTATTATCGTCCGAACCCAAGACTGCCCATCGATACGCGTACTTTTTGATGGAAAAATAAGCACATACTCCTTGAACACGCAGTGAATTAGCCTGAAAGTTTCGAGAAGAACAAATTACACACTCTCCCGAAAAGAAAATTTCAAAAATCATCTAGTTCTCAGAAATATTGATTCAGGAATCCGATTAAAGAAATTGATAACCGCAAGTCTAGTGGGCAGCAATGTCCCTTCTTACAAAAGATAAAAGCTGAAACCTCAACAGATGGAACGGCCATGATTCGAACCTAGGACACTGGAGCACTGGAAGCTGCTAGACCCGAGAAGACGATAAGATCGTCCGTCTACGTTCCTGGAAGCGTATTCTTCCGGGTCAGCGAGCAAACGGCTATGAAACGGGATTTAGGGGAGCAAGTTGGAGAACGGGTGACGTCGGCGTCGGAGCGATTTTATTTCCCCGTTGGACCGAGTTCAACAGGGTCCGGAAAAAGCGTCGCGACGACCAGCTGGCCGCTGGTTAACACGGTTCATTTGGAAACCCGTTGGCGACCTTGCCCACCGATTTTTCATCGTGAAACTTTCGCGAGTTCTTTTCCTCGCTACCTTCGTTCGTTTTGCCATAATCCGAATTATATTTATTTTACCGGAGGAAACAGAGCTTCGGTCTCTTGTCCGGTAATTCTGAAAGGTTTCATTCTCGGGAGACACGTCGGGAGAGAGTGATTTAAATGTATAGTAATCGACGATCGACTCAGAGCCGCCTCGGGGCTCGGGAAATTTCCTGTTCAACAGGTGCTCCGATCTACCGATCGAGGGAACCTTGCGAATAGACGTAATCGCGTTCCGGATGCATCCTCCAGGCCATTAACTTTGTTGTTCGAGTTAGGCTAGTTTAGTTTTGTTGTAAGATGGTTTAATACTCAAGTTTAATACTAAGAAATTATTTAAGAGGATCGCTCGCTGCCACGGAAGCGACGCGTACAATCTTTTTAATATGTGCGGTAGTCTACGGGCAATTTAATAAAAGTTAATTTATTTGAATGTGAAAGCGAATTTCGAAGGTTGAATAAATAATCGTACCAGTCGAGTGGCAGCGAACGCGTTGATTGAGGTAGGACCTTTTTGTTCTGGCGAATAAAGAATGGGGGGTACTCACCTGTAGCTGAGAGAAGATGAGGAAGATACTTCTTCCAGAACGTGCACTGCTTCACCCTAAGCCCGTTGCCGATTGTCGTGCTCTCGGTGTCCAATGTCAGGTACTCTTTCGACGCGGCAGTGTGCACCGGCCAATGGACGTCCCATGTTGACGATGATGAATCGTCGCCTAAATTCGGATCCCTGTCACAATTAAATCGCTCAGTAATTGCTGCCACAATACCGATCTCGCTGGAAGTGTTCCTTTTCTGAATAATTAGCCGGCGAAATGGGGTTGGAACCAATGTTCGTTTTTTCAATTGCAAAAGCCAAGATAAACTTTTCAGACGTTTATTCGTAGATTTATTAATTTATTTCCCATTCCGTTCTATGTAATTACATTTTACATTCGACCGTTGTTCAGGCGATTATCGAATAAACCTGCGAATAAATATCATAATTTTATCTTGTCATTAAAATCATTGTCGCTTACCCGGTTTTCGCGAAGTTCGTCCAGTACTTCATCATCTTCTTGGACAAGGCCACCTCCTGCCTCGTGTAGCCCTTGGACGTGTCCAGCGGCTCGCCGAAGATGTAGCTGATCTCGTCCGCGTGCATCACGCCGGTCCACCTCGGCCAGGGATTGTTCGCCGATCTGGTAAAGAGAACAGCGACGCATCGATCCCACACGATCCTTCTTCAGCTTTATCAATTCAAGAACACCGGCGCGCTACGATCTCGTAAAATTAGCCCTCCGTGGCGCAGCCGCCGACTAGACTGTGGCTCCTTATGCAAATCCACCGTTCCCGGAGAATAATTCATGAAACCACAGGAAGTTGCCGGGAGCTTACTGCTTAAATAAACGTCTTTGCTAGCTGGAGGGGGGAAACGTTATTAAATCTCGATTCCCTTAAAATAGTTAGCTTTTTCGAGTTCCTGCGACTGTAAGGGATTGTTTGCCAAATGTCTTTGCGGAGCTCGGAACGATTCTTTCAGAGCGATCTCGGAGGCAGACACGAGAATCGAGAGTTTGCTTTTAATATTATCGTGTCAAGGAAGACTATCAACGATCAGCGCCGATTTTACGAGTTCGCTACAGCTTGTTCCATCCTCGGGGACACCTATCCCGCTCACCTGTGCTTGTAGTAGTACATGTAGACGGTGTTCCCTGTCTCCGCGTACCGTTCGGCGAACTCGTTCACGTTGCAGGTGAACTGATAGTCGCCGACGATTTTGTCGAGAGCGTTCCTGTTCGCGTGAGGGTCGTCAGGGTGGAGCCAGTCCGTGTACTCGTAGATGATCGCCTGCCTGCCGAGCTGGCTGACGTAAGGGTTCAGCTCGGAGATCGCGCTGATGAACTGCTCCCTGGACACCTTGACGTCCTCGCTGCCGTCGATACGGAACAGCTCGGTCAGGTAGTAGATGATGAAGTAGAAACCCTCCTCGCTGTTCGAGCCCATCATGATGTTCGCTTTCTTGAAGGACGAGGTCGCCAGCGATTGTTGCGGCGTCTCGTCGAGGAACGCGCCGTCTATCACCGGGACGAACGGGAATTCGCAGATACCCAGGGTGCCCCACTCGTTCGTGACGAGGTCCTGGGCGTCCTGAGCCAGTAGACAGTCGATCACCTCTTTCAGGTTGTTACGGTCGTGTGGACAGCCGACAGCTTCCGCCAGCCGAATCCCCCTGACTATCGACTCCTCTCGCGAGATGATCGCCCAGGGAGCCGTCGGCGAGCCGGACTGCATGATCGCTTGGTTGAACAGGTTCCTGGAACGTAGGAAATCGTCCAGCAGACCGATCAGGGGACGCTACCGATCGGGAAGGATCGAAGCGACCATCGTTCGGACCAGGCATGTCCAATTGGAGCGATCTTTCGATCGAGATAAGTTGGTTTCACGGCGAGCCACGGTCCTCTGGAGCACAGTAGGACCGCTCCGGAGGCTTGGGGATCGCGCGAAGAATCGTCAGAGCGAAGAGGCGTGGCCGGGCTACGACTCCACCTGCTAGAGCTCCAGGTTGAACGTGCCTGGTTCTGACTAATGAATCTCAAAGCGTAGTTCAATGTAACCTAAGTACGGGCCAGGCACGTCGAAGCGGATCGATATGAAAATTAATTCGACGGGGAGCACCGTGTCTCGGAGTAAGCCAGAGCCCTTCGGAGCAGGTAAGGACCGCCTCCGAGGTTCGCAGGCCACGCGGATAGCCGTAGGAGTGGGGATATAGGCGTGGTCGGGTCACGCCCACGACCGAACCACGCCTTCTAGGGCTCCAGGTTGGACGTGCCTGGTCCACACCAGTGATTCTCAAAGCGTAGGTCGTGCCAGCTATTCGAAAGTCTCTAGACATCCACCGAGGATCTATTCTCGAGGCGTGAATGGACCTAGCTAGTTTTGCGAACCACTGATTTAGTCAGCTGCTGCCGTTCGTAGGCCCGATAGATCGCGTACGCCCAGCGCGAGCTTACGGTGATCCGAACTTACGATCGGTAGCGTGTATGTTGCAATAGGCGTACGACGTGTGGTATGCGTGTGTGTGTGTGTGTGTGTGTACGTGAGAAGCAAGAAGAAGACAGAAGAAACGTAGTAAGAACGAAAGAAAAAAGAAGAAATGAATGCGAACATAAAAAAGAGCAACATACGAGAAACAGAGAGAGAAACAGAGACAAACAATTGAGAGCTCTCGTGTGTAGTGACTAAGGAGAATAGGTATGCACCTTGACAGAGGCGAGAGTAGGTGCATAGAAACGGAAACGGCGCCCGCGCTCTCTCCGAACAGGGTCACGTTGTCAGGATTTCCGCCGAACGCAGCGATATTGTCGCGGACCCACTGAAGGGCCATCATCTGATCGAACAGACCGGCGTTCCCAGGTACGTCCGACGTTCCGAAGTAGAGGAAACCCAGGCTGGCGACTCGATATTGCATCGAGACCAGAATCACGTTCTCCTCCGACACCAGGGTTTTGTGATCGTAAACGTCGAGGGTCGCCGATCCGGAGTAAAAGCCACCTACAAGGATTTGTCGCGCGATTCCATCTCTCTCTCCTCTCAATCTCCTGTATATTTTTTTTCTCCGAGGGCTTTCCCGTTCCCTCGGCCCGGGGAAAACCTTCGTTTCTCCTCTCTCCCTTCAGTCTAGAGACGTGCTCCCTCGCTCTCGGACTGTCGGTTCCGATCGCACGCGACATCCGGGAACGTCACTGGCGGCTAGTGCTGACCCTTCGGCTGCGCTAACATCTAGTACCTTTCTTTCACAGCCTTCGCCAATACATTAAAAACAGCCTAACACCCACAAAGACATACTCGGGGAGTCTACGATTTTCTTCCGAACCGTCATTCCGTGGAAACGGGTTCAATTTGTTCGCATCGAATGACAGGCTTCCAGACGATGAGATGTCTGTGTTCTCAAAAAATAATCCAACGCTTGCGTCCAATAATGAAAACACCTTCGGGCGCAAACCTTCTTCCTGCGACGCGTCCCTATTAGCGAGGTTCTACCGTACTTCCTTCAGATCCCCAGTGAAATGGTAGTAGTCGCAGCGGAAGGGTCGGCGTAACAAAACGGAGAGGATCACGGTCAGGTGTCCGGAATAAAAAAAATTGGGAAAGGTGGTCCTCGGTTGGTCGCTCGAGGACGTTAGAATTCGGAATCGATCGATTCGGAAGTCCTCCTCGAGCGGCCAGAGGATCCAAGACAGCGTTGTCTCGGATCTCGTTCGAATTGATCCGGTCGCCCTAAGAGCGTCTGCCGTTGAAAGTTTAAAAAAAGCTGGCTGGCCGGAAATAGTCGGTTGCGGGGGCGAAAATAATCGTTTCCCGGGGGTAAGAGGCGACCACCTGTGCGAAAGAAGCGGTGCGCGGCGCCCCAAATCAGAATTTACTCAACCAGAAATCTCACGAGAAACGTTACCGAGTTCCAAATCTGATAACTAATTATTTATCTTCGAATCGCATTCTCTAACTCATTTGACAAGGCTATCGAGGCCCAGAATTATACCGCGTTTCAAGAATCAGTAAACTGCTAAGCCTGTCTCGAATAATAACGAAGAAATGAATTTGGTCGACGCGGTCGAATTGACAGTTGTCGGCGCCGCGCACGGTCCACCCTGCGAAAACGGCCTAGCGATCGGACGGAACAGGTGTCAGCTGGAACTCACCACCGAATATCCATACCATAACAGCGGCATTGGTAGGCCTAGGATGCGGCGCGACCACGTTCACGTAAAGGCAATCCTCGCTGCGCGGCGTGTTCGGATTCCACATGGTCGCGCCCGCGAAGTCGCCGAACACCGTGTCCAGGATCTGCACGCAGCTGTTCGGCAGCTTTGTCGCGTTCAGGATGCCCTGCCAACGTTCCGCGGGCCGCGGATGCCGGAACCGAAGCAGACCTGCAACAAAACAACACCGCGTCCCGATCGTCTACTCCGACATTTTACCCATCGTTGCTCCACAATTCTTTCTTTGCCTCCCCATCCTCCAGGATTTTTTTTTTTTGACAAAACTTTAATTTACCTTCGACTTTACTTATCTCGATTATTTTTACTCGAATATAACGGTATTTGGAAGAAGGGAGAACGGCGGTGGTCGGTACGAGGCGATCGTCTACCGCGTAGCCGTCCATTACGTAGGAGCGCGTTCAACCGCTCGATGCAAATGGGTTAATGGACTAAATGCGCGCCGATAATACCGTTCTACATTGTTTCGGCAATACAGCTGATCGGCGTCGGTTTGCGTGGCCGGCAACAATGGCCGCCACTTGCAACCTCGATCGACCGTTCAACCGTCTTTTGTATTTTTATAAAACAATCGATCGGTCACACCGTAAATAAAATAGAAAACACTTCTACGCTCTGCTATGCACGTGGCAACGCCATTCGACTGATCGGTAAACTGTGAATCTTCATTGTAAAATAAAAATTTAATTATTAACAATTATAAACAAGAGCATTCTTAAATTCATGTTTTCACGGTTTCATGTTTCTTCTTGTCAGTTTCATCCTAAATGCACGAAATCCGTGTACCTGATATAAATACTGAAAGGTATGCTGAGATTGAAGAATAATCGAACTACAGCATCCGATGGACTGGGTTGCAAAATTGACGAAGAATATGAATGAAGTGCGAATTAATTTGTGGAGGATCGCAAAAATTGAAGGAGGCTGCATCAGGTACCTGGTACACCTGATATGTCGAACGTGACGCAATACTCGAAGAGCAATCTAGCCGCGCCAGGTACCTCGCGAAGTGAAGCACGAATTAATTTGTACAGTTGACGGTGCCGAACGTTAAAATTGAAAAGGAACGTGGCCGCTGGAGGTGCTTCGGGAAATGAAGTACGAATTAATTTGCACAGCCGAGGTGTTGAGAGGGATTGAAAAAATTGCAGAGGAATGGGTTACGCGGCTGGTACTTCGTGAAGCGAAGTACGTTATAAATGCATAAGCAGCCGCGGTCTATTTCCGTGTACAGATATAGAGTGTACAATATCCCCGGAGTAGGTGGAACGTACCGACAGGTTTCTGCGCGTAAGGGATCCCGAACCAGGCGTCGACCTCCTTCCCCGTGGTGGCAGTCATGGTCTTACCCCTGACCTTGCCCTTCCTAGTCTGAACCACCAGCGGATCGTCGTTCGAATGGAGGGCGGCCGGTCTTGGCAGCTCCTCGCTCGTTCTGAAATCCTTCGCGTCCTCGTGCGACATGTCCGCGTGGTGTCTGCTCTTGTGGGACGGCGAACACCAGCACACGTCCAGCTGGACCAGCAACGTTAAGCACAGCACCATCAGGGCCTCCAGTTTCGTCAAGGAACTTCGGTTTCTTGGCATCGTGTCCTCGCCTGCCGACCGATACACGTTCACGCTTTAACTTCCGACAGAAATACACGCGTCAATAACATTCAGAGATTTCATCGAACGATTAAATTAACGTTCCCCGTTTCTCTAGGAGAATTTTCTGAGTCACCTGTGACCGTATCTTTTTTGTCATATTTCGCAAGAGGATACATTGCATTTTTAACGTATTGCACTGGACGCCATATTGTAGTTCAACACTATTTTCGGCGAGAACTGTTGAGAAACTTTATTCGCTTAAACAAAGACGACTTTATTTATTTAATGCAAACAAACACAAACTCCGGCCGGAGTCGCACCATAGCCTGTTTCTGTATATTATCGTTGGATTCCAACAAGAACATTTGCAGATTTCACGATGTTATTACGAGACTTCTATCAACACGTATTCTTGACATTGACACGGTTCGGATTGTTTTCGCGCGTTTAATCCGCGATTAAGTGGAGTCCCGATTATCGCCGAAGCAGAGGAAAAAAGTGGGTGGAAAGATTTCTGTGGAAAGTGTCTTCGCTCGTGAAACGCGATCTTCGGTCACGAAACGTAATTGTTTCCGTTTCCGCGAGGGGAAACAAAGCGGTCCCGGTGCCGGTGTTCCAACTTCCGTCGTCGGAGGCGTAACCGAAACGCACTCGTTGGCAATCGAGTGCCTTTGGCTGCGCGAAAGCGGCTCCCGTGCTTTCCCTGCTTTGTAGCAGAGCGACAGAGAAAACGACAGACAGAGAAGGACGGAGATGTCATCGGTGCGCTGCACCGTTTAATGCTTCTCCTCGTGATAAACGAACGACGCCGAGCCTCGACGACGGCGGCTGCTCGTTCCGATGGAAACGAGCCCTTTGTGCGCGGCAGATCGCTTGGGAACGATTGTTACTTTCTTGAGTCGGGTCTCCGAGCCCGGCCCGGGCCCGAAGCCCGGAGCGGAGCCGAGCGAAACGGAGACCCGATCTCAAACGCCGCTCTGATGGGATTCGGCGTGCTCGACGCCCGATCGATTCGCATTCGACTAATTGGAAACGGTGTTGGGCTTTGTTCGGCCGCGTGCACCTCGACGCGTTTCCCCTGTCGAGCTTCCATCGTTTGCTCCGTACCAATTAACCGGCTCTTTCGACGAATCCACGACGAAATCGACGACTCTACGGGCTGCTCCGTCGAACCTGTTACACGTACCTGTCTAGGATTAATGGCATCCGGCGCCGGATCTTCTTTTTAGGCGCGTTCTATCAAAGGCCCTTTCATCCAGGACGTACAAAGGGTCCAGTCACCGGCAGAAACTGTCAGAAACGACGGGTACGTACTCGGTTCTCTGAGAGGACGAGAATTTCTTGACACGGTCGGACTCCTCTTTAAAAAGTATTTTTCGCGTACAAAGTGACGAACAGAGTTTGATACCGAAGGATCAACGCTAAACCAACCAAGTATCATAAGTGTCTGGTAAACGATGCGTTGATATTGCGTGAACTACAGATACAATTTATTATTACTCGTTACTAGAATGCAAATGTTCACAACCGTATTTGAATATTTTGTAAAGAAAGTTTGCAAAAATTTAAAAATATAATCACGAAGCAGGTTTAAATTTTTGAAGCGGTGTCCTCTTTCTGTAATGGCCTCCGCCATTTTGGATACGCGAAAAGGGCGGGAATATGCTTTCAATTTCAAACTGACCGGTTTCCGGGTTGAGAGAGTTTAAAACAAACGAGAAATTAGTTGAATTAAATCACTGTTGATAAATAAATTTTACCGAAGAAGTGTTAAAAACTGTTTGGAAGAAATAATAAATAATAATAAACGTTTCGACCGAAAAGGAGACATAAGCGATCTATAGTATATTTTTATATCGTATATTCGCGAGTGAATCAAAATATCGATGTCTCTATCGATGATCGAGGTTCAAAAGTCCGCTCGCAAGACGGAGAATCGGGTCTAGATCAGCGAAGATCTCGCGTCGGCGCTCGATCGAGAGAGCTCCTCGGTCCAGTGTAAATCTCAGCGGATAATGTTCCCGGTCTTGGAAAAACGTCGTGTCTTGCCGCGGTGGAACGTTGGTCCGTGCTCGTTGTCTCTCACGCGTCCACAAGGAAATATATCGGCCAGTTCTACACGAAGGTCCGCGTTGATTAGTCATTTCCTTCTGCGTGTTCCGTCTGTGTTGCGGGTGATGGTGCGTGCCTGATGGATCGCCCGCGCGCGCCGGTTACACGCAGTAGATCGAGGTGTTACACGCGGAAGCGTTCGTGAGAGAGAACAGAGCGTATTAGTGTCATCAGGAATGACGATTTATTGCCCGGCGAGCACCGTTCGCTCGCTAATTAACTCGGTGTCGCGGTGGCAGTGGGAGGAAATCAGCTGGTGGCTCGCTGACAGCATTGCTCCCGCTGTCGAGGAGAGAAAGAGAGAGAGAGAGAGAGAGAGAGAGAGAGAGAGAGAGAGAAAAAGAGAAACCATCTGAAAACCACAGGAAACCGAACCGGAACCGGTCTCACGGGAAGAACGTCAGCGCGATCGTTCCTCTTCCCGTTACCCCCCGCGATTCGTTCTCTCGCGCGAGATCTTTCGCGATTTGTTTTTCTCGCCGAGGAGCTCGCTGGTTGCCAGACTCACCAAACGTTTTCCGGCGAAACCAACCAGATGCCAGTTAGGGTTTGTCGAGTGTTTGGTATCCTCGGGCTGCTCACGATCGAACGGAACCGATCCAACGATCACTGTCACACTCGCCGGGCTCGCGAAAACAATAAGGGGAAGTCGGAGAACTGTGCGACGCGGCGGCTGCCTTTCCGTCGACGCATAGGCGAACACAGGCTCTCCCGGACCCGTCGGGAAAACGATAGTTACCTCGGCCGACGAGGTGGCAGCATCGTGCAAACGCACCACGCGACGGAGTCGTCGGTGCAACGAGCGGCCGTCCGGCCCATATTTGGGTCGGCCCCCGTCGCGTTTCGCGTCGTAAAACCGACTCCGTCGTTACTGCAAACGCATCTGTGACCTCTCTTTAAGACGACCGTCTCTTTCGGCGATTTTTTACACCCTGGTCCCCGATCGGTTTGGAAAAACAGGCTAGTTGTGGAAGATAAGAATCGACGAGCCTTCTCGGAACGGTTTCTCGCGATCTCCTTCTCTTTAAACGCGAGAGGATCGACGTAGTTTTACATTTTTTCATTTCACTTTTACACACAATCTTTTTAACCCTCCTCCGCTACGATCCGAGTGAAAATGATCGCGGTGAAAACTGTCGAGGGACAGTGCGCTACAGTGGCTTCTAACGGTATTAAGTTTTTATTGTAGAACGGTCCATGATGCGGAGAGTTCGCTTGAAAACGATCGAGCCTTTTATCTCAATGCTGCGAGATTTTCTGCGTTTACAGCGGCCGTTATAAAGCGATGGCTATTGTATCTTTATTACGCGTAATGGAACAAAATGACGATAACACGGCGCCTCGGTAAGAAATAAATCTCTCGAGTGTCTTTGCAAGAGGATAAACTGCAGATGGAGATGGATTGCAAAATACTTGGCAGCGGATCGGGAAAGTGTTGTTCGAGTATTAAAAGATAACAGCTCGGATCTTTTGCACGATAACGTTAAAATAAGCTAACGATTAACAAAAACCGCGTTTCCTCGCGCGCGCGCGCGCGGCTCAGTGGAGCAAGACGATACTGATCGGACAAGAGCCAGGAAATTCGATTGTCGTCGCGGTTCCAGTTAAAAAACTAGAGAGGAAGATGTCCAGCGGCTGACAACGATGGGCGACGAGGAAAACAGACGCGCCAAGCTAGCCAGTTCGCAATTTTCTTGGTGAAGGTGCGCGTTCCTTCGGGAGAGCAGCCGGACATCGAAGCTGGCAACCACTCGGTCACCCAGAGCGAGAGGGAGGAGAGAGAGCCGCGGTTTATCCTGGCTGATCGATACAGCCATAGCTCTCGTTTATTTATGCTCTTTGCCAGCCTCTTTCCGCGTCTCCCTCTCGAGCCCCGGCTCGCGATTCGCTTCGCAACGGTTTCGTTTGCGAAACGGTCGCTCAAAGTTCCTCGAGCACCCTCGACGTTGCAGATCGCGCCAATCGAACCCTTCCCCCTCTTCCCTCTCTATTTTCTCTCCCTGTCCAATGACCAGTTGGTTCTCCGGTCGGAAAAACAAGCGGAACATTCAGCGCGGTGAACGGACGCGTGTTGTTCCTCGAACAACGGAGGACCGAAGAATCGATCCAAATGGAAAAAGTTACTTCGAACAACCCTGGGAATCGCGTTAACATATATTAACAAAAAGAAAGATATTGATAAATAATAGAGATGTAAATAATAGACTTGCAGGAAAGAAAAACTGGAGAATGTACCAGCTCGGGGCCGCCTACCATTTTCGAATTAGAAATGCACTGGCTTATTATACGTATTTCCAGAATCAATCAGGAGGATTCGGACAGCTGTCGAAAGCGGCGATCGCGTTCCGTAATCCGACAATAGCGCACGTACGTACAGCATGGAGAAAATCTGCGGCGGATTTCCTGTTCGTGTTCTCGTGCCGTGGCTCGTATCGGCTTCTATGCGGCTTTGCCCGCTGGAAAATACGCATTACGACGATCCGGATAGCGCGATTATACGTTCGGCAACTGGGTTTCCGTGCGGATTCCGATTAGCGGGTTCCGTCGGGCGGTTTCGCGACAATCGCGCTGGAAAATCTCGCGCATTACCGCAGGAAGAAAGGAATTCCGATGCGGCGCGCGAGATGGTCGTTCCGAAATTAACATGAAAAGAGAAAAGCGGGAGAGATTTCTTCTCGGTCGGCTGCCGACGCGGCGCGGACCGGCGGCACGCGGCGCGCGTAATTAATTATCGAACGATCCTCGCTCCGTCGTCGAGGGCCCGGCTGATTTATTCACGCGAGGCGACGCGCGTTTACCGATACCCCCGCGAATTTAAATAATCGCCGACGTTTCCGTCTATTTGCATTTCCCGCGCAGCCCTCCCCTTCTCCGACCCCGGCAATCAGCAAACTCCACGCGATTTTCGCACCCCATTAAAATCGCTCCAACCCTCCCGAAGCCGATGCTCCCGATGACCGTCGACAGGTGCTGCCCATGAATCAAGAGATTTCTGCAACAGCGAGTTATGCTCTTTCGAATTAATTTGGAAGTACGGTGGTATCGCGTATTTGTTCGAACGGTCTTCGAAACTTTTTCTATAAAATTGGATGGATCACGTCATAAGATAGAATTGAATTTTCTTGTCGAAGAAAAAAATGAAGATCTCTCCACCACGTTCGTATCTTACAATTAGTCCCGATGCAATTTATCCAGAAGATCGAAATCCAACCCGATGAAGGCAATTATCCAAAATGATTTCCCTTTCTCTCTCTCTCTCTCTCTCGACCCAGTTGCGGGGAATCCCTTGGAAACAAACCGGGGAAAAAACACCGAAAGAAAGAAGGAAATGAGAAAGAAGGAGGATCGAGTGCCGAAAAGTTCATTACGCGGTCACGGTTCCTCTCTCGAGCTCCCTTCCAGCTCTCCAACTTTCAATTCCGTGGCGACTGCTCTTTCCTTCGCGCGCGAAGGTTCCCGCTTTTCCTCGCGAGGAGGAGAGGGAGTAGGAAAGAAGACCATTTCCCTCTTGTCCGCGGTCTCGGTTGCGGCCGAGGAAAATGGAATCCAAGGAACGAATTAGCATTGACCGGAGGAATAGAGCCATGACAGGTAGTAACTAATTGGTCCAGGGGGCAGGGAAGCGAATCGAACGGCGAAGAGAATCAAAGCTCGGCCTCTTCCACGGCCCGTCGGACTAATTGGAGCTCTCTCTCTCTCTCTCTCTCTCTCTTCGTCGCGGGGAGTCAATTAATCTCGCAAGTCGACGAACAAGCGTCTGCTGTCCGCTTCCTTCTCTTTGACGAGCCGACGCGCCGCGCCGGAAGCCGTGCTCGAGGGCTATGCGAACAGACCGACTGGTTTCAGCTTCTTCGCTGGGTCTCCTTCGAGAACGAACGCCGTGGACTTGTACGAACTCGTTCGAGGCTGTCCGAGTCACGCCTCCGATCGATTTATAAAAATTCTTCACAATTATTTTTTATTCGCTCCAACGAGTGTTCCAAAATTGATTACGCCAGACCAGATTGTTATTGAAATGTTAAAATAACTTGACTGGAAGATACAGGAGACAGATGAGCATGTATTTCTCCTCGCAAAAATTTCGTTGAATCGTCTAATGTGGTCCTAGAGTTTGTTGTTTCGGTTGTTCAGCTTCGTCAGGAATGAATTAATTTAGCTCTGGGT
Source organism: Lasioglossum leucozonium (assembly GCA_028454225.1). Lineage (NCBI taxonomy): Eukaryota > Metazoa > Arthropoda > Insecta > Hymenoptera > Halictidae > Lasioglossum > Lasioglossum leucozonium. The sequence goes on from CM052207.1 coordinate 11,179,420, forward strand.
TAGAAGATAGAGACAATTACGAAACAGTTAGAGTACAGGACTTTGCGGGGGACTGTACTCACAGTGTCCAAGTCGATGCGGTGGTTAAAGATGTCCGAGGGTGAGATATCGGCGAAGATGATGGCGGAGCTGGAGGAAAGGCCCTTCCTTCGATGCTGCGAGGGGCAGATCCGCTTTCCCGCCCTTCCGTCTACATTCCCAGTTCACGGATCATCGCTCGGCTGCAACAGTCAAGTGGAAAATTGAGTTCCCTAGGATCAGCGGTGAAAAATTCGATTCGAATAGGTCACGCGGGTTAGCCGAGCCCCTGCTCTAACGCATCCACCGGGAACCAACGACTTTCCACGCTAAATCTACCATCCCGGAAAATTCGAAACGAGTCTAGGCTGCAAGTCGACAAGTTGAAAAATTCCGAAAAACAATATTTATTGTAATCTTCGAGCTGCGCTAAAGAAATCCTTTAAAGTCCGAGTAAAGTTTTAACCTTGCAATATGTTTATATCAACATATTTATATGATTATTAATATTATATAAATATAATATTTGTCACATTGACAAAAAATTAAAATATCAACGGTCCCAGTGACAAAAATCAATATTAATGTATAACAGTTCCAATATCAGAAAGTCTACAAGCATTACCGACACCGCGAACGATTTCAAACGCATTATCCGAAAGCAGTCGCCGGACAAAGGAGTTTAACATTCCCTGAACGATTCAATAGACATTTGCAAATGTTCTGCGGATATGTTAAACGATCGAGAAAGAGCAAGGGTAGCGCGAGATCTTTCTGGATCGCGATAATGGCGCTCGGCACGGCCGTTCTGTAGCCAGAAAGAAGCATTCGCGTCTCGTCTTCCATTATGATCGCGGTTGTTATCCCTCGGGACTCTCAGCAAATAAGAAATAATTGTCGGCTCGCTCCATAATAGTTCGTTCCCGTTCCGATATCCGAGGTACCTGCGAAACGGGAACAGGCTTTCAATTTCTTAGCGAGTCGTTTGCGAGGCGCGGGAGGAATCTATACCTCGCCGGAGGAAAAAGGGTGATAGAAAAGGAGTGTGTGTGTGTGCGGGAGAAAGAAAGAGAGAGTGGGAAAGGGAGGAAAGAATCTAGGGGAGAAATATATTCCCCGGGAAACGAGCGATTTCCCGAGGACGAGGATAACAACTCCTCCTAATGGCTCGAAGACGAGGCGCGCTGGATAGAAAAGTCTTGTCTCGTGAAAAGACTCCTGCCCGAGGACGGAAATCTCCTTTCTCTCGGATTTGTTTGCCTTCCGTCGAGCCGCGGATCTTCGAACACGCGTCGCAGAATTCGATTCCTTCGCGAGTCCTTCTTCCGTTCGAAATCCGTCCCTTCGAAACTGTACTCCTTTGTTGGGACCACGGGTAAATCGGAATTCGACGATTCCTGTGCGGAACCTAACGAGCGCTGCGATTTTCCCGCGAAACTGCAAGTATTCGCGGTGCATACTTTCATGCGGATCTCGGGTTTTTCTTATTGACGAACCGTATTTTGTGCATTCGCGAGCCACAACAATGTTTAATGTGCCTGTAACGTGTGCACAGATAAAAAAGATAAAAATCGTGGCCTTCGCTGTTTTCTCAGAAATTCCGAGCAGTAGCAATTTTTCCATAAAATTTTAATCCTTCCAGCATCTCCAAAAAAACTCAGGTCGTAGCAATTTCTACGAAACTCAGTTTTCGAAGGGTGTCTACGTAATTTTGCCACCGACTGTATCGAAAAGTACACGGATGTACGAACCACACGTATACACGTGTATTTTTGATACACACGAAACGGGGATCACCATTACTACTACAAGCTACCCGAAAAATAGGCCAGACGGGTCCAAGAAGCGTGCACACGGTCACGTTGCGCGCTTGCTCCCCCAGTTCCGAAGAAGAGCGAGCATTCATCCGGAGGATTGAGTTCGAGAACAGCTCAAATTCTTCGTGGATCCGAATTCCAAGGAGTTGGTCGGGTGGCGCGGATGGTGTGGGCGGTGGGCGGGTCGTAAAGCCGGGAAACGCAGAAATTCGGCCGGTAATGAAACCATAGATCTCGTTTCTGGAGTCGTTCGAGGGTTCTCGTTGCCTCTGGCACTCTCCCTCCCACTCTCTTCTCCTCTTCCGGTTTTCCCCCGATCCATCGGCCACGCCGGGGAAGGATCTATGGATCTACCCGCTAAATGGAGCCCGGGTACACACGTACGCGGCAGTAATCCAGGAATTTCTAATAAGCGTGCGCCCCACTTTCGGAATTCATTTCGACGCGCGGCTGCCTCGACATGACTCGCCTCGCGGGAACGCGGATAATGAATTTGGATCGCGGCACCGAAGGCTGCCGACGACGACGACGACGACGACGGCCACCACCACGACGATGGGGACGAAGACGAGGGCGACGGTGTTCCCGGCTTCTTCCCCCGGAAGCCAGACAGCGGCTCGATAATTATTTCGTCGACGGTGTCGGATCTTCCGGCGACCTGTCGCCGTGCGCTGCTGCGATCTTCTTTATCTAGGTCTTGTCACTTCCGGGGACGGGTCGCTGGTCCCGACGACTCCGAATGACTCTACGTCAGCCCCTGGATCCACCGGATTTTGATCGATATCGTTCTAAGCGAGGGGTCAGGTGTTTCTAAGGGAGGAAACTTTTTTTTTTTAATAAAATTATTTACATTTTACGCGTTGTTGACAGAAATGGTGAGGTCAGAATGTTTAAATAATTTTAAAGTTCTATTATTTTTAATCTGAATATTGCTGTGATCTGCGGATTTAACTGAGATTCGCCGTGGTTCTTTAATCGAATGAATTTTGTTCGAACAATTACTATATGCTCCCCGAGATCAAATTATAACGATAATTCGCCGCCGAGCAGACAATTGCAATTGAAATGCGCCGCGCGCCACGTGCAGGAATTTTTAATCATTCGAAACGCGGGTGTCACAATGGAATTCAAAATACTAATCATATTGTATGCCTGTGTGTCGTCTATATAATTCACGGCGTGCAAAGTTAATTAGTCGATTAGTCACGCATTTCTGATTACCTGGATCCTGTATTCCGCGGGAAGCACGACGAACGTTATGCGGATTGTTGTTTAAAATTTTAATCAGACTGCGGACTTTATTACGCGATTCGCGGCGCAGAGTTCTTGATCTCTCGGAGTCGGTGAAAAAAGTTCCAGCAAGTTTCCGACTACTTTTATCTTCATCGAAACGCGAAGAAGTCTTCTGAAGGATCCTTGACGGAGAAACAAATTATTTTATCGCTCCTGCTTCCTATGAATTAATTCTTCAGTCCCAAATATCTTCGGTAATAGCAATTTCCAAGATTCAACGATTCTTCCGTGTTGTATTTTTGTTCAATGATTTTCAGACCTACTCGATACGTTTTATTAAATATTAATAGAACCTGACAACTATATTAGACATTACTGTGCGATAGAAGTATTTTTAAAAAATGTCAAAGAAATATTCAAGGCGAGCGTTTGCAGGATAAACATCCGTAAACAGAGATGCGGGGGTTTCTAGGCAGCCATTTTGCGCGTCGCGGAAGAGAGGGGGTGGGACAACGGGGCCGGTGCGGTGCATCCGCATCGGACGCATCGCGATGCAACTGTACGCAGCTCGGGATTCGTTTACGCTGGATCCGCGGTGTATCGCGTAACTTTGCATATTCATGGGGAGTATAACTTGGCAAGATTACCGGTGATTTACCCCGAGCAATCTATCCCGATCGAGAGCGCGTATTAATATTAATGACCGGCTCGAAATCTGTTTGATCCGCTCGTCAACATCGTCCAACCGTCTCGCGAACCACTTCGAAAGAGTGAATACCGAGAGAGAGAGAGCAAGAGAGAAAGAGAGAGGGAGAGAAGGCGGAAGAGTGGATTCGAGAGGAAGAACAACAAAATTTCGCGCTGCAGCGAATTATCGACTGGTCGGTGCACCCAATTTGCCTCTCCATGCGATTCGCTTACGGGCCTGGCCTCTGTTTGCTCGCGAACACAATGATCCACGGGAATTTCTGCTCGTTCGTTCCGGACCGACTATCCTCGTCAAGCTCCCGGAGAAATTAACGCTGTTGACCGGCGGAAACAATGGCCCTAAGCCCCGCAGTTCCTCCGGAAACCTCTGCTCGACGACCATTCTCGCGTCGCGCACGCGGAAAAGAAAAATAAACGGCCTCCCTTCCGGGCATGGTTGTTCACAATTTTTCTCCCTGCTCGCTGCTCCCCTCCTTGCTCGGCCCACCGTTCTCCGCAGTGCACCTGTGTTTTTGGAACTCGCAATTTTCTGAACTGTACACTCCTCCGAGGACGCTGCTCGCGCGAAACTTGTTTTATTATCGCCGAATTCTACTTTTTACATATTAAATTCACCCCTTCACAAATTCATCCCTCTGCAAATCAATTTCAGCGGGTGATTCGACAATGAGATACGGGTGTTGCAGTTCAAATTAATCCTTCTGTAGATCATATTCCCCTTTCGGAATTAGACCAACCTAATACTGGGTGAATTAAGTGCAGTATAAAACAGCAAACTGGTAATAACCAGCTCCAGTTACGGTGGCGAGAGGATCATATTTTTCGGTGGCCTGTCCATTCGCCGGCGAGCGCCGTTGGAATTTTGATTGCTTCAATTATCGTCTTCTCGCGAAGAGAGAGAGGGGGAGGGGCGTAGTAGCGTGAACGCGGCGATTTCAACGCGTTAAAGACGCTTTCGTTCAAGAACCGTGTCTTGTGCAGCGGGGCGCGAAGTGATTTCCCAGGGGCGAGGAGAGATTCATTCGCGAGCGCCCGTGAAAAGCCGAGAGAAAAGACGCGGAGAAGCGAGTCGTTTCTTGCGACGAGGTGCCGGATGCCGGGGACAAAACACGGCTTTGGCCAGTTATACACGCTCGGGAACGCGCGAACTCGACGATACAGCTTTGTTCCCGCGATTGCTGCGTCTATCTGTTGCGCGGCACGCCGCGATGCTCGGTTTTTTCTTTTTTCGAGCGGTTCAAAGGTGTGCAACGCCTTAATTTACCGGTCGAAAGCGTCGATGTACACGAAACTCTCCGCGATCGTCGCCTAAAGCCGAAATCCGTTCCGCGCCGCTATTCATTCGTATCGCCGTATTCTATTTGTCTCGTCGATACGGTGCATAACAAAGCGATCGTTATTATAATCCCTCGCTCGAAGGAACACATGCGCCATGATATATTAGCGTGTATGCCGGCAATGCCGATCGATAAACGAATCGCTTAGCGCGAGCGGCTCCGCTCGGCCTGTTCCAGAAAATGGAAAGCTGGGAACGGAGGGAAATGTTTGGGATTTCGGGTCGGGTCGGTAGAATAAAGTAGATGACATTTTAACGCCGTTTTCAAGGGGGCAGAAGCAATTGCTTCGCCACGCACGGTAGTATTGAACACCGCGTGGTTAGACGCGCATCAGTAGAATAGGTCGTCGCATGATCGGACCAGCAGGACAGGACAAAACGCGTAATCGGTAGTCTGTGGATTTTCTGATAAAAATGAACAAATTCAACCGAGAAGACACGAGACGATAAAATGAATTTTCCATTAATTTCAATTTCTCGCAACTTGGACAATTTTTATTTGCGATGAAGGTCCGTAAGCAACCATTTGGCCTAGCCAAAGTAGAATTGAACAACGCGGCCCGTGGCCCGACGTGTTCCAGAAAATCCAGGAACGCTTTCGGAAGGGAAATTCTGGGATTCCGAGCCAGTAAACCGTACGCGGACGGTCCTCTCGAGGGCATCGAAAAACGCTTTTGCGAGCCGGACGGCCGGATGGAAATTTATTCGAGCCGATGCGAGAGGAAACGCAGTTATGCGTCGAGCGGACCGGTGCGGAGCGACGCGGAGCGGTGCAGAGCTGCACGGTCGAACGAAAAACAGGTTTCGTTTAAAGCGTTTCCCCGGCGAACCGACCGGAACAATAACCGTCGCTTGAACGGGACAGGAACAATGATTCCCATTACGAGTTGCAGTTTTATTTAAAAGCCGGTCGCTCGGATAGCATTGTTTTTCGCGGGCAGCGCGGTGGACCGTGAATTCGTCGCGTTTTTTCAATGCTCGATCCTCTCTATATTCCACTCTGTCTCTCTTCTCCGCTTCGTTTGAACACTCCTTACGAGCATTGTTCCCGACGATGGAAACAGCTTCTCGTGTCGGAGACGCGCCGCGGGATATTCGATTATGCTCCGCGTATTTTTAGAACGCCGTAATTTTCGGCGCCGAGGATGCTTCCCTAGATGTCTGAGAAATTGATCGCGATACCCGAAAAAACGTACTACGAGAGAGCACCGCCTGCAATTCGTGAAACCTACAGGACATTAGGGATGAAATCTATTTTAACTGGAACATTAAACATTTCTACCGACCTAGAATAATTCCATTCTATATGATTTTTTTTTCATTTTATTATATAATACCTGATAGAATACTTGAATCTCTAGTAATTGATTAGTTAGAACACCATATTTAATAATGTAAACAATACTGTGAATGATGGTAGAGCAACTTTTAGTGGCGACTCTGAGTGACCACTCGTGTGCTAAGGGCTAAATACCGATAGCGATCGAAAACCGCCGCGCCGTAAAGAAATAGTCCGGTGTCTGAAATTGCAGAGGAGATGGCTGTCCGCTCGGACATCGGCAGTGGAACTGTACCAGGGTAATCGTACGAGGAGTAATCATCGGAGATTGCCCGATGGTCGAATCGGCCCTGATGATTAATCCGAAGAGGAAAGCCGGGAGAAGCATCTCGTCATCCCGGCGATGGCTCGACCAACGATCCGAGACGTTAATCCCAGGAATGGTTTTCCGTCCACGGTCCGTGGCATCGAGCTTGTTGTCAATTGGAAGCGGTTCAAGCTTTGCGTGCAGGCCTAGGATGCAGAAGAACGGTTAAGTGGAACGCGAAACGTCCGTATGTAGATGCACCCGGTGTATCTGCAGGGCTGCATGCCAGCCTATGACAGGGCAGAGCCGAGTGTGTATCACCGGGGTATCAGGGTTATGGATGGCCCATGGGCACGCTAACCCAGTGACATCTCTAGGTCACCAGCGACTCCCGAGCCACCCCGTTTCGTTCCATTCCATTCCGTTCCGTTCCTCTTCTACGCTGTGGAAGCTTTTGCTTTCGTGCAGTCCCACGCTTAACGACGAACAGAATATTCGGAGACCCGGTTTATGATGCGGATGATCGAACGACGATATTTTTCCAGCCGTTTTTGACCGACCGCCTTGTCAGCTCGCGTCGTAAATTGGGACTATGATTTTCCGCTGCCGTGGCTCCTCGCGATCGCCTCGCGGATCGCCGATTATTTTTACTTCGCCTTCCTTCCCCGCAGCATTCTACATGGTTGGGTTTCGCGTAATATTTTCTTTTGGAAATATCGTCTGCGAAGCGGACCCCGTCCAACGTGACTGTCACCAGCAGCAAACTTCCGAATAACTGGGTTTTCCTTTTTTAATACACTTCTGCGAAACAAGGCTTCTTCATGGTGGCCATTTTCCTGCGTGACTTTTACTCCTTGGAAACCCCTCTTCGTTCCAATATTTAGCACAATGAACTTTCCTCGCGTAAAACTTCTAAATAATTGGGGCTTCTGTTTTTACCACCTTCCGAAAAGCTAATCTTCTTCATTGTGGAGATTTTGCACAGCAACTTCTCCCCGTGGACACTACCCGACTTCGCCACAAATATTTAACACAATGATCTTTCCGCGTAACAAAATTTCACACGGCAGAACTTCTCTAAATAGTCGAATTTCCATTTTTTTTTACCGTCCCTTTGGAAAGCCGTTCTTCAGGGTGGAAATTTTCCCCGGCGACTTCTCCCATGGCAACCCCTCAACAGAACCTTTTACATGGTAAAGCTTCTTTTTAATAAACTCCGCGGCGAAACTTCTTTTTATGATTCTGCCCGTTGGAACCCTTTCACAACCTAAATGTATTAATTAAGAAACATCAACTGCCACAGTGAATTTCTATGTAGCGAAACTGGCTGCTACGCTTTATGATGCAATACAATCTTTTTCTATATTGTTTTCTCATTTTTAACCTCGCGCACACTCGTATGATAAACTCGTAGACTACCTTGGTGTTCCTTGATTAAAGCATCTCGTAACGCTTGCATTCCGCGAAAACGGACATTTTGTGTGCGACGAGGTAACACATTCTCGGCCGGGCGAAAGCGGATACGCGCGATACGTTTCCCAGAGGGAGGACAGGAAAAAGGGAGAAAACGTTGCGTTCGCGTGCGAACCGGGACGCACAAATTGTCAGCGGAGAAGCCTGGAAATCGGACGCCGGTTGCGGAAGCCGGGTCCACGATTCCCGGTAATTGAGCGGCCCGGGGTAATTAGAAACGGTGTCGCGTGGCGCAAAGCAGCGGCGGACTACGACGAAGTAGCGTCGAGACGCACGCGACGCTCTCTTCGCTCGGATTTCGCTTGAAACGAAGATAATGAAGTCGGGACTCCTTACCCGCAGGACTTTCACTCCCAGTTTTTAGGCGAACTACCCCCGTAGAAGCGAAGACACGAGGTGGAGGGCGAGGAAGGCTAGCGAAACTCTCGAAACTGGAAGGCGGGAGCCGCGTTCGACGCCAGTTTCGAGGTCTAATAACGAGAAGCCCGAGTGCCGCTGCGTTTCGGCGACTATCGCGGCAGATATCCTCGCGGACACGCGCGCCGTCGAGGAACTTTTGTTGCGAAACTCTCTCTCTCTCTCTCTCTCTCTCTCTCTCTCTCTCTCTCTCTCTCTCTCTCTCCGCGGAACGCGAACGTCGTAAAGCCGCTTACGTATTGCGCCGCCGTTCCGCGCGATTCCGTGCACGGTTTCGCGAGCGGATCCTCTGCCAGAACCGTCGACCTACATTTTCCCGAGGACCATGCCGCGGTATCGTCTTCTCGCGCAACCCGGCCGAACGGGTTCGCGTTTCATCGGTCCGAGTGGACGGACAATTGCTACCAACTTCTGCATCGCTGCCCTCCGAAGGTCTCTTGTCTCCGATTAGAGACGGACGTTTGCAGATGACGCTTCTTAAGATAGCTGCGAAATTGTTGCCGGCCGGCTCGCCGAGATAGGTAAAACGTTCGTCGATCAAAACTAGACTGCGAGTCTGTATGCAAAATAAAAATTGTCAGCATCTGTCACACGAATTACCTTTATTCCACTGAACACAGACACAACAGTCTAGAGACTGTTTATTTCATTTGTCCGACCAAATACTGCGCTGTTCCACTTGCCCGGTTAAAGCTACTTTATCCCGTCCGTCGAAGACCTATCTCGTATTCGATTATACCACCCTTCTTGGTCGAAAACCGTTCTAGTCAGCTTGTCTCGCGGAAACCATTCTATTTTACTTGACTGGCTGAAAGCTCCCTTATTCTACTTGCCTTGCCATAGACCGTCCTATTCTACTTCGTCTGATCAAAGGCTGGCCTTATTTCATTTGTCTCGGCGAACACTGGAAAAGAATTAACGCGCGAAATCGATACAAAAAATAGAACGTTTTCGAAAGACCCCTTTACCAACCTATTTATCAGAGCCATGGCTATGATAGATAACACGATGAACGAAGGAACAAGTGCTACGCTTAGTCAATATTTCTTTAATATTTTCCGAGAGAAATCTTCAATCGTAGATAGTTGAACTTAAATCAGTGTTACTTTATAACCAATGAAGTGTTTATAAACTTCTATGTTTCCTTCATTTATTTCAAACAAAGCGGTTCAACTTAAGAGATGTATTATTAGTTTAATTACAAAGTAGAGGTATGTAACTACCGTGTAGAGGATTAACAATTAATAATTGAAGCTGTTTGTAACAAAATGCGAAATTGAACGTCCCCAGCTTCGGATCGAAACGAGCCCAACACCCTGCAGCCGAAGATTAATAACTGTTTCCAGCTCCGTCGAAATTACACCGTTTATTGGTTTTTTATTAGAATGTTGCGTGACCGTCCGAGTGGCCCTAGACGAACGAGCTAGAGGAGCGTAATGGCCGGATATCAGCTCGGACAACCGAGTCGTATCGTTAAGAATAACGTTAAATAGAAGGAGCGATCGATTCGGTATCCGTTCGGACGCAATTTCCTCCGCAGGATATTCCCGGGGCTGTCCGCAGGTGGGCTGATCAGCGGCGAAAAGAATTAGCTCCACCGAAAAGGAAAAAACGTCGATCCCTCGTCCGTCGTTTGATAAGAACTAAGCCATCGTCGAAGAGAGATCGATGAAGAAGGAGTGGCCGGAACGCAGACTTCCGGCTTTGCCGTTCGGAAATCAACGGCGAGAGGCCGGTGGTTCCTCGGCCGGTTCGATATCGAGGCCGCAAGGACGACGAAATATCCAATTTCGAAGCCGGCCAAGGGTTTCGAGAGTACGCCGCTTTTATTGGATTCTACCATCCCCCCTCCCCGGTTGCCCCGAACTCACCCCCCTTCGCTGAACTTCTACGGAAACGCCGTCGGAATTCTACACCGGATGAGTCTACTCGAGCTTCTCGGTTTAGCGAAAAATATAATAAATACTCGATCAACACCGTCGCCCGCAGATCTCGCCCCCGTTGTTCCTCTTCCACCGTAAACCCGACGCGGTGCATTCAACCCTTTGCACTCCGAGCCAATTCACTTCGGAATTTTGTATTCGGCGTTCGATTAAGTTTCTCATATGCGAAATAAACAGTTCCTCGAAATTCTTGTACCTGGAATATGTTTTTAGTGGAGGGTTACTGCAAACCAGGGAAAAAGGTATTGGAGATATTGTCCTCTGGGTATTGTGTATGAAAACTCGTTTCTGGGAGTACCGAGGGGGATGATTATTTTTTGCGAGCTTGGTGGAAGCTTCCTCAACGTCCCTGTCAATTTTTGTATCGATACTTCGATTTGTCGTGATCGTGGAATTCCTTCAGTGGAGATCGCGTCGGGAACAGTTCCAAGTCGGAGTTCCCGCGCAAGAATACGCGTTGCATGGGGGATCCGCAGTGATAACGATCCGCGGGAATGCACTCTCCGCGAGGCGTATTGCGCGCGGATCCAGCCGCCAAAACTATGCAACAATGGCGGGAACCGTTCATTATCTGGAGCGGGGAGGGCCAGGGGAAAAAGGTATTTCGTTCATTGGCGCGTGTTCGCGGGGTTTTATTGGGAAAATGGGGCAAAGGGGGCTGCTGCTGCGGGGTTCTCCGACGTTTTCTGTCATTCTAATCCTCGTACCGCGTTGTCTGGCCTCGTCCTGGTCCCCGGGCGTGCGGAACCGTGCCACTGTGTGCGCTTCCGTTCATAAACGCGCCCGTTTCTCCTCCCGGCCCCTCTTTCTGCCAACGGGCCAGCCTATGAATTTGTCAGCAGGATTTCGGGACGCGTAACCCGGACCGGGTAATGAGAAAATCGAGCGCGATAAAACCCGGCGACAAACAACCCGGCCGGATTAATTTTCAATTCGCTGCCTCGGAAATCAGCCGCCATTCACCTAACCCACCCCTCCTCCCCTTCCGAGCCGGTGTATCGCTTTGTTTCCCGCATACTCGGCCTCTGCCGATTCCGCCCTCCCGAGAGGGACGACCGATATTTTGGCCGCGATTGAAATTTTCTCTTTGTTCGGCTCGCTCGTTCGCGGCGAGCCGTTACTTCTCTTCCCCCCCCGTTTTCTGCCCTCCAACCCCTCACCCCTCTCCCTCTACCCGCTGCCGCCGAGGGAACCGGCAGCGAGCTCTTAAAATCTTATCTCCAAGCCGAATCTAGAGTATCGTTCCTCTACACGGAATCCGTGTCACTGAAAATATGTGTCGACGATTCGACGATATTTAACAAAAGTTCTTGCTACGGTCTTGCGGCCGCTCCGAGGGTGCGGGGGGAATTTCAACGCTCCAGGCATCGCTAGAGGCAGGAATATTTTTTTAAGGAGTCCCGGAACTACAGCTTGTACAGATTCTCGTATCGACATTCCGATCGGTTGGGTTTCTGGACTTTTTAAGTGCAGGCAGATTGGTTTCGACCGAGGAAGAAGCATTTCGATTGTTCTCTAGGCATTGTGCGTTGAGAAATCGTTTCTGGGAACACCGAGAGGGATGATTCTTTTTTGGGAGCTTGATGGAACTGTTCTCGAACTCGCCGCAAAGTTTTGTCTTGGTATTGCGATTTGTTGTCTTCCTGGAATTTTTTTAGCCAGTCCGATTTCGTTGAAAGAGAATTTTTAAAATAATTGCTGCGAATTGCTGGGAGGTGCAATTATTTCTGCGATGTTAGAGGCAACGGTGTCTCTGGAAAGTTCTAAATTAAAAGTGCACGTTTGTTTCAAACGATTCCAATTTTACATGGTTATCGCGTACTGCTTAATAAATTCTGATCGAGAACGGTGGAGAAGTACTATTATTTTTCGTGGACTTGCGGGAACTGTTCTCGGAGTCTCTGCAAAGTTTCGTGTTCGTATTCCAATTTGTTGCTTCTCTATTAAATTTTCTGATGAAAAAATTTCGGAAAACATGCCGCGACGTAGACTCACAAGTTGCGAACGCCGCAGGAGATGATGGGTTTCCACCGTTTCGACACCGGATCGAACGCTGTCCGTTTCTATAAATAACCCAGCCGGTCTTTCGCAGACGGGTGACAAAGATTACTTTAGCCACGCGTTCCCAAAAATCGCCACATTTAATCGAGTTTCCGCAGACATCCGGAAATAGACACCTGTCGGACGAAAACGGTACGGACGCCGGTTTATTTAGGGGCTGTGGGAAACGGAACGGCGGATAGAAATTTGCAAAATCGTTGCAACGAGTCGAGAGAATGAATTTTCCTCGAATGGGGAAGTTATTCGCGGGACGTATGCATAATTGATAGCCCGTGCATTGCGACACGATGAATGGCTGATTAAGGCGAGCTCCGGCGTAAGAATCGTAATGGCGGCTAAATTGAGTTCGTTAGCGATCGCATTATTAACCCTTTCGTGCTAAAAGCATGCCCTTTGACTCTTCACGGGACACCGAGTAACGCAATTATGTTTTTATTTGTTGCGATTTGTTAGCACATGTTTCTACGTACAACACGTTACCGTACTCCATTTCTTTTAATACAAAGACATAAAAGAATAGTAGAATGCAAATATTAACATATTATAATTTCATTATTTTCATGCAGATTTATTATAGATAGATATGCTACTATATTGGCTATATTTAAATATGTAAGTTTCCTTAGAGACTCAAGAAGTAAAAAATTTTCATAAAAAATATTCATAAATATTCAGTAGGATATTTTACACCGAGAATATTTAACACTCATTCTATACGTCTTTATTTAATAAGACAGAATATGTTCCGCATGTCTGACCTAAGGTGAACCTATTCTACTTGTCTAACCAAATATGTCTATGCTCCACTTGTCTAGTCAATCTGTCTATTCCACTTATCCAATCTAAACATATACCTACTCCACTAGCTCTCCTAAATGCTGTACACATTTCACCAGCCTAATCCCACTCATCCTCGATGCACTCGTCCGACCAATCCTTCCACTATCCACTTGTCCATTCAAAGAATAATCTCCTATCAGCACCTTCCAGTAGAAGACACGATTACGGATTTGAGCATTTCTAATAAAATCCAGCAGGTACAAGCTGCTAAACATTAAAAGAATAAAAGAACGTCATTGCATTATTACAGACTCGTCAAAATTGTTAAAAGAATTACAATTTTCTCCTGTTCCTAAACAATTGACTCTATCGAAGTTCATCGTTGAACTAGGATCCGATTCCCGTGCAAACGATATGTCCATCAGCATCATTGAAGGTTCACCATGGAATTAGGGAACCGTGAGCTACTCAGCTGAATGGATAAGCGAAGATCCCGCTGGTAAAACGGTTTCAGACGGTCAGCGGTTTCTCGGGTCAGCAAGGCAACCATAAACGCGTGGATGGACGGGCGCATGGATTCTCGGGGGGTCCGGAATTAGCCAGCCCTAAGTCATCAGGGCGCGGAAGAGACAGGGTCGCAGAGGGTTGATCGTCGTCGTGTTTGCGAGGTGATATTTGCACGTGGCCCGTCGTCGTGTACCGTCGCGCGGCGGACTTGTTCGGCGTTCCTTTGTGCGCGCGCCAGCCCACCGTAAACGGGTTCACCTGTGCGAGGCACACGGTTCCCTTGGTATCCGTGTGTCGGTATAGGCAGCGGGACTGGTCGCGTCGCGGCGCGGCGCGGCGCAGAGTTCCACGGTGCTGCGAATGTGGCTTGTACTGCAGATACGTTGCGGTTCTGGCCTCTCCGGCTCGCCTATTACTCGCTCGCCGCTCGAACGTGATACATTGTCCCTGCCAAATTCATGCAACGACCGAAAATTTAGCCCCGGCCCGAAACCGACGGCCGAAACAACGCCGCGACGGCCCTGGCCCTCCGGAGCCCGGTCCACCCGACTGTCCGATTACACAGACACGTGACCCGGAGATACGCTGACTGGCGAACGAACCAGCCTCCCGTATCCTCGCGTTCCGCTCTGACAATCGTCGTGCCGCCTCGGTGCGTTCAAAAGCCCATGTATGTATAGACGCTCGTGTACTTTTTAAACAATTTCACCCACCCGAGAATCGTACAACGATATCTGCAAATTATTCTCGAAATGAACGCATCGAATTCGCGGTCCGATCATCGTCGAGAATAACGTTCACGTTTACTTGATGTCTGCAAACGCGCAGAACTGTGACTAACCTCGCGCTCCTTGTAGTCGGAGCTTACACGATCGACTGACGCCATTTTCACGAACAGCAACTATAAACCCTGAAGTTCAGAGAACTGCAGCACCTAATCTCCAAATTTTCGCAATCCGAAGGGCACCGCAGACCCCAAGATGCACTATAACTGGCCAAAGTTCTCTCCGGGAAGGAGGCAAAGCCTCCAAAGACGCATACACGCGGAAACCATCGACGAAATCGCCTCCCAGGATGACGGGTTACCGGGGACTACACGGCAGTTGCAGTCCGGATGCAACGAAGCTTCGAGCAATCAGGGGTTCCCACCCCTTCTAACCTAGCTAGTCAGTGCTGCGGTTGCACCATTGTGGTAGCAGTGGTAGCCCCATATCGCGGAGTAGGGTGCTCGCATCTGCCGTGAGAATTGCGGTTAACCAGCTCTCGCGCGCTGTCCTGCTTAAATAGCGGAGTTTTAGGGAGGTCTCGTCAATGCGGTAGTCCGAGGACTCGGTACCTGCACCGAGGTCTTTGCGATAAGTACTGCCCCCTTCATTCTCGCAGTCTCGACAATTGTAAATTAAAAATATTAGAACCAGTCGCTGTCGCTTTTAATTTTACTGTTCAATTAGCATCCAAGACACAATTCCAGCATACCTTCTGAAAAATTGCGCTGCTTCCAGCGTAAGTAGATTGAATTTTATTAAAACTCGCGAATCTCATACGAAATCACCGTGCGGAGTCCACGCGGACGGACCCTAAAATTGTTCGGAGCCCTGGGGGCGCGTCGTCCGAAGCGTCTGACGGATAAAGCCAGCCAGGGTTAATCCCTTTACGCGGTGCTCCGGACTTTAACGCGAGGCCTCGGGGTCCCGCAGTCCTCCGAGGACAAGTCCTTTCCTGGTTTTCTCTCCGGTGCTCGCTGCAGGCTCGTCGAGTCGAAATAAAAAATTCCCCGACGCCGCGAGGATATCGAAGGATCAGGAGGATGCGCCGAGGAGGATCCTTGACCCGGTTCCCGGGACCTGGGCCGCAGAACATCAACCTAACCTGCAGCCAGCCAGGTCCGAAAGGCCTGTCTTTAGGAAGTCGTTAAAGCGAAAGGTCCTCCGACTCTCGTTTCTTTTCTATCTTTGTCCCACTCTCCCTCTCCCTCTCTCTCCGGTCGTTCTTAAACCGCGCGACACTGTTTCGCGGCTCGTTACCGTCGCGACTCGAGCTTCTTCCTCTCTGGCATCTATTAAAATAATAACGAGGCAGGGTGTCTCCGTTCCTCGCCGATGCGATGCGGGACTCTCGTATCGAGTTTCCCTCGACCCGCTGCGCCAACGAGAAGTCGTCGAAAGCCGCGCGGATCACGATTCGAGCACTCCGGGGCGAAATTAGCGACGGCACGCAAATGGTCGCCGAAAAACGATAAAACACAGAAATCAATACAATCTCGTAGGAGGTCTGGCCGGTTGGCTGTTCTTATTCCACGTTGCTTGTCCGACATATCATTGTACCCGTACTACTTGCGACGATCCACTCTTCTGGACGAAAATTTTACGCGGTACACGCTCTCCCGATCGAAAACAGTAGTTATTCTACGGAGTTTAGAGGCACGTGTTCCGTCTGACTACAGGCGTTCCCGTTCCACTCGAGATCGCAACGAATCGCGATTTAATCCGCGACTCGCTTCAAGCACGCCGTCGAAACGGTACGCAACGACGATCCTATGCAAAACGGAGATCCTCTCCGGGAAGAGAGTGTTTGCTTCGCGGTAACGGCGGACCTCGAGTTTGTCGCGGCGCCGTAAATAAATTATTTCGACCCGAGGGAATTGCGCACCGCTTGGGGAGAAGCCTGTTTCCTCGCGACGCGATTTCCAGAGCAGCCTCTGCTAGGTAGCTCTTGTTTTGCCTGTCGCGCTCGGATCGCTTAATTGGTTCGCTTTGGAATGTTGCAGTCTTCGCAAATCGCTCGACAAAACACTACCCAACGTTTATACCTGAGCCCTGGCAACTTTGGAACGTTTATTCTCCGACGTCCGTACATTCTGTTCCAACATTAAGATGTTGGGAACCTTTATATTGAATTTTAAGTCGTATGTGATCCTCGTTTTGCCTTGCATACTGCATGAAAATTGGTACATGTTCGTGCTTTGAGGTTGGATACCAACAATTGTACAAAAATTCTTTGACAACTAAATTTTTCATTTAGCAATTTAAATCGTCAACTATGTGTATTGGGATCAAAACGAGGATGAGGTGCCACCAAGCACGCGCGCAAAATTGTACGAATTCAGCCATGGTCGCCATGAGATCGTTCCGAGCATCCTCTTTGCGAAGTGAAACCATCGACATGAAACTCCAATCCGAGGAGATCAAATATCTACAGCGAGTTGCCTGTCGTATGATCTTCTTAAAGACGATTCATCTCTCGGCGCACAATGGCGACAAAGCAATTCCAGCTCACGGAATTGTCAATTAATCGCGACGCAAAGGGGTTGTACGCATCGAACGACGGCTGCGGAGGTTCGGTTGAACGGGGTCTAAATATTTGCTCGACGAAGCTGGAAAGCGAGCGACGACGCAGATGTAAATCCTGCCGAGCGATGCGGAGCGGATCTTAGCCGAGACGAGCCCGAGGCTGTCGCCGAAGGTTGCTTTTCTCGTTCACCCGTCGACTCCATTTTCGAAAGAATCGGATACAGCCCCGTCGACGCTCGGAATAGCTTCGGGATCGCTTCCAGGGAACCCGGTGACCCCGTTGCTTTTCGAGAAAACTCCAGACGCGACGCGAACCGCCTCCATATTTGTTGCGCCTCCTTTCCGCGCGCGTGGAATCGAGTTTCGATCTGCCCTCTCTCTCTCTCCTCGTTTCTTCTTCTGTGTATTTTTTTGCTCCCAGCCATCTGGAATTATTGAATCATCCCGCGTCTCCTTTCGCCATCCCCCTCGCAAGTTCTTTCGTCGTTTACGATTCTAATTCGATTCCGACCAGAAAGACAGTCAGGACGCGAGGAGTTATCGAGATTATACTTTTAAAACGGCACCGGCTCTCGTCATTTTTCCATACACATTAATTCTAGAAAATCCTAGGATACGCTAGAATGTAGAAATTTACAATATATTAGAATTTACTACTCGATACTGCAACAAAATATAATATACCGATACGTATAAATTCTTCAAACATTTTCGCTGTGTTGCATTCGATCTACATTTTGTCATGAACGCGCAAAATCCGCAGTAATCACTCGCGCTCGCTCGGAACTTGACAGCAGCGATTTCGCCGTTCTCGCGGCGATTGATTAATTCGCACCTGTCGCTGGATCAGCGAGCAGTCAAACTCGAGAAGGAACGAGGCGGATCGCGAATCGTTCCTGGCGAGGCGGCGATCGAGGCCTCGCGAAGTGGAAAGCTGCCCCTCTTGCATCGCCGGATACTTGACCCAATGTTATTTACCGACTTCCGCGAGATATCGATTCGCGCCTGCTAATCTCAAGCCCCCCTATTCTAAGGCCGTGCCGAAGGCGAGAAGAGACCCTCGAACGCGGACATCTTCTCCTCCCGTCTACGTGCAAGCTGTTTACTATGCTCTGTGCTACCACCGACCAACGGAATATTTTAGGTGGCGAGCGATGGGGATCGATTACCTCGAAAATTCGAGATGCACCCTCGAGCGATGTTGAAGCGATTTTCTGAAGACCTCCGCCATAAAATAAGACCTTCGCCAAAAAAAGAATTGTACAGCTATTTTCTTCGAGCACAATGCGAAACCAACAATTTCACAAAAATGTTTAACCACCACCGTAAAAATCGCTAAAGGTTTACCAGGTTTTGATTAACCTGCCCGCCAGCATGAAAAGGTATTAAACCGATCGTGACGGACAATGGTGTATTATTTGAGCGTGTAGCCTCTTTTGAAAGTTCGCTGAAATATACGCGGCAACGGCGACAGCATGAGAAAGCGTCGTCGGAGTTTTAATCCGTGGCTGTGAATTTTTTGTGCCAATAAATTCGGGTCTCCGGCGGTGTCAAATGAATCACGAAGAGGGTGTGTGCGTAGCCTCCCCCGACAGAGGGAGGGGGCGGGTTAAGGCTGTCATTTCGCATCGCGAAAATACACCCCGCGCGAAAGTTCTCGGTGCCGGTGAACACGGAAAGTTCACGCGAGCGCCGAAAGCTGGCAATGGAAACCGAGTGTGCCAGCCCGAGTCAGACACCGAGACCTATTTTCTCAGTCGACCACCTCGATGTTCGCTTCTTCCGACTTTTACGATCCTTCATCCCCCACCGGCGGCCTCGAGAATCATCGAAGACAGTCTCATAATTCACCTAGGCGAAAATCGTCCTTCCCCCTCCAGAGGGAACTTTTGATTTATTCGCCTTTAAGCAGCCGCTCGACGCTAACCTCGCTGCCATTGCCACTGGTATATCTTCGACGCATTTTCGAGATGTGTATCGATCCTTGTTACCCACGGGGATATCCAATTTTCTTAGTTTCATTGAATCACACTCGCGTCACTTTTATTATTGTAGTCGAACACTAAATGTCCCAGTCTCGAGAGATTGAGAATTTATAGGTTTCCCGTGACAATATATTTTTACGAAACGATAGATTCGATAGATAAATGTGAAAACTGTTGCTGAAATAAATCCGGGTAGCGATCGTGTTAAGCTGGCCAAGTTAGGTTTGGAGTAAGAAGCTAGATTGGTTGAGTGAATTCTCGAGCGAAGGACCGTTCGACGAAGAAAAATCGACGACTCGTTTCGGAAGTTCGAAGGATCTCGAGTTCGAAGGCAATATCGATAGCTCTCGTCCGAATTAAGCATCCGGCGCGGTCGCAATTGCAGTTGCTGCGCGACGTCAAAGGGTCTCGCGGAAAGCTCGAGCCGCTCTTACAGATTGAAAAGCTGTTGGAACACCGCGACTCAGACTCGCCTCGGCTCGACTCGACTCGACTCGACACGACTCGGATAAGTCGAGTGTTAATCGTCAAGGCTCAAAGGAGACCGAGCACCGACAGTCTCTTCTTCTTCCGCGCGGAGAGAGCTTTCGAGAACCGGAAAGCTCTTCGAGCCCGGCGCTCACGACGCCCATCGTTGACACGCACGAAAAATATTTTCTTACCTGGCTATTACTTTGGCAATTCGCGTTATCGAACTTCGCAGTGACGATAATAGCCTGAAACATTTATAAAAATCTATGAAGCGTCCAATCAAAAGATTCGTTATTATACAGTACTCTTTATCGAGATCTAACGCTAAATCCATGTAAAAGGCCTGTATGGCAAAATTATGGGTACATTCAATGATTTTGTTATAAAATAATGCACAATTTGTCAACTATCAAAGAAGTATAGACACAAAAATTATATCCACGTTCTCGAAAGATTGACAAATGTACTAGCCAAGTTTGAAATCGATATGTTCACTGATTTCGTGATAAAAAATCCCAGAACATGTATTGACGACCCCCGAGAAGAAACCAGAGGCATCATCGTGAACCGAGAAGCGTACGGTCAATTAATTAACGAGCGTGGAACAATAGGTGAAAACTGGCGTATGCGGGCATGTTCTAATTTATGTATTCGAACCGAAGTAATTGGCATCGCGGTCTAAATCCATTTGATTAGGTATTCCCGGGAGGCCGGTCCCCACCTCGTGTGTACCATTAAAAACTGAAACGGGCGGAGTTGGTTATTTTCTCGCCGCATCTCGGACACGCGAAATCAAAGTTATCGGATCTTTGGGGAAAGGGATGGGCGGGAGGGAGAGAGGGAGAGAGAGAAAGAGAGAGAGAGAGTGCGCGAATGAGAGAGGGAGGACCGATAATAAATTCATAGAGTCGCAGGAATTCCGCGGGTGCAATTTGTATGCGGAAACAGGGGGAACTCGTCCGGTCGGACACTCGGGGCGAAACCCGTTGGGTTCGACGCAGCCCGTCGACGCGAGTGCACGGTGGCAATGCGTCGGGAACTGCTGCAGCCGCAATGCAGCTCCGGTGCAAAGGAAAAATCGTTCGCGGCGCCGGATGCACTCCGTTCCTTCGCCGTTCCCGATTCTTTTCCCCCCGATCAGCGAATCCCGTGTCGCTCGCAACTTTCCTGCTGCGTCGCCTTCGACGTTCGTCGTTCGCGCGATGATCTCTCGATCGTACGCATAGATCCACGGACGGACGATCCGATGGGTTGGAAAAGCGAAGGTGCAAGCCACTCTTCCGCTCTCTTTCCTTCAGTCCCTTCGGTCCTTCTAGATAGAAAATAAACGCCGCGATAGTTTCGACGGGAGAAAACCCGATTGCAACGCGGCTCGCGGAAGGAATGTGACGTATAAGTCATGCATAAAAAATCAGGCGGCAGGAGGCCTGCGGGAAAATCGGGCGCAGCCGCCAGATTGACCCGATTAGATAAGGATCTGCCCCGAAAGCTGACATAATGAGCGTAACGAGCACCGGCTAGAACAAATGGAGAAAAACCGTTCCCGACCCCGGACGAACATAATCGGCGGTGCTCCACTTGCCGCGGGCCGGTCACGCGTCTTCTTGTTCCACTAGATTCCATCCCCGTGGAAATCGGATAATTACTGTACGCTGCTGGTAATCTTTGCAGATCTGAAACGGATAAAAATCGTACATTCTGTCGAATTTTATAATCTCGCATTTTCTTGACAATTTTCCGAAACCAGGAAGGCGCGAATATCCGTGGTCTATTAATTACCGTACAATTAGCGGAAGGCGAGTCTCGATGGCAGGGGCTCTTCGCGAAGAGGTTCGGTCCAGGAGCGATATCTTCTCGCCGTAGCAATCCGAGTCGGTGGTAAGTAACGTCGTTACGATAGCCAACAATCGGAAGACAATGGAAGACAGGGCGAGAAAATTGAATAGGAACTTGAGAAATGGCCCGGGGATACCTTTGGGAGCGAGCGCGATGCTGTCGAGAGAGGGCACCGGCGCGGCGCGGCGCGGCACGGCGACTGCAACGAGCCCTCGCGGCCTTATTATGCCGCCAGGTTCTCCGTAGATCCTTATCTAACCGGGTTAATCTATCCTCTGCTATCCCCCGCGAATTTACCGGCGTCGTAACCCCCGGCCCTCACCCTCTCCCCTGTTCACCTTTACCCCACTATACCCTGTGCCTCGATCCTCCTCCGGCGAAAACCCCTCTTCCTCCGCTTTCGAGCGACCGACGATTTTCTAGGGCTTTGTGTCAGCCGACACGGGCCGCAAACTGTTTATACTATTTCGAGTGGCGCATCGCGTGACGGGTGCATCGGCTGGTCTCTTGCGAACCAGCGCGCACACACACCGAATATCGCCTAACCGAGCCTAGTTGTTCCGCTGGATTAACCGACCACCACTGGCGGCAACGGTGGCGGCCGGGCTGGTTCGTGGTAATTTTCAGTGGCGCCGCGGGGGTCACCGGTGGCCGGCAACTAATCGCACACCACCTGACTCAATTTCGCTGTAGCGTGCCGGCAACTTTTCGACGCTGTTAACGCTGCCGCGAGAATTAAGCGGCTTTTTGCTAGACACGCTCCGTACGTCGCGCCGCTGCACCGACCACCTCGGCTTTGTCAAAACTACCAGTTCCAAACGACTGTCGCGGTGTTGCGACTCCGGAGACCGTCCAACTGGACAAAACACTCTTTTGATGGTTGTCGCGTGTCGCGCGGCTTTATTCTGACATTTTAACCCCTCGGACTGCGATGTATTTTACGGTCGCTGTGATCAGAAGCACACTCCTCGCGGTTCACAATTTCTTTCCAGCTCTCGATGCGAACTTATCTTTGATGGTTTCTTGCGAGGAATAGGAAATTTTTATTCAAACGGCTAAACACGAATAAAAATATATGTCTGAATATTGAAATATTTATGCTACCGATCGACTGGTAACGAACCAGTTTGCGCAACGTATTATGATTGAACGTACACGAAGAAAATGCTCCCGCTCCGAAAGATCCACAGCAAGATCCATAGGATTTTCCGCGACGCCTCCTCGGTTCGTTCCGTTTTACTTTGGCGTCCCGACGCGTCGTCCAATTTCTGACCTGGCCTAGAAGGCTTATGAATATTGCACCGTGCCACGACCTTTTCGCTCCTCGTCGCCGCACCAGCGTCTGCCACCGTTTCATTATTGACGACCGCTTTCTTTATACGCTCGCGGCGGTTTCGTGTGTCAGACACTGCCCCCCGGAAATTACTTTTTTCCACCGGCTCGCATGGAGCGAGTGAGAGAGAGAAAGAGGGAAGAGAGAACTAGGTATATGCTACAACGCGATGATCACGGGATCGCAGGCACGTTCCACGGACCCGAATGCAGTTCTCTGGAAAGTCGATTCTCGCGTGGCCAACGGAACACTGCACTCGAATCCAATTTTGCGGAATCGATACCTCAATCGAAGAGAGTCTCCACTCTCGTTGAATCATTGCCGAGTCGCTCCACGCAAATTCCCGGTCTGCTTCGTCGCCAATTTTCGAAATAAACTATTATTAACCGGTCTTTCATATTCTTGGATTCCTCGCAGTCCGACTCGACCGAAAGGCAGCGAGAACCAGCTGTCATCGACACCGACCGAGAAACAATAATTCCCAAAAAAAGCCAGTCGATCCATCAGGAAGCGACATCGTCGAGAGCGCGTTCTCGCGGGGCGCAAACACTTTGCGCCCGAAAGGCACAACAGAGAGTCGCGTCTCGTTGCGGCCCGGTTTTTATCAAGCTTTTTATCTGGTTCCTGGCCATCTTCCGTCGTTTCCGTGTCCCGGGGGCACAATAACCGGCGGAACCGCCCCCGAGAGTCGCACAAAGGGAATCCCTTTTTTCGGTCGGCGAAAGACGGACAATTTGTTTCAACGTCCCTACAAAAGACGGGCGGAAAGGTCGATTCCGCTCGGCGGGTACTGGGACGATGAAGAGAAGAGGACCTGAGGGACAGAGAGGTGGGAGGGGGACAGAAGGGGGACAACGTGTCGTCCCGGAATTGCAGACGCGCGCAGATACGCCGCGATGATAACGGGGCCGCGCGAATAAAGGCCAGCGCCTTTATCGGGCCGTTGATCTCGACACTTACCGGTATCGAGATGTACCTTTTTTTCTCTCCAGGGGACGCTCGACAATCGGACTTCCATTCCGCCTCGAAAATATGCCTCTCCCTTCTCCTCTCTCTCTCTTATTCTTATCCCTCCCACTGCACGACCGATAACGGAAACCTAATCGGAGATACGGTTATCGGACCCAGCGACGACTCCGTAATTCGACGAAGAACCGCGGTGGTTCGGAGCCACCCTTTTCCAACGAAATACAACATTTTTGGGACACTCTGTAGCTGTGTCATCCGTCAAGACGAGCGAGATTCGAGCTGCGGAATCTGTTTTTGAATAATTATCCTAAAGCGATTAGATTAGAGTGTCCAGATGTTGTTGGTACATGATTGAAGTTGTTATTGAACTGCTCGTTAAAGTAAACTTTGAGCTGAGAAATACAGATATCTCTGAAAAATATTGGATTATCGAAAATTAGATGCGCAGATATTCCCTGGATTAATCTTCGTCAAGAGAACGGCAATGAATAAATGTTTTGCGAAAAATGCCGCAGATGGAATCAACGCTTTCGATAAGGATCGCAGAAATTTGTTTTCACGTGTGCCGCAGCGAATTCTTCTCACGTTCAAATTCAAACGTTTATCTGCCACGCATTTCTGCTGATATTAAAGATAATCCCGCGGTCTACAATCTTGTACAAACTTCTCGGCCAATTGTTTTGTAAACGCTGAACGTGTTGCGACTAGACTGGATTACGATATCTCAGACGCGTCTGTTCATGAATTACTGTTTCTACTTCTGTTTGGCTACTCATATACGCGATTCGACTGTACCTTTCAAAGTGAATTTAATTTGAAATTTATCACTTGTGTGGACAAGATTTATTTTGGTCTTACAATCTTCGTCTTCTACAGATTAGATTTATTTTATTGTTTACTCACATTTTCCATCGATTTTTGATAACTTTTTAAATATTTATACACATTCCAAACCTGGAGGAGGCTTAACAACCGAAGAAAAACAAATTAAATCGAAAAAGAGAAATCAATAGTTGACCATTACAATTGCAAAAAAAAGTTAACAATTGGTAATAGAAATAAGAATTACTAGACAGTAAAAAGATAAAAAAAGGATCTGCTTAAACCGGAAAGACGTGGATGATTGATCGAAGAATCTACTCGAATCGAAATCAGAAAACCAAGAAAGGCAGTCTTTCTAACAGTGCTCTGCAATTAGGAGGTTCAAGAAAATTTGTTGAAATCGCGCAAAATATCAATATGGGTTAAGAGGCATCGGCTCGAGCTGGGAAAGGAAATAATTAATTGGCAGTTTAAGAACGTACGAGAATCTACCGAGACTGGAAAAAGGCAGAACGAATACTTTGCAGGGTGAAGGTGAAAGAAAATCTGCTTAAATTGAAGGGAGAATGAATAATTGGCCGTCGAAGGGCCTGTAATAATAAATGCGCAATTAAAAAGGGAACATGCAACAAGCGCTCGTTTCACCGACAAGCACCGCGCAACATACTGAAGGGCTGTTTTGGCCAAACTTCTACCATCCCAGATAAAAATTGATAAGCTGATCTCCACGATGGCGAATGAAAACGCTAATCGCCAAAAATCGAGCGACAGGAGGACAGTTTCGATACTGTGGTCTCCGATGGACTCCGGTACCGCCGTCCAAGGGTTGAGAAGAGCGATCGGGAGGCTCGCGTTTATGCAAAGCGTCGCGTTAACACCTCGTCGGTTGTTCGTCGCCTGTGAGGCGTGCAGAGCCGGCCCTCGGATGCGCTTAAAAACGCCGTCGAATCGACGGGCTCATTGAGATGCAGAGCGGCGAGTGGTAAAATTGCTTTCGCTCGGATTCCTCGGCCGTGCAAGATTACTTTAGCCTCGGGCTGATCCCGCCATCGAGAAAGAAACAAACCGAGAGCAGCCGAGCCGATGTCAGGAAGCAGATAATTGTAAAATCGAAAAGGAACAAGATGGAAGAAGAGCAAAATCGAGGTGTCTCTATTTCTGAATTTCATCTAATTTTTTCAAGGGTCAACTAAAATCCTGGTCAATAACATCTGATATTTTCTTTATAATATGCGATCCCTTTAAAAATCGACCCTGTTTCCCTCGATCCGTCTGAATTTCATCTCACTTTCAGTCGACGACGCTCTATACCCACGGGGTTGAACCTTCTCTTTCTCTTGTTGGTTAAGCTGATGGCCGTCGCGACACACAGACGACGGCCGACGACGATGTTGTATTGGCGGCGCATTGATTCGACCGCGGGAGAGCGAAAAATAGTCGGACAACCGGAGGAAGTGCATAATTGTGGAATCGAGCGTAGTTAGGTCACGGTTCCTATTTTTAGTTCGGCACTGATTGTGAGTTCAAACGAAAGCAAAGGCCACCTGTGTGTGTCCCAACGTTTACTTTACGCCGTCGCCTCACCGTCTACTTCCCTCCCCTTTTTCCTCTTCTCCTCTTTTCTCTTTCTCGTCTATCTTCTCCGGTCATCTACAAGCACCCTGGCTGTCTTCCTCCCTCTTTATCTTCGAAGAGACGGACAGCAGAGCTTTTGACACGATCCTTGATCCGAGAAAGCCTCGACGCGTCAACCCACGGGAAAAAACGAGCTTCAATTTACCTTTTGTCGCTCTTGCGTGCTACCTTGTCGTTGTTCCGCTTTTTTCGACATGATGGATGGCGCGGATAGATCTACGGGCAACCGGGTACGTCACACAGCGGCAAGTTTCACCGAAATCCTGGCCGAGAGTGAGCTACATTTTTTTTCGAAGATGCATTTATCGCGCATTTCATTGCGGAACGATTAAACGATTTCTCGCTGATGCCAGTTTTTAATTCTTTCGCAGACACACGATCTCAGAGTGGTTTTACACTGTCCTTTCACCGGTGCTAGCCTTGTAACATGCTCTAAATATACAGTGTGTCCCAAAAATTTTGTACTTCCTCGATAAGGTCCCCGAGGTGATTTAAAGTAACTTTTTCCTTTGCGAAAATCTTCTCCGCGGCTTCGTTCAGGAGTTATTCACGAAAAACGTGGACCACTAATCAGAGCGCAGGTATTGCTGAGCGTGGCGTTGACATTGGCCGAGCCGGAATCCGTCCGCTGTAGCAGCGCTCCGATTGGTCCCCGCGTTTTTCGTTAATTTCTCCCCAACCACGTCGCGGAGAAGATTTTCGCAAAGGAAAAAGTTACTTCGAGTGACTTTAGCAATCAGCTAGAACCTGCAGTGTCGTTGTCGAGTACTAAAAACTTTGCAAAAGTGTTGGAATCCAACGATAATATTATAGAAATAGGCTATGGTGCGTCTCCGGCCGGAGTCGCAGAGTTTTCGTTGCCTGGCCCAAGCATTTTTATGACACCCCCACTTAAGGGAAGGGACCGGAGGTTTTTCCAGGGACGAACCAGCTCAGTACGGTCAACACCACAGCGTCTTTTACACTACAGTGACTACAGCATTAGTTTCTTTCTATTTGTAATACAGTTTGTTCTTTTATTCTTTCACTTCTGTAATTTTGTTTGCTTTAAATAAATAAAGTGTTCTTGTTTAAGCAAATAAAGTTTTGTCAACAAAAAGTACATTTGTACATCACACCAGGCACTCGCTACACGCAAGTGTTCGCTTCGGAAAATCAGTACCTTCCTTTTCCCAGACATTCGTTCGATCAACGTTAAATAAATTCGAGAACGTCGATGGGTGACCCGTCTGGCTCGATAGCCGCGAAAATACAGCGAAACGCTCTTTCACCGAATCTGAATGAAAGATGAATCCGAGTAAAAGGAGGATTCGAGTGAAAAATCGATCGAAACCGTTCGCGGGGTATCGCGGCTTTTTTTTCCGCCGGGCGAGCATCCATTTTTAATGTTGTCGCAGAGGATTCGGAACACGCCCGGATTCGGAACCGCTGGCAAACAGTTGATAAATTATCTGTCGAGTGGCCGGCCGCGATAATTCGACGGGCCGAAGTCAGCGAGAACGGGATCAAGTTCAATATGTACTCACCAACTCGATTCAGACACTTAAAGTTTCACTTCGCGGGCTTCGAATAATTGATTCATTAATTCCGCCTGTATCGCCGCGGCTACGTGTGTTCAATTTACGTAAGCTGCTTTCGGATCCTCGATATCCCGCGTCGTTAGAAAAGACTCGTCCCTTTCGACGAAACCCTTACATCGAGGAAAGATGTTTCTACGGCTCGTTGACTTCTTGGGTAGAATTTCAACGATCTACTTTGTTCTTCTCCAAAAATCCTACAAATACAAAAATCAAATTTCTTGTCTTACAAACCACTCCAACAATGCTTTCTAATCATGGGTCGTAAAATGTCAAGCCAAATTATAATACAAAGACTCTCGCTCATTTATCTCAAGTTTAAATCTGACGCAGCTGAACAAAGGAAAGCTTATCGACAGATTGCAGATCTTTATGCAACAATAAATATGCCTCAAATGAGAATTGATTTTTTTTTTACGATTTTAACAAATTCAGAATGCTACGTTTCTATTATCCAGATGAAATTCCTCCGATAAAATGGCACGCCGACAATAGAGTAGAGCCATCGAAATACAGCTCTTATATCATATCACAAAATTACGTCATACCAGCGACACAGTCCGTAACTTTCCTTTTCTATTATTCCGAGAATTATTTATCTCGGTCGATTATAATTTCTAGTACCAGTACACTTCAGAGACAACTACGAGAATTCAATCTATCTTTTTCCACATCAAAAAAACTCGTGCCTGTTCATCAGACATGGTACAAGCGAACGAGGAAGCGATTCGAGTGTTCCTCGACCAACGAGAACGTTTAATGGCACCGTCAGTCATCTGCGAGGACAATAATGGGAAAGATTAGTCTTATCAAAAGTATTTAATCTGACCGTGGCATCGGTGTTTCCGATGGCTCTCTGAAAAGTGGGCATTGCCACTTGGTATAGGGAATGATGGGAATGGGAATGGCCATATGAAGGAAATAATCGCGGAACGCAACGCGGACGACGCTCGAGGATACGCGCGTAACGCAGCCGAAGATAAAAGCCGTTTCCCGCGGGTCGGAGAGCGATCGATGGATTCGCTATTGCGAATCGTTTCAAGGACCCTGTTTGCCACGGGCTCACTCCGATTCATCGTGTACTCGATTCAACGTCTTCCCACTCGCAAAGTGCGTAGGGATATTAACGGATTGCCTCGCATCCTTTCACTAAACTTGGAAAAGTATTTCAACCCTTAACCCTTTGCGTTCTCTCTTAATTTAGAACCTGCTTCGGCATCGTGTAATTCAATTATATTCCCACGTGCAGGTTCGCTAGCCTATCCCGAACAGCTGACAATTACCATAATAGTCATTACTAGATCATCAGGCAAAAATTTCGCAAATAGAAACAAAATAAAAATATATTTTCTCTTCCAATCATTTTAACGTGGTTAATCTGAGCGATTTATTCGAATTTCCTTCTTCCCATATGTTGAAATAGGGATTCGAATACGTGTTACAGAATTTTTTCAGATTCTCCGAAAATCTAGAGATGCTAATTTGTGCACAATGCGTGTCATTGTTCGGCGCTAAGAAAAGTTTTAAAAAGATCATGAGATCTTTCCCCACCGGAAGACACGGGATTGCTTCCGATCACTTCCTTGGGCAACGTGGCCCCACGTGGACAGCAAGTCGCCTCGCGTTCTTCCGCAGGTCGATCAGGTTGGACGATCAAGTTCGAAAGGGGACAAAGCTCGAAGCCTGAAGCTCGAAAGCGGTTGCGGCGGCGGCCTTCACCGTTCTGAGGCTACGCAGCGAGATTTATCGGGCGACCTCGGGCTAGGAAAATCCGATCCTCGATCTCCGGTGCATCCAGCGGACTTAAGCCTATCGAAATTTATCGGCGGAGAGCTGGCTGCCAGGCAGGCAGGCCTAGCCGGCGTTAATCCGTGCCACATATTCCTCGATATCCGTTCGCCGATCTTATCGTTGATCCAGTAGCTTTGTCGCCGTAACTCACGCGGACTAATAGGACTATTGCGGGACGATCTTCTTCGCTCGAAATCGATCCTCTGCGTCCCTAGGCTCGAACGGGCTGTGCCTTTTCATTTTTTTTTTCAACGCTCGCCAGAGAAAATACTCCCGTTCGTTTTTTTCCCATTTCGAAATGTTGGCGCCTCCGAGAGCGTGTAGACACTCCTAATAAAATTTCCAAGTGGGCGGAATTTTCGAATCTCGCGAGCCTCGAGACAACTTAAAATGGTAAACGGCTCACGATGGCATCGGAGTATAAGGACAAGCGGCTCCGAAGAAGCCTGTCCTCGCGGGGATGTTTGCTTCGTTCGTCTCGTATTACTTTTATCGTCGTGTACCGTGCTTTAATATCTCGCGGTACAGATTTATGAAATAATAAACACAGCTTCTACTCCGAGTGGAACCGGCAGGAGCATTCCTCTTGCCGCCGGAAGGAGTGGCTAGACTTTAAAACTTTTACGCGGGCTGCGTGTGTGTGTTGATAACGATGGTAATGGTTATTAACGGGTACAGCCTTTCTAGGGACGTCGCCAGTAAAGAACGCGCGGCTGTGAAGAAAATACGAGAGGCAAGAAAATAGAAAGAATTTTTATAGAGATGAAATACGACTACTGGGATCCTGCTGGTCCCCGTTTTCCGCGGGCCAAGCGGCAAGGGCGCTCCACGGGGAATTAATTTGTAGCCGCGATGATTAAATGGGACTTTGTGTTCTCTGCTGGGAGATTGATCACGGTAATGGTGAACCAAAGACGGCCGTCCGCTTCACACTTGTGAAAAGGGACACGGGTAAAATAATTATCAGAGAATTTCCTGGCGAAGTAAGAAGATGAGGCAAAGATTAAAAATTTTGAGATGTTTCAAATAATTTTCTTGCTATCGGTGCAGACAATTTTTATACTTGGCATAAAGATCCGCAATTAAGCTTACTATTGTCGAACGAAAAAACGAGTGCACATTGTGTTTCATAAATTTTCCGTCTGCTTCTCTTCGGAGTTGATTGCACCCGATCGTTTCGGCCGAATTCTGTCGGGCAGGCTTCGCGAAACTCGCGGAACTCGTTGTTCTCAGGAAAAAATCGTTTCCACATCCGCCTCGCGCGACGAGTCCGTTATTTTTAGCTGCTTAAAAATAATTAACCGGCAACGAAAAAATATATCGATCCACGGTGTATGTATGTGTGTATCCTCCACTGCTGCGCTGCGGTGTGAAACTTTTTCCCCCCACGTGAAGCGCGGCGTTCGCCGCGAGCGCAATGGCATCGTCGGGAAAAATCGTGTTTACATTATATATAGAAGAAAAACAACGAAAAAAAAAGAGATGCAACTTTTCGATGTGTGTCGCACAGTGTCACCAAACAGAGCCGCGCTCACCTCGGCAGCCAAGGTTCCCCGGGAGTTTTCAGTGAAACAAGCACACACAGCCGGAGAGCGCAGCTAAAAATAATCGATTGCTTATCGATGCTCCTAAATAACTTCGTCGAACTCCGCATAATTAGACACGCTATAAAAACCGGTGAATTAATTACTCGAGAGCCATCGGGTCGCCAGAATTTCGATCGATCCGTCGCGAATTCTGGCCGCGTCGCACGTACACGCGAATATTTACGTCGGATCTCGTTTCTTCGCCCCCTTTCTACGTCGATTTCGGTATAACTTGTTGCCGACGAAATCGAGTTATCGTTATTATCATTTCGGTGTGCACGACAGCGAGAGCACGGCGAGAGCAACATTCTGCACGATCGTTTTCCAGCCGCGCGATAAAGCACGGCTGCTGTTCCATCGTTTTCATTTGACGCCGATGAACGATCGTCGAAAACGCTTTGCACGCTCGTTCTGCCATTCGCAAAATAATTGCTGCACCCGTTAACCCGTTCGCACAACACCTCCAGCCGTGCTGCGGATCGGAATCGTGCGTGTGCGCGTGTGGCGCGAGTTACGTCTGAAGCGAATTCGATTCGGGAAAATGAGACGCGGCCTTTCTGTTTCGGAAAATTTTTTCTTCGTTCCGATGACGATATTCTCTGGCACGATTAAAAATGAATAAACATTGTTTTTTAACGACGTGCAATTTATTTGTCAGAATTGCTCTTGGGGGCAAGTGAAAATGCGGTGGATTCAAACGAATGCATACGAGAGAAACGTCTGGTAAAGTGGACTCTCCAATTTTTTGATTGCTAAATACAGACTGTCTGAACTAACTTTCTTTTTCTAAAGTGCATGAATTAATTGAATTTTATATCTCCTAAATGCGAACTATGTAATTTTATTTTTAGATCCTACGTAAATTAATTTTAACTCCCCGGTTTCTGGAATCGTGTTTAATTATTTTAGGAAGGATTACGCATTTATTGAAACATGTGTTTGTGCTCTGTGAAACAAATCCTCATTCTGGTGTAGAAATGCACAGGTGCAAGAACCGTTCCGTCTCAATTAAAGAGTTTCCATTTTTGAATCTGATAGATGCACTGCGCCTGAACTCGTGACTTCTCCTATTGCACCGAATCGATGGTTAAGTGGACTTCTAAAGTGGACTTTAAAAGCGTAACAACTCAATTTTCGGAATCAAGTTCACCTGGTAGCATTGAAACCACGGCGGAACTACGGGCAATCACCTGAATTAACTTGTTTATAATAATAATGTTAACAAAAGGCAGACACAATTATTGCAGATGCGTCAACAACAATAGAACCATTTTAACGAATTCTAGAAAATGTGACAGAAAAATTCCACGTGAAATTTCAATCTTTCCAAGCAAACTTTAGGTATAGACAAACCTAATATCTTCACAGAAACGGATTTCTACACAAAATCGTATCCCATCGATAGAACCAATAAATTTTCAGACAGTTCTGAAAGACAACACAGAACAAATACCCAGCATCCCATCAGCCAACTGCACCACTTCTAATCCACATCAGATCCCGTCTCCTTAAACCACTTGCCCCTTCACCGATCACAAGCCCATGCTACCCAACTCTACAACACCCAAAAAAAGAAAACCAGCATAATCTGATCAGCGCACAGTTGGGGGTAGCCTCGCACGAGGCTGCGACCGCCTAAGACGAGGACGCCGGCCGGAAGTGACGCGTGGTGCGGTGGAATCCGGTACCAGCCCGATCCTCCCCAACAAACCATCTACGATCCTCGATCTACCAAGAAAAAAGCCTGCTGCAAGATCCTCTTCTCCTCTCAGCGATTCAACCTCCGCGAAACCAAGAGTACAGGCGCACACGGTATACCGTTTAGCGATTCGATCGCGAGAGAGCACGAGAAAGGGGATCGATCAGCCGTGGAAAGAGAGAGTGATCACTTACGAATTTCCTGGGTAGCCAGAGCACCAGCTGGCTCCGGTGTCCAGCGGAAGTTGGACCTGGTTCAGCCGGACAGGTAGACCCTCTGTAGCTTGTTGGTCCGGCTGTGTCAGTCTGCTCCCGCTCGGGTTGCCACGACCCTGACTCTGGCCTTTGCCTCTTTCCTGCTGGCGTGGCCTGGCTTGGCGTTCAACGGTTGCTCTTCATCGGTATCGGGGCTTGTTATCGGGCAGCACACACCGGGAGAGGACACGGCCGCCTCTATTACTCCGGGTCCTCCTCACCTGGCACACCCTGGCTCTCTATTTTAGGGGATGACGAGGACACCGGACGACGACGATGGATCCACGGGCGCTAACGACGAAGACGAGGCACCTCGACGACGCAAATCGCGAGAGAAACGAGATGACGTCTCGAGGCAAGAGCGTGCGAAAGAGAAGTAGGCCGGTTAACCGTTCAGGCCGCACTGACGAGTCGAGCCGCGGCTAGTAAGGGTAAACTGGCCTGGCATCCCCTCTCGGCTTCACCCCACTCAACCCTCTCGCTCTCACCCCTCGAGCAGCCCCTGCTCTCCTTCGCCGTCTCGCTTTCTCCCTCTCCGCTCTGTCGCCCTCCATCTCGCTCGGAAACTCCCCTACCACCGTTCGCCTCGCCGCGCCGTCTTCGTTCTTCTGTTTCTCGCGCTATCATCCGCCGACCCCTCCGGCTACCTTGCACCCCCGCACCATCGGACTTCGCCGTCGTCGTCGTCCTCATAGTCGTCGTTGTAGTCGTCACCCCGCTGGCAATCCGATTTTTTCTCCTTTTCCGAACCAGTATCGTCGGAACCGATTCTTAGAAACCGTTTTTCTCGTTAGAAACCGATTCCTCCCAGAGCGTTTGTTCAAACCAGCAACTTACGTGAACGCTTTATAAGAATTTCGTAGTCGTTACTCTTTTCTCTTTTTCCGAATACGGCCAACATTGGAATCCGATGGGCTGATGGTACAAGACAAGCACCACGCACTCTTCCAGTTCCTCCAGCACTCGAAGCTCCCGCGACCCTCGAAACTCGAAGCTCGATGCGTGCGCCACGAGCTCGTTAGCCTGTCTCTTTACGTTTTGTTGGTTTTGTGGGATCCTTCAGAAGCATACAAGCTTGGTCACTGGAACAAAAATCAAGCAATCTGTACACAATTTTTACTGTATTTGAAATTTATTCAATAATTTTTCATAAAAATGTGATTTTATGAATTTCAACAATTGTAAAATATTTGTTGATTCAACCATGCTAGATTCAACGTTATTTTACATGTTCTATGCAAACGAGAGCTTTTACTTTCGAGAACGTCCCACGATCAGCTCCCGCTAGAACTTAAACTGCGAGAACCCATGAGAAAAATTCCACAACCCCCGATCCATGGTTTCCTCGCGTTCATCCTGGGCACCGATTTCCATCCGAGATTTCCAGCACCGATTTACCGGTAGGTATCGATAGTTTGCTCGCCGGCTCACGGCCTCCCGTCTACGGCTTCCAATAACCGTGCATTTACGCCATGCCGATCGATACCGCGCGAATTTCATGGCCACCTAAAATAGCCGTTTCGGATTTATGGAAATTCACGCTCCCGTTCGCGTTTAGATAATTACCGGTGCCGATCGCGTGTGTCCCAAGCTCGTTAAGGTCCATCGGACAGAAAAACCGATGCCAAAACCGAAATTTTGCCGTCCGCGCCGCCGCGCCGCCGTCGAAATCTTTGTCACGTTCACTGTCATATCCCGCTGACGCAATTATTTCTTCGAATTTGATTACTCATCCGGTGTTCCGAGAGATAAACGAATATTACCTTGGGACTGTACGATCGACTGTTTATCCCGCTTTTCATCGCGGGGCGAGTGAGGAAAAATTGATCTTTTCATGTTTTGAGTACGTTTTAACGCGTCGATGTCGACACACTGTTTCGTAATATCTAGAAGAAAAAAACAACGCTTATTATGATAAAACAATTTATTCCGCAGTTCTTTTACAACAGCGTTTAATGCACAGAATCGCCAGATCAAGACTTGTATCTCCTCCCTGTTTCGTCACTGTCGGTACTGGCAGGGAGAGAGGGTAACTTTTTCCCCTCGACTCGTGCTCCCTCCCTTCATCTGGCGACATGACAAAGAATTTTTTAAAGTGATTATGACTTCTCTGTTGAGTGAGTGTTTTTTATTTAGTATTATTGTACTATTCGCGCGGCGATAGCAGTAAATTTGTAAAACGAGGGTTGGCACGCAAAAGTGAAAAAGGAAGATCTGCGTTTCGATTTTCGAACTGAAATAGTCGGTTGTCGGTGTATTTTCAGTACGATTTGTTTACCAATAACAGTCAGTTTGTTAAATGCAAATGTGGGACGAGCGCGCAAAGCGAGAGAGGCGGAAAGAAGCGGACAAATCGAGCTGTTAAATCGCACGAACACTCGCGTTTTAATTGTAAGTACACCGTATGTTTTTTGCATCGAGATCGGTGGTATATATACACGGAATGAGCGAGTAAATAAATTTTAAATCTCGCTCGAGTGTGTCTCGGTGTTCGGTTTAAAACGCGACGGCCGCGACACACGGAAAATCGATCCTCGTCCCGGGTAATTGATTAATAACGTTATTGTTACAACGATTAAATGCATGACTGTTTGCGCAACGTTGTTAACGCCAGGCTATCGAGTTATAAAACCGGAGCACGGTGTACTAATATTTGTTATTAGTTTTATCAATAGAGAGGGAGAGAGAAAGAGACATAGAGAGAGAGAGGGGAGAGTCACAAAAAAACGGAGCAAACAAAACGCAAAAATAAAAAATCTCTTGTCTCCGTATTTTTATTCTACAAATCTCCATCCTGCACTTTATTCCCTTTGGTTTTTGTTTATCGCGTTTGTTATTATTTCGTTTCAAACAATAGCTAATAGCAATTTTAATGAAATGTAAATTTTTAATAATTTGTAATTTATTCTAATTATTCAATGAATTAAATTTCTACGAAGCTTTTGTTTTCTATGATTTTTATCTGTAGGCTAGTGATTAGTAGCAAATCTCTAAAGTTGCCAATTACAAATTATGATTAATACGATTTCTCCTCAGTTCAACGAAAATAGCGGAAATAAATTCTCTCGAAAACGCAAAGAAGCAATATACATCGACAAAGGACCGAGAACACAATAGAACCAGAAGCCAATTCACTACAAAAGCAATGCCGTTCTGCGACAAACGGAGTGGACCACTATAAGTGCACAGCACTACTATTATTATTATTATTATTATTATTATTGTTCATTTTAATAACCTGCGCACATATTCTTTAGCGTACGACGCTGCAAGACACAATGAATGGAAACCTCACGCTGTGAATAAATTGTTCGCGATTTGCAGAAAATTTAGCAAATTCATTTAGCTGTATTACGTGTACTTTCCACATTATTATTCGCTTTAATAAGAGGAGGGCGTCTAGAATAAATTACCGCGCGCGAAGCCACCAGATACAACGAACGGAAAAACACAGGAAACAAATTGCTCGCGATTTGCAAAAAGCCATAATAAGTTCATTTGGCTCTCGAAACGTGCACTTTCACCCGGCGAATTAAAAAAATCTCGTGAAAACCGCCCGGCGGAGAGCGCGTTAATTTAATTCCCACGGCAACTTTTAAAGCGCGCCATTATTCAGCCCTTATTGTCCGCTCAGAATTCTTTTTCGAGAATTTTCTGATCGCGATTGCGCAGAATTTCTGCAGCGCCAAATCGGTCCGAGTCTCGAAAATTGTTAATTCCGATTTTACATTGAAATCGAACTAACAACAGGTCGGAACGGTAAACACAATTAGAAGCGGAAAATCACGGTCCAATTTAATATTTGATTGATATTCGATCGACTCCGATTTATTTATTTATTTAAAGGCGAATAAAGCTTCCGGTGTGTACGCGATAATGGCCGGGCGAGTCGGATAATTGCGCGGCGTTGCGATAACGTTTATTGCAAAAATCGTGCGCTTGGTTTTTCGGAAACAAAAATTCAAAGAACGCATTCGAAACTTGGAATATTCTAATTGAATTTAACAACGACCGTGCAACGCACGTACCGCACAGGCTTTCCCATCGACTCGTTCAAGGTTTCCGACGTGAAAAATTGAGCAAAATGAAAATGAACCATGTAACCGGTACGCAGGGTTTTCTTGCAATTGTACACTGTCAGTCGGGCGCCACTCGACACGCGTTCGCGGTGAATATTTCGAATGTTTTTTCGCTGGCCAATGGACCTGCGAAATGATTTTATTGCCGTGGCATTCTTCGCGAACTGTGGAATTGGAAATAACACGGTGGAAAAGCAGCGAAAACAAAATTGAGCACAGCGGACGCTCGTATGACGCGATCAAAAAACTGTTTAAAAAATCCGTATCTCTCGTGGCAGCAAGTGGTATGGTCTTTTCAAACAATTCTGAATACATTTGACGAGACGATGCAATATTTTCGATGTGATAAAATGATTAAAAAAAGAAATTTTCAAGTGGTTCGTGTTTTGTTACGACATATGAAAA
Source organism: Lasioglossum leucozonium (assembly GCA_028454225.1). Lineage (NCBI taxonomy): Eukaryota > Metazoa > Arthropoda > Insecta > Hymenoptera > Halictidae > Lasioglossum > Lasioglossum leucozonium. Next base: position 11,217,031 of record CM052207.1, read on the forward strand.
CAATATTCATTTCATGTAATGATCTGCAGTTTAATCGTATTACATTATTTTTTACCGTCCGACGAGACGGTATTGGAAATTTGACTTTGCTGGGAAATCGCGAGGCAAACTCTGCCGGTGGCCTTGATTGAGTTGCTAACTCGGTTGAGCATTAATATTGGATAGAGTTATGAAAAACGTCTCTTTCTTTCCTTGATAATTTGAATAACTTACGCGAAACGTTAGAGGTACGACACTGAGAGGACCTGCGAATTAATGAATGTAAAGAAGGGAAGAAAGCACGACGAGGACCAGCTCGACCACAAGAAAATAAATTTAGCTATTCGAGGGTAGATCAAACGAGAAGCTGACTAGACGAAGTGCTCCATCAACAAGTAGTCCAAGCACAAACGCATTAAACCGCTTGAAAAGTAAGACGGTAGAGCAACCTACGACCGAACGTATCGAAAGGAAGCCTGATGCTCTATTCAGCACCATCGAAGATAATCCATCAACCGCGTCGGTTCGCGGACAACGTCGAAAAGTATTCGCTGGGATAGAAAACGAAGCGTAACCATTTATCTTCTCCACGTCAGCCGAGGCATGCGCTCCGAAGAGATACAAAATAGTCATTCGACCTCGACTAATCGAATTTTTCGAGTCGTTGATTGAACGATTGAGCGTTCCCGATAACGAGCATCCGATTATGGATCCTAAAGTTCAGGTGACCGATACCGACGCCTATATAAGAGACAATTACCCAGCGTCGGCCAGTGCTAAAGCTTTATTTCTCGTTGGACATCGTCGATACGAAAAATCGCGTGAGTATTTGCGCTCAGAGGTTTCGAGATCGTGCGCGGAGAATACGCGGATTTTCCTCTTTATTTTTCCTCTTTTGTTCGCAATTCGTTCGCGTGTTCGACGGATTTTCCCGGGAACGAGAAATTTTTACTACATGTACAGGCTGAAAACACGACGAGGTTTACGAATTTCGCGCTCGACCAAACGAGTTCGGAACGCGTTCAACGTCGGACCGGACCGGACCGGGTAAAAGTCAGTGAAACTCTGCGGCGGAAATCTGTCAAAAACAATCGCGGCCTGACCGGTTTCCGCGCAATTAACCGCGAGACTCGCGGCGAAATGCCACCCGAGGATTTTTAATTAAACTAGCGTCGCGCTGCTGTGGTCCCAAATCTGAATTTGCCTGCGAGCGATACGGTGTCGCGTGTGAAATGTCCGGTTTCTCTTTCTCTTTCATCGAGTATGATAAGTTAATGATGGTCACGGTCACTTTTGACCGTAAAAAAGAAAACAAAATTATTATAACCGGATATCGGATTTCCATGCAAAAGAAAAGAGGTGTGCTGAACGAAGCGGTTTCGATTTTCAGAAAAAATGCGTGTGTTGGTGTTGGTGTTGGCCGTGCTCGCGGTCTCGTGCGGCGCAAACAGTATCGATTGGGATCTGCAGAGTGAGTGGCACATCAATTTTCAAACTACGATGAATTCGAGCGAATTGCTCGGTAATTCGATTTCGAATTCAATCGGAACTTGAGAGCGAGTGAAAACGCAACTGTTTCGGCGTTTCAGAGCCGATCGCGGGGGGAGCGCAGTCCGACGCCGACGGTGGGCAGCTAGTCGGTTTGCTCGAGAAGGTGAAGGGTTGGCTGAAGAATGGCCACGATAAACCCAAAATCCCGGTCCTGGACCCACTGAAAATGGAGCATGTGGAACTGAACATACACAACAACGACATGGGCATCGTGTACGAACACCTTCCATTTTCGATTTCAGCTTGACTTTAGCCCTTGCGCGTTCTTCAGAAATAGCTGCGTAAAAGATCCTTGCAGAACGTTTCACCTGTTTTTGTTTCATAACTTAACGCTAGAACTACCGATCTCATTGAAATGACGGATATCAGATTTTTTCTTTTACAAGTTATGTTTCGTTTGTGAATTTAGTAGTGAATGTATGTAAATATTCGTTTTGACGAAACGGATGTTGATCAGTGTTTTTAACAGAATGGTTGTTCGATTTGCAATAACAGGGTAGAGGGTGCGCTGGACAATCTGCGAGCGATCGGTTTGTCGGACTTCGTTGTAAACAAAGGCGATTTTGAACTTATTGGACTTCAAGTGGGTGTTGATTTGTCCTGGAAAAGTTTGGATTTCTTCACCATGTACAATTTGATAAAGGCGAAAATCCAACCGCCTCCGATACTGATCCATGGTGAAGGAGCTGTCATGTAAGTTGCATAATCTGTTCAACGCTTCTTCGCTTATTGACCGATAAAAGATTTCAATTTCAATTGACGGCTTCTCAATAGATCAAAGTGATACCTCGAGTAACGTATTTTACGAGTCAGATTTTCATAATGTTCATTCGCGCGAACGAATGTTGAGAATAATCAAGTTACCAAACGAAAAGCACTCTTTTTTAACTACGTAACGTTATCTTCGTCTGATACGACGAAACTCATACCAATGCCGAAGAAAACTTGTTTGCCGACGGGCACATGATTCTCTGTCGATCATTCGGTTCCCTAGCGTTGCTAAAACAGAGTTGCCCGAGCTCGATAAAAAGGTTTCTACCCACAGATCACTGCAACTCTTACGATCTAGCGATAAGGAAGACTCGAATGATTATCATTTGATTAAAAATTAATGAAATCGTGTCTTTCTAATATTCAGAGCAATAGCGAAGGAATTACGAGTAGCCGTGGACGCGAAGCTTAGCATGAACGATGACGGCAATCTGTATGTGAAGCAAATCAACCTGAAAATTCAACTGGGGTCATTCGATGTAAGTGTTAGTTATCGACTCCCCTAAGCGGACTTTCAAAATAGGGTGCAAAAATGCAGCAATTCAATTGCTATATTCTCATTATCATTAATCATCTTGAATGTTACAGTTCAACGCCAGCGGCTTGTTCAACGACGAAGAATTGTCGAAGATGATCAGCAAGATAATATCCGACCTGGTGCCAGGGGTTCTCCGAGACTACCCTGAAATGATATCGAAGAAGGGTGGGGAATTACTGAAGGAACAGTTGGACAAGATTCTAAGCACGTTAACGCTAAAAGATCTAATGGATATGATCAACTCTTCCAATGAGAACAACATTTAAAACCTCTTCCGAACAGGGAGACATTTAAATAAAAATTAAAAGAATTCCTCTAGTGTAACCATTTAAAAAAGTCCAAAAACTCGAGCTGTCTGTCGCAATCAGTATTCACAAATCGTTATTTCATTTCGACGAGAAGATCTATGCGAAAAACTTAAATAATAACTACACTACAGCTACTGCAAACAGATTCATCTTCACTTTGGCGTTTCCTCTACCATCGGCGAACACCGCGTTCATGCCACAGCATATATTGTTCAGATATCGCACAATGCTATCATCAATATGTTTGCTCTTCCACTCGTGTGAATACAATACACGAGAATCCGACCGTATGCATACACTTTCCCGCGAATCCCAACCGTACTCTCGAGAATTCGCGCAGAGCAGATCATTATCTACTCGGAAACCGGAACTCCGTGAAGTTGCCAGCATCGATAGTTTCCTTTGTCCTAGACTTCAGCGTAGCCGAGCTTCCATTGCGAAAAGCCCGTTTTCCAAACGGAACTCCGTCACTGGAAAATTTAAAAAATGTTTCGGACGAAAGCTGTAGGATATAGAAGAGAGCACACGTCGATATCCCTTTGCACTAGACATCTAGGGTCACTTCTATGGAGAATTTAAATACCACCGTGAAAGTTGATATTTTTATTCTTATCCATTGCCGCAATTCCCGGCTGGCGATAAATTCATGGATTTGCCCGTTCGCATCCGTTACGTTCCGCCGTCGGATCGCCTTCTTCGACTAATTCACCGGAGATCCCCCGTAAGCCCCGGCGCGTAATTAGCCGGAAATCGATGCGAAACCGATGCACCCGACACTATGGTTCGAGAGAATCCCGGGATCCTGGCCCCGATAAATCCTTATCTCGCCTCGATTCGATTCGATAGCATGGCAGCGACGAAATTCCGCGAAAGGCGCTTAGTCTTCGAGGTACCGAACGGGTTGCAAAGTAATCAGCGGATATTTGCCGGGGCGACGGAGGCGGCAGACGCCTGAGCACAGAGTCAAAGAAACCGCGAGACGAGGGAAAATCTTCCCCCGTTAATGGACTTGCCAACTTAATTAAGTCCGCCCGAAGACGCCCACCTTGGCCGCGTCCTCTTACCGAGCAGAAAATCCGGTGTCATCCAATGAAAATCCTGTATTCGATGATCAACCATCGAGGGCTGCCTTTCATAATTGTTCTATTGTTTTCGAACCCGTTGCATCGGTTAAGAACCAGTTAGACCAGTGCCGCCAGACCAAGTCATAATTTTTTTGAATTTCCGGATGTACGATAGAGTCTGCCAAGCTCGAGACACTGGGCGTTGGGGCTGACTCGTGTAAATTTAACCGAGCACTGCTTGCAACGTGTCGGATTTTTCGCGCGCACAACAGTCGATCTCTTCGCGGATCGATCGATCCAGGGACAGACACCTCGCGAGACATCGGGAGGATTAAATCTCGGCGAGAAATTCATGAAGAGATCCGGTCGGGTCCGCCGGCTTTGACAAGAGCAACAAGTGTCTGTTTGGTGTACGCGATCCGAATCGGACGGCGTGTTTTCGAGAAGATATATACCTCCAGGGACAGGTCCGTTGGGACACTTTCTTCCCCACGAATCACCATTACAAACGATTTAATCGACTTCCACGGAGAGTGACTCTCGTCACCGTCTTGTAACACGGAGCGTCGAGTCGTGTCGTGTCGTGTCGTGTCGTGGTGCGGCGCGTTGGCCTCGACTCGGCTCTATCAGCCGGCGCGACGTTCTACTGACATTTTTCCGAGAAACGCGATGATGTAACGCGATTAGCGTAGCGTTACGATAGCGTGGTAGGTGTGCGCGGAAGAGTAAGATTGTGAGCGGCACAATGTTCGTGCGTCAACACGGTTGCGAACGGAAGCGCTGTGGTTGGATTTGGCGAGTGGAGAATTGTTGATTTGCAACGGGAGAATTAAAACAGTGGATATTTTCAAAAAATACAGATTGAGATTTCGAAATTTTTAATTCTCGTCTGATTTTTTATAGATTTCAGTTTACGCTAAAACATTGCTTCTAGGATCAGTAGGAGATGGTGGAGAGCTCTAGACAATGATGTATTAGATTCGAGATAGACTCTAAGCGATCATAGAGTCATTAGACTGTAGACAGCGAGCGACTTCAGGCAATGATAAAGTGATTAGACTCTAGGTTCCAATGGACGCCAATCATATCCGAGTCCGTTTACCTATCCCCATTTCATATTTCTTCAGCAGATGCAACGGTCTCGGAGAATAATCATAGGAACGCGTGATTGGAGATGGAGCCACTGTGTTTCAAAAATGGTGGGGGCAGGTGACGACGAATCAGAACGACGTTCATCCGCTACACCATTTTCCCGTGGCCATGCAGTATACGAATCGAGTGCCTAGAAGACATCCACGTCACGCAAAACATCGCGATTCGATTTTCGGCGGGTAATTCGATTTTGCTGACGAGGCAGGAACGGTGGCTTGAGATCGAGCGATCACGAGGACGAGGCCCCGTAGGTCTCGATCCAGGCTCGAGAAGGATCTCGATTCCGTGCAAGCGGAAAAATGGCGCGGTCCGAGGGAAACCGGTCGGTGCAGGGAGCGTGAAATAAGCGGCGGGACGGACAGCTGACAATTACACACACCGGTCGAATAAGCGAGACGGCTTTTCCTCCGTGGGACACCTGTGAATCTCACGAAAGTAAAAACGATCGACCGCCGTTTAAGGATTAATCTCGTAACGGCCGGCCTGTTTTTTCATCGGCGTTCGGACGGCCCGACACCCGGTATGTGCAACCCCGGGAACGCGTGTAAGCGGCGTGTGTGCCGTGTAATTACGTATTCTCGGTAAACCGGCGAGGAAAAGCGACCGACATACCGGCCCAGGAGTTTCTCATTTCCGTTGAAACGTCGATACGTATTCGCCGTGACGCGACGGACGTTGGAAACGCGTCCGAGGACCGGCCCGAGTCGGCCCGCGCGGAAAACGCTGCGTTTTAGTCGCGTCTCGTTGCGTAATAAGCCACTTTTATCCCATTTATAGAACGTCGCCTTTCTATCGTGCTGCAAACCACGACATAAATGGAGACTCTTAAATTTTTCAGACAGGAAGTGTCCTTTTGTCGAAAAGCTCTCGGCGACGCGCAGTACGCTGACAAAAGGTGAATTTTATGTACAAAAGGGTGAATCTCCAGTGCGAAATCTGTACGGTAGAAGCTCGATTATATCTGTGCTAATCAGTGTCCCACGATTGTTGGGATAATAGAACTGTCGCTTAGCTGGAATGCTCGATTAAATTCTCGCTAAGTTGTAGGTACAATCAATCATGAACTTTTAGTTCAACTATTCATTTGTTGGGACTACACGGACAATAGAGAACTAAGTAATCGATGTTCTGCTATACGTATTTAAACTCGTTCAATCGGGATTTAAACGACTAACATCGACTGCACCGTTCAACTATTATGTATACTCCGACGATATGAAAAGTAAATTAAGAATGCAGCAAAAAGTCTTGCACTGTCCTCGCCTACTGAATGATCGCTGTATTTATTTCCAGTACCGTATCGAATAAAATCTCCAACATATTGATGCACATTTACCATACCATTACCATCCCGTTAAATAATGCATCTCTCAGACGAACGGCTGATAAGTATATTGCAACGCGACACGTCGAATGATAAAGAATACCCACGCTTTCTGCTCGCTTCGTTTCTAACTGCTCCATCGTCGTGGATATTTGCATCCACGACGGGGGACCGCGTAATTCGTGTTATTTAAAACCGAATAGCTGGTACGAATATGCGGGAACACTCGCATCCAACATTACTCCGAGAAAAATCGGATACGGAATGGCTGCTGCGGTGACTTCGAAGAATCGATTCTATTTATTTCGAGCGTGCCGGAGAGCTAGAAGTCAAACGATACGGCGATGATCGTTCCGCGAACGTGTTTGTAAAATTGTTTTCGAGCCGAGTAGAGCTCCCGCGATTCTCTATAATTAATGTCCGCGACGAGTAGACGGCGGTCTTAATTGTACAAGATTTCAATAAAGTGTGTCGGCAAGTGCGTGGCGCTCCTTTCCCGGCGGTTTCGATGCCGCTTCCGAGAACGCGTATCGTCTTAATCAGGAAACTCGTACTGCCCCCACGGCTGGATGCGCCTTAACGCCATTAATTAAGGGGAGATTAATTTCGTTACGTGCACCGTGATCTCGGAACTCTAATTGATAACACGGGCCGTTTCTTTGAAGCGCGGGGCTCGAAGAGGGTGACTCCGATAATCGACGCACAAGACTGACTAATGCGTCGACGAACGATACCGTAAAATTACGCGCCGATCGGCTTTATTAGCCTGACGCGACGGTAGGCCTCTTGAAGCAATATTTAAAAAAGTTCAGAATGTCAATATAAAAGACAGATACGGTTACCGTTTCATGCAATCGACGCCAGCAGTTTTTACTCTACATCGAGATCAGACTAATTACGGTACGTCGTCGTGCAATGCTTTTTGCGATGGCGCGAACGCGTTGATATTCGATCGGACGGCAGGTATCGAGATCATCGAGTTTATGCGCGAGAATTCCGCATAAAGCCATCTCGGAGAGGCTGTAATAGTTGAGGATCCGGAAGGTGTCGTCGAAATTCAACATATTCGCAAAGGAAGGACAGCCGGTTGCAGAACGGCGTCGAAAGTGTCGCCTTAACGAGGTGTCGAGGGAGGTGACGATCAATCAACCATGTCAGATTCAATCCGACCGAGGAGCGCTACAAATCACCGACACGGAAAATATTAGTTGCGCAAAAGCTGTTTTCCTGCGGCCAGGAGACACCGTCGCGCCTCGCTAAAACAATATATGCATAGAGAACGCGACCGAGAACGCAAAGGTGTTGTCCTTTGCTCTGATCGCTCCTCTACCCACGCAGTTTGCAAGTTTTTTCTAATACCTAACACGGCGGTATTCGTGACCCTCGCCTCTTTCCGAACGCTGCCTTCTTGTTACTCGACGTTGTTCTACGTCGATTTTCTGCTTCGTCGAGTAACAGATTCCAAGAGTCAATGGATTTAGAACGAACAGTAAAATATCAGAAAATGGAATCAGAGAACAATGTCTCCTAAAGGATCAACAGAGCCGACCGAAGAAAAAAGGCAGAAACATGGATTTCGGGTCGGAACCCTGATCGCCGGGCGAGAACGCACGATTCCCGGTGTCTCGAAAATCGGTCGCCGTGTTCTGTGTCGTGACTGCGTGATCCTCGGCCGTTATTGCGATCCTTTATCTCGACGGTGATCATTAGCAGCTGTGCTTGTCACGGGGCGTGGAGTTTTATTTAACGAGGCCGTTTATTAATTACATCTTAAACTCATCCGATTACATCGGCACGATGTTTGTCGCGTCTCGCCGCGAATAAAAAGTCCGGTCGTTCGCGCTTGTAAACACGGTCTCGGAGCTCCGGCGATCATCCGGCATAATCGTTGCCACACGACACGACACGACACGAAACGAAACGAAGCGAACACGACTGACTCGCGTACACTCCGGGATTCCGGGAACGCGAGTCAGCGAGGGCCGCCAACAAATGGAACGGCTTTCTGTGTCTTGGTCGCTGCCAAATCACGGACGGAGAAGCACAGTCGGCACAGAAAACGTTGCTCGGCCCGAGCTACGTTCGAAACTGGATAATGAGAGCGACGCCCAGTTCCGAGGAATCGAGCTTCGATAACGAGAAACGATAGAGAGAGGCTAGCCGCGACGGAGGGAACGCGATCGCTAGCGTACCAGCGTGCTGAAAATAAAAGAGACCGACCCCGTAATGTCGCGGATTAAACCATCGGCCGAAATAGAACTTGATGTCGCCAGCGAAATCTCCGCGGATAATGATAACAACTTCGGTTGACCGTATAAATGCCTGCAGGATCTCACCTTTTTTGGTAATGCGCGTGGGTGCTCCCGCAAATCGATAATTTACCATTTCTTCTGTTAACAAATGTTTTCTGTTCGATATGACGAATAAAATGACAAATCCTAATATTCGAATCTCCTTACCTGTTTCCATTTGATTATTAACGATGTTGATACGTCGGTGATCAACAGCTTTCTCTGTGGGGCCATGATGGTCATCCGTGACCGACATCGACTGCCAGCATTCAGCGGAATCTTATCCGCAAAGTTATCCAGCCGGCGCGTCGTTAAACGTGTAAATTCGAAATTTTATCGCGTTCCCAGAAACGCAGCTTAATCGGTGCCTCGCTCGAAACTGGAATTCCTATCGGCGGCTTTCCGAAGAACACGCACGAAATTAGCACGCTCGTGCGTCGCGAAGTTTCCTCGTCGTTCAGGCGGATTTGCACTTCCTCGCGTTGCACGTATCGCGGATGCGTGTAGATACTTCTGCAATGGTTGAACTCGATTCGCCAGTTCTGAAAATGGAAAAAAATTGTAATCGATGCACAAACATATCAGATCCGCAGTCCGGTGATTACAAATTTTGTTACTTTTTTACTTGTATTTTGCAAGCTTTGGGGACCCCGACCCGAAATTCGCCTTCAGCGCCGCGTGTTCGTCGCGAGCTCGGCGTTCTCTGTGTCGTTACGATGCGTCGAAAAATACCACGTTATTTGTTTTCCGGCCGTGTACACGCGAGCTCGTTGTTTCAATTATTTGCGCTCCGAGCGTCGAGTAGGAGCAAAGCAAACAGCCTGGGACCATCTAGTCGACCGGGTCCTCCTCGAGGCCGAAGTTTGCACGTTGCTTCTTCGCAAAAATTCAGACCGTGGGGAAGAAAAAACAACAACCGGCGAACCAACAGAACAACCGCCGCGCCGACGACTCGCGCCAGTACCGGGAACGCTCTTGTCTTTTTAACGACGCTGTTTAAACTGCGCCGTGCTATTAACCTGTCAGCCGGGTATGACGAGTTAACTCGTCGCTGGGAAATCGCACCGCAACGACGAACAAGTTAACCGGGAATTGGAAAAACTACCTCTGTGCATACGTCGAAAACCGATGGATCATTTGGCTTTTTGTTCCGTTCGCTTTCCTTTGTTCCGGTATCCTGTTCGCGATCGTTACACGGTGAATCTGATAGCTTGTAACTATTTTGATTGTTATAAAAATGTACCTTTGTGCATGGTTATTCATTATTGCGGTTTAACGTGGTTCCTCACTTTTATCGCAGAACTTCTCCTCCAACATGGCTGCCAAGAAAAGAACCACCTAGACGACACAAAACTAAATACAAATTGTACCGGAAGTAGTGCCAACGTAGTATCGCAAACAATTGTCTTGTCACTTGAAAATATTCATTACCAACCTCCTATTTTCAATTAACTGTCTTCCCACAGTTTTCTAAACCATAAATCCGATAAACGAACGACAAACACAAGTCCGCGCCAACAACTCACCGAACGAGACTAACTTTCCCGATAATTCAAAAAGAAAATATGGCCACCGATAGATGGCTGCATGAATAAAACATACTCGTTCGCGCCTGGTACGTCCTAACTCGTTTACGTCAATCAGCCAATCATACGTTACAGAATGCGAAACGCGGAATGTCAAGTAAAAAATGTTTCCAAGAGAAGCTCATTACGCATGCTCGGTCCGTAAACAAGAAATTATTATCTGGAGTGTACCTCGCGCGGAATCGGTCCACCTTATTTACCGTTGCAGCGTCCTACATCGCCCGAACGCCGAACACGAATCCTCGCGAAAATACATCCTACCTGTAAGTGTAAAGCTGTGTCCACACTGATTGGTTCGTGTATTTTCGTCGATAGCTCGTTAACGAAGCGAACATTTTCACACAGGAGGAAGTTACTTCGAATGACCCGAGCAGAGGAATCGACGCTTTCAAGGGTACAACATATTTCGGTCACATAACCTAAGCCACGGACGGACGTTGCTCTTCGCGAATATCTCAGGAACTGAAAAAGGGCGCCTATTATGTAGAAGAAAAAATTCTTCGTAATCATGAGTTTGACGTACGACTGTTCAAGGTCATTGAAAACGGCGATTTTACCGAAACATTTGAAATCGCTCGAAGTAACCAAGAATCCAACCGACTCCGTCCATCGACGACGTCGCGCAAGGCCAGAAGAAGCTTCGGTGCATTTCGCGATGGTTTCAACGTTTCGACGAATAAAACGGTCGAGCGGTTCGCGTAGCATCTGGTTCGCACATCGTCCCGCGAATCCACGAAAACTTCCAGCGAAAACATCGAGGGGTGGGGTGAAAAAAGGTGGCGGGAAACAGTGCCCTTTCGTCGAGTACACAAAAGCTGCGAGTGTATCAGCGTCGCGTCGCGTCGCGTCGCGCCGGTTGCCGGCGTCCCGTATAGGAACGCCGAGGACGGCCGAGGGTAGCCGATCCCGCACGAGGCAACAGGCGGCTCGTTTTAAACCCGTGGCCTACGGGGAGTTTTCCAAGCGGTTGGCTGACAGTAAGCCGCCGGCCTCCGAAGCGTGTGTGTCTCTGGTGCGGTTCGAACGAAAGTGCTCTCTCCTCTTTCTCTCTCTCTCTCCTTCTCTCTCTCCGCAGTGAAAGTATACGTATCCCCGTGGATTCTTCGGCGTTGTTTACCCGGCCGCTTCCTTCGCCGGAAACAGCGACATTGTTCCCCGAGAGTGTGATCTCGTGACAAGTGACAAGTGTGCCAACATCACGGGTCCGTCAAAGAGGTCCGAGTATCGAATCCGCGATCGTCGAAACGATATTACGTCTCCCTTCGAAATCGATCGTTGCGCGTCCGTTCGGTTAAACGTTTCCACCGAATCCGTTAAAATAGCCGACTAACCGAGTAAACATCGAGTCACGGTTTCTGTGTTTGACAACAAACGGATCGGCCTCGCGTGTTACGCGTACCCACCCTCCTCCCCGCTGTAGCGTTCGGACGTTCACGACCGTTCGGATCGATTTTCTGTCCGCGGAAGTGTCCCGCGAAACGCGAGATTTCCCGTTTCTGCGAACCCCCGACACGGTGATGGCGGTTCTCGGGCTCGAACAGCCCGCGCTTTTTTGAAACCCTGTCCCCCCGCCCACCTCGCGAATTTGTTCGAAGCGCGATGGGATCGACGAAGATGACAGGACCCGCGGAGCGTGGTCTCCTAGTGCTCTTGTTTCTCGTTACGGTTTGCCATGCGAACGAGTTGAAGGACTACTGCTCGATGCACAAATTCGACAATCTGCCCGGTAGTGGGTTGAGGTTCACCAAGGAGGTCGTCACCACGGAGTACGCGAACATCGGCGCGTTCAAGGCGCTCCATTGCTGCCTCCGAGGGTACAGGAGCATCGAATGGTCAGTGAAAGCATTTCCTTTTGTTTTTCTTTTCTACGTGTACCACGCAGTCTCCGCGTGCCACGGAGAATACGCTCGGTGCACCGCCACCGCGATTTCAAAAACTGATTGCACGTGGTACAGGTTATACTGGCGCACGGTGCCATTTGAACGGTGGCCATTTTGAATTTGACAGAATCACCATGCGGCGAGTTTGGACGAGAATTCCATGTTGCTTATGGTTTTCGCATGTTTGTACGAAGTTCGTGGTTTGTTTTTAGAAATTCGTTTTCTCTGAATAGTTTTATTTGCATTCTACTCGGAGATGTTCAACAATATTTACTTTGTCTCCTTTACGAATTAACCGGAGCGTTGTTCTACAAGTTCTGGAACACACTGCAGAATCGAATGACGAAACGATGTTAATTATGCAATATTCAATTTTTTATCGATCGTAAATTGTTAAAATCTGTATTACATTGCATAATTAAAATCTGTATTAATGTTTTCGGGTTTGATCGAACCCGAGCGCCGAAAACATTAATACAGATTTTAATTATGCACTGTTGCAAAAATTAAATTAAATTAAAAGGAAATTATTCAAACCGCATTCCGTAAACCCGAACCAACATTCAAATTCAATCCAGTCAATTGAAAAATTGAACGAAACAAATACGAAAATAGCAAGAGAAATGCATCGAAAAATTAAATAAACCGTTGTCGTATATTTCGTGCGTTCTGTGGGGCATGTTTTCGCGACGACATTGCAGGAGCATTCTTTTCCGGTATTCGAACGAAAACATTGCGGTTTCGGTGGAAGGTCGAGCGTGTGTCGGGAGAGGCTCGATTAATAACGTTTCCGTTGCGGTGGAGAGAAGACGCGGAGGACTCGGTGGTTCTATTTTCGTCGCGAGAACGTTTGTCGCTGCATTTTCTCCTATTTTCTTTTTCGTCGGACGATTCAAGGGCCGATTTGAATGGCGTGGCCGACATTCGCGCGGGGCTAAACGCAATTTTCGCGGTGACTTTTTCGCCAGAGTTCTTCGCGACTCTACCTGGAAAACGTTGCCTCCCTCTCGTCGCGAAACTAATCCATTTATGGAACGAGCATTTCTCTCTCTCTCTTTTCTTTTTTTCACCGGTTGAATACGTTAAACCGGTTATTAGTCCGGCATACGGCACGCTCTCGATTTCCGGGCGAATCGCGCCAGCGACTTTGTTCTCCCCGACCTCGCGAGTTCCTCTCGCAAACCTCTCTCTCTCTCGTCCTCTTTCTCTCGGTCCCCCGGTGGCATTATGGCAAAATGTTGGTTACTGGCTCGCAAGCTGCTCCGCAATATTTAAGCACGACTCCGGTCGCACGCGAGAAAAGAATGCCGGGTCGTTATGCAAATATAGATTTTTCTGGAGTAATTTCGGCCCGACGGAATTAAACTGAAATTTGTTTAAACGGTTACCCGTGAGCGCGCACCTGCTCGGCCGGTAGAGTAACGACCGAATTTATTTTTAAACTCGAACCGGCGACGTTGAAGTTTTTCGTGTCACTCGATATTGATCTTCTTATTGTATCTAATCGTGCAGATTATTATTTGAATATTATTTAATTAACTGCTTGGATGAAGATTTTGATTCAAACGCTCCTGGCTATTGTGCCGAGCGAGATGAATTATTTAGACTTTGCTCCGCGTGTTTTAAATGGGACACTGCGAATTCGTATGCGAAATAAAAATTGCATTAATTTCAAGATATAGATAACAAATTTAATTAATTAAAGGTAATACAACAGCACTTTTAAGCTTCTCAAATATCTATACAATTTGACCTGCGGTACATAATAAATAATTATATTACAGATAGAATAAGATTAATTATACATTAATTAAATTATTTTCGCACGAATGCATAAACTCCTGCATCAATTCCTATATGAAACTGTACATTCTCGCTGACCCATAAAAGCCACAGTACTCGCCACCACCGCAGCAGAGGAGGCTCGTTTCTCCCAAAAAAAGTCGAATCCGAGAACCAAGAATCGGCATGCAGCTGCTGATGCATATCAGTCCCCAGAAATGGAAAACACATGACTCACGGAGGGGCCCCACCCATCATCCTCGAATCGAAACCTCGTGTCAGGCTTCCGGGGAGTAGAATCAGCATATACGTATCGTGGACTCGTCGTCGTTGTGGTCGTCGAGCTATATCGTGTCCAATTCTGTTGTCCTTGAACTCTCCTTGGCCAGGTTTTTCGCGGGCCGGTACGCCACGTTGTTCGGGGAAAAACCGTGGTCGCCGGAGCGTGTCGAAACGAGCGTATCGTGGGACGTTGATGGTAAAAACGGCGTCGAACAGAACAGAACGAAGAAGAAGAAGAAGAGCGAGTTGGCTAGGCTGGCGAGCGAGTCACGTCACGCGGTAATAACGTTTCCACGAAACGCTTGTTTATTCCACGATAAATCTAGAAGAGCGCGCGCCGAGCGCTAGCCTCTCTCGCGAGCTATAGCGTTCTCGGCGAGCCGCAGTAGTGCTCACTTCAATTTGCGAACTTTCGGATCCGGAAGTGAAATTTTTCCGTCAAAGCGTAGCATTTGCTTTCCGGGAGTCGACTCGAGCACAGATCGACCAAGTGAGACGATAGACAGGGCGAGAGAAATCGAAATAGTCGAGACCCGAAATTTTCAAATTCACTCGTTCTTACCTACCGACACGCGTTACCAGTGGCTAGTTGAGATTCGTTCGATTTAAACGAGTTCAGACACGACGTACATCGGTCTGCTTTTATAGATTGCGTGTATAGTATATGTATGTCCTTCATCATGTTATTTACATTGGTTGTGTAGAAAACTCGTCTGATTTACGTCATGTTTTGGAATCGTTTAGTCGAGAGAATCCCGACGATCCGATGCTAGTACGTTTGGAAAGGTGAGACGAAAATAAAATTTGAAATTTCTTTTTATCGCGTCGTTACCTTTCGTCGGCACCTCTTTGAAGTCTTTCTCCTTTGTTCTTTTGTTTTGCGAGCTAGAGGCATTGAGTGGCGGGAGGACAATAGGGATGATTTGCGGAAAGGGTGTAGTCGGATGAGATTTTTGTTATTTTCACGAAGTGATGTAAAATAGTAATTTTTAGTGCTCCGTGAACATGGTGTTAAGTGAGCACTACTGTAACGTTTACCTATAGCGTCCGGCGAGCTGTAGCACCGATGGAAATCGCTGTAGGGGGTCGCAGTCCGAGACGAGCTGCCCCCGAGGCTGTCCTCCAGCGACCGCAAGGCCCCTGACAAAGAATCGCTTTCCGAGAAAGGTCCTCGACGGCCCATTGCCGATTTGCTCGAATCCCTTTCCCGTACTGGGAACCTTATTATTCCCCGGGACAAAGTGGCCACCTCGTCAACTAACAGGACCCTCTCCACCTTTTCCTCTCCTCTCTCTTTCTCTCTCTCCAGGTATATTGTGCTCGTCCAGGTGTCAAACAGCATACTTGTTCCCGAGCATTCACCGAACTCTCGAAACAGGGCCTGGGCCCGTTTTGTCCAGGTCTGTTCGGGCTTCTCGGGCCTGTTTTCGGAAAGTTCGAGGGCAACGGACGTGTGCCGTGCGCTCACCGCGACCCTCTTTTCACCCGATGTCCACACCTGTTACGTCTATATCGACCGTGTCCATCTCTTGGAAGCTCGCGGGGAACAGCCTCGCCGATGATCACGCACGAAATTATGCGAACTGACCGCGCACTGTGCGTCACCGACTCGAATCGAATTAGCGTACTGCACTCTCACGGGCGTCGAATAATTTTTATTTCATCGCGGTCGACTCGATGGATGTTCGGAGCAGAGTTTTCTTTTTCTTCGGAAATGAAAATGTTGGACATGATTTATTATTATATTACTGAAATTTAATAAATAAATATTACCGATGACGGTTCGTTCACAAATATTGACATTACCGTTGTACGATTTTAGAGAAATATTTCCGTACTGAGTCACAAACATTCCGATCCTATTAGATAACCGACGTAGTGCCAAGTAGGGCGTTGACATAATTTCAAGAATACACGTACACTACGATGCGTGACAAAATATCGGACATTTCCATCGTTAAATATTAAAGTTTTTCTCGATCGCAAATTGTTTTTAATATACGCGTGAATAAGATTATCGGCGCAAAGGTTCGATCAATTATTACAATATAATTAGCTATTTTATGAACATCGTAAACGTTAAGTCTTTCGACACTTGTGTGTCTAAGGCAGGGCCCGCTAGATAACCTTACCGATGAGTCCTCTAGCGGGTCAAGGACGAAACACCACCTTCTGTTCCTCCAATAGAAAAACTATTTTTAGCAAACGTGGCTAAAAAAGACGTGTACAGATTCAAACCGGAATCGTTAACGTTTAAGATGTTCATAAAATGGCTAATTATATTGTAGTAATTGATCGAACATTTTCATCGTTATTTAGGAATTGAGAGGATTATTTAAGAACTTTACCAGATCCTCGTGCACAACAGGTCTCGTGCAGTTTAATGCACTGCACTTCGTATCCGGTAGGTTTCGCAATCTCCGATCTGTCTCGCAAGAAACGGAAAGGGAACGATCGTTTTCGAGGGACGGCCGATTTCTCTAGTTTTTGCGGTCGCGCCGATCGGATCTACGTTTCACACAGAAATCGCTCGCATCCGTCGATCGGGGGACCGCTGCGATTATTCCGTCGCGTTTCCACGAAGTCCCCCGTTGTTTTCCCACCGCTGGCTTTTCGCGGTAAACGATTCTCCCGCTCCCGTGTGTTGTGCACCGGGTCGTGTCGATGGCGATTCCGGGAAAAACGACGCCTGGCATAATCGGGGTTCAGGGTTCGACGCGGAACAAAGGGCGTGTGAGAGAGAGAGAGAGAGAGAGAGAGGGGAAAGGGACGCTTTTTATTAACGGTCGAATTCATCCGCGGAACAACAAAGGGCGCACGCGGAAGCTATAAATTAAACGACGATTTTCTCTTTGCCTCCGCGAAGCGCTATTCGCGATGTTACTCCGCGATAATGGTAATAGTATGTGCCCCGGTGTGGGAGGAGTGCTCCCATAGTAATCTCTGGTCGACATGAGTGGTGACTGCCGGGGAAAACTCGCTGTAAATAAACGAGCCAGTCGGCTGTACTACGTACACACAAGCACGTCAAAATAGAATGTAAAAGATACCAGCTGTAACAAAATATACATAACGAATACAGTGGCTAAATATGGTTATAGTAATTAAATTTATTATTATCATTAGCTTCTCTTTCTTCTTTCTCTTCGTCTGCTGCCGCCCTGGGTCTTAGATAATTGATTAATTATGTAATTATGGTAGGGGAAGGATAAAATCTGATATCGGCGTTACGATCATTTTTTATGTGCTGCTTCCGTTTGAATTACTCGGAGGTGAATGATGAGTCAATCTCAGTTGACTCCCGTTTTCTATTTCATAATTGGTCGTTTAATGCAGTATGTATGTATTAGGATCTGCGAGGTACTCGCGCGCGGACGTTATTTAACATACCTGGTTGCCAACAATCGTTATGGAAAAAAGATTAAAAATTACGAATATTATTAAAAATGCGCTTCCGATAAAAATCACGTAAAATCACCGTACCGAAAGATCAAATGAAGCTGAAATTTACACGAGCAAATGCTGTACAGACAATTTTAAACGTCCGAAGGCGCATCGCGATAGTAAATAGAAGGGAACGTCCGAAGCATCGTGTAGGATCTATCGATCCCGTGGTTCGCGCTCGCCAGGCATTCCTCGAGAGTGAAAGGCTGTGCCGCGGCGCGGCGGTTAGAACCAAGTTTCTTCTCCGTGTTCGTCATTGTCATCGGCTATTTATACGGTCGCGGGAAATTGCTATGCTCGCGACAATGACACGGCTACGAGCATCCTCGACGGACAAGGGAAACGAACATCTCCTATCGTCGCAGGAACGTTTCCCAGGGACTCGCGAAACTTTGCGCGACCGTCTCCCGGAGACCAGGGGATCTCGAGGATCTTCCTTTGCGCCGCGAAGAACAACGCCGCCGGAAGCGATCGAACGAGCCGAACAAAGGGTGAAATTCGAGCGGAATCGTTGACGCGCGAACACGCGCTCTTTTCAGCCCCGAATGATGCGCCGCTGCTCGCGCAAAATGGCGCCGCGGCGCAGGTACAACATCCGGCATTGCGAAGCGCGTTTCTGCTACGATGATTCGCGGAACGCTCGCAGCTCGGAGACGATTGCGAGTCGAGAAATTGGTCGAGCTGGTTCTCCCCCGGTTTTCAGGACTTGTTAGAGGATTTTGAGGAACGTGATCTCCAGCATTTTCGGCGTCCGGTTTACCGCAAAGCAGACTCGCGAATTCTACAAATAAATTATTCGGAAAATAAAATATCATCTAGTATTCGATCAAACAGTTCTGGAAATAATATTCCGAATATTCTGCGATTCTATCGTGTCACGACGATCGACTTTGAAATTAAACTGTCAGTGGTAAAGTTTCGGTCGCAAGATTTTGCGAGCACAAGAATGAGAACGTTGTGTTTGACGGCTTCCTAAAAGCAAGCTTTCGTAGAACGTGAAAAAGGTAAAACGAATTTTTTCAAGGTTGTAGACCAGAAGAGCCGCTTAATTATTCGAACGACCCGGTGCCGTTACATGGTAATTGAACCCGACGAATCCCCGGGTAACGAGTACGACAACGACGTCGCACACCTGCGCGGAACCGGAAGTACCACAGAAAAGATCGTCGCCGACATAGGGGGACCCGGTAGCTACCCGACGAAGTGTGCGGGTCGTTCTGTTCCCGGTTCGAGAACGACGCTCGCCTCGCGACGTCGTTAGGGATAATGATGCTGGCGTGCGGAACGCGACCAAGGAGATCGGCTCGGGGACACGGTTTCGACGTACCGGAAGCCGATAATCGTTTTGTGGAAAGTCGTTTCCCAGTTGCCGGCGACGATCAACGCCCCTCTTGTCTCTTCTCTCCTCTCTCCACGACGCTCCTCTCTCCGCGTCGCGCACACGGTTGTGCGGTTTCCGGCACGCGACCGCGACGACGAACACATGCTCTCCTGCGACCCGCGAGGATGAGTCGCCTTTCGCTTCTACCTGGAAAATTGTGCTAATCTGATTGCGCGTATCTGCGCAACTTCCTGCCGCGCACCGTGCATCCAAGGGGAAAGAAATTTTACCGGATAGCGTTGTGCCCGATGCCAGCTCCGCAATTGCTGCGAGGCATTTTCTTGTCAGTCGGCGAACAATTTATTTCGTTCTCCTCGTGGTTGCCGCGTCGGTCGTTTAACTTTCTTTTTTCGAGGCTTTGCTTGTCAACACGGGTGATTTTCGTTTCTCGATGATCGTCGCTCGTTTAAGTCGGCGATTCTTGCACAAAATACAAGACCGTCTAACTTTGTATGTACATACGCACCGACAGAAATCTACCACGAGCTTCACAACCAAACTTTTCATTCTGAAATTAAAGGATTTAATTTACGCGCTGATTGGACAGAAACAGACAGGCAAAATAATTAAAAATTGCTCGGAGGCAGAAGTTTCGCTCCGCTCGAAAACCCGACGATTCCACGAGCGTTATTACCGTGACTCCGCCTATGAATTGTTGATACTTCCGTGGAAAGCCGGCCGACCGCTGAGAAAGAATTCCGCGGAGGCCAGCAATTTGTGCCGGGTTTCGCGTTCCTCGGGAATGCGTGGGTAAAAGAAGTACGTACCTACCCGGATCGCGTGTCGTCTTTGTCGTCAAAGTCGCGATATACGTAGAGAGGGCTTAGACACGTGTGTCCGACCGTCTACGTTCCCGCGAGGGGTTCCCGGATAATGACAAGTTGAAGGGACGGAGCCATAATTGGAGGACGAGGGTCCTCTCGAGGATATTTGTTCAGACTTCGATATGCCTGTCGGAGTTTAAATTGACCGTCTTCTTCAATTAGGGTGCGTAGATTAGTCTAGCAACTCGCTCTCTTTCGGTGAATCACAGTGTTCTCTGTACAAATTAATTGCTGTACACTTTTGTCAATTTAATTAGTCGCTCGGTGTCAAATTGGCCACATCTAGCGCGCGCACCCGACTTCTCCGCAAACATTTACAAGTCGTTAGCAGCGGTTAAACATTTGTCCGAAAGAAATATTGCCGGAGATTTCGAAAATTCCGCGATATGGTAATGCTGGTTGCGTATTCGTTTGGAGGAGGGGGGGTTCTATTGTTCGAGCAAACAAGCGAAACCCGCGGAGCTCCATTCAGCGGTCGGAAGAGAGGGTCCTGGCGGAGAGCGTGTTCATTCATAAAAGTGTAACTAAATAGGCGAGCGAACGGGATCAACGTTTCACGAGCGGCCGGAATATTTGCCCGTGCGAAACGAGAGATTACGAGACGCGGCGAAACTTGCGGAATGGCTTGCGATAAAATCCGCGGAGTCGAATCGCGGGCGAGTTCACGCGGAAAATATTCCATCGGCGGTGCCGGTGGCGGTGGCGGTTGCGGTGGCGATGGAACGCGCGTCAGTGGTTATTCCCCCGATAGTTCCACGGCTTGGTGGAAGGCCTAAATTTCTCTCTCGGCGGAGACGGCGGCTGCTGCTGTCTGTTCACAGCCCCCCGCACGGTAAAAGTTTTTCGATCTCGCGGCCGCGGCCCCGTTTCCCTTCGCAGACTTTACTCCTCTCCGACGGCGGCGTTTCCGCGCCAGAGACCGCGAGCTCGACGGTGAATTTTACTTCCGTTCGTGCCCGTGTTACGCGATACGCGATACGCATGCAGCACGTGAACGCCGTGGCAATGCGATTCAATTTTACGAAAAGTACGATGCACGTCGACTTGCGGCGACCCGGACTTGTTCGCGGCCAGGGGTGTGGGGGATAGGGCCGGGTCCTCATCGATGCAAATACAGGTCGTAATGCTGCGTCGTGTTCTTTCCGAGCACGGGGAAATCGAATTTTTCGCATTCCGTTTTTGGTACGCTGTCGTTCGACCTGTTCTGTGACGATTTTCTTCGAAATGTTTAAGTAAAATATTTTCTATTTTTGTTCAGGGAAAATTGGGGATAGTTTAAGTCATCGTTTCCAACTTGATAATACTTGGCTGTTCTCGTGAATATTTATATTAGTGTAATTGCACAAGTAAACCGTCCAGTTCGCATCCTCCAAAAGTAATCTAGTAAACTAGAGCCACGAGCGTGATCGAAAAAGCACGAGAAAGTCAAAATATTATAATTTCTCAGCGCGGAAGTGGCACTTTGACCCGTCGCGCAACGTCACCGAGGAAAGGTGGCCTTTATTTCGAGAACGCTCGCCGAGAAAAGTTTTCCTCTCGCTGCGGGAAAGAAACCGTTTCCTCCTCGTTGGCCGGGCTGAACAGCTTTTGCGGGGATTCGATGGCGAGCACGCTGGAAACGGCTGCTCGCGGGACAATGGCGACACGGTTTGCGAAACGTCTAGCGTGCGGCCCGAGCTGGTCCTTTTCAGAGCCCGGAACGGCTCGGGTTTCTTGCGGAAAGGTGAACGTTTCTTGCGAGTCGGCGCGCTGAAAAATTGAAGTCCTTGCGAAACCGTATCCGCGTCTTGCCCTCCGCGTTGTTGCGTTAATTTCTCCGTGTTTACGCGGCACCGCGACCCCCATATTGGATCGAGCGTTCCGCGAACCAGAAGCTTTCGCGGAATTATTTCTGCGCACCTTGCGCCTTATTGCGTCGTCGTGCCTCCTCGTTCTACAGGGAAAAGCGCGTGAAAAGTTACGCTGCTAGTTCCAGGAACGCGTGGGCGGAGACCGTGCAGCCTCGAATTTCATGCTAGAACCTGGGAATCGAGTTACCGCATCGCGAGCCATCGAATCGCTCGGCTTTCCAACGATTTTCCACGGCAGGAGGTCTCTCTCTTGTTCGTCGTAATACTCGAACAGGAAAATTTGAAAAATTTCTGAAAATACAACTCTTCCGTTCCACGGAACAACGGGATCCTCGACTATGCGAACCTTCGATGTCTGAATATGGTCGACAGGTCTCTAAAAACTGTGCAGCCCCGGAGCTCAGCCTTGTTTCTACCTCGGTTCTCGGTGTGTTAAAGGAAGACGGTTTAATTATATCCTGTTTTCATTTATCACCGTCATTCCTATAGACGACAGCTGAGTCAGCCAGACTCGAGCGTGCCACGCGATTCCTAACGTTACCCGCGAAAACGTGTCACGAAGCCAGTCGCTTCGAATAAAAGTCCGTGTAGTAAATTGAATATTGCACCTTCCCGTAGGGTTTAAAAAAGCTGATGGTTTTGATAGAACTGTAGATTGCGTCAGGAGCGGCGATTACGGTATCGCGCGGGTTCCAGCAACGGGGTAATTAGCGGTATTATTATGTTGTTCGAGGTAAAGCTGGCGAGAGGCGTGTATACGTATAGTAAAAACGGCAGGAGCTGTTTCAACGTGTTCAACTTTAGACTTTCCTCGTTTGAAGCGGCTCGTTTCCCGGAACGATGTAATCGTGTGTTCGACTATTGACGCGTTCCGACGTTATCGAGTGCGGTTTAAAGGGCAGGATTACGTGTCGCCGCGAATTTTGCGCTCGTCACCACGATGCGCGCACCGATGCACCGCCTCTGCATTAATTATATTCAGGCATTCCCGTTTCGTAACGAATACGACTCTGCTCGAGGCTAGACGAGGCGAGGCGAGGCCGCAAGCACTCGTATTTTTACCTGCGCGCGCGCGTCGAACTGTCTCTCCTCTCAACCATAATCGCCGACTATATTTACCGGTTGCGTGTCTCTCGCGCGACCGCTGCTCGCAGCCTTATTACGTTACACAAATTTCTATCGAGTAGCATCATTTCCGAACGTAATCGCCGGTTTTTCCAGCCGGTGCGCTCGCCGTATATTCTACCGTTTTTGCGCGCCGACAGGTTGCAAACGTAGCCTTGAGAGGAAAAGAGCGGCCCGCGGACCACGGGACGCGCTCGGCTTTCCTTCCATCCTTCCTTTTGCACGAGTCACCGGGCTCCCTCGGTGCGCTCGCGTCGCGTCGGGGCTGCCGGCGCGACTATAGCGAGCGGAGGTCGCGATCGCCAAGCTCCTTTCACTTTTTGCGCTTGCTCGTGCGCGCTTGCCGCAAGATTTTCTGGATTTTTGGTCCTCCATTTCGAGTACATTCAAGAGAACGTCGTTGTGTCTTCGTTGACTGCAGATATGACTATCAAGAGGCGGAGACACGATTCTATGGCTTCTTTTATTTGTTTGCCGCCCGATTTTCAGCTCGCCCGAGGATTTTTCGAGTTGCTGGTCTTCCACTTTCGCCACATTCAATTTTTACCAAAATCCTGGGACCATCGAAGCGAACGGTTTATGATTGCTTCAATTGAAATCGGCGCTGCGCAGCGGCTCGATTCTAGGAATACCTTCATTTTTCTCCACTTGGTTTTTTTACTTGCCCTCGGATTTTCCCAGTTGGTGGTCTTCCAATTTCGATAGATTCAATTTTTACCAAGATTCAGAGTATATCAATGTTTATAGTTGCATCGCGCGAGGCTACTGCTGCGACTGTAAAGAGGCAGAGATACGATACCGAGGCTCGATTCATTTTTTCCCTCTCGATTTTCAGCTTATCCTCGGATTTTGTGAGTTGATGTTTCGCTCGATTTTTATCTGACTTTTGGGCACACCGAAACCAATAATCGATAGGCGCATCGCACACAGGACTGTGCGCGTGACTATACAGCGCGGGAGATACGATTCTGACATTCTCTTTCATCTTTTTTCACTCGATTGTACGAGATGCATTCAGATTTCTGTAGTTTCAATTTTTTACTTCGGTCTCGATGTTTATTAAACTCGCAGCTACACTGAACGTATGTAAATACAAGAGATTTTCATACAGTAGGATAGAATGCAATAAAACGCGACGACAAAGAATCGCCAAAGCTCTCGCCCCCTCGCAAAATCGTTCGCGATTTTTTCATCCGGACTCTTCCCAAAAACGATAAAATATTCTCGAAACGAAAGCCATTCGGAAACCCGTGGTCGACGTTCGCGGTTTTATCGAGCACATTTCAGAAATGCACCGTAGGAACCGTGAGAAAGTCTCGGATGGCACGACGATGACGTATAATAATACTCGAGGCTGGAGAATACCCGGCAAGATAAACGAGTAGGCGAGTCGCGGCCGTGGACCGCGTCCGACCGTGGCGAGGAGATACAGAGGGAGACGCGGAATCGCGAGAAATCGCGAGGCGGACATGCGTTTTCATCGTCGATGCACCTCTGTGGGGGTTCCCCTGCACAGAAACGCACAGGACTCGCGACGGTTGATGCACCGCGAGACTCGCGATTCCATCGATCCGCGACGAATCGATCCTCCGAGCGTCTCAGCTCGCGATTTCTGGGGGAAAACGCGCGTAAATTTCACCACCGATTTCTCTAACCACCGCCTAGACATAAATCAAACCGGTAATTGTTTCCATCGATCAACAGGGGACCGATCCTCCGCGCGATTTCCGGGAGAGCGAGCGAGAAGACCGGCGCCGATTTTTCGGGAAGACGAGCGCCTGGAAAAGTAAATTGTTGGACGTGTTTGGTTAGGACCGCGATATGAGAGGCTCGCGGCAACGAGACATATCCCATCGCCGCAAATATTTGACCGGCTCGTTTATTTTTCTACCGATACACTTCCCTGTTTGCTTGCAAACGCTGGGACGTGTCATGGTCCTGGACGTGCACCGTTATGCGAGGCGAAACGCCTGACGGATGCGTCATGGCTCGCGATAATCGCCGAGCGGAGAACAAACCGTGCGCGCGCGCGTCAGCGAGGTCCTGTTTTTCCGTGCACACAGAAACGTTGCGCGCACGGTGAATTCGTCGAATCGATATCGATCTGGCCTCGGTCGAATCGTCTTTCAGAGGAAGCCGCCTCCGCGACTCTTCCATTATCCATTTAGCCGGAGAGAAAAAAATTCCACGGAAAGTTTGCGGCGATTAAAAGGCGGCGGCGCGTATCATTCGTTCATCGTGGAGTGGGTTCGGGCTTTAATTTTTCTTCGTTCGAGGGTCCCCAGTGATCGGGCACTCGAAAGAGTGCTCTGCTCGTTGAACTTTTCGCCACTCGGATTTTCAACGGAAATGGCACTTCTATCTCACAGATAAATGATTTACATTTTATTTTCGTTTTCTAGCCTCGTTATCTGCGAACTTGTTGAACCGGATTAATGTTTATGCGAATGCGATTACATTTTCATCGTAAATGGCACTTTCATCTCATAATTCAAGTGATTTATATTTCATTTTATTTCATAGTTATATAAAAACCGCAACGGATCGTCTGTTTTCGCGTTATCGTCGATTTAAAATCTCCCTGAAGTATAGCAATCCGCCAAACAGCGGCGCGAACGTGGGTCAATAGGCGCGCGACAGTGATGTATCGCGCGAAAGACACTTTAACGCAACGTTGATCTTTCTGATTTCAAGGAATACTTTCCAGAGGAAGTTACATACACTGTTCGCGGAGCGAATTAGCTAACTTTCGGTCGAATTTTTCAGGAGACCGTGGTCGATGGATTTTTCAGCTGTCTCTGAAAATTTTTCTCATAAAAGATTGGTAGCAGATTGGTAACAGATTGGTACCAGATTGCTAGCAGATTGGTAACAGATTGGTACCAGATTCGTAGCAGATTGGTACCATATTTCGTTGAACATAATTTACAAATAATGCAACAGGAGTTCTTTAATTTTGTTAGACTTCTAATAGAAAAGTATGCCCAAAGAGTACGGAATTTAAAACTTTTTTTTCAAATCGGTATGAATGTGTAAAGAAGCCATCGGAATAGCTTGCTGAACGTGGTAAAAAGTGTTTCATATGCAATTGGAGCGCGAAGACAGACGAAGCTTTGAGGAAAAGCGTGTTCGTACAAGAATACATACATACCGCGTCTTCTGACGCCATTCGAGTTGCATATGAAATATTTTTTACGCCGCTACAGATATTCGGATTGCTCGAGTTACGACGAAACATCCGTGTACACGTCCAGTACAAAAGAAAAACCTTGTAAAAGGAGAACGAGAACACTGTAAAAAATCTTGAAAAATAAATCGAACGTATTAACATAATGTGAACACGTTTTGTTAAACAAAACGGAACGACGGTACACAAAGTGCTCCCCGAAAGCCACTTCTTCCAAGAAGGAACTGGGAATCGAAAAAGGGTGAACAAAACAGCAACAGCAATCTTTCTACCTGAACGTCGCCGAGCTTCCAATGGGACCATTGAAATTCCGCTCGGTCTACAGCGAAGCAAGCTGGTATAGTGATCTCAATAACGGGGGGCGGTGCCGTGGATGTGCCCCGTGGGGGGTGGGCAAATTTTCGTGGGCCTGTTAATTCCAGGCCGGGATATTTACATACCGCGGTGGACCGAGTACTTTCTCGGAGCGCAATTTGCATCCGGGGAACGTTCTCGCCAGGTTCTGGGGCTCTCCTCCAATAATACGGTGCCTTCCCCCCCGAGAGGGCGCGTCTTCGGCGCCAACAACGCGCGATTGTGGCGTTTCGACCTCCATTCGCGGCATCGCGTCGTTTCGAAAAATTTATCCCCGCTACCTTGGGACGTGCCTTTAAAAGGCCAAAATCTCAGAAATTTCTATTATCAATCATTCTTTAATGAAACGCTTACTTCGTGGCATTTTTTTTTTTAGTAAAATGAGTCCATGCACGACACATAAGTCTCCGTATGATCAGATATCATGGATTAAAAAAAGTAAATGCGAATTGTGTCGTGTTTGGGCTCATTTTAAGCGGCAAAATGCGACGAATATTTTGCTGATAGTGTCATGAAAAATGATCGACTATTTAAAAAAGGCTATCGAAAAAAAAGAGAATAAAATTTGTCCAACTAGGTGAGCAGATTAGAGCGGTAAAAAGGGATCGGCAACGAGTCGAGACAGACGTCGTAGCCGTGTCCCATGGATGTTACCGTTTATATGGGGTTACATATGTAGGAGAACGCAGGTGCGGCGATGGAAGAAGGGCACGCAGGAGAGGGATACATGCTCGCAACTGCCGGTCGAACCACTTTCTTCCTTATATATACGCAATAAATTTCCATCCCGCTCTTGTTCGTCTTCTTGCCTCCTCCATTTTGCACGCAGCCGCCTCCGCCGCCGCAAACGTGGCCCCGTTTCGACGCCATACTCTTTTTCCCCGGGACCCTCTTTCCGCCACCAACACACCCTGTTTCCCGACTCGAAATTTCATTCGTCGAACAAGACGCTTTGACGCCGCTGAAATTGGTCTTGCTTCTTCGACGAGAGAGAACTCCCGATGCTACCCAGCGCGCAGCGTGTCTATTGTTCCTGCGGTCTGGGACCATCGGCGGCTCCTGATGGAATTTCGTTTCGAACTTATGCGAGTCGACGTTGCTGCTGCACCGCCGTGTATTTACGTAGTGCTAGTACGCTCTACCTATCGGCCCTGTTCTTTTTAGCCCAATACTCCGTCAAAAATTTTTTGAATTCCTATAGTTCCAAATTATTCGAATAATTTATATCACCGGACTGTGCGGGTCTGTGCTCTTTACAAATGAATTTTGAACAGTTGGTACAATATACATCGTATTTGTGATCTTTTTTATTGGTCTCACTGCAAAAAGTACACCGTCCTCTGACCCTTTTTTATGGTAGTGCAATATCTTCGGTTCTTGTTCGTCGCTTGTTATGGTCACGAATGTGGTAACCATAATAAAAACACGTATGGACCCCAAATGGACTCCTAACGCCATACGTGTAACAATTTCTATTACAAGAATTTCAAAAAGGATTTTAAATATTTTTTTTTAAGTGGAAGAAAGATTTTAATAAATTATTCTCCGCCAAGAAATTTCAGACTCGTCCGCCATTCCGTTTGGAAGTTACAAGCGCGCAAAGAATGCTTCGGGTCCAAATGGACCCAATAAGCGTAGCCGGGTTAAAAAAATAATTCCCTGTATATATTGACAGAGTAGAATTCGGTGTAAATACCACTCGCATAATGAACCGACTGTCGACACGGTGGCAGCACGTTTATTTTTACCTGTGAGAGCGCCAGTTCATGCGCCACCCGAGTGTTTGCTGTACCAATAAGCAATCGAGCTTATTTTTTTTATCGGTTTCGTGCGTTTCCGTTTGAGCTTGAACAGCCTTTTGAAGAGTTTGCTTGACGGAAATGTAGAGAACCTTTGGAAAACGGAATTATCCCTTTAAGGATCAGCCGCCATGCTGCGTGGTACGTTCGCTGCATTCTAAGCCAAATATTTTACTTTCGTGACGTTCTGCTCGATCGAGGTGCAGACTTTTTCTTTCTGATATGTAATTTTGCACGATAGCGCGCACGGGGATGAAAGTTCCCTGGGGGGGATCGTTTCTCAGGCAATTTTGCCCGAAGTTCTGCTAATAAATTTCCTTTCTGAATTTAGCTCTTCCTTTTCGGAAGGAATGAACGTTAAAAAACTTTTATGTCATTAGTTGCTCACCAGTTGCTACAAATACGAAAAGCGTTAAATTGCCTGGGGATGAATTTGTGTGCGAGGGGGCGAATTCTGTTTGCAAAAAGCTGAACACTATCTGCGAATTGGCGAGTGCAAAAACTGTAGCACGAAATGTCTCTATTAGCGAACCAGCCATCGTTCGGTTTGCAGTGATCTAATAGGATCAAGAATACACGATTATCAGAGCAATTACGATTATTATTTAATTCGACGGGTGACCGACGATCACCCCACAGGCACGGCGTCGAAAGTATCCAGCGGGATCCTGCGATTTAAAGCTGGCATGATTAACCGAATTTAAATCCAATAAAACAGCGGTACGGTAATTACGTGGATAATCGCGCAGAAATCGAAGATTGCACGGCAATAAAGCATTAAGCGCGGGTTTCTCGAGATGTATAGGTACCATTCCTGGAGAACCACGACGCTTTCCATCGG
The DNA here is from genome assembly GCA_028454225.1 of Lasioglossum leucozonium. Taxonomy (NCBI): domain Eukaryota; kingdom Metazoa; phylum Arthropoda; class Insecta; order Hymenoptera; family Halictidae; genus Lasioglossum; species Lasioglossum leucozonium. The sequence continues at coordinate 11,246,344 of CM052207.1, forward strand.
ATTATTGCTCGACGGTGAAACAGGCTTGCGTCGACTATGCCATATCGAGAGATATAAGCGTTACGCATGCGAACGCGAATTCTATAAATAGTCGCGGTGTGCATACCGGTGCATGCGAATCGACGCTAATGACGCGAGTCAGGCTCGTGGCTCGTCGACGCGCCGGACGCGATCGATTTCCACGCCCGAGGATCGATCTCTTCCTTTCCCAAGCTCGAGACCCGGTATCGAACACGCTCGAGATCCCGTCGAGTTATGGTCCACTCGTAAACGACTCCGCTCCGACCAAGAAAAATAAATGTATCGCTACGAAAACCGTTTAACCCGTCCCGGAACGGAAATCCTGCGAAAAATTCATAAAAATCTCGCTCGAATCGTCTTCTCTAGGGTTTAAAATGGTTCTCTGGAAATGATTACGTCACCTTCATTACCTGGTCTTTCCGAATGATCTTAATCGATCGTAAAAAGATCGGTAACAATGCCGAAGAGAAAGTTGATTCGACGCGTGTTCCGGAGATCGTTGAAAAAAAATCCATTTGATAGTCTTGCTTGAATCGTGTTCTCTCTGGCTTGCTTCCCTAGGGATTACCGCACCGTGACTATATTGTATCTTCTCTCCGGATGACCTTAATTAGTCAGTATCATGCTCGGAATTAAAAGATCCTAGATAAATTCGTGAAAGGTTGATTAATCTCGCTTGAATCGCGTTCCCTCCGGTTTGCAATGCTTCTCTAGGGACTACCGCGTCGTCGACGCGTTCCGTCTTCTTTTTAAATGACCCTAATCGGCTGCTGTTGCGATCAGAATTAAAAAATCCAATAGAAAGCTGATTAACAGGTTCCTGAACGGAAATCCTGCAGAAAGTCTGCGAAAATGGTTTCCACGGATTTACTATGATCCCCCCAAGGCTCTCTGCGCCATGACCTCGTTCCGTCATCTTTCTAAATAACCCTAATCAGTCAGTGTTGCCGATCCGGCGACTCCGATTCGACGAGCTATTGTCCGTTACCATTATATCCTCGAACCCCGCCGTGCATCGCGAATCAGATTCAATTCTACTTCTCGATTGTCCAAACACCGTGGTAAAACTCGCGGTTAATTGGCTTTAATAATTACAGTTCTTTCGGTATCGGTGCTGGTTTCTCGGAGATCGATTCCTCGAGGAACACTGCGGTGACGAAGGTGGTGGTACGCGGTGGTCGAATGGGAACCGTGATGAACTCTCGATGTACCGGTGGGAACGTTCGAGGCGGCGACGATGGCGAAACCAGCGGCTATTAACCGCGACAATGGTCCTCGACGAGAAGTGCACGGCGGCGCGGCGCGCGGTTTCGAGCAAAATTTCTGTATTTTGCCAGCGAAGTCAAACAACGCCGCAATTGAAAGTCCATTAGTTAAGCGACACAATGGGGAACTTAATATCGCGTTCGAAGTGCGGCGCAATTGTGTCGGATGCGCGTTCCCGGTTTCGAAACGAGCCGAGAGGAAGAGCGGGAGTGTGGGAGCCTGCACGAAGGGAGGATTCCACTGCGAAAAGAAGGATTAAGCGGCGGATCCACCTCGGTTCTTCTTGCTAGAACGCGTACGCAAGCCGTTGGACGCTGAATGCAAATTTCTGGTACGTCGAATCCGCCGAGCGTCAAACATCTGGAGCGTCAAATCTTCGCAGAGTGAATTCCACGTCTTTGAATTTTAACAACTGGAAACTGAGCAGTATCTTTTTAGTAATCGATAAGCTCCTTGCTACGGGAGCTCTGTGCATCGTACTGGAGAGCGAACGGAGACGTTGGTATAAATTTTGACAATGTCTTGTAATTAGAATTTTTAGAAAATCATCGGTCTCAGAAGTCGTGCGAGCTGTATTAGCTTTGAATTGCCGTATGCCAGGGCGGGCGTTTTAATTTTCGTAAACGCGGCGTTACGCGAGACGGTCCAGAGGAGATGGGTGGAGCGCCACTTGAAAAATATCCTCTTACCGCGCGACACCCTTTAATTACCGGGTCGGTACTTTATTTAAAAAGAAAGCTCCATTAACGGTAACTCGAATTAATACGCGACCGTGTTCGTGTGAAATTCAACGGCGACGCGGCGCTGCGGGAGGAAGACGCGCACAAAGGAAAACTCGTTCGGCGGGTGGAAAACGGACAAAGCAAGCACGAGCGCGTTCTCGCGACTTTCATCTTCCCTCCGATAATAATTAAAGAGTTGTCCTCGCGTATGGAGTGGAATCGCGCTTCGACACACGATCTAGCTTTTATCGAGTCCCTTTCACCGTCGTTCCTAGCCGGAATAGCTTTTTTCTTGTTACCTTGGCTAGCACTTGATGCGAGCACGGAAGCGTTGCTTGCAGTAACACGTTTGGGCAGTGAGATTTCTATGGTGGGCATCTTATTCGAGACGAAGTGCGATGCGGTCCTGGCAAAATTGGAGGCAGTCATCGTTTTGCCGATTTTAAATTTTTCTCTAAAATCCAGGGACCTTCGAATCTCTCGATGGACCATTTCCACAAAACCAGGCAACAAATCTGAACCTTGGCAACCATCGACCCGATCGAATCGACGTTTCTTCTATTTGTTAGTTATAACAATGTTTCAGAATATTCGGTGAAACCCGGTCTCCTTAATGGGCGGACGGCTGTAGACCGCCACGCAATCTTATCGGGCCACGAGAGCATAATGCCTCGCGCCGGTCGCCGAATCACGGCCGGTTCGATAGCCGCCGGATTCCGGCGGTTTAATCGAGGCCTGGCGAATAATTGGGATTCGAGGTCCGGTTATTCGGCGTGCTCTCCTCTCCCGAGGCCCTACGAATTAGGAAAAAGGGGCGGGCAGGGCGATCAGAAGCAGCCGGGAGTTTAGAAATTCCTCGGCAGCTCCGTGCTCGGCATCTTGCTCCCGGTTCTCGAGATCTAATCAGGCCCGTGAGCATTACACGGCTCGCGGAAATCGTTCGGGGCGACCAGATAGACCCGATTTGCGGGGAAACCCGCATTCTTCCGGTCCTGCGGACGAGAGCTGCTTCTGAGAGGGAGAGCACCTCCAGGCGGAAATCCATTCGACCGGCTCGAATCTGCGAATGCCTGCCTCTTTCTTGCGTTCTAAAGCTCTGCGCACACTAGCATTCTTGATCCTTTCGCGCGCATACTACCGTACAATCCCATTCTGTTGTATTCAGTTGCTGGAGATGCTTGATTTTCGTAACAGCTTCGGCAGCTCTGTACTTTATAAACAAATTGGAAACCAGCGAAACGATGACTTAAACTTCCCCTAATTTTCGACGAAATTCTTCATCCAGACCGCAAAATACCAATTTCACGTAACATTGGCGTTACAGAATCGGACGGGAAATCTCGTAGAAGTTTATATAGAATTTACGTGGAATCTTTGCAGAAGTCGAATTACAGAAAATCTCGACAGCGCTGGGTGGAAATGTTTGCAGAACCGGTGACCGAGTTTTGCGTGGATACGCAAAGGGACTCGGGCGAAGTCTGCCAACTCCGTTAAAGTGCGCGGACCTCCGTCTGGTCGATGCGCACGACGCAAACTATGAACAATAACAATATCACCGGCTTCGGTTCTAGCGATCGAAAGAGCGAGAGAACGGCGATACCTATCGATTCCCCGAAGTCCGAAGGTCTGAAAAATGGCCGTCCGCGGAACGAAATCGAGGACGAGGACCGAATACGTGATTCCGATGGCCGGGGGAACCCGTGCATGTGCAGGCTTCCGTGGCCAGCCGACAATTTTCGATGCACCGCGGAATGGATAAGCACGAACCCCCAGCAATTTGCAAGGGGCAACGTAGACCGAGCCGTCGGCAAGCTCTGTACACACCGGGACACTTGTTACGCGACCGCACGAACCCTCCCTGACTTCGCAAACTTTGCAAACTTCAACGGAAATCCTTGACCACCTAAATCCATTTTGAAATTTTGAAGTCCCACCATTTTTACTGCGAAAATTGCTGAGGTTGTTTGAACAGTTCTGTATACTTCATTTTCTACAACTGTCCTCGAACGTTTTACGAGCTGGTGAATTCCCTTTTTTCGTACAGTTTGAGTGGTTCTTTTACACAGAAGTTCTTTGGATCGAAGTAGAAGCTGGTTCAATTTTTGTGTCCCATATTGGAAGCCCTATATTCTAGGGCTACCACCAGTTACCTAAAATTTTCTACAGATCTACATAATCTGACGATGGGACAATTTGCACTGAAATTCTAATTTTTGCACAGAATGCAAATTGATTGAGTCGATCGTGGTATCGTCATTAACCAAGATACTTCTACGGAGTTAAGGTCATATAGTTTGCAACAGAGGCGGAATTGCAAGCAACTTGGACGATAAACGCGTCAAAAACCGTGTCTCCAGGAGCTCAACGCGTAGCAGACGCTTGCCGGAAATGTTTCGCGGTGCAACGGCAAAAAGAATTTCGCACCGGAAGCCACGGGGAGCAGAATTAACGCTAATTGTCGGTGCAAAGGACATTTACGTGTTCGCGGAACAGGCGACGCGGAAACAACGGCGCAGTTTGCAAGGAACAAAGCCCGGCGGCTCGAAAAAGGCGGTACGCGCGCGTGCTGTGCCCCGCGCTCCGGTTTATGAGTTTTCGCGGACCGATCGGTACACGGATTGTTAACACTTCTCTCTTTCTCTGTTCCTCGGACGATGACTCGGCCGCCGAGTCTCCCTTTTCGAGTCTAAAATTGCGAGCCAATGACGCCTCGCGTCTTCGAGTTCGCGGCACGATGTCAATGACATGGTACAACAACCGGGATCGCGACTGTTCGTGACGCAAACGCGTTTAATGCTCAGTCGAGATTAGACTGCGGATGTTGTATGCAAATTCGCATTACCGCATGCTAATTCTCAGCGCGGCCGCGGACGAAACACAAAGTTGCTATACCTTCCGTCTGCTCTCGCCCTGGCGCGGCGCGGCGCGGATTTTATGCAGTCGACCGGTGCACGCGAGCTCGCCGAAAGCTGCTGATCAAACAACAATTTTAACGCTGTGCTTACGCATCACCGAGAGCGACGATAAAATAGCATATTATGTACAATGGCTCGTTATGATCCGATTGAAAATAAAATGCATCGGTAATTTTCTTCTTAAAATCATTTATGTAGAATGTGGCGCGTGCATTTCGTGCAATTGGCGCGCATTATCGAACTGTCTGCCGGGAGACAGTATGCGAAACGCGGGTGGGTCACCGTGCCAGGTTGAATCGCATAACCGGCTCCCAAGGTGTTCATAAGCGGCGATAGGTGTTCTCGAACGGTGCAATATGGGAAGAGAAATTAGCGGTCGATCGCTGGCGGGAGATAATTGATAAAGCTTCGCCGGGCCACCAAGACTAATTGCATCGCAGCCTCTGAAAATTTATGGTGCCCGTTCCTCGGCGCAGCGTTTGCTTCGAGCAACGTGAAAGCAAACGATCGAGTCGAGCGCGCCCCAGGATCTGCGTTGCACATGCCGCGCCGCACCGGTGCAGTCTTGTGTGCAGCTGCGCAACGTTATACATGTATGTATCGCGCGGGGCCCTCGCCTCGTATCAGCAGTTTTAGGGTGGCCGGGGTTTATTGGCTAGCCACGAGTTACGATACTGGCGAGTAGTTGCCGAAACTGCGACGGTCTTCGACTTTTTCGAATCGTTCCGAACCTGAGCACCGGCGCGGGATCGGTTTCCGGGATCGTTTAATCGAAGCCTGTCTCGGAATACGTTAACAAACTTCGTTGCCCGTTTCATCGCGGATATTCATGGCTGCACTTCGAACCATCGTTACCGACCGTACACTCCCAGCAAAGAATTCCGGCCGCGTTATTAAAATGCAAGCTTCACCGATGAACCAGACAGGTTTCTGAATTATCCATTGCCAAAGACAGCAATTTTAGAACACGAATCCGTCGTTGAAGCAATTGGCACGTTCCCAGATCGATTTCTACGGAATCCAATCGGTCCAGAACGGATCCCGGGACAAGTTTCGAGCGGACACGAGTCCTCGCGTGGGGTCCAGCTGCAATCTCGCGTGACACGCCAACGGTCCCTCGGGGCCCCAGTCTGGTAAATGGCCCCTGCGGGCCCCTCCGCCTTGAAGAGGACCGTTTTATCACGATGCTGAAAGGCAGGCGCGAGAAAGACCAGTCTCGAGTCGAGAGGACCGTTTAAACATCCTCAAAGACCGCGGGAGACCTGTTAGCGTGCCCCTCCAAGGCCCCCCTAAGTCCCCACGGACCGTGCTCCGACAAATCGGGGCCCTAGTCCCACGCTGATCCATCGGGAAGCACGGCTAGCAGCCTCGAATCGCATACTTTGCGCGCGTATCTTAACGACGAGACGCGGCCACTCGTTATGTAGGAGAATCTGAAGGTGCTCCGAGCTTCCAGCACGCTGGAATATGTACCTTCGCTCGATGATAGAAGCTGGGTTGTTGGGTACCTGCGTTCGTGATCGATTGCTGGATTCGCTGGTCGGAGCGAGATCGATCTCTTTGGGAGGAGCCCCCTGGGAGTTTACTTTTAATTACTTTGCTGATAGTCCAGGTTTGCGATCGTTTCGCCGCTTTTCTTGTAATTTTGGCGGCCTAGAAACGAGGGACGTACTTATCTATCATAAACCGAGTTGATGGTTTCATCTAGCCGTCTTTTAGCAGTTTTTGGACCGGTACCTGGGAGTTAATTTTTATGTTTTGTTGTACAGTCTTTTTGAATTCCTCAGAAACGATAGAAAATTTGAGATTTTATAAAAATAACAGAAATGTCTCTATCAAAGTGCTAGTCGTTCTTTACCAGAGAAAATAGTAGAACGCGTCATTTAAACCTAGCGTTCAACACTGGAGCCTTGAACTTATTTCTACATGTAGGTTACTGTAGCACGATTCGAAAGAAACTCTGAGAAAAGATGATTAATCGAGTTACCGCGTCTACCATTACATATTTCAATGACAGAATGATTTGTCCAATGTTAAAACCCCATTTGTGCGTCGGTAGATCGAGCACACCGAATTGATCTAATCGCCAGGCCCTAATGCACGGCTGTATTGAAAGACCGACTAATATCAGAAATCTCAACATCCCGGGTAATATGCTAATAAAGAAGTTAACGAAACACTGCAACATCAAACGGGTTTAACGGTTAGATTGTGATTAGAATGTCTCAATTTTGAAGCGTGTTCCAGATCAGGATTGAAGACGATTGCCGACGAGCGGAGTGGTTGATTAGCTAATTATGACTGGGACTCCCTTTGACGAAAGTTTGCTCGCGTAACCCTAATTGGGACACCCAGTTCCAAGTTGCCAGGTTCGTGACGATTCGCGCACCGCTAAACGGCCGACGTAAGGAACTCGATGCTCGTGACCCCCATGTTCTATCAATCTAGGCTAACGATATATTTATGTTACCTAGAGGTAGCAAGCTTTTATTATCGTCAGCGCACGCGATCCAGTCACGGAAGACGAGGCCCCCCACTATTGCTACCCTCATCCGCGAAACTTTCAGGATCAAGCGATCCCGTCGCGCGTGCCCTAAATATGTAGGGGGTCATTCGCGTGCCGTGATCCATTCCCCAAGGTCTTCGGGCTGAAATCACTCGGTGGGTTCAACGCGCCTCTCCGTCGATATCAGAAATAGAACTCGAGATAATCGAGATCCTACCCTGAAGAGCAGTTTTAAAAATCTTCAAAATTTTCATTCAACCAAATATTCCCCGTCGGAATAAAGTTCCCGACGAAACCCACGGATTACCAATATATAAATCCCATCGCCGAGCATCCACGGCTTGAACAAACGTTGATTTGCATAACGGTCTACCTGCAACCTTTTCAAAGTTACTAGCTCACCAAACCGGTGAGGTATAAGCCGAACTAAAAATTCTCGGCTAAATAGTATCCGCCGGTGCCAGAAGCGTTTCCAGCTGGCCGGAACGTCGAAAGAGTCGAAACACGATTAAAAACTTGGGCGATTAGTTCTCATTCTTTCGGGCGAGTTCGTGAGGTTCAGTTCTCTCGCGTTCTCTCGCTCCGTCTCTCTTTCTCTCGACACACGCGCGCGCGATAGAACTTCCCGAAAGGCTGATTACACGTACGCGAAAGCCCGAGTTATCAAAGTTCGCTCGCCTGGGAGAACCGTGTGTGTCTCGCGAAACCCGCCCGCGATTCGATAAACACCGGCCCGCGAAAGGATTAGCAAATGGTCCGGACGATTAATCACCGGGAAACGGGGATTTCAGCAACGCGCGCACGCTTTCAATCGTCCTTGGCCTCTCCTGCCCTCCCCATCCCTCTGCTTTTATTACGAGCTCCGCAATTATTCGCTTTTCGGCCGAAATTCGCCGATCCCTCTCCTCCACCTATCTCTCTTTCTCTTTCCGCTCGCGGAAGACATTCATTACCGAGCCATAAGTGGACTCCGGACGTTTATGCGAATTCATATTCATAGATTGGAGCCGGCCACTCGAAAAGCGGGATTCGCGGGGCTTTGCGTTTGCCTTACATTAATCTATTGATGTTAAACTACCATGTTGTTTTGAATGAGTTCGCTAAAATTATTCAGCATTAATTTTATAGCTCTTTTTACGAGTTGATTAATTTCGAACTTTGATGGAACCGGAATTGAGAAAACTGAAAATTCCAAATCTACCATTCTCAAGTAGTAGTGTATCTTTATTTATTAGTGTTGGATTTTGAGAAATAAACACACTTTATGTAACAAAATATAACCGTTTATTCTGACTGTGGCTTGTATTAAAGAAGTGACTGTATTTTGAGAATTCTGTATAAAATGTCAGCCTGCTGCTCTTCCTTTTTGGTGGCTGTCGATGGAATGAGGGCTAGGCGGCTGCATTCGTCCTTATATACTTAAGGTGCCATAAAGTCCAGGTAGTCTGCATATCATCGGTGTATACCAACAATTAGACAATATCGCTCCGTAACCTTGAACACCCTCCCAAAGGCGTCTGGAAAGCTCATCGATCAGGAACGCCGCGGCTACCGTCTAGAAAGTGAAAATCCCGCGAAATCTCGACAAGAAAGAGTCGGTGCTCGGCGCGTACCGATCATGGTCGCTCGAAAGGACTGTTAATTATCGCGGGCGACGATCCTCTCTCGGCATGGATCGGCCAACACCTTGATTCGGCTCCTTTGAGTTGTTCCCGGAAGAGACAGCGGTTCCCGGGACGGGACAATGCCTCTGGAATTTATCATTCCGAGGCCGGTACCGGCGCGACGAGTACGTGACGAGTGCATAATCGCGATCCCCTTTGTCCGAGCGCGATGCAGAAACGTCCGACGGGCGTTTCGGCGCATGTGAATGAACGTCGATCCACCTACGCCTTCGGAGGACGTGTTTTCCAGCGGTTCGAGCCTCGTTCGTTGCCCCCGTTCGACCGAGAACTTGTCAACCGACGCTGAACCTACAGCTCCGGTCCCCGTCTCGTCCATTATTCAGATTCACCTATTTATTGCCTGCACGGCTTTATTCTTGCTACGGCTATTATATTAAACCTTATTAATAATTTCGCTACCCTCCTCCTCTCCTCCTCTCTGCCAAGCCCGGATCGACCGCTCCATATTGCTGCATCGAGGATTCTCTGCGCTTATTGCACGCTACTCGACCGTGGCCTCTTATGCGGAATAAAGATTCTTCCCTTGCAAGACGCGGGAGCTAATTAAATATTTATTCTTCAACAATATGCTAAAATTTTTTCATAATTTCATCGGAATTTTGATTTTTATCACAGAATGGGTCCATCGAGCCAAGTGGTTACATATTTGATTAGACAACAAGCCATTTATAAATTTCGTAGGACATGTTCGCTATTCGACTACACGCGAATCACCGTGTAACTTTGTAGCTCGAGCTACATTCTTATCTCGACCAACCTCCGAAACGAGGGCTATTAATCTCCGGAGAATTATCTCGTCCCTGAGGCTTCGGTGTCCGTAGACAAAAAAGAAAATGCAGAGCACGTTCGTGTCTCCGCAATAAATCTGCAAAATTTGACAAAAATCATGCAGCGTTTGTTCCCATTATTACGGGGTTTCAAAGCGGCTGTAACGAGGCTACGTGCAAAAAGTCCACGGGTCCTAAACGCCGGGGGATAATTATCCCCAAAGTGCTCGTGCGTCTCGCAGCCGTCGCGCACCGCCGCCGTCGCCTCCGCCATGCCAGCTCGTACTTGCAGCTCGGAGTCGCTTTGTACCGGTACGGTTTCTGGGATCCTTCGAGAACGCCGTGCGCGGTGGTTAACGAACCTTTTCAATGGGTTCCCTCGTTCACGTTCCGATTTCGGCGCGTTTCCCACGTCCTCAAGTCTCGCCGGAGTTCGGAAATGGATGAAACGGCGTTTAGGCGGATTCGGGCCGTGAAACAGCCGAAATTCCGCGAGCGTAAAATGGCAACCGCATCAACACCGACGAAGAGGTTTCGGTTGCTATTACTGGTGAACGGAGATCCGACACAGCCTCTCTGCTTTAACCGGCAACACTTTTCAATCTCTTAACGCTGCGATTCCGCGTCTGATCTGAGCCCCCCAACTTTCGCGAACAATGGCCGTGGGAAGCTGAGTCGCGGTGTTAATTAAAAATGTTTGCCTCCGAATTCTATCGCGATGATGGAAGTTTCGTTGCCCTGCTACGTGCCGCTGATTTATGGAGCTGATGAGCGCACGAAGATTGCCGGGAAACCTCGATTTAACCCGAGAATGTAAGAACTTGGGCAGCTGGGGGCTTGGAGAGATAGGACCATGAGATTTTAGGTGTCTAGGAAGGTGGGGAGGTAAGAGGTCGAGAAGTTATGAAGCTAGGAGCTGAGACTCGGAGGGATTAAGAAGTACGTATAAGGTCGGGGGGTCTGAGAATCTAGGGACTTGGACACCTAGGGGTCCCAGAATTTAGGAAAATGGAGATTTCAGGATCTAGGGGACTAGAGATCCGAGGGCGTAGAAATCTAGGGACCTAGAAGTCCTAGATGTTTAGAAGCTTAGGAATCCAGAGACCTAGGAACCTAAATATCCTAGGGACATAAAAATCTAGGTGTCTAGAAATTTAAGAATCAGGAATTATAAAATAGGAGGTGGAACGATCTCGGGATCTAGAAGTTCAAGAACTTAGGGGTTTATAAATTAAGGCGTTTAAGAATCTAGAAACCTAAAAACGTCGGTGTCTAAGGATTTGGGGATCCGGTATTCCAGAACTGTGAAATCCAGGGATCCAAGAGCTCGAGAGCATCGGAGGACCTAGAAACCTCGGAACGGCACTCGGGGTCTAGGAGCCGGGGTAATCCCGTGACCCGGTAATCAAGCTCGAAGTTCACAAAGCGGACTCGATCGTGGCCCAGTTAGCGTTGCTTCTCGCGTTTGGCAGCGTCGGTACCGATTACCGTGAGTCGTTTAATTAAGCCGCTGATTATGAGGCCGGCCGAAGTAAACCGTGACAACCGGCGGCGTTAAGTGAACGCCATGTTCCTCCAGCTATTATTAGCACCTGTTGTCTCCACGATATCGCGTCAGACAGAGCCCGTTAAGCCCTGAACGACATTAATCCGGCCGCAAACACGTATCTGTGGATCCTTTGGCCAGTGTATCAGCTTTCCGACCGAATGCAAACGCCCGAGCGTCCTGTGATCCTTTAATGGTATCGAACGATCGATCGATCGAGTCGCACCGATTCACACCTCGCACCATGGATCATCGTCAGGAATAATTGATCGACTCTGCTCGATGAACGAACTCCTCGGAACGAAGAAACGTGTAAGGATCAACCACCTTACGGGTTCAAGGCATCCTAGGTGATCTATAGATTGTTGATCCTTCGCGTCTTTCGACGCACACCGCCATCATTAATCTCCTACGGCTGGCTAAACTCGTAGCTACGATAGATTCTCCATCTGTGGCGCTGCATGATTCGTAGGATTCCCAGGATCCTCGTTCTTACCTTCGCCAGTCGCTCAATTACAAACTAATGGAGCTACAGTTCGCAACACGCGCCATACTGTTGGCTCTAGCAGCCTGCAGTTCCCTCCGAAATTGTCTGCAATTGTCAGAGTTGTGGATTCTGAGCATTTGTGGGTGTATGCAATTTTCTAAAATCACTTTGCGATCCAATTTCTGGAACGCTGTGCTCCAAGGCGAATCATCCAGGGTTCCTAAACTCGTATTTGATATTAAAAAAATTTCTATGATACGAAAACGCATCATGGAGTTACGAACGTCCCCGCAGATCTCTAGAGAGGAGTCGCCAGAAGCGCACTCGCGATTCCGCCCGATTGCCTCGAAAACCAGACGGAATTGCCCTCGAGCCTCGAAAGAAGCCGCGTCGGAAAGAGCATACGCGTTCTTCTTTCGATTCCGAAAGGTTTCTTCTCGCGCATGAACCGCCGTACCCCTCGTCGGCGGGCCCCGAAAGATAATTCGTGCCCTCCGAGCCACTTATTCCGTCTGCTTCACCCTCTTTTTCGACGGGGTCCCCCGAGCGAGCGAATCCGACGCTCGGAACCACCGGTTATTCGCTCTAGAAAAACGGTCTCTCGTGACTCGTGCGGCGAATTCGCGAAAACTCGCGAACAGCTGCTCCAGCGAACAGCAGCCGAATTTCTGAGATTTCTGCACCGAGCAAGTCCGGACCAAAAATTTCGTTTCATAGTGAAACTAGTTTTCTTTTTTTACTAAACTTAGCGTATTATCGACGAATAAAATCAATGTTTTGCGCAGACATCGATATCACGATGCGGCACGTAGAAAAATATTTGTCCGACTGCAGAGCAATCGAAGCGCCTGTGCAGCTCGCGATGGACGTAAACAGGCTTTCAAGCAGAGTACCATAAGAGAGCAGAACAGGTGGCCTAAAGAAAAGCGAATACTCTATAAAGAAAAGCGAATAGCATAACTCTGCTTTATGCAACAACGTTCAACCTTGCCGAGAGGCGTGTCTTTCGAACTTTCTGTAGATGGTGTACTTCTCGGAGTTACACGCAACTTTTTTTGCCAAATTGGAGACGTCAACGTCGCCGCTTAATTCGCGGAATATTAATGCGATAATTAGCCAGTGGCGGCGCGAGGTTGACGACCCCGGTACGGCGCGGCGTCGTCGCACACCAGCGTATAACTTGGTGTGTTCCATGCGACTTTGGAATCATTACTATTCGGTATATTCCAGAAGGTAGTTGACTTTCATGGGCGAGTGGATCCTCGACCGGCGCCGAGCCCTCTAAGCCCGCGTCTCGCGGGATTTTCTGCAAGTTTACAAAAGTTTTCCCTAGCGTGGAAGCCCACCGACGCTACGCGACGCTTCTGCCTACCGCGAACAAGAGTGGATAACCGCGAAATAATCATCGCGCAAACTTCTCCGCAGACGCGAGAACCGGGTTCCGCCACTCGTAATTAAACTTTACACGAATCGCATAATGCGTAATCACCGTCCAAATCGGCACTGCTCTCGTTTTATGAAGCCGTTTCGCGCCAGGTGTAATTTCTTGTTATTTTTTAATAAATTCAATTTTCCTCGAACCTTCTGTAGGTGATTGTTCAGCAGTGGACGAGTGGAAAAAAATCATGTCTCGAGTTTCTGCGCTGTAAAGCGTTTCGGGAGCGCGCAATTGGGCCCAGCCGGTCTCGAGACATGCGAATAACAATTCCGGGAACCGTCGACGACCGGTCGGTTGGTCGGTCCGAGACGAGTATCGTCGCAGCTTTCGAGGTTTTTCGCCTCGAAAGCTCGTGCCGACTCCCCCAAAGAAAGTCTCGAGGATGAAAGCGCGCTGTTCACACGTGTCTAGAGCTCTCACGCGTAGCTGAAATGAGAATAGCTCGCGAGCCGCTTATTATCCTCCACTCGTTCGCCCTCTTCTTTCTCGATCTCCCTTCCGATCCTCCGTCTCCTCCTACTCCTTCTCTCTTTCGCCCCGGCTCTTCTCGGTTCGTTGTTCCCGGCTCGCGTTCTGTTCGTTTTTCGCCACCGACCGTGCTCCCTGCGGGTCCTGCCGAAAACGCGGGGCCCCTCTCCGCGTCTTTCGAGAGTCAGGTAAAACGCGGCCCAAGAATGTCTCGGGCCCCGCAGCATAGAAAAAGGAACGGGCTTTTCGATTTCTTTCGCAGCGTCTCGGGATCGTGAGAAACTCGCCCACCGCGAGCCGAATCTTTCTTCGTTTCGTTCGGCAGCTGACCCTGATGCTCGGATTTCGTGACCTGCTGTCATTAGGCGAGTCGATATCGAACGATGCAATTTTCTATTTGCACTTTCGTGACCCCAGATTCAACGCTATTTTCACTGCAGTTTTATTCAGAAATGTTTCGACTGATTTTCTTCAAATATGGAATCTAGAGATCTAGCAACCGAGGATTTCGTAGGAAAACCGAGTACAGAACGAGAGGGGACTGCTCCTGTCGGGAACGGCGAAATCAGGAGTAAGAAAGCGGCCAGTTTAATTAATGTCCAGGAACGGCGATGGTTGAATCAGCATCCAAGTTAGCCGCAAGGGATCGCCGAGGAGCCCGAATCCCCGGAGGATTACCGCAGATGTCTCCGCACGTTTTGCATCCGGTCGTCCGTTTCTGCTCTTTACGACTGCCTTTATCCCCAGCGCGGTTCGTAAAGATGTCCGCCACCGTCGGAGTATCAGGGATTGTTCTTCGTGGAATCCTCCACGGATTTGCACAGCGAAAACCGTGATCGATCGATCGGATCGGACCGGCCTCTCTCCCGACAAAAATGCCGTTCGACACCTCGCTGATCGATCGTCCGTTGCACGCGAAATTTCCAAGTTCCCGATTGCAGGAAGCTAAGGGAACTTTTCGAGATTCAGCAGCTCGGTTCTAGCGAGACCCGCCGAAGCCGCAGTCCAATTATTATCCGGAAGGGTAGTCGCGCGTTCGCGGACTCGATTAGACGGAATTCGAATAAAATCAAGCGTATGCGCTCGGAATTCGTCGCCGCGGGAAAACGAGATTCCGCCGGTCGAAGGGTTAATAATGTCGGCTACGGAATGGAGGATGGGGTGGGGTGAAAGCGGAAAGGGGTTGTTTCATTAGCGGAATAAAAAGGCTCCGCTGCGAAATAATCCAATTTCCGTCACGGAAGGAAAGTTTCGTCTCGTAAACATCGTTACCGGGCCGGTCTTAAACGCGATCCGGGGCTCCACCGCCTCTCTCTTGTAAGTCGTTTACATCGACGGAGGAAACTTTTACGGCGGGGGGACGAGCCACCCCCGGGGGGCGCAGGACTAACTCGGTTAAATGCAGGCTGGCTGTCTTACGCGGCTGACCGGAAACGCGGAAGGAACGCCGGGTTTCGAACTCTGTACGGGAAGTGTGATAAAAAAGAACTACGTTTCCTCGGTCTATTATTATTATATTATTATATACTGTTTCCTGCGTCTCACGATTCAGTTTGAATTTTTATACGTACCGGGCCCCGGATAGACCCACGGTGTCCAAGGTATCCACTTTTTTCCATGGAGGTGTTCGGGTCGTTGAGCCGGCGAAAAAGAAAGCAGCCTGAGAATGTCCGGTTTTAATGGAGCTCGCGTTATCGTTCCGGTACGGCGGCGGCGGCGGCGGCGACCACCACCCTCGCCGCGTATCTCGATGTAATGACGAGAGCATGGTAGCCTCGAGCACGGCCTTTACATCCTGAAAGAAGTGGTCTCCCGACTCCTTCCCGATAATCCTTGGGCTCCTCTCGTGGCGAGAGATGTGGCCAGTGGAAAAAATATTCGACCAAGAAATTGAGGAATCCGTCAGCGAAGCGGCTCGAATTCCTCGAGCACGATTATTCTGTACATTTTCGCGAACACCGTAGCCTTTAGCTATCCCTTGGGCAACATCGTTTTCCAACGATATTACTATGTGTATGTAGATTTTAAAGTGCTTTTAATTGGCCCCAGTCACGTGACCAGCCCGCTACTGGCAGAGAGAGAGAGAGAGAGAGAGTAGTCGTATTCCTCTCGAGTCAATTCCCCTGATGCGACGACTCCGCTCTCGTCCGAACGAGCCTCGTCCATTTTTGTCGGTAAACGTCATTCCAAAAAACCGCCTAAACTGACAAACGATCCGAGGGGGGGATCCATTAGGAAAAACAGCCGCGCGATTAGAGATAAACGCGAGCATCGTTTCGCGCAGCTCCCCAGCGTCAATAAACGACGTTACTTATGGAATGAGCAGATAGTTAGAGGATCGCGAGACGTTCCCCGCGAACCGGTCTCACGGTGAGTTTTTGCACGGGGTCTCTCTTCTCTCGAGTCTGCATCGAAACGTTTCGAGACTGTCCCTCTCATCCCATCCTCTAACCGAGAGAGCCGAGAGAGAGAGAGAGCGCTGCCGTTGGAAACTTTCCTGCCGGTTGATAGCGAGTTTAACTTAAACTCGACGGGGGATTCTTTGTCTCGGGCGAAACGAGGAAAGTTAAGCCTCCCGGAACGTCTTCCCTCGATACAAGTTTATCCCGTAGCCCGTCACCTCCCTCCCCGCCGCTGATGCGTCCAATGGTCCCATAATCCACGTGGACGAACCCCATCGAGCTCGAACGAGAGACACTCGTCAGCGACGCGCAGCGTTTGTCCTCTCTTGTTTCCACCGCGATGAGATTTTTTTACGAACATGTTTACGGACCCTCCATCTTCTAGACGCGTTTTAGGGGCACGGGAGATAACAGAGAAAGTTGCCGGCAACCGTCGAGCGGTGATCTCGACGGGATCAGATTTTGCAGAACGGGAAAGCCGGGGCACGCGACCAGTATATCATACTTAGCGAGGATCCCGGTTCACTGCGAACGATTCGCGCGCGTCCACAGGACCCCTGGAAATCCTTAGAAACCGACGGAGAGAGTGGTGGGGGGCTTCGTCGAGAGCTCGTTTATTTCGAGAGAGGCCGACCTCCTCTCCAGCTTCTCCCTTTTCCGCGATTTACGACCCACTCGTCCGATTCTCGAAAGCTTTTCCTCGAACTCGGACTTTTCGTGCTCCTACCCCTCCCTCCCTCCATCCCGCCCGACTCGCACACCCACCCCTCCGACGATACAATGCCCGTTCACAATGCTGTACTCCACCCACCCACGATTCCCACCCACCACGTGCTCTCGCTTCCTTCCTTCCTTCCTTCCTACCTCGTTTTCGCTCGGACGAGCCCGAAACCGCTCCGCATCTCTTGTCCCGAACTTGCCCGGGATAAAGACGGATCGTTTGACTGATCGGGGGACAAAGGGGGGGCTGCGTCGGGCGGCCTGGACACTGGAGAAAAAGCGGTCCGATCGGGAATTTGTAATGCGGATCGCGATCCTCTCAACCTTCCCCCCTCCTGCTACGCAGCCTTGTTTCCGAGTTTTGCCATTATACTGTCATTCTTTATTCCCCGACGAGAGCATCCTTATGTATTTATAGCGTTGCTGGAATATTGGAGGAAATACTTCTTCAGCAGAGATTTTACGATGCTTTTTTTTCCCAGCGATTTTTGAGCCTGGAATTAAAAAAATTCTGAAATACGATCCTTGTTTGAATATAATCGCTGGAACGTCGAATGTTTAAAAGAACGGACGGTTGAACTATCCCTAGTCATTTTTGTCATAAAATCCCCAGTCTAGTTACAACAGAAATTCGCAGATCCCATCAGCAATGGTCCACATTGTCGAAGCTTGACTAGTGGATTATTCAACTGCCATTGTTCCCGCGTCATTTCCCATTGCAAAAAGATTCTCGAGGGGACAATGGCGCCTCGAAATTTCATTCAGAGATCGGTAGAGAGGCTTCCTCGGCCGTTTCGCAGATTCGCTCGGCAGAGAACGGTCGGAAATCCGTCGTTCGATCGGAAAAGCGAGCGAATCGTTCCCGGGGAACGATTAACGAACGACCGGATGACGAGACGCCGGGGAAAGAAGTCCCTTTCGCCGGGCGAAAGTTAATTGCCGCGTCGCTCGAGCGTGGAATCGAGCTCGTTATTAATTTACACCTGCCTCCCCTCCCACCTTCTCCCTGTCGGGCCACCATTAGTAAAATGGAACGTTCCTCCGGTAAGAGAAAAGAGTATCGATAAAACGTGGAAAAGACGATTTCCTTTACGAGTTGCGAGGAAGTTGCTTTCCCTCTGCGACCCGTTAAAAATTGCACGGCCTTCGTCTCACGAAGCACGACGTCCTGCGAATTTATTCCTGCCTCCGCGTAATTTACCTGCGATTATATCTCCTTGATAATACACGTCTTATACCGAATTTGCATTCCCGAATTATCAGCGTCTTCGCGGAAGAGACGGAGCTTCTTTAACGCTGGGTTTACGGAGCACTGAAAGCGACTATTTTGCGGTACTTTATGGAAATTACAAGAAAGTGTCTATCCAAATTTTTTGCCACTTTTTGAATATTATTATATCCAAAGAAATATGTTGAAAGCACCATTACAATCTCAATTTGAACGATTAATATTTGAAATATTAATATTATCAATTATAAAATTAAATGGTTAATTAAAAATATTTATAATACAAAAATATAATGTTACGTTTGTCAGTTGAAATTGTAATCAGAAAGTGAGCCGAGTTCTTTAGCAGTAGTCGAGATCGATGAACGACAGAATAGACTAGCATTTAATTCTCGAATTGATCAGTTGACTCGCAAATACATATACTATTAATCCTCGCGAACGTGCCCACGCGTCGATCAATATGACTGAATAGAAGCCTTTTGGAATACCGTCGGACCGGCGGCGTCCTCGTTTCATCAGCTCGGAGATTTTCGCGGATATAATTAACAACGACCTGAAATTGTTTCCAACGAGTATTGATCGGAGGTAAGACTGCTCGCAAATTTCCGCAGATCCGCAGGCTCTCCGCCACCTGCGGCGACCATTTCTGCACGTCATTTCAACGTGGAAAACTGCCCGGCGACTGTCACGTGTCGTCGCGTGTCACGCTCGTTCTCGCATCGCGAAAAAATTTGGAGAAGCAACAGGCAGTTCGCGACACCCGTGATAGGTCTGGTATCGAAGCCTATTTGCACCTGGCGAGTCAAAGATGTAACTAACTTTTTACGTCGCCGGTCTTCTCGAATGGGTATAAAATTTTGATCTTTTTTTTTACGTCCCTGTACGCGGCAAAATCGATTGCATTATTTTTTTTTATAAGCCCGTTTTATACCGCATGCATGAAAATTTTCAGCAATACCTTTTCACCGATACAGGTTTTATAGATTCTTCAGTTTGACGGAGCTTTGGAATTTTTCAGGCCAATGTTTCTGAAAAGACTGATGATTTGGTTTGATGATTTTTTAGAACTTTGCGATTGATGTTTTTCATTGACATTTTTTTGTAAAGAACCTTTGATACCGAGGTAATTCTACAGAAATTTTTGACAACATTTCTCATCGTTAATATTTGCAAAAATTCTCGAATTCATCGACTGCTTGTTCCGTCGATCAAATCATGTTATTTTCATGGGTTTCCCTTTACTTCCTAAAAGTTAAATCATGTTATTTTCATGGGTTTCCCTTATTGTAACGAACAATGGTAACCGAAGCATGAAATTCTATATTGGATTCTATAATATCAATATGATTTCTCATTAACATGGTTTTTTATACGTAGACCTGATTTCCGATTATTTTCAATAATTGGAAACAAACCTTGGAGCAATCATAATTTCTACCTTAACGTTTAGCTGCTTTCGCAATAAAGCTAAAAAAGAAGAAATTAAAACAGCGTTTCCCTGAATTATTTTCCAGACGGTCGATTATTGTTATTTAAAACACTCACCGGTGTTGACCGACTCCTTGATAAAAAGATGCGATTTTCACAGGAATGTCAGACCAGAAAATTTCGAAACAAGCGATCGAGGAATCGAGTTCGAGGGCAGTTTGTCGCTGACCATCGCGAGGCTGTAATTTTTCGAGCGAGTCCATTGAATCCCGTTTGTCACGGGCCGTCGACCAGCCGCAAATTCGATGATATTGTTTAACGTGCGTAATACGCTCGGCTCATTTGCGCCGCGCCTCTCTAACTGCGTAAACACGGCCGTCAAAGCGAATGAATCGGCAATTTGCGATATTTATCCGGTCGCATTACCGTTTCCCTCGCGTGGGTTGGTTTTATTTCGTCCGGGGTCGCTCGGTTTTCAATGTAGCTGAAATTAAATATATAAATATCGGAGAGCATCGTGCGTGTGCACGGATCGATGCGCGGCGACCCGACAGCCCCGGCGACCATAAATTCGAATTCAATGAACATCCAGCGGGATCGGAGCTCTCGTGGCCGACCACCGATCTTCGTTCCCTATTAACCCTTCGAAGATGGACGTCTCTCCGACCTAATGGCCTGCCGAGAGCTATTTTACTGTCACGAGAACGACATAGGTCAGATAATGGCGACTATCATATAGCAATAGGCACTCTGCAGATTTTTTTTTCCATTTTTTATACTCGAACCGTGATAATTCCGTGAAAAATTTGTGGGAAGCTTCAGTCTTCAAATCTGAAATGGTCTCAGTCACAGAAAAAAATATTTTCAGTTCTCAAATCGCTGCGATCAGAAATGATTTCTTCTTTCAATAGGTTGCATCTGATGTACCAGCAATATTAAATGGTTTTTGCTAGATACGCATAAAATCCGCAATCTAGTTATCACCGGCGCGAGCGTAATCTTTCGAATCTTTTAATATCGGTACACTCTCCTGTTCCCTTATTTTCGTGTATCGATGCTGCCGGCATTTCAAGATAAACAAAAGCTCACCGTTGTTATCGTGTGTAACTGGCGCTACACTGTGTCGACGAACAATCGCGGATAGTTACTCGGTGAATTGGAAACCGTCCGACGGATAAAAGCCCGGTGATATTCACCGACTCAAGAATCAATTCGCGATATGTATATTTTTATCCCGCATACGCGATGAATCGTATACAAAATGCATCCGATTGATCCGCCGCGCTCGAAAATAGAACCGCACCCGCATTTCGCAACGGGGAATTGAATTTCGACCGACGACGACGGACGCGGGTGGCGGCGGCGGCTACTACGAGAAAGGTAAAAGCTTATTTGCCGTCTCCTTTCTCTTTTCTCCATTCTCCTTGTCTCTTGTCCCTCGGTAATTTATTTTTATCCGCCCTATTCATTCTACATTATTTACTGCCCTATTTTTGTTTTCACATAGCTCCGGATGCTATTGTAAATCCTCCCTTTACTCACGTCTCTCTCTCTCTCTCTCTCATTTTCTACTCACCCTTTTAGATCCGCTTTCTCGCATTGCTACTTCCGCGATCATAACTCCGTCTGGTCTAACAGAATTGTTTATTACACGCGAAACGCTCCGCGTTAAATTTAATCGAAATATCCAAGTATTTAATCCTATGCATTTTCGATGAGACGCGCTCTCTGAGCGGTTTAATTATCTCCCTGGATAAATAATAAGCCGAAATTGTCCGTTAATGACACGAAACTGGTGTGCGGATCAATATTCAGCATAGATTTTTGAAAATTTTTATGTGATATTTCGAGAGACTTTAATATTTTATTCGATGCTTTGCTATCGGACAAATTTTGTGAATTTACCACGGGCTTGCAATTGGAAACCCATTGACAACGAAAATGTCGCACAACCAGCTTTAAAAACATGGGTCAGCATTTTTCTTGGATCATAGTCAAATTTTTGTTCCGGGATTTAGGATCAAGAATTTTACGAATTTACTAGTCTTAGAGCATTTCACAGCCAATTAATCAGAGGACTCATTGAGCTGGTCGATCGCCAAAATGGCTCCTAGTCTGACTTTTTGTCAGCTGTTGGTGACTTACTCGCGTATGACTCACCGACTATTTCATCGAACCAGTCGTGTTCGACGTTTATGTTAATGCGGATATTTATGAACCTGTCCGCGGATACTGGAGTCTAATAGATATTTATTTAACCTGTCGAGAACTCGAGTCGATCGGAAGCATAATCAGAGTCCCGCTGAATCTCATTTGAATACTTATTGGTCCGAGCGTTCGAAACGCGTTATTATTAATTTGGAAAATCTTCGGTGACGTTTTGCGATTTATGTACGAGCATGTTAACGAGGATGTCAATGGAGGATATTAATTGTCTCGAAATCGATATTCCCGAGACGGATTTTCCATTGAGGATCGCCGATTTCGCCAAACCGACACGAGACAAGACGAGTCGAGTCGAGACCAGACGAGTCGAGCCAAGTCGAAAGTTCGTTCCGCGTAGGTGTGTTCGCCGAAGAGGGGGATAACCACCTGTCTATAAAAAGCGTGACCGGATGTCCCGGACGGAATATGCTGTTTCCTGTAGGAGGCGAGGTGCCCGTAGGTGGGCACCGGTTCACGCGCCATCGTGTCGACAATTTCACGCGTTGGAAAACTCTCCTCGAGGGATTTCCTTCCGTCTCGCTTTAACAAAATATCCTCCGCGCGGGAGTTCCTCCGGCGATAATTCACTAGATATAACCATGCGATGTCCCTCCGTTCCGCCAGGAGGCTTTACTCATTATTAGACCGCAGACTTTTATGCGAAATAAAAATTGCCCGCACTCATCGCCGAGTCACGGAAGCTACATAGACGTCCGTCCCTTTCCCGAATAATTGCAATCCGATAAAAATACGATTATTTTTATAATCGATTGCGAAGCAATATAAATTACACTTTTTAATCTGCAACTCCCGCCGACGAACAGTGTACACACGCCTTTTGCCTCGAGCCAATGCTCGAGCTGAAAGAAAACGATCTAACTCTGACTAACCAATGGCGCAACTGGAGGATCGCGGAGGTGCGCGGATACGTGATCGCGCGATCGGCCATCGCGATCTCGGTTTCCCATTGGCCGAAGTAAACTGCACGGAATTGCATCGGTGCGAGGGTTTCCTACGGGATTCTCCATGGAGCGAGCGGAGCGGAGTAAAATAAAAAATAAAAGGAAAAAGGACAACCGGCGAAATCGATCCGGAGGTCTGTTATCGTGGCGCACGCCCACCGGGTCGTGGGCCGTGAGGATGCACGGCCGGCGACGTTGCAACAATTATTATCGAAGAAGCCCCTTCGGTTCTCCTCGAGAGCAGGCATTAGGCTGCTCGGATGGTTCCCTGGCCAGCCGACCGGCCAATTGCTGTTCTCCGTTCGCGGAATAATCAGCCGAGGCAGATCGCAGCCCTGGAGAAGCAGTCGGTGAATAGCGGTTATGAGTTCCCTTTGTTCCAACTCGCCGATCCACTCTCTTGCGCCTTGTCTCCTTCTCGTCCCTCCTCTCTCGCTCCTTGCCTCTTTCCTTTCCTTTTTCCTCCGCTGCCACCCCCCCCCCCCCCCCCTCGTCCCTATCCACTCTCCTCTCACCTCTCCTCGCCGCTCCTTTCGACTCTTCGTGGCCGCTGTCGTTTCTTCGTTTTTGCACGGCCACAGGCTCGAACGTTCCGGCATCGCACCGATCGGAAATCGGCGAATCCGGACCCTGCGCCGACCGTGTGCATCCGGTTATCGGTGCAAATGCACCGTTTCTTCGAAAATTATTTTTAGGTAGTCGCAGTGCTCCGGAGCCACGAATCTGTGAATTTTTAACACGTTTCTCTGTTCGATTGTTGAAATAAAATCCTATTCAAATTCATGTTTATTCAACTTCGGTTTCCCACAATTCTCTATGAAGATCCCAGAAGAGAAAATCAGTGCGTTCGGTCGCTCTGCCCGTGGATCCAGGAATAAATCGAGCCCCGCGGCTCGCGGTGGATCTATCGATCACGACCGCGATCCCGGGAGCAAGATGACTGATCCTAGACACCATTTTCCGTCGATGACGATAAGCTCGGTGCCGGTATCCTCGTTTTTGCCCGGTACCAGGTCGCCGGCTCGCTTTCTCCGGCGATGACTAATGCGCGTTCTCGTGAGCGTTCGTGGCACTCTTGAGCGGAGGCGAGTCTTGGCAAAACGCGGACAGGCAGATAGACAAAGAAGGATATAGAGTTCTCGTGGGCATCGTGATCCTGCATCTCGGTCCAATCGACGAGCATCTCGAACGGGCTTCGCGAAATCCTTGCGAGTTCGAGACGCGATACGGTAGAACTCGCTTAAAGTTGCTAAATTTGTTGCGCGTAAATTGTGCAAATTTAATTAATTAATGGGTCGCGCATCCCCACTCTTCTCCTGCCACTTAGTTCTTCGAACTCGGCGGAGTCTTGTCTCAGTAGACAAGGAAAGAGAGTAAAATTAGTTTGACGACGTACTCCAAAATATTTCGAAATCAGGTTTTTTTGTCTTACCTTTCCAAACGCAGTATCAGTGGATCGTTGAGATTCTTCTGGTTAAAACGAGGCCAAACACGGCGTATATCGGACCAGTTTTATAGACTTGATGTAAATTACCTAATTAAGGTATAGTATGTGCGAAGTTTACAAAAGTAGACCGATTCATGTCGTGTTGGGACTCGTTTCAATTGGAAGAATCTCAGCAATTCACTGGCACTACTTTTAAAAACATGAAACAGAAATTACTGTATCAGAAATTTTATTTATTTTTTTATCCTTTCGAAACGATCGAAAATCTGACTTCCGGAGCACCGCTATAATAAAGTGACCGGGGCTACGCTGCTCGGAATTTTCGTCTCCTCGCGGAATCCCGGTGTATGGCACCGTGTCCGATCGTCCTGTGAAAAATGGCGATGTCCTCGTTATAGTGGACAGGCGTTTGATTGTAAAAAATGGACACCGGAAGCTCGGCAAGGTCGCTTTGTTCGGACGATTGCGGACGGTTCGAAAAGCCCGCTACTATGTGTCCGCTGTCGATCGAGCTGATTGATAGAGTTGCCCCCGAAGCTTGAAGTGGCTGGACATAAATTAGAGTTGCGTGTTTTTGCGACGCGCCGACGATTCATAGCGCGATTTATACGAACGCTGTTTTCGAACGATAGACTGGTTGATCGTGCGAAGTGTGGGTATCGCGGTCCTTTGGCAGATTGAACTGTTCAGGCCAGTCTCGAGAGATTTTCATGTTTGCTTACAGGTTCTTTGAAATTAATAAATAGTTTCTAACTAGTATTATTTTTGTTTCAGGTGAGTGCAAATCTCTTTGTACGATCTTGATTTTGGGAAGAGGAAGAGTGGACAGAGCGAGTAAGTAGCGAAATAAAACGAATTGAAAATAACAGAAATATCAGCGTGTAAAAATCGGGAACAGCTAAGAGGGACATAATTTATTCGTCGCGGGCCAGGTTCGGGTGCAAATAAACGTCGTCGGACCGCACCTGGACGTCTCAGCGAGGTCGCAAAGAACTTTTGAATGAATCTGCGGAACAATTCCGAGAGGCCACGGTGTACCGGGGTCCCGGAACGATCGTGTTTCACCGTTCGAGTTCCAGCCGTTTCGTTCTCCGGCGCGGCTCTGCTCGGCTCGCCTCGGCTCGGCTCGGCAGAGAGCTTGATATTAGTTTCAGAAAGAAAGGGTGGACCGGATGCGTTCCTCAAGATCGTTATCCCGATGAGATCACCGCGGAGGTAGCCTGGGCCCGGCTTTAAAGGCCAGCCAGCCTCCTTCGCTCGCTTTTGTTTTCGAGCTCGTTTC
Organism: Lasioglossum leucozonium; assembly: GCA_028454225.1. Taxonomy (NCBI): domain Eukaryota; kingdom Metazoa; phylum Arthropoda; class Insecta; order Hymenoptera; family Halictidae; genus Lasioglossum; species Lasioglossum leucozonium. The sequence continues at coordinate 11,271,842 of CM052207.1, forward strand.
TATTAAAATCAGATGTCTCGAGTTTCGTATCTCTATCTACGGGGGCTGCCACGGACAGGTATAAATCGTCCTGCGACCGAGACACGAGGCGGGAGACCTCTCTCTTCTGCGTTCCCAGGGAAAACGCGCGATATCCTTGTTCCTGGGAATCCTGAAATTTTTCATCCCGAACGTTACCCGTAGTATCTGGAGTAGAGAGGTCAGCCGCGTAGAGGACTCTCGGAGGTCAAGTTCGAAGGCTAGCTTTCGAGGAGCGAACACCGACAACTTTTCAGGATCGAGCCTAACTCGGATCTCGGAAATTTATCGGAGGTCAGCCGGCTGGTTGAACCCTGAGCGAACTGTTTTTAACCTTTTGGCGGCGAGGACAGCTTGTCTGACACATTGTCTTTCGACGCATCGTCATTCGCAGCCGAAGGACTACGATCATCGTCATCGCGCAAAATCATCTCACGCTATTTCCGTCCATCGATACGGCAATAGTGTCGTTGAATAATCCATCAGTGGTGAACAGCTTTTAAAGGCTCTGGTCTCCGCGTCGCGTCGGACTGTTACTCCCGGACAAGATTACTTATAGGGCGATCCACGTACGCGAGCCGATCCGGACTATCGGTAACTGGTACCCTGTGTCGACGAGTCCTCCGTGTATGTAGCTACCCGTGTACCAGACCGGGAGAAGGTGTAATTTAACGGGAACGGCTGGATCGAACGCGAGTTACGTCAGTTCCCGTTTACGCCATTTCTCTCTTTCCCTCGCACCCGCTCACTGTTTCTGCTCGTGTCGTCCCGGAACATGAGACTCGAGCCGGGATCGCGCGCGATTCGACCGATTTTCCGATGGAAAAACGACCGACCAACGGGAAAAATGTCCCCATGGCCCAGTTTGTCCATGCCTTGTTTCGCCCCGAGCTGAATTAATCCTCTATCGAGGGCTAATCCTGAAGAGTGCCACGTATTTCTAGGGGAAACGGCAAAAACCATTTTGAACCTGAACGAAACTCGAAAGGAGGGGGCGGTGTGTTGGGTCCATTGCATTTTCGCTGGATCGCGTCTTGCTTATCTCATTGAAGGGGTTGAAATCGGTTTGAGAGAACGTTTGCTCTCCGACCAAAGGATGCGGTTACGATAGGAAAAAATCGAGAAAGACAGAGAGAGAAAGGGGTGTCTCGCAATTTTCCCTGTTAATGCGCTAAATCCGTGGGCAGGATCAAATGGAAGCAAGAGTGGCCTCGCGGTGCCCGAAGAGTTCTTCTCGATATTTTCCCCTTTCGTTAAAGCGCAGCAGTGGTACTTGTTGCTTCGAGAGGCATCGACTCGGAGAGCAGCGGCGGTATCGTTCTCTCGAGTCGAGCCGGGAGAGGGAAAACGCGAGCGAAAACAAGCAACGCGAGAGCGGAGAAACGACAGAGCGCCGTCGCGCACACCATCGGAAACACTCGACGATGCGAGGTACCATGGAAAATTCAATGAAAAGAGTTAACCCCTTCGATCTCCATAATGCTCTCTGTCTGGCGTTGGAACTTAGAGCCTGAGTACAATGTATAGGAGAGAGAGAGAGAGATAGATTGGGTGAACTGTCTGTGCTACGTGGCATCTGAGGTTCTCCGGAATTTGATGAAACTCGAAATGGAATTACGAGGACGTTTTGTAGAGAATTCGAGAGTGTCTTTTTGTGGAAACGTGAATTCGATCCGTGTAACTGAAAGCGCAAAGCCTGTGAAAGCGCAGCTTCGAAATGGAAAAGGGCGCGTAGGGTTTCTGCAAGATAAAAGTTCAATTTTCGAATCGGAGTGAAATAGTAGGATTTTGAATCATGGAACGAGACAAAAGCCGGCCTCGAGCCTCGAGGTACCTATATCGCGTTAACCCCGAGAGCTGGTGCGAACCGGCCTTTACCTTCGTCGGGTTTCTTTCGAGCGGCTCGTCGCCATCGAAGATTGATCGTCGTCCTCCGCGCACGGCATACGGCGACGTCCAAGGCTTTTTGCGAGTTCGCGACGTCCATTCGGGACGTTTATTGGACGTTCTTGCGCCGGACGCTCGAGGAGACGGGCGTAGGTGTCCGCCAGGACGCCAACCGAACCACGATAAATCTCGCATTTTTCCACGCGTCCCACGGGAATCTTTATTTTCTCCGTGATCCACATCATATTCGACAAAATTCTACATCGTCGGTTTCATGCTCTACACACTGTTCGCCGAAATGATAGCGCACGTGTGCTATCCTTCACACTGAACCAGTGCCCAGTCAAGGAGATCCGTCTCCAATTTTTTATTTTGCAATTATTGAAACTATTAAGATTCATCAAAGATCATTCAATTCGTTCAATAAAATGCAGCACACAATTACCTACAGTACACTGTCCTTTAATGAAAAAACAAGTATTTTTGAAGCTCGTGCACCGCGAAATCGATCCGGAAATCGTAAGTCCCCAAATATGGAGAAGGACGCACGCGGAGGTATTCTCCGAACTAGGAGCACTGTGAATTTTTAATTCGCTGATTAAAAGAGACAACCGTGGACAAAGCGTCCCGCAGCGTTCATTAGTCCCGCGCCGCACGCCGGTACTCGGCCGATGACGCAACATCAATTTCTCCCGGTGTGTTCGAGCCATTTCGTTGCCGGCCCGTTTGTAATCCAATTTCAATTAAACGGGAATTTAATTTTCCGTTCGGCGACGGCGGAAACGTTCGACGCTTAAATAGTTCGGTCTGTTTGCCTGAGTTTTGGCCGGGTCTCGCTCGGAAAATCGCACAAAGCCGGAATTCCTTGGCGCGCACCACCCTCTTGCCCTCTCCGCAACCCCTTTCGGACAATGTCGAAACGGTCCTCCATCGGTATCCCCTATTTCGAGCCGAGTCGATCGCTCTAATGCCCGAGAAAGTTCTCTCGACGAAGAGAGGACGATGACAGCGGTCGCCTCACGCGAATTCTTCCGACGATTCGAACTCTCGCTTTGCCCGGGAAATCGACGCGGCGGAAAGCGGTTTCGAGCGACACGATGAGAGGATAGAAGTCACACCCCGTCATTTCGGCTCCTCGAGATCTCGAACTTCTCCCCCGGAAAAATATCCGTGGCTTTTCCTGCGGAGAAAATGGTCAGCGATGCGGTATAGCGTTGCAACAATCGAAATCAAGCTGAGGAATCAAACGGGACAAAATCGTACATCGAGTTTTAAGGTGTCATTGGAAAGAAGAAGCTTCGATCTTCAAATCTGCGTTGAGTTCATTACCTGTAAAAAATTTATGAATGTTTTTGCAAATTCTTCAAGTCTTTGTATTTCCGAGATTCTACGAGAAAGTGTACAAACGTTTCTCGGATCCACTCTGGTCGATGGGAATTGAATGATACAGCGATTCGACGACTTTTGGAACGAAGGTGCTCCCGCCAGCAGAGACGAATATCCTCCTCGCAGAGCTACTTCTCGTCTCGTTCGCCGTCTCGCGAGCCATCGAAAACGATTCGACCTTCCGAGAAGCGCGAGATGAAGAGGATGAGAGAGGCGGTCGTGAACACACCAGTCCCGAAGCTCGCCGGGATTGGTTCGTGTGTAACGTTCACGGTTAGTTAGCCGCCACTTTCTGACGAATTTCGCAGACCGGCTGGCCGACGTTCGCCGCGAGAGAGCAACAAATAACAGAGCGCTTTTGTGGATTGTTGGAGCGATCGTTGCCACTGAAACGGGGCCCTGGAATGCCGGGCCTCTCGCTGTCTAAGGATCGCCGGGAAAAAAGAGCGGGCCTCCAACGTGAACTGTTACAGAAAACGTTCGAGTTAGTGCGAAACATTTTAACATATGCTACCTGATAATTTTCCATCGATTATGAAGCAATATTAATTATTTTATTTTCCATCGATGCTCATCCCGAATTAGGGTTGACAACAAGCAAGAACATGTTCGAATTGAATCTGAAAATCACGGAACCACCATCGATTTGCGGAATCGATAACGGGGGCTGACAAATCGGCAGGAAAATCTGCGCGATCCCGCCCGGACCGGCAAGACGCAGCGAAATGGTTCTCGCCGGCAAATGAGAAACAACCCCGAGGAAAATACCATGCAAATCCCGTATCCATTTTATCAAGAGCGTATCCAGGGGGCAAGAAGAATGCGGTTTCACGGTGCCCGCCCCTCTTCTCTTTTCTCTCTTTTATTTGCTGCGCGGCGTCTTCCTCGCGGCTCGTTCCCGCCGCGTGACCCGCAAATGCAAATTCCCTATCGCATTTGTTCGAACCGCAGACCTTCGCCCTTCCTCCTCGTTCTTTTTACTCGTCTCGGGCCTTATACCGAGGCGAGCGGGGCGGTTCCGAACGCCGACGCGATCCTTGCTCTTATGTTATTAATTTTCTATAAATATAGAGGGTAAATATAAACTTCTTTCTTCTTTTTCAAGTGCAAGGGGTTAATATGGGAAATTATTGTGTCATGAGTTTTTGAATTTCCTAGTTCGGTATCATTCCTGATGAGCGCAGATTTCAGTCTACCCCGCAGGATTTCCAACGAGTTCATCGGCGCGTTCGCTTCCGGCGTGGCGAAAATTAATTCCAGCAAGTTGCAACGCACTTTTCCGCTCAGCATCGCTCCCGGAAACCGGAACCGACTCGCGTGTTGCGAGGTTACGAGCGGCTTTACGACCCACACCGCGATCGTAATCGTTCCGATCCAGAGGCCGTAGAGGATCGCGCCAGCATCGTCTGATTTCAAAAGTTGCTCCGAAACTGCTGGAACTGCGAGATGCTCGGGTTTGATGGGCTCCCGTAGGATTATGGGTGCATATGAGATCGATTTGGACAATTGTTCTCGCCGTTTTATGGCGCCCCGGAAATCATATTTTTGCATTTAGTGGTTTTTGTGGTCGATCGATGACGTTGCAGTTTGATACTGTTTGAAACGTTTGGTTTGATAGGCTCATAAATTGTTTACAATGTTAATGAATTGAAGATAATTTATTGTTTATTGTTGTGCTACTTGGAACTGCTCCAGCTGGTTTTTCTTTGCCATAAATGCATAAAATACGCAGTCTATAATATAATAAACCAATTACTGCTAAACCACATATTCTGCCAGTCGCGAGAACGTAAGAAGCTGGCATGTACAGTTGAAGAAGTATCCATCTGCGTCGCGTTTCGGTGTTTCTTCGGTCGGGTCGCGTCCCCAATGATTTATGAACGGTAGTGCACGCATGGTACGCGAGTACACACGCTCTGTTATCCCTAAGGGCCCGGAAAGGGAATACCGGAACAGGGGAGAATAAATTATTCTCTCGCGAAGGGCTTCGCGTTACACGCAAACGCGATCGACTTCCGCTGGTTCGAATGCCTTTGCTAATCCTCGACCACGACTAATCGCTATTAACCCTTTCGCTACGGTGGACGCTACTATCGTACGTACGTTGCTCGTCACATGGCCACTGACCATTGACCATCGAACATTAAGCACTTTCCACCAACGGTGACATGTTTTAAAAATCGATCGATTTGTATCAAATTTACAACAGTCTTTTCAATTATCGAATAGATGATCTAGAGTTCCAGAGTGTCGGTCTGGAAGCGTCGAGACGCCGAGCGCGTCGCGCTGGAAATTGGAAAGTATCGATTCTCGTCAACGGCTCGCAATTAACGCAGCCTGTTGCGAACCCGTCGAGATTTTCGGAATTCCGGCGAGTTCCGGCGCGCCGTTCGAGCAGTTTCCCCGACGACTTTCGCGCGGAGAATTGCTCGGCCACCCTCCCACGGTGACATTAGCAGATTTTCCGCAAGCGGAGCCGAGCGGACCCGCTGGAAAACTCGTTGATCCTTAACAGTCTCGCGAACTCGCTAATCCGTTACGAAGCCCGTTAACTAATCGAGTACGCTTGTAACAGTCGTTTCGACAAATTCCAAGGACTGGTATTTCGGTTGCTCTTCATCGTGTAGTCGCGAAAATGGGAGGGAGAGTTTAGCAGTTTTGCCATCTACCCCCTCCGCCCGTAGGAAAGTTTTCCGCGGAATTCTCGATCGAGTTATTTCAACGGACCGAGTCACAGAGGACGTCGAGAGCTCGGCCCGACCGGGGAAAACCGTCTTATCCTTCGCAGGAAACTTCCTGACAGGATCGCACGTGCGACGAACATTCAATTTCGGGTTTCGTCCGCGCGATGAGCAACGCGTGCCCCCGATTCGGCTGGTTCCAGAAATCGTTGATGTCCCTCGGTCGCTCTCAACGCGACGGATTAAGTCTCCGAGTTCGTCCAAACGCGAGCGATTCGGTTCACTGCAGAAAAAGAAAAAAGTGGTCCGGAACGTCGATATTATTGGCAGATAGATTCTTGTTTTAAAAGAACTAAAAAGCTGGTATACGGAATATACGAACGTCATTTATTATAAATAAATGATCCGTAATGTCAGCGATACAGGTTCGATCCAATTTTAACCTTTAAGCAATTTTGCAATTAAAAGTTTCCCGACATTTCGATCCTAATGTGGATCATTCTCAAGGGAGAAATTTTGCGTCTGTTATCGTCGATCCACATTCGGATCAAAACGTCGGGAAACTTCTAATTGCAAAATTGCTTAAAGTTTCAAATTGGATCGAACCTGTAGCGCTGACGTTACGAATAATTTATTTAAAATTTTTGCGATCGATATAACGGAATATTTGTCATTTATTATATTTTTCATAGCATTTTCGTATATTAAAACTTTGCCTTACGCAAGCAGCTCGCGACCATCAGGTCTAAAGAAGATTAAAACTTGTGCGTGCACCAAATACTAGACTACCTCTAAAGTTCGTTTTCCACTGAAGTGGACAATCTGAATTGAGAATGCTGTTTTGAACAAGCTGGCCAAACAAATGATCGCTGAAACAACAAAACTTATATTGCTGAGCAATATCAAGTATCGGAAGAGAAGCTATCGGGCAACGTGAAAATGAACTGATTTCTTGCAAGGCGATAAATCCGGGAGTGCAGGACAGAATTTTATTAGAGGCGAGGGGGATGAGTGCGGGCAAAGTGCGGTGTGCCGACACAGCGAACGCCGTAGTTTGCGAGCGCAGCCCTAAAAGTAGAGGGTGGAGTGTAGCTGGTCGTTGCGCAGCTGCATAGGAGCAATTTTCAGATGACCCGATGGCATCATTGCGGGGTCCGACGTGGACGAGAAGCTATGGCAACCGAGGGTGCTGCTCCGCGGGCCATGGTTACCACGAGATACAGTTATCGCGAGCGTGGGCGATAGTTATGGGCAACGTGCGCGCGCGCAATTATGCAAATAGCCGGTAGAAATGTCAGGGTGTGTTTACCGGCGCGGCGGAGCGTCGCGGTCGCTGGTTCTCTCGGTTAGAAGCTCTCCGTTTATGGTAGAGAGTGAGAGAAAAAAAGGCGAGAGATAGAGGTGGACAGGCGACAGTTGTCGTCGCTATTAATCGACGCCTCGCTTAATTGCCGGGGGTCCTCCGATTGTATTGAATTACCCGCGCAAGATAGCCGCCGCGCGAACGGATTAATATTCCATACGTAGCTCGAATTGGATCTTCTTCCGATGATAGTGCGACGATTCGCCGACGGGAAAATTATCGGCGCTTTTCCGGGGAACGATACTTGAGACGCGATAATGCTTGACAAGTTCATTAGCACCGTTATTATATGTAAATAGATGCGTGACGTCCATTATCTCGCGGCTCACAGTTCACTCTTTAAAAAATCAATCGGCTAATAATCGTATCGAAATTATTCTTAACGCTATCTACCAAGCGCAGAGCATACAGGGTGACCCATTTACTACAGGTTGCCCGAATAACTCGCTTGCTCGCTCGACGTCGAGGGACTCGTAATCCGATGTTATCAATTTTTTTATAGTCGGATGTGTCAAGGTCGTGCGAAGGTCAACTCGAAGCGGTAAACGGAAACGAGCGTCTAACTTTTTCCATTACCGGATTCGATTCGGCGGGCAAACATCCGCATATCGGACCCGACGCGGGTGAAACCGCAAGTCCGCGGACGACCCGCGTCCCAATATGCCTTTCGGCATTCGCAGACCGCGGCCACGGCATTCCGGAAACGGCGGGAAGTCCGTGAAACCGCATCCACCCGGAGGACGACATTTCGCGATTTATCCGCAAACTTTCCGCATCCGTCGAATCCGCGCAGTTTTCGCGAACTGTCGGCTTCTCCAAAAATATTTAAAAAACACAAATTTTCTGCGAATTTTCTCGCGAATCAGAATTTAAAAATGAATTTTGTAACATTTCGATCCGAGTAACAATTTCTTTTGGAAATTGTTTTTGGAATTTCGTCGAGAAACTGCGGTCTGACGGAACCCACCATTTTCCAGAAATTCCGGATTAACTCCCGCTGAAGTCAGGAAGATAGAAACCCTGTTTTCAGAATAAACATAGCACATTAACACGTCGACTCCCACGCTAGAACATATACGTCGCTTAATTTTCAACTTGCGCGTATACGTTGGCGCACCACTCGCGCCATCATTCACTGAAATACGTACTTTGCCATTTCTATTATGCATACTGTATAAAATTGGGTCGAGCAATGATATTTAATATTATTAGACCGTGGAGCTCGCGCACTTGTTGAGTTTGCTGATGCATGAGCTACGCTCAAACGAAACGTTTAATAGAAATTAATAATATTTTCCCGTTGCTTCCGTCTGGAAAAAATTCATGAAGAAACTGCCGCGTTTACCTGTCCTCATTTCGAAAAAGATGAGACTGACGGAGAAAATAATTTCCTTTATCCGGAATCTATAAAAATTAAGGAGTTGATTGAACAGACTGTTCTTACTTTCTTTGGTGCTCTAAATAACACCAACTCATTTTTTCCATGAATGCGTAATTATTGTGATATAAGGTAAGAAAATAGAATGACGGAAAATACTAAAGTGTTTGATTATTTTTCATGGAAACTCTGGCGGTGTGTACGCTGATTGTAGAGGATTTTCTGGAAAATATGTGAAATTTCGGCGCAGCCATATTCCAGCGGTTCACCGAATGGCGCATTAAAGAAACCGCAAAGTTGGCGTTCATTTAGGCTCGGCAATGAACCCTCGAGATTACGGAGAAGCGGCGAGTTGTTCTACGAGCGGGTTCGTGGGGAGGAGATTACCGAGATGGACGTTGCGTGTAAATTGAGAACTCGAGGAACGCGCGAGATGAGCTCGCCAAGAGGCTCCAGGTGCTCTGCACGCCTCGAGCTAGCAATCTTCTGATTTAGAAACGTGACATTTCGAGGCTGGCAATTTTTTTAATCGCCATCTTCCCTGACTCAACCATGCATTTGCAAATGAGAAGAACATCTCTTCAAAATACAAATTTTCATCCTCGTTAGAAACGGTTTCTACGAAAGAAACATTACCTCTGATTCTACTGTGATTTCTAGGAAATTCTAAGCACCTCTTCTCGCTTCGAAGCAAACCTACCGATAAAATATTTCATTGTTTAAGATGTCTGTGAAGATTCTCGATTCTAAATTCTTCTAAGAAGTTTTTTAAAACGTTCTCGATGAATACGGGATGCCAAAAGTCAAACCGGAAATTGGTCAAACAAATGAGCCCCGAAATTCTCGTCAACTTTCCGAAATTTTCGCCAACCAATCTGAAGCCGCAGCAAAGCGTAAAATCGCCCTACGAGTGCATCTCTTTCAGCCGTCAACGCGCGAGAACCGTCATCAACGTCCGCTCGGGGCTTTCCCGTGGAATATTCAAGAGGCCCCGGACGAATCGTCGGGGTTTGTTGCTCTCGTCCGACGACAATTTCATAACGCCCGATGATCGTTCTTTCGGCTGACGAGCCGGATTACCCGCGCAATTTCTGCGACAGGTCCGTGGTGCAATTACCGCGGTCGGGAAATTTATCGTACGCGGGAATTTCATTGGCGCGGTCGGGGAATTTATTTCGAGTGGCGAGAACGCCAGTCTCTGACCCCTTGAATCTCGTCTGCCCCCGCCATTCCGGCTGTCCCGAAACTCGATAACCGTCCGACGAATCTCGATTCCCTCGAAATTATGCTCGCGAGCATCCACGAGGGTGCTTCGTCCTTATTTCTCGCCAGTTACTCGGAGAAATGCATACAGCTGATACGAACAAATGTTTCTTTTTCCACGGAAGTTGCGTGACATAGGAGAGAGGACAGTATTTTGTTTAAAAATAATATATATTTTTGTAAAGAGGTAACAATAGAAAGACAGAGGGAACATTACAACGTTGTAAAAAGAAATGCATCGTTGCATTAATGATTGAACGATTCAGGACAATCACTTGTCAAAGAATTCCTGTACTGTGCGAAAACGCAAACATTAATTAAAGTTCGCGTAAGAACAAATTGTACCGATTACGAGGCGACCATTTAGCTTGTACTTTTTCTGTGTCCAAGCGATTAACAGTTTTGCAGCGTGTCTGCATAAGATGCATCGCGCATGCAACGTTCGTTTCTTGCCCTTTTATCGCCTCTGTCTCTCGCATCGGGTTCACTCCTTCAGCAAGTTCGTCCGTCAGCATAACGCCGCTTATCTCGGCTATTAAATTGCAGCATAAATTCCCCCCCCGTTAATTTCTCATTAGACGTAAAGAAGAGGTCCCCTTTGTTTCCAGAAATTCTCCTTATTAAACGTCGTTCCGGTGAAATTAAATTCCCGTCTAACAATGAGTCCCAGCGGGAGTCGAACTCTGTTACAATTTTCGGTCGAGTCGTTATCGAGCTTCCGCAATAATGATAAACACTGGCGCTCTGTCGATAACGCTCCACAAAGTGTCACTCGCGTTGTGGAATCCTCTGTTCGCAATGATTGAGATTCTATAAATATTCTTACGAGAGCGTAACGAATTATTAAGACAATTATAAAATTGAACAGAGTCTGAATAAATGCAATTTCAAATGAACCTGAACGAAACGGGACCGCGCGCGTTCCGACTCGGTGATTGAAGACACTTTAATCAAGTCGGCCGCAAACTGGGACCAATTCGAAGGCGATTTCTCTCGCAACCATAAACGAGCTCCGTTTTCGAGAGGCGCGAGAGTTAGTTTAGGAAGGCAGCCTTAACGGCGCGATAAATCTCAATCGCGACCGGATCGCGGCTAATAAATTCTAATCCCGTAGCACGTATAGGCCGATGAATAGCCTGTATAATAAATAATAAACAGCGGAGCTCGACGAATGGGTTGGAACACCCGCGCACGGTGTCGCGATGGAAAGCTGTCCGCAGTTTCGAGGCGGCGAATATAAATCGCTTTACGACCGTTCCTAAGCTTCCTGCCTGGTAAACGGTCGTTTGCTCGGAGACAATGAACGGGGAGGAACCTGGAACCGCGTTACGACCGCTGAAATGACTTTCTGGTGCGTATGGTGCGTGCAGAACCAACCGATATGCTGGTGTTGGAAAATTGCTTGGCTCTTTGACGAGTCGATGCTGTTGCGTTTCTACCTAGCGATTCTGCTCGATTCTATCCGACCGGTGTGTAATAATTAGATTGCAGGTTTTTATGGGCAGAAAAGAAAATGAATCCGAGCTTTTCCAAGAGGAGATTAAATTGTTGTCCGGTTCGGAGAACCTGCAGGACCATTCCAGGGTGTTCAGCCACGTTTAGGGGATTCGCCGATCTCCGGGGCAGCCATGAATCTGCATCCCTAGCGCGGTATCCCCTCATCTCCGCCGGCGGAGCAAAGTCCGTCGCGACTAGCTAGGATATTAGGATTAAAGACGAGGAAATTGGGGGACAGCGGAGACTACTCTAATTAGTCGACGGCTTCTCGTCGGTCCTAATATTGTCCGTAGACGACGACGACCTTTCGGAGAACTGGCCTCCCTCAGGACAACCGCCACCAGAGAGACAAAACGTTATCTCGTCGCGTGCTGTTCCTCTCGTCTGGTTTATGCGTGTTGCCGTTATTTTCAATTCCGAGGTAATTGAACCGTCGTTATTCGGATTCCCGTTCGTCTATATGCTCCCCACGAATTTCCATCCAATTCTAACGAAATGCATATGCTACTTGGATTACGGAGTCTTTGTACAATCCGGTTAGGGTTGAAACCCCTGGTTCGACTCTCCCATATTAAAATACTTCACGATACCACAGCTCATGAATACTTGACTTTTTATCCTTTGTCCGTGGCCCGTTATCGCGCGTCGTTTTCAATAAAACAAAACTCCGGCGCGCGACCCATCATCCGCGATCCCCCGACCCAAAAAACACCCCGAAAGTCCGAGCTCTCCGCACTCCGCGAAAAAAACCCTAACGACCCTTCCTCCGGCTGTCATCTCCAATGTTCCCACACCGCCGAGCAAAACCCAGCGACAATCACCGCGTTTCTTCCCCGAGGGAAAGGGCACTCGTCTTCCTCCGACCCCCCCATCACCCCAGTGCGTTCTCCCGGATTTCCGACAGTGTCTGCGCCAGACGCGCGACCCCCGTTTTCCGGTGGTAATCGGTCGCCATAATGTCGACAGGTTTGCCAGGGTAGCAGGGACGAAACGCGAGCAAACAATTCCGCCTCGCAATTACGCGACCGTCACGATTCTCGCGCCGTCTGTCTGTAGGAGAGACGGGAACAGCAACGGCAGGAGCAGGATGCAACAGCAGCAACAGCGTGCACCGGCGTGTCTGGCCAGCCGCCCTCCGGTCCCCCGGTACCCGACCATTTCGTCTTCAGCATCTCCATCGTCGTCGCCGGGAATCCAATCTCGCGGGGCAGAGAAGAGCGTTGTTGCCGCCGCCGGTGGTATTTCCCGCGGGGACGGGACAAAAGGGGGGACTCTACAGAGGAAAGTCGTGGAAAGTCGTTTCAGAACCGTCTCCCCTCCTTCCCCTACCGCCCCCCCCCCTCTGTTCCCCGTCGTGCCACGCTACTCGCTGATGGCTGCAATCGTTTTCTTATGCGTTGCAACGTGTCCTGGAATTGCCTCGTCCCTCCACCGACCTGCCGCCGCCGGACATATTTCACCGGTCTAATGAAAATTTGCTCGCGTTTTGCGTCCTGTCCCTCTCTCTCTCTCTCACTCTTTCTCCCTCCTTCTTCTTCTTCTTCATTTTCTCCCCCCGTCTGTGTACCCGAACGCGGAGCCGCTGCAGGAATTGCGCTCTCGTCTCCCTCGGAATTCACGGGAACGGCGAAAACCCGCGGAATTCTTTGCGGAATGTTTAACGCGACCGTTCTCCGCGCGGCTTCCTGCGGTTGACTGCGATGTTGTCGCTTTCCACGATGTTCCGTGGGCTCGAAAAGCAGCGTCTGTTTGCGTGTTATTCGAGTACAGTGTGAGACGATATCGTTTTTTGGAGAGGTTGCGGAAAGATTTTCTTGGTGGCCTGGCAAGTTGATTTTGTCAATTGAAGTACTTGCGCGGACAAGGATTCCTGTGTTGAGGGGAAATTGAGGGGAATACAGTTACCCCATCAGACTTGTTGTCAGTTTATTGAAATTGTTAAGAGTCGTGGTACATGAACATTTTTATTTTGCATAAAGATTCATTGATAACGCTGCGAGAATTTTCTCGCTGAAGCGGCACCGTTGAAACCGTTCAAACACGCGAACGTCCAGAACTAATTTTCCACGCGATCATCGTCGGCTCCATCAAACAACTCACTACCGGGAAGCGTGTTGATTGAAGGTATCCGTGCTATCAAAAGTGCTCCGAATTTCCCGGCAGTATGGAGAAATCAAAGGAGATTTTATTTGGCAACAATAAAGCTCGCTCGTTTCTTTCGCTCGTGCATTTATGTCGGACGTTGCTTAAAAAGCGCTTTGTAATTCAGCCTCGGGTCCGAAGCGGTTCGAAAAGCGGGCGAGATTGCGCGCGTCTCTGCGCCGAGAGCCCGCGAGCACTTCCCTTGATTAATTAAAACGGACGAGCAACCAGAGTCGAGTCTTCTCTCTCCTGGAGCGGCGCGACGCGGCGACCTTTTGTCAGTTTCGATCGTCCGTCGAACGCCGATACAATTAAGAATCCGTCGGAGGAACGTTCACGAGCCGGCCGACTGTTATCGGTTTTGCCAAAGAGCCCGCGATGCATACACCGCGATGTATATTGGTTTTGCATTTCACCCGCGGATTTCTGTGCGTTTATTGGTGACACGATTGTTCCCTGTCCTCCCCGATATCCGGGAATACTGTTTCACGGGATTTAATCGGGGTCGCGTTCAGATCAGCCTCTCTCGGATCCGTGACGATATTGCCAACCGCGGGATCACGGTCGCGGATTTTCACCTTGTATGACCTTGTACGACCTTGAGAGTCGTTGTGCCGCATACGAATAAATTCGTTGACTCGGTATCTCGAGAAATAATGTAAGTATAAAAAATTGTTGCTAATAGGATATATCGTAAATTCTTGCTCTATGTATAGTGACTCCCTGTAATATATTCGGGCACTGTTCAAGCAAATCGGAACTGGCCGGAACTGCGGCAAAAAGTTAATATTGATTTTCATAACTTAACTGTCTGTAACCTGAACCGTGCTAACTGAACTTTTAACAAACATCGACTCTATTAAAAATCGATGTTTATGTTCGGTAGAAAATTTCTGTTAGGCAAACAACCATCGTGGCCAGTCGAAGCGTTAACAAAGACGCGAGCGCGAACGCTGCAGTTTTTCGCGGGCGGAAATGCAAATAGCGCAGCTGTCGCCGTGGTGCAATTCGGGCTGCGTTTTCCGACGACGCGCCGCAAAAAAGGAGGAGCGTTTGTCGCACGAGCACGAGCGGTTTTTGGCGATCGAAGACACAGGAGGGGGCGAAGGGGCGGGGCCGGGGCCGAGGGGGAGAATGAGTGGTCCTCGATTTATACGGGAGAGCGGTTCGCGGAGAGGCGATTTAACGCTGCTCGAGAATTTCGAGAATCCGGGCGGACAGGGGCGGCACGCGGCGTAAATAACGGGTCGCATGTGTCCCGGATTACGGGCCGTTCGAATGTTTTGCACCCTCCCCTGGTCGACCGCGAGATTTTATTGCCGTTCCGCCGCCGGGTTGCTTCGGAGCGTTAATACTTGCGCGTTGCCGGCCCCCGCAATTTATTAATCCGGCGAACCCTGGGGCTGCGGCCGCCGCAATTGCACCTGGAAAACCGTGAAATACGGAGTCGCCTATGAATGAAAAACCTGAACCGAAATCCAACGCGTTCTCCTCCCACTCTGCATCGCTCTTTTCGCGGATGAGCACTTTCCCCGCCGCAGCCTCGAGTCGACAATGCTTGAGTCGAAAATGCTCGACGCGGGAAAATCGACACGCCGCGAGATCGAGGTGCGACTCTAATTTATTCTACGAATTCTTCGTAAGCCTATTTACTCGTTTTATCGGTGACCATAATTTTAAAAGGTCAAGTTACAAACAATTTGCACCATATATTTTAGCGAAGCAGTAATTTGACTAAAAGATATGAAAACGTCTACTAATTCTACGCGGTAGGATACCTCCTCCAACAAGAAGCGAAGAGTATAAGAAAATATTTGCGGGAACATTTGAAGCTTCGTTCGCTCTCGGGGAATTTTTAAAATTGAATCAATTTTCATCGAGAAACGAGGGCAAAGGTTGAGCTACACATTTCCCGTAGACGCTTGGATCGATCGATGAGGTTGGTCGATTATATTTGCAAGCTCAGCTTGTCCATGCGAACGCATCGGGTTAATTTCCTTCCGTGAAAACAGTCCACTCAATTTCTTTCCATCGCGGAATGCAGATTACACCTATTCGTTGGTATAGTGTACTTCCATTACAGAATTGCTCGGGCAAAAACTGCGTGAATTTTACGCGACGTAAACGATTTTACTATTCATTTTAAAGCCGTGTTCGCACAGCCTGAAATTTTTCCGTGGGAAATTACCATATGGCGTCGCTGCGCCGCGCCGTTTCGGAACTTTTCGGGTCAGCGAATTTTCCAGCTACGCAGGCTTTTCCCATTGGATTCTGAAACTTACGCGTTAGATTTCGAGTATCCTAGGACACGAGAGGCTTTTGCGGCGGCTATTAGGAGGTTAAAGTTGACATAAATCCATAGCCGGGTATCGCGCAAAAGCGTTCGTTCCAAAGGAGGAATACCGTTTCCACCAGTCGCGTCGTGCGGCAGTTTCTTTGCCGCTAATTAACGAATTCGATCGCGTTATTTCGCTGGAGCGCGGAAAGCCGGTCTCTCTCCGCAAACGGCGACCGGTTAGTCTGGCTCGTTTTTGCGACGAGAGACCACCGCGTCTTCGGCTCGTCGCGCGTCGCCGAGACGACAAGGAAGCCGACGGAGAACTTCTTCGACGACAACCAGGTCCCCCGAGTACCGTTTCGAGAGACCTGACAATCTCGCGAAACCGAAATCGCAGGAAACCAAAGCTGTCTCGATCGCGAGCCGTCGAGTTCGTTAAACTTTTCCTCGCGTTTCCCGTTCTACAGAACTTTCCTCGCAGAAATCTGCCCTTCTAACCTTACGACGGAGACGCGTGGCGGCCGATCGCCGGGAATCGACCACCGTTACATGTGGCGACCACTTTATTATTGAAAATCATAATACATATAATATTCAGAAAAATTCTGTTCACCTTTTGAACATTCGAATTTCAATTTTCATTAAAATATCTAGATTCTAATTGAGCTCTCTCACTGAAGAGAGAATTCTGGCTCGCGTCATCAATTTTTCCGTAGGACTCCAGGTTTCTGCGACGTTTCCGACAACTATGGTCGCGTTTTAGGCGCAAGACAGAAATTCTTTAGTCGTTTTTGGTACCGATGTCGAATCGAGACGATAAAGAAGATCGGACGCGTGTCCGGAGTCCGATAGCGATCGAGCACCGGTGTAAAGCGACGAAATTAGCGGGGAAAAGGCGAGCCGACCGTCCCGACGACTTCATCGGACACAGCAGAACAGCTTGTACCTATCGTTCCCTGAACGGCAGGTATAGCAGGTTGTAAAAAAATAAACGACGACGCGAGGGGAGCCGGTGTGCAAGCGGACAGGCAAAACGAATGACAGAAACAACGGGCCTACCCGGTACAAATCTATGGAATCTGTCGAAAGCGGGCCGCTACCTGAAAAAGAGGGCCTCCGCTCGGTCACCGATGGCCTCGAGAGGCCCGCCTCCGTTCTTACCAGCTCGTTAGGCGAATCCGGAATAACTACCGAATCCGTGGAATCGTCTCGAATCCCTCAAACCTCGAGCCGACGATTGTCCCTCGACCGACGACGATTCATGAAAATACAAAAAGGGTCGGCTTCGACGGGGAAAAGGGCTTTTCCTCCGTAGCGGCGCGTTTCCACTCCCCCTTTGTATCTTAAGCTGTCCTTGTCGCAAGAAAACGCTAAAAAACACGACCAATTTCGAGAAGAGATACCGTTCCTATAAATCTTCTATAAATCTCTAGACAGAATCGCAATCAAATAATTATAGAACCGACGCCTGTACTAGCAGGTTCTGCGAAAGCACACTATAATCGTAGGCGACCAATTGGGCCGGTTGGTTGGCTAGTGAATTATAGCCGAACCTGGACGAAATACACTATCCAGCCGGCGATTATGGTTCATAGGCGCTAATAGTACATGATGAGCGTTTTCGTCGAGCACGTAGTATGGTCCCCGATAACAATGGAAGGGTTAAGAGTAGCCTTGCGCTCGACGTTGCAGCGTGTGATTACTATCTCCGAAAAGATAATGAGGCGGGCAGTTTCATGGAATCTCTCTTCTCCCCAAATTGATCATCAACCTTGCAAACCTTTCGGGACAATCAGCAGAATTCTGCTTAAACTCTGTGTGTTCTTCGGATTGCACGATTCTTATTTCGCGTAAAAATCCGCAGTCTGACTCAATGTTATCGGTCAAAAATGACTGGAAAAGAATCATTCGGAGACAACTGTAAACTTAACCGTAAAAATCGCCAGGATATATCGCAGCTTGTGTCCTCTCGAACGCGTTCGAGCGGTCACGAAGAGCGGCGCGCTGTACGTGACAGTATGATCAACCGAAGCATCGGACACAGCAGCGAGCCACCGGGGAGATCCAACGGAGACGCGAGAAGACTCATCGTCCGTAGCTATGTTTTTCTGCGAGATTATTTTCTATATTTTAACTGCGGTGGCGTTTGAGAAAAGGGAAAGAGAGATTGTTGGAGAGAGGAAGAGAATGGGCAACGCGGGTCACGAGTCGTCGCCGCACCGTAGGAAAGCAGGAGCGGCTGATGGTCGAGGGAAAAGGGAGCAAAACAAGAGAGAGAAAGAGCGAGAGAGTAAGACGCAGGGGAGAGATGGGTAGGCGGATCCTGTCTCGACCTGATGAAATTCCAGCATGTACCGGGTGCTCGGGAATAGAGCTTCCGAGCGAGCGGGGGCGACTCGCGCGCGAAACACTATGCAAATTAGAGACCGTGTCCGGGCCACGTTAATTAATCCCGGTCTCGCGGCCACGAGCGCTGTCCGACCGGGTACACGCGAACGTTTTTGTTTCCCTCCGCGTTCTGCACCCTTTTCTATGCTAAGTGGATCCGATGACGAACGAAGATGACGAATGAGACCGGGCTGGACCACGCTTCCGAAGTCGCCCAGCCAAGAAACTCGGTTAATTAACTCACCGCGTACCATCTTCGTAGGCGAAGCTCGAGCAATGATCGTTCGGATAAAAAGAACACAGTTACGAGAATACAGCACGATCGTACAGTGCGAATGGCGGTGGGGCGAGCCTAGGCCCCGCGCAAAGTACACATTGGATTCGCTGGAGAGCTCGAACGAAAAGTTTCTACCCACGGAGAGCATCTACTCGATACACCACGACCCGCTTTTCATTTTCCCACTCGAGCCTTTCGTTTTTCATCGGGCTTCTGGAGAGCCGCAGGCACGAGAGTTGTTTCCCTCGGAGGCTCGGAGCTACGGAGCCACGGAGCCTTCGAGCCAGCCCCGGCGGCAATCCTCTCCATCTCGTTCTCTGCGGTTCTAATCCGACGATAACCTTTTTCGATCGCTCCCTCATCCCTCTAACCGGAAAACAATCCAAGGATGAAACAACGTTCCGTCGAACTCGATACTCGATCCGAGATTGCTCCATCTTGTTCGCATTTAATTGATTCCGACGTGAGGCCCCACCCACCCCCTCTTGTTACGTATTGCCTCCGCTAAGTAATTATCACTCTTTTCACCGTGATTTTTCTGTTTGTCTCGTTTTTATTTATGCTTATTAACAAAGTAGAATTCATCGTCATCTTGTTTAACTTCGTTAAGTAGATTATTTTACGGATCGATTTTTATTAGATTTATTTGTAATTAATCATTCAATTCGCGTCGCATTCCGACGGGAATAAAAATCGCTTTTGTCGAGTAATTTGTTTCGTGAAGACACGTAAAGGATTGAAGGCTCGATAAATGCATAAAACAAGCTTTCTTTGACGCAGTTATCCGGCATTATGTGGACTCGGATTTTTATTATATTTATTTGCCGAGGATTAAATCTTAATCCTCTCACTGTAGCAGTCTACAATGAGAATAAAAATTCCACTGGGCAACCAAGATTAAGGAATAGAAAAACAAAGATTATTTTACAATTTCTCTTGTAGTCGAGTACGTTGGCCATTTATCGAATCCCTTAACAGACAAGAAATCGACCACGAACCTCAACAACTAGTCTCAAAAATCTGACCGACCTTTCCCGCTGCATCGTTCCCGCGAAAGTGCAATTTCCTCGGCGGAAACCAAAGATTTCTTTCCAATCGCTGCGACGTCCAAGTCGGTTATCCATTGTGAAATCCCGAGGACAGAAAAGAAATCGATCGCGTTAATCGCGAAAGGGGAACGGAAGCAGAAGCCGGGCCACGTTTCAGGTTTCCTCGAGCGGCCACGCGACGCCAGGTAATTTCCGTCCTCGGAGTAGCCATCCGGGAGCGAGCCGGAAGCAGCTGTCCCCGGGAACGTTGTCCGCCTTTCAATTCCCTAACTGTGCCCGCGGAGGAGCATGAAAAGTCCGTGGGCAAGGATGCAAATGCAATTAAATTAACTTGCTGACCGACCTTCTTCTTCAACCGTTTCCCAACCTCCCCTCCGCCCCTTTTACTTTTACCCAACCCTCCACGATCCCAGCTCACCTGTTTCCCGTTCAACGAAACGAGAACGCCGTTTGCTGTAAATAAGCAGCGCCCGAGGAATAACGTCCTTCTCTCCAGCGACTCATTGTTGAAAGTATTCCTCCTCGGCGGGCTGTAACTCCTACGGACGTAGTCTAACTTCGAGGTAACGCGATTCCGAGCCCTGTACCGCCGTCACGGAAGAACTCACCCCTTTGCCGGGGGTGGTTTCGCCGCCGCAGGGAATTTGTTCTCGCGGAGATGCTTGGGAGATGATTGGACAACTATGGAGAAAATTCTGTGGTCAGTGCTTTCGTTGTATTTTCATGTTAGGACCATGTTTTCACGTTGGGAAAGCCAACATCCATTTGCTTGACACTTTGGCTACTGTGGGCGCCTATATGCGCTTAGAAATTATGCGTTTGTGGTACCGAGACCGCCTATAGGCGCTCGACGCAATTTGGCTTTCTGACACGGAGGGCGCCTATAGAACATGAATAGGCGCTGCGAAAATTACAGTAATTCATCGCTAATTGTCGAAAATATCTAAACGATAATTGTCTAGTCGCCTACCCTTTCCACTGAAGGGCATACCCCGTGAGGGAACATGTAACCCGATACCGGATCGGGTATATCGGTGCGAGACCAGGAGACCACTACTAATCCAATGACAAAACTTCTTTATTTTTTATTATTTTTTTATGGAACTTTCACCAATAGATTCGTGGCATTTTTCTAATGAAAATTAGCGATATAGACAATTATCGATGAATTACTGTATTTATTCCCATAAGATCTCGGTGCAGATCCTAACTCAATTCCTGCCGTATGGCACGACCGGTGCGTATCAAAGTCTGCCGTAGTCAAGGGGTTAAGAGTTGCGTCCACTTGCACGCCTATTGTAAATCTAATTATGTATTGTAAATCGAGCCGTCAAGAGAATGACGAACCATTGACAAGATCGAACAAGGCTGACCCAGTCCGAGCAGCGGGGTAGTTCGAACTACACCCTTGATAAATAGGGGCAGTCGCCGCTGTCGTAAAGAGGTTGACACGGTATGAATATTACAGCAGCCGCGATGAACCGAGAGTTACCGACGAACTTCTCAGCCATTGATGAGACTCGAGTCTCATTTGGTGTAAACTACTCTTCCGGTAGACGATGCAGTTCGTTTACATTAAAATCAAAGATTAATCCTTACGCGGGTTTTATCCGGAGTGTAGTTATTTAACGCAGCCGCACCGTCGTCGGTTGCGGGATTATTATCAGCAAATGAGAAAGAGAGGTTACGTCTCTGGGGCCGAGGAAAGAGGTCGAGCAGTTTGTTTTCAAAGGACAGGTAATAATGGGTGTTAGAGGCGGGTGGCGAGAGAGAGAGAGGCGGGGAGGGAAGAAGAAGCGAGCAATGGTTTTGTATGCAGACGGCGACGCTCGTTCTGACACCCGGCACGCGTGATGAAATTTCCTGAAGCCGCTCTCCGCGCAGCTCCGCTCCGCTCGGCTCCGCTCGGCTCAGATCCGCGCGGCCTTTTACGTTCCCTCGAACGGAACGGAACGGAAGGAAGAATTTCGAAACGAAGACGGTGAGACGCTCGTTTTGACAGGTGTCGCCGACGGGGGAATCGACTGGTGTCCTCTTTCTAGCCGCCGCCGCCCTCCTAACGAACTGTCAGGCGGTTTCGACGTTGATATAGTCCCCGGTGTAGACACTGGCAACGCTGGAATGCGAGATGCTTGCACTTCGACTCGTATTCTTTACCTGTGTACACCGTGGTTACACTCTATAGGCTTCGTTGTACATACAATGTACGTTGGCTTTTAGAAACCGACGTTGCGAACGTCGACCGGGCTGAAATTAAACGTATTTTCTTCCCGAAACAATTTCGTGCATATTTTTATCATTTTATTTTCTAAAGTTCGGTATGGAAAAATGTTCAAGATTATTGAATTTTTGGGATTCGATAACACCCTTGGGATATTTTATTTCCTAAGGTGGGTTATGGAAAAATATTGAAAACCAATTGATCCAATTTTTATCGTCGATTGGATGCAATAGATCACCCATAGATCAGCAATCTAGTTATTACAACTCCGCAAGTTACTTCGTTCGAGGTCCGAGTGCCCGTTAAAAAATAAATATTAAAACCAGTGGCGAACGAAAAGAAACGAATCATTATCGCGTTGCTACGTTAACGAGCGTCGGCCGAAAAGGCCAGCCGAAACCAGAGTCAGCAAATCAGACATCGAAAATCACAGTTTGCCCGAAAACGTTCCCAACCATTTCCGTCGTCGTTCCTGCCAAACATTAAAACTTCACCGAGGGTTCGCGCAAAGAAAAATTTCGCCGTTTAATCCGCCCAGTCGATTGAAAAGACAGCGGTAGTAGTTTGTAGGAGAGAGTTTGCGAGAGAAAGAGAGAGAGCGAGTTGGCCTAATTCCGGCGAAATTCGCCGTCCGCCGACCGGAGGCTTCTATAGAATATAAAACGCCTCTCGCATCCGCGGAACGCCGCTAACATAATTTCTTGTTCTCTGTTACAGGTGAGTGCTCCGCTTTATTTTCGACTGCTCGGGGGCGGATGCGGGCTGTCGGTGAGTTTTACTGGACAAGAGTTTTCGGCTTCTCGAAACAGTCCTGAGATTTTTTGCGAAAAAGTCGAGTACATTCGAAAAATGTCTGCGAAAGGATTTATTCGAATTTCTCAGAATCTCCTCGTTTTTCTCGGAAACTCATTTTCCGATACAGCAGACCGTATCTCAAGATGTCCTCGATATCTCAAGATCCGGGTGTCTGATTTCAAATTTTTAGAAGATCTTCGGAAGACCTGTCACCGTCGTGCGAAGTAAAAGCTTTCGGCGACAGGTGACACTGTAAATAAAATTTTGCATTAACAAGTTATCCGATTATTCTGCTAGTATAATGTCGCAGGTGAGAAGGGGTTGAGCCTTAAAAGAGCGCAAAGAAAAGGTCGATTTTTATGAACTGTCGAAGCAGCGGGATCCGTTTAATCTCCATTAACATGGTTTCCCGCGAAAAAACCTGACGGAGGCGGCAGAAAAACGTGAAACTCTGGACGTCCGCCTACGCGATAGGGGCGGCCGGGTCGCAGCGGATTAGCACGAATTGGATTTCCACGGAGTTCCACGAAATTTCCCGGCGCGCCTTTGAGAACGAGCCCCCGGGTCCTCGGCGATTCATCAAGCCGGGTTTCGAGCGGGCGCCACTCGTTTACGCCCGTTCCCTGAATCTTCCAGGAATTAATTATCGTCGCGTTAATAACCTCGCCGCGCTCCCCGGAGGGAAATGAATCCGCCAGGAAATAAAATGGTTTTTCCAGCCGGCCGTCGCCTCTTGGAAAAACACCCGTGGACCCCCCATTGTTTTTCCACGAAAACTCTCCTCCGCTCTCTTTCTCGATTTTGGTGGGAACCGGAGGAGTTCCGAGGTGTGGGCGGACTTCCATTTCTTGTTATTAAATATTTTCTTCTCTTCTCGATCGTATAGAGATTGATATATAAATTGATGATGCTCTCGGCGCAAAGGTTCGGTCAATATTGGCTAAGATAAGTAACCGAAAATTATTTCTATTAAAATGTAGAAATATTGATCGAACCTTTGCGCCGAGAGCATCATCAATTTATATTTCTTGTTATTAAACATTCGGAATCTCGTGGGAGATTCATTTAGCTGAAATTAGTCTTTAATCTAATCTAAATTAGTCTTTTTCGAAAATCAACACTGAAACGACCGTTTCCATATTTCTTATTTCACAATTATTGAAATTAAAAAGTTATTTCTACGGGAAGGGATGATTCGACAAATTTCTCTCTTCGAACACATATTACAGCTAAAAAGTACGCAGACAGATATTTATATTTGCTGAAGCAACGAGCATTTCTACACGCGGAGGTAAAGAAATTTCGCCGTTTCACTCCTCGCGTTTGAAACGAGTCCCGTGTCACGAGAAAAGCTCCATTTGTCCGTCCAGCGGCTCACGATCGAGGGAACATGAGAAACGAGCAGCCAGTGGAACGGATGGAGGCGACGACAACGTTCCCCTAATTTCGGATTCCCGACGCTGCGTCCTGCGCGAGAAACGCGAAAGGTGTCATCCCGGTCGATTCTTTCCTCTTCAGGGTAAAAGCTGGTCACGGCTGATTCCTCCCGCTGTTGCAAGACACGAATTTTCGGCGAGTTTCTGGCTGGTTCCTTTTTGATCGCCAGGGTACTGTGTGGCCGATAAGATAGCGATTCGGGGAGTGACGGTCTTCCGTTGACTTCAGCTGCGACACTTTCGGAATCTATGTTGGATTCTTTCGTTTCACGATTTGTACTGGGCGGAGATAAAAATTGTGCCGAAGACACAGATAAATAGTGAAAACAAAGAATAAAAATACATGAAGCACCAGGTCTGAACAGTGGTTTTTTTCATGTTAAAGACAATCCAAAATGCTTAAAGAAAAGAGGAAGCTGCAATGAAACGATACACGAGCCTCTGAAGCCGATTTCGACGACAGGTCGGCGAAGGGGCGCGCGTCTAATTTCGCAGCTGGCAGCAGCAACAGCTTTCAGGAAGCATCAGCGCCGAGAATATCCGAATATTCTAGGACCTTTCGGGTAGGTCAGGGTTGCCTGTCTCAGCGGCGTCTAATTTAATCCGCAGTCTAGTTCTTAAATAGAAAGCGGTTCTGGGTAAGCGTCGCGAGTTCGCCCGATAAGCTCGTCCAGACAGCTGTTCCCGAGAAGTATTTTTCATCGTTCCATTAGGATCGCGGGAGCACAGCGAGCTGTTATCGGGTTGGAAGCCGCGGGTGGCGAAAAACGTGGCGGTGTTTCTCACCGGGACCCGACTTCACGCCGTTTCTATCGGTGTTCATAAATTCACGAGGACTCGAGTCTCTCTCTCTCTCTTGCTCTCTCTCTTACAGTCACCGACACCCTTTTATTCGTGGCTCGGCCCCCACGGTTTCGACGCCGTGTAAACGACACCGAGCCACTTGTAAACGATCCTTTAACGAGCGAGTAACCGAGTTTCCTTAATGGCCCGTAAACCGTGTGCCTCGCCGAGATTCTCTTTTTACCCCCACTCCCGCTCCCCACGGTTGCCCGATTATTGGAATCCCGGCCAGGCCTCTTCAAATCGGTCGAGTTCTCCCAGTTTTCTGGCCTAAACAGATTCTCTTAATTGCTTCCGGTAATTGCAGCTGCAAACTACGAGGTGCCTCGATAGTTGTTCCTCGATTGGACGACGAAGAAATGCGAAGCGACTTGTCACTGTATTTTCAATTTTTGTATAGAGCGTAATGCTCGCAGTTGAGTACCGAAGCGATACAGAGGTGCCTCGTTACTTGTCTCTCGGGTGGTTCCACCGAGAAGCTTGGAATTCAAAGGGTTTCCTTCCTCCATCTTTATCTTCGCAAGATTCACGAGAAATTTTGCTGAAATCCACTGGACCACCCCGTTACATATCTCTCACCCATAAACGCGTCGCACCCAAAATCCCCAGCGCCAACAAACACGAACGCCGTGTCGCCTCCCTACCTACATTTTCACCTTTCACACTTCGTACGACGTCCCCGACGAATATCGACAGGTTACACCGAACTCCCTCGCTACATGTCTCCCAGGCGGATCCGTCTGAAAGCTGGCAACGCCGGTGAACGCGACAAAGTAGAGACATTATAACGATCATCGACAGTATGCGAGATGGGGCTTCCATCGGCAGATGTTCCTCAGCGTGACGCTCTCTCGTAACGAGCGTGAATCGCGATTCCTGGTATATTCGACGTATCTCCGGAGTGCTGCCGGGTACAGGTAATAAAAGAGAAGCAGCGCGAACTGCAACATTGCGAGAGAGTGCGCTTACACGCACCGATCGATTTCCCATAAAGGGTTCCGTGAACTGGCGTGTGCCGGAGCGTTCCGAGGAAACGCACGGCCACGTGGCCACCGCGGAGAAATCGATCGCTTTATCGTCTGCTCGACTATGCTCTGCCCTGGGCTAGACCGCTTGCTTTGGTCCGGGGGGCTGGAGAAATTATTCGTCTATGGAAATTGTATTACGGTACAATAGAGAAATTGGGGAAATGGATCGCTTTATCAGCCGCTGAACTCTGCTTCGGTCTGCTTTCGTTCGAGTTAGACAAATTAGTCGTGCATGAAAATCGCATTACTTTGTTAAACTCCGCTCTGCTTTTAGTCCGCTTGGGTCTCGGTTAGAAAAATTATTCGACTATGGAGATTGCATTAGAGATTAGAGTGTAAAGAAATTGGAAACTCTGCCGTGCCGCGCGTTGCTTTTTAGTCTGTTTTGTTTTGCTCCGCGTTGCTCTGCTCTATTCTATCGAGTTGGCCACGCTGTCCCGCGAATTTATCGCCAACCGCTCGGCTACCTCGAAACTCTACGCGTCCGATTCCGAGGAAACGATTAGACTCGCGTCGATTAACTCGGTTCTACGGTTACGTCGATAATGGAGTAACCGGGAACTACCGCTTCGAAACGGGCTAATATGATCCGAGGTAATCGTAATGGTTTATCGTGAAATTGGAGGCCACTGTTCGAACCGCGGAGACACGTTCCGAACGAGAGTTTAACGGGTACGCGTGCAATTAACGATCTCAAAGGAGCGCGGCCTCTGGAAAGTTTTTCCCAAGCGATTAATAAACTTCTTCTTTTTCGTGAAAACTATGTTAGCTTATGTACCGTGCAACTTGTGGATACTTTTTTTTTTTCTTGCGAACTTTTAGAAGGTATGTAACGCTCTTTCACGCGGAAATTGTTTACCTTATACCAAAAAAAAAATTCCACCAGCGAAATAAACGAACAAATGTTTTTTTAAATGTGCCACGTTCTTTTTTCACTTGAAATCCAATTGGACTAGTTGGAGAAGCGCTCGAAATGAAACAGATCAACGCGATCCGAAAAGGGAAAGCCAACAGAGAGAAAAAACGAGGAACAAGCGGGGGACCGAACGCGATATCCAAAGGAAATGAAAAGCAGAGCGGGGGATGAAAGCGCCGAGCACGATCGGAGGATTGCAGAAAGTGGCAGCTCGATACAGACGCGACTCGATGGCGGCGTTTTTGTAGCCCGACGAAGGGCCGGGCATCGCGTCGTCTGTTCCTAAAACTGCTCTTTAGCGAGTGGCTCGTTCGGTGTCCGATTTTTCCCGGCGCGACGCAGCGGATAACAGGCCCGGTTTCGGCGAAATCCCCCGGTGAAACGGTACGCCCCCGTTGCATTATTCGCTCGTCGATGCACGCCGGGCGTTGGGATTCTCCCGCCGTAAAAACGAATACGAGAGTACGCGTACACCTCTCGAATGCGTCCTATTTTGCGCTAAACAAGCGAGCGGGGCCCGGGGTTTCCTCGAAATTGCACGCAAAGAGGGATCGTCGACGACGAACAAAATAAAAACAGGAAAAACAAGAGAGAGAGAGAGCGAGAGACCCACCGGTTCCACTCCGGAAAAAAACGGTTCGCGTCTCTCCGGATATTCCCGGGGCGTTCACAGAGCCGAAAGCGATTAAATCGCGCGACAGGGACGTAGCCCCCTCGTGTTTACGCCGAAAGGGGTGGCTCTCGAGGGTGCCGCCGGCCAGCCTGGAACTTTTCCCCGAATTTCCCAGGCCCGGCTAATCTGTTTCGGCGAACAAAAGTTCGAGCAAACGGAATAAATTAACGTGTCCACCGGACGAACTCTCTCTCCTTCTCGCTGTCTCCGTCTGTTTTCCTTCGACTCCGACGAAATTGTTTTTCTTTTTTTGTTTTTTTTTTTGCCTCCGGAACAGGGTTGGGGTGGGATTTTGCACCCCCGAGATTCACCGAGGAATCGACGAGAGAGAGCGAAATTGCTTCGCTTCCGACGTCGTTTCCGGGCGCGATGAAACGATGCGAAACTCGGCAACTCGTTCGCGGACGGGTTTTCGCGTTATTAGGTTGCCGGCAGTTCTTTTTCGGACGCGTTGTTTCGTAGAGGTGGGGGAGGAGAGGATTGTTTGCTTTGCCGGCGCGGTGCGGCACATAATAGCGCGGCGAAACGCTGATGAGCAGACTCTTCTTTACGTGTTCGTTCGCCGCCCCGGTTCTTCAAAAACCAATGAATTTCGGATCTCCGCGTGGAACACGGTGTTTCCGGGTTTGTTTTCCGGAAACTGGCCGGGAATGCGATTTTGTTTTACTCCGCTGCTGCGCGTTCCGCAGTTATCGTTCGATGTAAATTCGCGTAAGCCGATGCCTGTCCGCGACACCGGTTCTTCGTGCACATTTGCAGGATTCTCGTAATTATTGGTGGCGCGCGCTTAAAAATCGAATTGGTTTTTTTCGCAATGGATCAATTCCGACCGCGGGGCTTCGTTTAACAGAGTAGAATAATCAGCGATTTAATTAACACCGTAATGGTTGCTTTCTCGACGCTCACGAGACGTCTCCGGACAAGTTACTTTTACGACGTTTGCGGGGAAGGATGGCTCTCTCTTTCTCCTCTCTCTTTCAATGACAATAAAGGGTCCAATAAAAAGCACGGGCCTCGCAAGACGCGACACAGGTCTCGCCCTCTCGCTATCGACACTGACCTACCGCAAGCCAGTCGCGTGTCTGCCGTCTATAAAGCCGCAAGTTCGTATCAAGCCGATCTCCCGATGGAATTCCTCGTCCTGCTTTAGTTTTTCGGGAAACCACGGTATTCCCTGAAGATCTGTCACGATAATACGATATCGCTCGAATTATGGTGCTATAAATAGCTTCGCCGATTATTGCGTGCTCATCGTTGACGGAGGAATAAAACACCCGTGCTCCTAGATTAATGAAATAATAAGTAGATTCGGGTTTACCGACGCCTGTTCGCGTGTCATCTCGAAACAATCTGCGGCGTACAATAGACTGTGGATTTCATACGAAATGACAAAAATGCTCAAATACAAAACGATAAACGATACACGATTTTAAAAAACTAGATATCTAAAAATTCGAATTACATTTCACATCAAAATAAATATTAATCATTTTTTGATAACAAAAAAAAGTTTATTTAATTAGCTCATTTTTATTCGAGATTAATATTTATTTATATTTTAATTTTAATTACCCCTAATACAAAAGGTACAAATAATATTTTTTCTTTATTATATATAATCTTATTCTTTCACAATACTCATTTTATAAAACTTTAAATTATTTCTATTTGGAACGTCGAATGTTTCAAGAATTAATAGGAACAAAAATAAATACGAATAGAAAGAATATTAATTTATTAATCGTTAATTAGTAGATTAATCATATCGACAGTTCGTGTAATCGAGGCTCCACTGCGTCTTCTCTGCGTCTGCCGAAAAAAAATAGTCGCGGGACGCAAAACGGATTCGCCCGGCGAAAGTTCGCGTTTTCCACTGGCGCGGGGAGGGGAATGGAGGGGAGGCGAACTCTGACGACAAGGGGAAGTTCGCATGATAAGCGGCCAGCGTTGATACAGTCGAAAAACACACCGAGTCCGACCGGTTGGAGAACTTTTTCCAAGCCCCTGGCTGCCGGGCGCATTTACAGGATTATTTAGGCCGGCTGACGCGGATTTACTCGTCCTGCGAGGAACGGGAAAGTTCGCTCGTTAAAGGAAAAAAATAAAAACATCCCCAACGACCCGCCCCTGTGTTTCGCCGGACTCGTCTTTTTTAACCGGACGTGTCGCGGACGCTCGGGAAATTATTGTTATTCTTATTATGGACGACTTTGTTAAGCTTCTGCGAACGGGAAAACGCCGGGAGAGAATAATGAAGCGAACGAACGATAAACCAGAGCCCGGGAACAGCGAAAATTTAAATTTACAATTTCTGTAATAACTTACAGGGGAAAAAATTCATGATACGATGGCACAGGTGATTTTTGTTCGGTTGGATTATATCCGCCTGTTCCCCCCCGATATCCCAATTTCTTTTAAATCTGAACGAACAGTATTTTATTCGGTGAGAGTAGCAAAGTAAAGAATCTGCAAGAATCCAGAAAAATTTCCTTTGAATCTTAAAGCTAGAAAGAGAGGCGGTAAAAATAATCAAACGTATGGATTGAAACGAGAGCTAAAAATCCTCGTCGTCGGAGTCGGCATTAAAACCTAACAACCGAAAAGAGAAAAATCATGACGCAATAAATAGACTCTACGCGAACAGCGAACCGCGATAAGCATTTCGAAGCAGCGTCCAGCACTCCGAGGAAAGATTTCGCGCGCATCGATCTAAAAGCCAGAACCGGATCGAGAGATCGAAAACTCCTTCCCACCGATCGGTTCTACAAATTACACGAGGCACTCACGGAGTCCCAAACAAGCATAACAAAAGCACGAGGTCCGAAAGAGCAAAATTTCAACGTTGCTTTTAAAGAATGAAAGGCTTCGCGGAGTGGGGCAGATATCTTAAAAGGAGCAAACCGGCAGAAAATATTGGACGCGATGGCGAATTAGCGTCGGCGTATCTGAATGCGGGCCCGTTGATGCGAAAGGGAGCGGCCGGGCCTCTTATCTGCCGGACAGAATTCGTACATCGGGCCCCACTGGTCCCCACAAGTCCCCTGTCGGTCACCGTTGTTTCTCGGGCACGCAATTAGCACGGGCCGGTGGCGATAACGTCGGCGAATGAGTCCCGACGGTCATTAGGCCGGTCGAGATCGGGCCGAGTCGGGCCCGGGGCCCGATGGGAACTTCTTCGCGGGGATCCGCAAGAATGCGCACGCCGCTTAATGGCCGGAGGATCAGCTGGGCTCGCCTTAATGCCAGGACCGTGGAATTTCGACGGTCGATCGAACGAACGAGCCTGTCTTCGATCATAATGCACGTATAATTAGGGGGGGCCGATCGGGGCTCCGGTTCGGACCCGATCCCGGGAGTCTGGGCCTCTGCTATAAACTACCGGCCAGCGTATCATTATCGTCCGAGATTAGAAATTGTCCGGCGATACCATCGATTCAAAGTGGAGACTCGGAAAGTCGTCGGAATATGGAATTACGCACGAAATTAATGTCTGATGAGGGTGTGCCGCGTCGCACGAGGTCTCTCTCGATCGTGGGACCGCGTGATCACTGGTCATTTTCGATGGGGGAAAAAACGTCGGAAATGTAGAATGAGAGATCTCGCTGCGTCCTAGTATTTTCTTTTTTTAATATTTCAGGCGATTTGAGTGAGAGTCGCCGAGGCTTTTCATTAGATTGTCGCACCATGAAGTAAAAAAATCTTCACTCGCATTTGTATCGCAATGAAAATGTATTGTCAAATGCTGATCGACGAGCATAGTGGTTCCTTTGTGTCGAAAGTGGTGTGGAACGTGTCAAAGAGCGAGACGCGGGATAATTGTTGCCGGGTATCCGTGCAAACCGATCCCCTGATCGGCGTTCCTACGTTCGAGGTTCAACTTTGCTATCGATTCCGCTTAATTCATGACTCGCTACGCGTACCCGGGGTTCGGACAGACGGAGATGGACGATCCGGCCGTTATCTACCCTTCGAAATAACCCGGTTCTAGCCAGCGCGGCGCGGCGCGGCGCGGCCTCGCAACTGGAACGAACACCGGCAGCCTGTCGATCACCGGGGCTCGGCGTCTCTCCTCGGCTCGCTCCTACGTTCTCGAAATCCTCGATAATTGACTCGTTCCCGGGCGTCGTTGAAACGCCATCGACGTTTTCGGCCCCGTAAAACACGCTGATAGACGTCCATCGATCTTCTTCCCCCTCGGCAAATACCTCGACGCCGGAGCCCGATGTTATTTCCGGCCTGGAGAACCGTGGTACCTCCAGCTCGACCAGAAAAAGCTTCCCGATAGTGTCCTGTTGCGTCGCGTCGCCGTGCCGCGCGAATAAGCTCCGGTTTCCCAGCCATTTCCATCGCACAATGCTGTAATGCCTCGATGTATACCACCGGGATGCGCACGATATTTGCGCACAATTTATTCCCGCTATCTATAGCCACGGTATACACTCCTGGAAGGATGTAGAAGTCGACGACAGAACATTTTTATTTTTTTCAATTTTTATGGACGTATCGATGGCATTTTGCCGAGTAAAATGAGCCCAAGCATGACACTGTTCGGATTCTACTTGCTCGTTTAATCCACGATTTAGCGGGACCTCGAGAACAAACAAGTTTTATTACCGTTTTAATCATACATACTGTACGCTGCTCTACGTCTGGCCGTCGATCCTGTCATCAGCCAAGGATCTCAACACCGATAGAGATCCTAGGCTTTAATAGAGTCTGATCCGAGACGGGCAGCAAATCCGTAGCAATTTTGTGGAATCACCCTCGGGATCGAGGAGCATATATAATCAGCTCCATGTTTGTCGGACGCGACGTCGCGCAGAAACAAGATTGGCTGTGCGAACGTCGAGCATGCTCGAAAGGATCGATGATTAGGCGATGCTGGAAGGAAATATTCTTGTTAGACGAAGGCGGGGGTAAATTTGTCGAGAAAGTGACGAGAGGACAGGCGATCAGAACGATTCTCTAGGTTCGAACAACCGCCGATTAATTCGGAGAACACGTGGCATTCGAGTCACGTGTCTCCGGAACAGGACTGCTGGCTCGACCTCGGGATCCTGCCGGTTTACCAGCCGCCAGGATAATGGCGGATCCGCAGGATTAAAATAACGACTCGTTTTTTTTTCTTGGTTTCTCCTTGTCCCTTTTTCTCCGGGATATGCTCACCCTCTGTCGCTCTTTTCGCGTTCGATCCTCGAAAAAAAAAGGCTCGGACGATTTCGAGTAATTGCAGAGTGTAGGCAAAGATCGAGATTGGCCCGGGCGTAATTTCGTCGTCGGGTAATCGGTCGATTTAAGGAATCGATCGCTCGAAATTCAATTCTGGCCTGATCCGCGTCGTGCGATTAACTCGGTCGAGTCGTTAGGAGCCTTTCGCAGCTGGAGAAACATTTGTTTGTCAGTTACAATCGGCTCCTAGGACTTTCCAAAAATGAACAGTCTCCTCCCCTTTGTACAAAGTCCAGCCCACTCTGTACGGTAGGGCGTGGCCTCGTTGCTCTCGGCTTTCCCAGAACCACGACCCTGTCCCACACGGTAATCTACGTGTACGCGCGTCTCTGCGTCATGCTACATCTTCCTGCAATAAAACTTAAGTGGGCGTGGCCTCGTTGCTCCCGGTGTTAAATCCTGCATCAACTGAAAAATCATCTAAAAAACAACCAAACGACGAAGAGCAAACGAACGATGAACAATTACGAGAAAGAATTTCATTAGCATTTCAGCAAGTACGTGCAACTAGGGGAGAGATATTCGGCGCATCGATAAACGAGACGGAGCGGAAGGGTGTAAGAAAATTTTCGAAATTCTCTGGTGCAGCGAGGAGAATCCGAGGTATTTAGGATGTCGGGAAGCGCACGGCGGACATTAGAGAAAAGCGCGTCGCGGGGCCGCGCTTTAAGCTGCGCCGGACAGAAGACGCGAATTACAGCCGATGTAAAGGAAGCATCGGTATTCCTGGCCGGTGGCCCCTTTTCAAACCCCGGATAATTGGATCGGCGCAATCTCGTCGGGCCTCGAGGATGATCCCGCTCCCCTATCTTCCCTTTTTTTTTTGTGTGTCTATTTTATTTTTCCCCGGTCGTCGAATTGCCCGAAGACGAGATCAAATTGCTAGCTCCCAGCCCGCACTAATTGCATCTAGCCTGTCCCTCCCATAACCTGCGAAAGAGGAGAGCCAGGGATACGCCGTGCCGCGCCGCCGCCATCTTCCGATATCCTAGCTCTCTCGCGGTGAAAACGAGAGTCCTCCAACGGATCCGCGGCCCATTAACATTAAATGCGGCAATAAGTTACCTGCTACCCCTTGTTTTTTACTCAGGATATTACGATACGCGAGATGAAATGAAATTATCCCGAGGGCCTCTTTTATTAATAATAATCGCATCGGAGGTCCAGCGCCTCGAGGATATTTACTGTTTGCTACCGCGAGCTGATTCAGCCTTGGCAGGTTTAATTTAGAGCAAACGATAAAAAATTGTGAGGTGGTG
Source organism: Lasioglossum leucozonium (assembly GCA_028454225.1). Classification (NCBI taxonomy): domain Eukaryota; kingdom Metazoa; phylum Arthropoda; class Insecta; order Hymenoptera; family Halictidae; genus Lasioglossum; species Lasioglossum leucozonium. The sequence continues at coordinate 11,305,849 of CM052207.1, forward strand.
TTTTCGAAATCATTTGTCTGCGTAATACTGCTGCTTTGAAAGCGTGAGAAAGCAGGAGACTATGGCAAGCTGAGGAGTACTTTCCCCCTTATCACAAATGGTAAAAAGTCTGCACGATGGAACGGACTTTGCCCTTTTGCAATTTTTTGGAGATTAAAGCGAGCTTAACCCTCCGATGTCCAACAATTTTTTAAACGGTCCCAAAAAGGTCCCCAGGGACCTTCTGTATTAATATGGCATGTGATGCGTAGAATTGTTTTTTTTTTACCTTAATAGTGTTATTATAGTTTTGTTAAGTTCCTACGTTTGTTATTATAGTGTTTCAGAATGCGTGTGGATATATATTTCGGCAGATAAATTAGAGAAAATAGCAAAGTATATTCTTTTTTTTATTGTTTTGTTACAGACAGGTAAACAAAGGGAGTAAAATAATAAAAAATACATATTTCGCCGCTTCATTAAAAACAGCAAAGGTCCCCAGGGACCTTGTTGGTCATCGGAGGGTTAAATGAACAAAATCACGGATCCAAAAAAAAAAGAAATTCGCTAAAATCGCCAATAATTATAATATTCAACGGAAGATCAGCAGGAATTTACGATGTTTACCAAAGTTTCGCGCGACGAACGACCGTTCCTCCAGTTTCCCGACAGCGTTATCGACTGCAACAAGAAACAGAAAGTTGTGCAGGTCCGCGAGAGCGTGTCGGTCTTTTAATATTCTCACGTTCTTTCGCGGTGCGGCACGAAGAAAGTTCGCGAAGGCCGGGACAGCAAACTTCCCGGCGGGCTTCCGTGACGCGTTCCTGTTGCTCGGTTCCCGCGGGAACACCACGGACCAGAGGCGAGAAATAATAATCCCTCGGGAACGCTCGAAGAAACGACGCAATCGTTAACGAGGCCAGCCTCCTGATTAAACAGTCAACCGGTCGTGCGGCGTTTCCCACGATTTCTCGTAAAAAGAACAACCCAAACGAGCACTCTCGCGACGAATATAAATATCCGACGGTGCCATTTGTCGATCGTGTTTACAAATTGCTTTTTAATTCGTCGATCTCTTCGTCGACTGATCGACCGGTGGAATTTCTCAACTTGTCTCGTAATTTTTCGGTGAGATTGTTTAAGGTTTCACAGCTAAAAGAAAAAGATTGCAAATTTTATCCACGGACTTTTCAGTGATAGGAATTTTGTTTTAACCACACGCGAAAAAACAAATTCCCAACTTCGGGAGGTGCTGCATACAACTAGAAAGAGAGGTAGTGAAATTCCAGTACAGCGGACTTGGTACGGTTTATTTTAATATTCGCAGTACGTTAAACTCTACTGAAATCTTTATTTCGTTTGATTCGAAAAGCATAAATAAAACTCGTACACTTTGAAATGCATAAACTTCCGTAACCTAATAAATGCACTGCGGATATGCATGTGCATGGATTCGCAGCAGCAGTTCTTGCTGAAAATAAACATAGCGAAACAAATACTTTAAACACAGTTAGCACCGCATAAATATTGTACGAACATGATAAACCCTTTGATAAAGGGTATCAAATTATGCTTATTTTCCATTTTCACGAATTAACGTCTAGATTTACATTCTACCTCTCGCGTGAATCCCAACAATTCCGCTCCGCAGAGAACCATCTCCGCCCCTCCGTAGAAAATACAATCTGCCCTACACAGTAGGCGTGGCATCGCAGCTCTCGGCTCCGCCAGAGGCCCACAGCAATGCTCGGCAGGGCAATTCGGGCCGCGGACGAAGCGAGCAGCTCAGCTCTTCCCGCGTTGCTCGGCAAAACGGATCACCGGGGCTCATTAACGAACCTCAACCACGTCATAAAGGATCCCTCCGACTTCCTTAACAGCTTAATGTCAAAGCTCCGCGGGTTTCGCGATCGAGTTGGCAGCGTTTCCGCGGTTCGCGCTGTGTCGGCCGAACGAGGTCTCCAATCGATTCGAGACGAAACACACACAGGCTTCGCTGGTCCTTTGAGCTGGTCGGACTACCGGATCGCGTCGAGCTTTGATCTCGACGGCAGCCAGCGAGAAAGTGGATTTACGTCGCGTGGCCGCGGGAAATCGAGTCGCGCGAAAGATTTCCTTTCTCTCCTCCGGAGGGAGATTCTCTTGATTCGCGATCGCGATGCCGATCGGCCCCCCAACCGAGGACCTGGAAATCGGCGAGAGATCATTTTCTGTGCGGGGGACAGTTCCCGCGGATCTCTTTGATCCCCGTGGATCCGCGGTCCAACCATCCGACAGGCTCACCCTACCCCCCTTTCTTCTTTTTCCTTTCACCATCCCCCTCTAACCGCCCCTTTCAACGGAGTCTCTTATCCGCTGCATTACGGATTACTTTATTCCGCTTTGGCCCCCCGGAGCGAAACAGCCGACAGCTTTTCTTCTACGGAGCGATTCGGAAATCCGGGGACACGGCTTCGATGGGGCTCCAGCCTGTCGCCGAAATACAGATGCTATTTCTTCCTTGTTCGCTGGAAATGCGTCGCGGAATCGATAGTCGCCATTTACGGGAACGGGAACGTACCGTTTCGCATCCCTCCGGAGCTTTTTTTGTCATATTAGGTTTAAAAGCTACCTATGGACTGCTTCCAATGGCTGGCGACCGTTCAGCGAGAGGAAATTTTGTTTTTGACTGCTGCTTCGATGAAACGGTCCTTGTCAGAGTTTAGTTAAGGAAAGTTGTCTGCCGGTACTTAATTACATCGCTTCTGTAGGTACGATTATGTCAGTACGATCTCGTCGGTACTACTTTAATAAAAGCGAATTGTTCTCAGGTATTATTTTAATTAGATTGAGACGCTTTCGTCAGTGCGAATTCAATAAAATGAAATTATTGCGCGAAAACCTGTTTAATGAAATAATATTACGTTCGTAAGCAGGATTTTAATAAAACTGTATTAAGTTTCTCAGCACGTTATTAATAAGACTCAATTACTTTTGTCAGCACGATTTTAATGAAACGAAATTATTTTCGATTGCATCAAATCGATAAACTAGCAATATTTTTGTCGTTGAATGAAATTGAGTTAATCTTGAATAGAAAATTCTTTATAAGCTATAAAATATTTTACGACGTGAATACCTTTTGGAAATTCTACAAAAACATTGTCGAACATTCTGCGAAGCATATGGGCGCTTAAAAAATATTTCACAATACGGCTGTCTATTAAAAATTCTTCAGAAAACAGTGTCAATTATTTTATGATAAATGCAGCATGTTATAAAATATTTTACGACGTGAATACCTTTTGGAAATTCTACAAAAACATTGTCGAACATTCTGCGAAGCATACGGGCGCTTAAAAAATATTTCACAATACGGCTGTCTATTAAAAATTCTTCAGAAAACAGTGTCAATTATTTTATGACAAATGCAGCATGTTATAAAATATTTTACGACATGAATGCCTTTCAGGAATTCTATGAGAAACATTGTGAAATATTTTGCGAGAAAGGACAGCCTGCCGTGCAATATTTGACAATATGAATACCGTTTAAAAACTTTTTTTCAAGCTTCGATAGTGTGAATCGTTTTTGAATAACACCCTCGCCGAACGTAATAGTTACAGCGACGAAAATCGACCGGCTGGCCGCGAACATCGACAAATATTTTGTCCACCGCCGACTGTATAATGAACTCGGCAACCATAAGGGAACAATGGCGCGATCCGTGGTCCCCGAAGAAACCGCTTACCGGCTCGGCGCGGCGCGAAAGAGGAGCGATTGTTTGCTCCTATCAGAAATTCCTTTATTAAACCCGTGCACGCGGGTTCGTGGTTTTACGAGCTTTTCTTACGAGCCGACTTTGAATACGGATTTTTAATAAAGACAGCCGACGACGAGGGTACCCTGGGAAAACACGGATTCGGAGCCCGGGTCACCCCGAGGGAGAAACCAGATTTTTCTTGGAGCCCGAATCGGATTTTTCGAATTTCACGGAAGATTAATTAAAGGTAACTCGCCAGGATCGAATCGAAGTGAGAAGACTAGTCCCTCGTACCGGACACAGTTTTTAATCGACGCGCATTTAATTACCTTCGTTGCCCTAACGGCTCGACTACCCTTCTCCTCCCCGGCCCCGTGATTTTATATTTTATCGAACCCCCACTACCTCCCCTACGGAATAATTGCCGGGCCGCTCCTCTTTAATTGCTCCGATTTTCGAGCGTAGCTTCCAGCCCGGGATCCCGGGTCCCGAGGCGTAATTATATCCCTGGCCCCCAGGCCGTAAATCCTTGTTCTAACGACCGGAGTAGCGCAGGACAAACACCGATCACCGACGCCGATATTTTCGTAATTTCGCGGCCGCCCGTTTATTAATCGGTACTCGCTAATGAACCGCCGCGCCGCGCCGTGCCGCGCGGTTTGTCTCCTCGCTCGATCGATTCTGTGTCCCAGCCATCTCGTAAATACCATAAGCCCGTTCCCGATAAGGCAGTGTCCTCCTTACACAATCCGCGACCTGTTCATCGACCCCTACCCGAAAATATTCAAAATATTTTCCTTAGGGTCGATGTCGGTCTCGACATTCAAGATCTGGAACACCGGTAAAAATGAACCAGATGTACCAACGACGTATGTATTACGTGCGTGGTTGAATCGTTTGTCTTCAACTTCAGGAATTAGGTTCGCGGCCCTGACGTCGTTATAGTGTGTCCACATTCGTCCCCGAAGGGTCAATACATACTGCGCGTTCTGCGAAAACTCTGTTCGGCTGAAATTACGTTAGAGGAATAAAAATTTGCTGAAAATTGAAAGTGTCGTTGCTAATAAGAATTGTACGGTTTTTATTCCAGAGGAATTGTTCCTGAAAATATACTCCACAAATATATATAATTCGCGTGATTTTGGCTAGTTTTACTCGAAAAAAGAATCGCGCACGTACTTCGGATACCAATGAATACGTGTGCAAAATTTCAATGCAGAAGGTTCGCTAGTTTTTCCGGAAAAAATTCCGCAAAAACCGAGCGAAATCGACCTCGAGTACCAGAATACCCCTTTGAAAGTTCGAAACGACGGAGTCTATCGCGGAATTCCGCTAGGTTCTCGAAGTGCAACTCGTTCAGGGGCATCGAGTATGGTCGGAGGTGGCCTGGTTGGTGTCTCACAGTCGGCCTGGATAGTATCTCGTATAAATATAATAAGGCGGGGGCGGCAGGTGCGATCGATGGATCCGCTCCAACGGCTCGAGACCGTTCCCCGAATCGTAGACATTATGAGTGGGTTCGTGGAACGGCGTCATTTCACGGTTAACACGCGGGCTCGACCGCGAAACTCTCTCTCTCTCTCTCTCTCCCTCTCTCTCTTCCTCTCTCTCTTCCTCTCTTTCTCTTTCTAGGTTTTCGCGAGCTGCGCCTAGACGCCGCCTCCCCTTTCCAGGGAACGGCTCCCCCGGGAATTCGATTGTCGTCTCCTGGAACCTTGCCCTTATTATATCTGTCGGCGCGCAACTGGAAAATTTATCGCGGCTTCGGCCTCGGCAACTGCAATTTCTCCGGTCTAATACACCGAGCGCTATCGTTGCGCCACTTTTCTCTATCTCTAGCGAAACCTACCTGCGCCCGCTCCTCCCTCTTGCCATTTTTCTCATCCACTGCGGAGATCCACACCTATATCCCCCACCAATATTCTCGCCAGTTATCATTTACCAGAGACGCGCAAACACTTGGCCTCCTCCTCTGCATTTATCGCAACGCGTAAACTCGTTCCGGTTGTCCACGATAATCGTCTTTTTGTGATTTCAAACATTGCCAACCACGACTGTTTTCCATCTTTTGTTGCTCGCGCGCGTTTTTTTGTCTAATGTCGACAATTAAACTTCACGCTTCGCACGTCGATGTATCGGCGCACGACTTGCTTCGTTTTTAAAAAGTGGACTGTATCGAAAAGTGGTGGAGTGACTTCGAGATTAAATCGGTGTAACTATGTTTATTCTTGTTATGCTAAGACAGACTGATTCCTGATTGACAAATCCTAATGGGTCATTCCACGCCAAATCGATCACTTTTTGCGGTGATCATCGACGATTTTCTTCTAAATGAAATATGTTGTAATCCATGTGAAATTAGGGGGTGGGGGTTAAGTCTACAAGCCTTCGAAATTTGCGATTTTTGCCCATTTTAGCGAAAATTGGCCTCACTTCCGAATTTTGTTTCCTTTCCATCTTTTATTTATAGCTTATTTCGGATTGGGCATGAGCGCAGGTGTTACTTAGAAAAAGAGGGGGTTCAAGCTAAAAACGGTATTGAAAAGTATGTGGGAGATGGTCGAAAAAAGAAACAATGGAATTTTTGACCATTTTAACGGTCATCCGGAGGTACCGAGCGCATCGCCTACGCAGGTAGTATACTAATGGTTATAGCGAGTAATAAACCCAAGGGGCGCCTTGACCTTAAATGAACATGCGGAAAACATAAAACTTATGGCTCGACTACAAACTCGGTGCAACGGTTTAGATCTATAATAAAAAAATAAAATTTTGACGGTTAAGGTTCCTTGGTCGTTTACTGCTGCTATGATAATTTTGTAAGCGAGTTTTTTGTTTTCACAATCAATATGAAATTTAATTCATCTGTTATTTTTTCGTACATGCGATCGTTAATGTTATTACCGTTTCAAATCGCTCCAACTGAAATTTCTGTGAGAAATGCACAGAATCCGCAGTCCGTATCGTCGCGACAGCGAAACAATTGGTACAAGAGGATCGATCCGGCAAACAACGCAACTAGCTGCAGCAATCGACACGCTATCGAAGCTAGAAACAAAACGAGTCGAAAAAGGGCCGGACAGGCCGAAACAAAGTGGGAGAAGAGCGGAAGCGCTGTTTAACGGAAGCGGGAGGCGGAAACGCGTCCGTCTCTATCGTAGAATGCAGAACTTCCGTCGCCCGGTTCGGCGAAAATTGGATCTCCGTCATTCCGACGGAAGGAATTCCCGTCGATCGATCGGCGGACCGTGAAAATGCGCGGAGGTTCTTCGAACGTAAATATTATTTCGAGGCGGTAACACGGTTACCCCCGGGGCGCGCAATACTTTCGTCCCGCGCGAAAGTAGAGGTAGCAGCCAGGGTTTGCAACGAGGAAAGAAGAGAAAGAACCGCACGATTCGCCTGGGCGAATTTCTCGAATTATTGACAGGACCCGAACAGAGAGATCTCCGAGACCCCCGGATACCGAGGAAATTTACGGGCGGACACACCGTCGAAACCTCCTCTTTCTATCTATCGGCACTCGGAAGTCGCGTTTTCGGAGCTATTTGCCATTTCGTTACGATCGCCCGATTTCCGGACTGTGACCGGTCGAACCCCGATTGCTTAGGATACTCTGCACTGTCCTCCGCAATAGCGTTTCTCTGCTGTTTAATCGTTCAATTTCCGAAGCACCGAAGGACAAACTACGTGGATTTTATTGAATAATCGAACCTCCCGCAGTGCTGATTTATCGACGAATTTTTCTTTGTTTTATGAAGCTGTTAAGCTTGAACGATCGTTGACTGGACTCGTTCGTTCCGACGATTAAGTTCAGATTGTATTAACAATGAAACGTATAAAATTTTTTTTCTAGTTATTTTTAAATGTACAATAAATGTTTGTCTAATTGGTTTCTTCGATGTTTTACAACTAATTAAACAAGGGACTAAGAATCCAGTAAAAAGATTTGTAATTTGGATTGTCGAACGAAGCGGCCGAAGCAGTCGAGGGTAATCGCGCGGCAGAAACGTCGAACGCGCTCGATTTCCAAGTAAACGAAGTCGATAGAAAGCGCGCAGGGGAGAGCTTGTCAAGTAAATACGCGGGACGATATTAAATCTACCGGGCTGAATATCGGCTCGCATGCGTCTATGATATTACGGGCGCCGAGGAGCGGAGTGGGGTGAGGGGAGGGGAAGGGATTTTCGCTAGGATATTCGGAAATTGCACGGCACGGAGACGCGGAAATGCTTCTGACGGCTCGATCGCCGCGTCATTATCGCCGCGATTTATGCTCTGATTATGGAAATCGTCGCGAGAAAACGCGACGCCAACTGTACACACGCCCCCTTGTGCGTACCTGCGCTCTCCTTCTTTCGCTTTCTCTCTCGCGGGCCAGCAATCTCGATACACGGTTACTGTTTATCGCAAAATCGACCGGCCGACCTGCTGTCTTTTTACCGTGCAATCGTTCCCTGTGCGAGTTTGCTCGATATTCGATACTCGAACAAATCAGATCTTCTTTAGAACGGTTTTCCACGAACAGACTCCGAACAATTTTTTTTTGTAATAAGTTTAGCAACATAAAAATAGTATCCTTCAAGGTACTGCGATTTGAAACATTTGTAAAAACATTAAAAAAGTCTTCCCGTCACCGAATCTACCGTGGATTTGAAGATCGGAACCTCCTCTTTCCGACGAGATCTTCAAAATTGATCCACGATTTTTTTTCCCCGACTTGCGAACATTTAAGTGAGCAAGTGTACCGTCAAGACAACCAAACTTGCTTCCCGTGTTTGTTTCATAAAACGACTAAAAAAAATCGTAGATCAATCTTCAAGATCTCGTTGTAAAGAGGAAGCTTAAATCTTCGAGTCCATGGTAGATTCGTGATCGAGAAAAATTTTGCAACGTTTCTACAAGCGTTCTTGTGGGTCGCGGAGGTCGCAAATAATTGCAAGCTTGGAGATGAACAATAATGAGCACTGGAGGTGTTAACACAACAAAAAACGATCAAGCTAACAATACGAGCAGTCCAGTTCGTCGGTCACGGTTGGTTACAACGGGGATGGTATTGGTCCGCGGTTTGTCCCCTCGACCCGCTTTACCATGGAAACGGTTTTTCACAGTATCGTTGAATAATCTCCCTCGTTCGCTATCGATCTCTCCTGATATAGAAAAAGAGAGCGGAAGTCGCGGGATCGACGAGGGTGGAAATGGTAATTTCATTCGGCCGGAATCGACGAATCTGGAATCGACGGCGAAACGACGGTTATTAAAATCGTCGACCGCGGATGCGTCTGATATCGAGCGGAACGGCTCTTCCGCCTGACCGACACGGATTTTCGACGGGATAAAAACGTCCAGAGTTCATCCCGGTCCTCTTCGAGGTCGAGCAGAGACGCGCCTTCGATTGTTTTCGCGTCCCGAGCGCGGAGATGCATCGAACGGGAGTCCTTCGTAGGATTAAAATCACTTTTATTCGTTGTGACCGTTTAGCGATTAAATAACGGACAATTGAAACTGGCGGCCAGAAGATTTCGTATAATCCTGTCGTTACGCTGCGTATTTTCATGCAAAATAAAAATTGTGTCCGGATCAATTGCAAGAAGCTAAAAAATATTACAACGAATAAAAAATGCAACAGTTACTTGCGAAACCGCTGAAAGAGAAAGGTTGCATTCGGCGAAAAGCACGATCCCGCGACTAAGAGACGGATCGGGAAATTGGGCGAGTCGATGACGCAATCGCCGTCAGTGTTTCGAGGAATCGAGGCAATTCCAGGCGAGAGTCGACTCGAAGGTCGTGCGTGTTGCAACTGCATCTCGTGTCGCGCTCGGTTCTCGGAAACCGCGGGTCGTAACGTCCTAGAAACCCTTTTTTTATTCTTTAAACCTAACCGCGGTATCACACCGTATAAGCACAAAGTCCTCCAATTAATTCGGGACAAAAATATCGTAAAAAAAAGTACATGAATTTTTATTGTGCATAAAAATCCGCTCTGTTAATTATTGTATGAATCTGAAGTTGAAAAAATCTCTTCAAGATGTTCAGATCGAACGAGATGGACGTCAAACTGGACCTGAAAATAATGTGTCAAAACTTGGTAGAATTAAAATCGGGGGAAACCGTAGTGACGTCGAATGACTCGAGCCAGGACAAAATCCCAGGAGTGGTTGCGCCGTTAAAGAACTCCTGGAAGCATGCAGCTATCGAAAGCATTAGAATAGCGGCTGGGCGAGGGTAACGCCTATGTCGCTCCCTGGCGGTATGCAACCCGCTGTACACAGGCGCGCGGATTTTCAGCAGGAAACGGGAATGTGTCGGCGGAAAAATCCTCAGGGACCGGCTCCCTTTCGTCCTTCGTATGCCCGGCCCCGTCGATGAACGTTCTCCGACGTCTAAATGGCCGCCATTAAGGCACATTCCGTTCCAGCTACGCTTTTCCCGGGGATTTTTTTTTACTCCGCAGCCGGCGCCGCGCCAGAATTTCACGACGATCGCGATAACAATTATTGTTATCGTTATTACGAATGCTGCAGCAGAAGCCGCCGCGAGACGACACCGGAGACACGGTTCTTCTTCTTTTTCCCTTCTACCATGGAACTTTTTAACGTCGCAGCTTCTGATCCATTTATTCTGATCGCCCATGGAACGGTTAGGGGCTCTTTAGATCCGAACGCGATTTTTTGGGGAATTTATCTTCGTCCTAGGATGCTACGCTTCGGTCAATCTACTCGTATCTGATCATACATATACTTTTCACACTTTTAAATCGACTGCAGAACTTTACGCTTTATATTTACACTCTGCAGTTTTAAATTAACCGAAGAACTTTTTACTTTCACGAATTTACATTTTTATTGAAGAGCTTGGAGCTTCTCTACGAAGATAGAGCTGTACAGCAGAATGTAGAATGAGTTCATTAACACGTTCAGTGCCCCGCCAATGCCCATAAGAGTCGCGCAAATTCAAAACAAACTTATCCAATAGTACAAGAACAGGAAAGACAAAGATTATTCTAACAATAATTTTTTTTTAACTTTCTTAATTTGGATTAATTTTTAAACTCTTGTATTAACAATTCGTTCGTATAGCTTATTCTTTAGAATTGCCAGAATAAATACATTTTTCGATTGACCGTTTCGTACGTAGACTGCAACATTTCATTTTTCCAACAACTCTGAAAGTCTCGCTAGAACATGCAGATATTTCGCTGATTGTTTTTTTTCCCAGGGCAAAAACATTTCTATAAATTCTGTACAACTCTCGTTAGAAGTGGAACAAGCGAATCAAAAGTTTCCCGGGGCAGTTCGCGGCCGATTTCAGCCGGCAGTTTCACTTGCCGAACAAATTCCACGGGCCAGGATGACGCGTTTCCGGCGCGAGAACCTGGCGTCGGAAAACCTCGGCTTCCGGCAGGTCTGGAAATTACGCGGGAAAATCATCTCGCAAGAGATTCCTCGCACAACCTCCCGCAGTCCCATAAAACAGCGGTCTGACTCGGCGAATCCTCCCTTTCACTGGCAAACTTTGTTAATGAAAATTGGAACGGAATCTGATTTCTTCCGCTGATGGTCCCAATTGATGCCCGGCGAAATGGGGCTGAGCAGAATGCGTCAAATGCACGATCTAATTTCGTGTTTCACACGCTTTCGTAGATCCTCGTTCCTTCGAATTGTATAAAAGTTCACCATTGATTTTATGCTTGTTTCGTGCGACTCGATTTTACCGCAGATGATAATTACGGCTCGAAAATACATCTCGTTGCGTTCAGGATAGTTCGCACAATCATTTGGTGTAAAAACGATTTATATATCTTTGACGCGTAAAGTATTTTAAAATTTTTAAATTCTGATTACAGGAATTACATACTTGTCGGATATTGAAACGTATTTAAAGCGGACGATGTGAATAATTTTTACGGTTCAACTGCAAGATTCGTGGATTTTCCCGACAGATTCCCGGCCCCATAAAGCACCGCGTTGTCCGGGGATCGACGATCGCAATTCCACCGTCGCGGCGACTGGAATCGCGATAAATGCGGCCCGTTTGCGAATTTATTCCTGCGGTTCGTGTTTTTCGCGTGCGACGCGACCGAAACAGCAAACGCTCCGCGCGTCGATCAACCGTCCGCCATCGAGATCGCCGTGATTCTGATCGACAGATATCGGTCAGGATGATCGACATTGAATCGCGTCGCGTCGCATTTTGCCCCGTTTTCCAGAGGGAAATTGGGGACTCGATTACAGGTAGCTAATTAAACCTAATGAAAAGTAGACGCGGTGTTTACAAGAGAGAGGGTAAAGGTGTGTGCGTGTGAGAGAGACGAGGTCGGCCCCCGGTGATTACGCTCTTTTATTTGCTAGAGCCAACGAGCAGCTGTTCCAGGTGCTCGGCGTTAATTAAAGCCGATAAGCGATCGAGCCGCGAGAAAATCTCTCGGAGCCGTTCTACCCGGGCTACGGGGACTATGCCCGGCTGTTTATAAAGAAGGTCTACGATCGGACCATGTTTTTAGCCCTTTATGGCCTCTCCGCTGCAATTTTTATTAACATCGAGCTGCTGGACCGAACGGATCCTTCGATAATTCATATTATAGCAGCTCCCGGCTACGGTGCGCGCGTTTACCATGCGAGGGATGGAAAAAATTGTTTGCTCTTCGTGTTAGTAATTGTATCGAATCGCTCCTGAACGAAAGATACAATTTATAATACAATTATTTATTGAATTTCTGGTAGTTTGACACGGTAGAGACAAATATTACAATAACGACATCATATAGAACTGATACATTCCCCAAATGAAAATTGTACGGTACTTTCGCGGAGTATCGGCAACAACAGCATAACCGTGAGCAGAGCCAGCCACGTTCCTCCATGTTGCGTCATCGAAGGACGCCTGGGAAGATCGATTTTCCCCCGTTATTTGGGAAAAGGAGCCGCTCCCAGGTCGGGGAGCATTAAGAATTAAAGAAAAGCAGCCGCGGGTGATCGAGTATCGACTTTCCTTCGACGAGAAAGGAAAGAGGACGCTGCGCCGCGCCGCGCCGAGAAGAAATCCTTTCCGGCATTCGTCTATTTTCCTGTTTTCCCGGCATTCCTCGTTGCGGGATATTAAAACGACGAAGGACGGGGAAGATAGCGCGAGCGTTTTTTCCTTTTCTTCCCGACCGCAATGCCCGTCTTTCCGGGCGTCGTCGAATCGACAAGATATCTCGCCGGTGCGGTGCGGTGACTCGTTTCGAGTTTCTCTTTGAAAAATTCGATCCGACGCGGCGGCTCGCTGATCTTCTCCCTCGATTCCGTTCGAAAAACCCATTGGCAACGATGGTTTCCGCGTTCGGCGAAGAGATCGTGGCTTCCCGAAGAGAGTCGCGCGTGCTGGTTGCTCTCCATTAATTCGTGCCGATTCATTTTCCCGGGGCTTCGGGTCGGCGCGAGCGCGGAGCGGAACGGTTCGTAATTAATTTCCAGTCGCAGTCGATTAAGGAAAGTTGCCCGGGAAGCTAGACGCCCTGAGCGAGAAAGGACTGCGGTAATCAGCCGGAACAAATGTAAACCATTAAACGACCCGCCACGCCCCCCGTACCCGCCGACCCCACTGCGCCACCCGCGACCCGATGATTTCCTCTAATTGTTTCGCGAGGCGGCTGCCGCCGTCGCGAATGTTTTATCGCGGTCTCGCGTTTTTATCTGCTGCCCGAATTACTTTCTGCCGGTTGCTAATTCATAGGAATTTTTTAAGTGCACCCTTTTTCTACCGACTGTGGATATTTTTAAACCTTTCCGCCGGATTCTAAAAACGAATTGTTTTCGTTGGATTCGTAGATTCGACGGTCCCGAGTAATCGGGACTTCAAAGTTGACAGGCTATTAGTCAGCGGGAAAGACATAATGGAAATTTATCCGCCACCGAGGATAGATGCTTTTATATGTATTACAGCAGACTGCTCTTCTATTGATATCGGCGAGTCCGTTTAACGATACCGCAACCGGCATCCATTAAACTGATTTAAAATATTGGTTTCTGTAACCTATAAAACCGCGCGCGCGTTGAAATATAAATTTTCCCAACGGATACCGACCGACGGATGTTATCGTTTCGAGCTGGTCGATGGCCGTTTCGATCGCCGCCTACCTTTTATCAATATCTATGTAATCTCTTAACATTCGTTGTTTTCTTTCGGTAACGCGAGAACGAATTCGAACGCAGTTCGAATTTCATGTATTTTCCCGCGCTCTCGGCTCCCGCTGATCGAGCATAACGTACAATGGCAACGTTCAGCTGTATTTCCGCGAGAAATTCCCCTTTCTGCAGCCGAAATTATATTTTTCTTTCAGACATTTCGTAATGTTTGGTTATGGATTTTTTAAGATATATTCCGGCAAAACGTGGCGGAGTTCAAATAAAATTACTTGAGATTCTTCGTTGTTCCGCAAGCTTTCATATTTTATCCGCGGGCATCGCGCTCTTACGCGCTCCGAAGAGAAATTTCATTACTGGATTCTATTTTCTGCAAAATTCCAGTTCAACACAGACTCTAATTGCCGTATACGCCCCCGATTTTTGGCTGCAATATTGTTTCATAACCTCCACTTTACCCATCGAGAGCTGGTAATAGTATTTCCGTCGACACTGGCTATCGAAGAAACGTTTATGCTAATCGAACACAGAAATTGCTCGAGACTGCAATTAAATGGAATTCGATCTCCT